>CM023486.1:85706874-86306874 GCA_013339685.2 Hyalomma asiaticum | reverse complement strand
ACTGAGCCAACTAGTACCACGCTAGTATTTTTTCATCATGCTAGTGTTGAAATGACTCAATTTCTCCTCTCCAGCTTGGGGGCAGTGTTGCACACAGCCAACTTCTCATGTTGGTAGAGAAGCTCTATGGTCTGTTTCACGGTCACCTTGCCACTCCCTCATATATACTCCATTCATGATTTCACTCATGAATGACAGAGGCATTCATGATTTCACTCATGAATGACAGAGGCATTCATGATTTCACTCATGAATGACAGAAGCATTAGCATCTGGCAGGGATGAGCATTACTTGCTCAAAAACTTGGTGTCATGAATCATTCTTCTTCAATTCTACAGCATGTTACATCAGTGTGCTAAATGGTCAGTGTACTCCACGTTTCATGTATCAACTTCATCTCTATGTCACTGCTTTTGGTGCTATCTTATATGTACTAGTGGGAGCTAGTCAAGATTCTTCAGTGCAGCTTTATACTGCCATACGTCATGTACTACTAATGAAAATAAAGATTCAATTAAACTTAATTTGGCTAGTTGGCTTTGCTGTATAGAAGGTGGACATAAATGCCCTAGTGCACATATGCGTTACTGTGTACTATTGTGTTCTTTGAATACAAGAGACCCCCCCAACGTCTATATGGCAATTTTTCAGCACAAGTCTGAATAGTGTTACAAGATGAACATTACATGTTTTAATTGAAAAATGATTTGACCTGTATTCAACATCACATCCAATGCAGACAGAAAGTTCCCCACAGGGGTTTTGCAAATGGAATGCTGCCAAGACATTCTTCAATACACAATTTAGCACCACAATGTGGGAGGAAAAATAGAGGTGAAAACATCTATATGGCACCAATTGGCATAAAGTATCATCAAAGATGTTAGATACGTGAAAATTTTTGACATGCAACTCACCCCAACTCTCATTAAGCCCCACACATAGTCGATGGCACATATTGTTCCCGTCCTTCCACATCCAGCACTGGAGAAAAAAACGGGAAATAAAGGCTTAGCAATAGACACTGAAATGCAACTGCAGCACACACATAAAAACAAGTCCACAGTAGACACCAGTGACACCAGTGTGACTCATTCAACAAATTGTTTGAAACAAATACGTACTACACTTTCTTCATGCAGCATAAACATAAGGATTATCGACATATCAGGGCACAGGTAGGCTAATATGTAATGAAGTTACTGAAGATTACTTTCATTTCTTGCAAGGACTTTAGCTATGCTGACCACATCACCATAAACAGCTGCTCATCTTCAGCGACAACACGTGCCACCATAGGACCAAACTGCTATCATATTAATAAGATGGGACTGGCATCCCAATCAGGGCCCGGCCATAAGAACTGCTTTCAAGTTCATACTTAGTGCTCAGTATGCCAATGTCACAAATTTTTGGCAAGAAGGTGATGCCACGAGGAATAGTAAGTCATAGCGCTTGGCAACTATTGTTGCAAATAACTAATATGTCAAGCAATGGGCTCATTAATGTCCCCTTGCTTTTCTGCAAACTTGTTAAACATAAATTGGTGTGTTTACTAGACTGGCAGATAAAATGACACATTTCTTTACATAGAAACACTCTATGTAAAGCGTGTGCACCAAAAACATTACAAAATGCTGACAGCAACATTCCCTATGTGGCTCTGACTGTGCAAACACAGTAAAGAAAGATTTGCTTTCCCTTGCCCAGCGTCGTGTGCTCACACACCTGCAGTGCACGAGCACGGGTAAGGCTTCCGAGGCCTGGCAGTCTCGCACAAGCCGCACCAGGTCCACGATGGGGCCCACGGAGGTTGGCACGCCATGGTCTGGCCACGACCAGTAATGGAACTGGCACAGCGTACGCTCCTCGGTGCCACAACGAGCGCGCAACGTGCGAAGCAAGAAGTCTGGGCAAACCTGCTTCCATTTGACCTGTGTCACGAGTAAACACATGCATAAATGGCAATGATTTACAAATAGCAACGAGTGACTGACAAGACTGGCTGATCAAGGCTGTAAGTGGTGTCTATTTATTTTTGATAGTACACGAATTTAATGATTACCACAGTGCTGGCACTAAGGGCAAATGAAGAAACCTGACTTGGTTGGATCCAAGAACATTCCTAACACAGGAACAGTTGCAAATAGAGCACATATTTTAATACATACATGAATGCCATAATATATTTTTGTTTACACTTTAATAGAATGTCTGGTTTTAAAACAATGACATTGACTAACTGAAAGTTATTGGCTGATTAATTAACACAAGGATGAATATAGGATGACTGATCCATTGCATGTCTTAGCAACTCATTTACTGATTGGGTTTGATGTCTGCAAGAAGCACAGGCTGAGGCTCTGAGAGAGACCAATTTGGAAGGAATTTTTTGGAAGGAATTATTTTAACCATGCAAAGGTTCATTAAAGTGAACTACTTTTAATTATATTTGGAAGGAGCATCTTTCATGTTAAAATACATTCAGGAGTTGCCACCAAGAAGTGAATAGGTGATTCACTAAGGAAAGTAAAACATGAAATTCACTAGAAAATCTTGCCCACTATGCAATAACACCGTTCACTGTTCCTACAGATGTGGAGTTAAATCCCCCCCCTTCTTTTTGTGCTGTGCAAATGTAGCAGTTACAGACAAAGTCAGCCAGGACTTTCTATTTCACTAACAACCGCTACTAAACACATACCATACGAACTCACGATGTACCCATCCTTATGCAGGGCACGCATCTCCAAACATGGAGCTCAAGAATTTAGTATCTCACCAAGTGTTCCACTAAAAACATCAAAAAATTTGACTGATAAGCCAAAGAGAGATAATAGAAGACAAAGTGAGAGCAACATCAAAACAAGAAAGAAGGAAAGCTGAACGAAAGAAAATTCATTGTGTCATTAAGTCGTAACATTTATATATTCTGCAGAGTAGCTGGGGCCATATTCCTAAGATGACCACTTATGGTGAGAGTGGCGCTTTGCATACCGTGTAATACCACATGTCGGATGGTAAACCAACCACTTCCTCGCCTTTCCTCATCCAGCCAATCAGTGCACAATAGACACATTGGCAATATTGCCAAAAGTGACCACCTCCAAAAACAGCCCCTGTAGCGCAATATTCAACATTGACAAACACAATCCTGACTCACCCACAGCCAGCACCGCAGCCTAGATTTCAGAAGAATAAGCATGGGTCTTGCACGACCAAATACAGTAGGCTGAAATACGGCTATGAGATTTTGTAGCTTTCGACACTTACCAATTCAACCGTGATATTGCCGTACTGTTTCTTCTCTCCTTCATTAGGCCAGTACCGTTCACATTTATACTAAAAGAAAAGAAGTCAAGGGTAAATACAAAAGGCTCACCATGCACAGTAGCTTGTTCACAAAATGTTTGCAAAAAGTGTTAGTCAAGCTACTCAATTTCATATGTATACAGTTGAACCCACTTACAACAATGCAGGTTTTAACAGGTATGTTATAACAATGTTGAGCTGCTACACCACCAACTTTCATATCTTTTTTATGGTGAACTAACTGGCTTACAACAACACCACCATGCCCATTACCGATTAAAACAATGAAGTCGGGCTGCTGTGTGTGCCCTGTGCTAGTGCCACGAGGTAATGGAATGTGAAATCTTTGAAAATAAAAACTCTGGCCACTGTACACTTGCTGTTCCCCCTTACAAAAGGCTGCCCTGCCCCACCGTCATGCAATAAAAACCAGCTTTTCCAAAGGCCCCTCCAGGGTCTCCCCATCTCTCTTCCATTATGACACCATCCCAGAAATGAGCCCCACAATGAAAAGAAAGCAACAAAGGACAGTGATTTCAAAGCTGGCCTAGAGGAACTTCAGCCAGCTTTCCCAGAAAGGCCTCAGTGCTATCCCCTCTAGCCACTCAAGTAAAGGGTGTGGGTATTAAAATAGCACAGCTCAAGGGAGGGATTGAAGAAGGGTGGTCCTTTCAGTGCAGCTTGAGGTTGGTTCAGGGTGTTATCTTTGGCCATTGTTGTGTTCATTGTCATACTGGGAAGCATATAAAGTGCGGGAACGGTCTTCTTTAGCCATTCCTCCCCCCACTCACACACCAGCTCTGGGGTTCCTTTGTTTAGCTCTTTTTTTTTCTCATGTAACCCTGTTATAACATTCATTGGTTATAACAATGTAATTTACATGGCACTTCAATATTGTTATAGATGAATCCCACTACACACACAATACATCTAATGTCCCTTGAAATGGCATGGCTACATAAAGAAAGGGGGGCATGGTATAAAAAGTTGGATTAGTATCATGCAAAGAGAATATAAGAGAGGTAACCCAATTTAATCTGAAAGCATAGTTATACAGTAGAACCTCGTTATAACGAACCCGGATATAACGAAGCAATCGCAATTCCCCTTGAAGTTCCTATAGATGAAATTGATATTGGTTATAACGAACTAATGGTTATAACAAAGTAATTACCGCTCCTCCTGCAACTTTGTTATAACGAGGTTTTACTGTACATATTTTTAGGGCTGATTTCATGAGCTCAATTATTCTTTGGTTGCTCAAACAATTAGAAAGATAATCAAATGTTAATTATCATAATTTTGAGGGATGATAGCTAAAAATTGGACCACCATCATCATCAGCTTATTTTCAGTCCACTGCAGGACGAAGGCCTCTCCCAATGATTTCCAATTTGCCCTATCCTGGGCAAGTTGGTTGCACTTCATGGCCGAAACTTGTTAATTTAATTGCTGCATCTAACCTTTTGGCTGCTTCTGTTGCATTTTTGTTCTCTTGATATCCAAAAAATTGCGTAGAAAGTTATATTTAAGGGAACCCCGCAATATATTTTTTAACAGTCAGAAAACAGTGCCAATCAGTGTGAACATGTGAGTGAAATATTATTGCACTGCGCCACACCAGGGTATTTGCAATTCAGTTGCAAATACAGCTGTAGAACGCCTGCTCTTCTTTCAGCAAATGACGTCACATGGCAGAGCTAACATTGGTGATTTCACGATCACAGAAACAACCTCAGTAATGCTTCCTTTGTTCCATGAGTTCAAGACATGAAGATTTATATACCTTTCTCTAAGGAAAAAAAATTAAGCAATATAGTCACTCAGGAGCAGCATCGCATGAAAATCACCCATTTCTTGTGCTTTTTTTTTTTTTTTTTTTTGCAATATATAGCTTGCGTTGGCGACTTAAACTTCTATTGCAGCAGAGACGACAATACAAGGTGTGAGAAACTTGGTCAGCATTTGTAGCCAAATACCATTTCAATTTTTTAAGTAATTTTTCATTTCTACGACCAAAGTCCTCCCTTAGACAATTATATGTGTCAGCCAATCAAAAGTCCACAGTCTATACCATTCTGCAAAAAATAGAAAAAATCAATTCATAAGCTCAGACAGTGTTTGCTGTATAATATCAGTTGCTAAGTCACAATGCATAAAGATCAGCTCACTGAGTGTATCCCTTTCCTTTATGCAGTTGGTGTGAACCCAGAACAGATGAAACTGGCTTCTGATAATGTCAGGAAAATAGAGCTAGACATACTCGATGTAGGGCTTGTCATCAGGGAGTTATTTTACACGAGTTTTGGTCAATAATGCATGTTTGGTATAGAATAACGGGCACGCACCTTTCCAGATTCCTTTTCATTGCATGCCATGATAATTACTTGCACTTCGCATTCCCAAATCATCCTCCAAAAGTCCATGACTGTCGTCGGAAGTGGCCCCTGGGATGCTATGTAGGCTCTGGAACCACTAGCGCCCTATTTTAGAAAAGAAAATTGCAACACCATTTTAATAATGCTACATTGAAAACAATAAAAAAAGAAAAGCTAAGATGAGTTCAGAAATTTTGTGCATGACAAATGAAACAATATACAACACAGGACAGAGAGTAGACTGCAAGGATTTGCAGGCCTTAACAAACTATCAAGTTGTCTACTTATTAGAGGTGGGCAAATAGTGATTTTTGAGACCGCCGTGAATGCAAGTCCAATAGTAGTGGAAGATAATTAAATCTACTATTGACTACTTTTCAAATAATTCTCAAATACTGAACAGCCAGTCTTATAACTCATGTAAATTGACGTTCAAACATTCGTATTCATAATGTTAGCAATGAAAGCACGAATATAACATCTGGAGGGCATAAACGGACTCCCTGTAATCACAGAACCATTCAGGAAGCACAAATGATCGTTGGATAGACAGCAGAATCATGCTCCCTGAGCAAAGTAGCCAGTTGGACTACATAAGCTCTCATGCTTCAAGCCCGTAATATGCCAGAAAAGATTAAATGTATTGTGTGTTTACACCAACTGAGCGTTTATGTTGGCGCAGCTAACATTTTGAAATAAAATTCATAAACTATGTGAAGAATATCCACCCTTTGCGAATACCAGCTATTCTATTCAATATTCCAAATTTTTGAATATTTTCACACCACTACAGACCTTGTTGAAAATTATAAAGCTAGCGTTCCTGTCCTGCAGCTTGCCCAAATAATGGCACTGTACTCAATTAAGCAAACAGCTTGTACAAGCGGGCCTGCTCTCTGCGTGAAAAATGTAGACTTGGCCCTCATGATATAAACCGAAATAAAAGCCCTAGCATGTGCAGCTATAGCACTGCGTACATTTTAATCAGGACACGCACCACTATTAGTTGGACAAAGGCACAGTGCAGACAAGTGCACTAGCGAATTTAAAAAAAAAGGTCTGTAACACAGATTTTACTTGAAACAGATGGCACATGGATATTGTAAACAATGAGAAGAAAGAAATAATTGCAGCCGACACCATACAAAATTTTTATATCCATGCTGCACTGTGTGAAGTCATTTGCCTTAATGAGGAGCATCACAAAAGATATTGCTTCACCGACCCACCTTGATTAGGTTGGCATTAATGTAGTCCGAACCAGGCACTCCAGGATATTCGGATAAGATAACCCGTGACAGGTCATCTGTAACGATGGTGTAATGATGACAGCTAGCCGATTACAACCCGTTTAGTTTCACACATTAAGAAAGTGATACGACAAGAGGCCAAAATGGCACACACAGAACCCAAACATATCACATTGCATTAAGCAACAGCCACTACTTCCATTGCCAAGGAAAATTACAGCACGAATTGCAACAGAAAACGAGCCTGAAAATAATGATAGTCATTGTGTTACAATTTGCTTTTGATAAGATGAACAATCAAGCTCGTATCACAACACTGTTCAGAAGATGTGTTATGGTAAACTTCACACCGTGCTGCTGCAACTAAGATGTAATATATAAAAGATAGCAGGACTGACTGGCATGCTTTACAGGCACAGAAATCATCAGCACTAGCAATTTAAGGTGTGATGAGGGCTACCAATCCTCACGTCAACAAAAATGCATGAGAGAAAAGTAAGGAAAAAATGTGCTGCCGATGTTTGAGGCAAGCATTACGCTTTAAATGATGCAATAAAAAGTGACAAAATGCTGCATTTATTTAAAAAACATTTATCCTTACCTTCCAAATGTAGACACTGTATTGATGCATTCAGAATACACAAAAATTAGAATAAACAATGCTGCATTTTCAGACACAAAAATCTCCTAGAGAAGCACTGGCATCAGAGTTAGACACGTTGTATAGTAAAGTGTTCCCTAGTGAACCTCCTTGGCAGTCTCTATCATATTGTTTCACTGCAAACTTTTCCTATCACCGTTACTGAAATTCAAGCTGTCACATGTAAGTGCACTTATGGTGTCATATGTCCCACACCAGGGTCTTAAATTCCATCATTCTACTGGGAAAAACAGGCCCTGTTTTAGTTCGCAGGCACAGTCAAAGATGTCTTTGGCATGTTGTGGAACTACTTGGTCATTGTGGGATGTATATGGAAGACTAAGAAATCTGTTCAATACAGAGGCCAGGTGCAAGCTGGCCATCACTCGATTTTTGTTTACATTTGTTGCTATCACTGCCACTTAGCTTTAACTTACATGGCACAAACTTGCCTAAGAAACTGTTTACAGTTTAATGACCGACTCTGTTTGCTTACTGTCAAACTCTCATAACAAGGTTTCGCACCACTAAGGCTGATAAAGAGAAAAACACAATGTATGTGAACACCCAGTGGTATACAAACCACAATTTCTAGATTCATCTAGCTATTGTAGCCTACAAACATATCGCTGCTGTGAAATTGTGTCTCTCAATGACTGTCATTATGTAAACTGCAGTAGTGCACCCAGGATCTCTGCCCCCCCCCAGGGGGGGGTTCAATTTTTCACGAAGGGCCGGGCATGCGATTACCCACTTGTTGCGTGTGTAAAAAAAAGGTAAATAAAATGCCAAATAATATTAACATCAATAATGATGATTATTTTATTATTTTTTCGGTGTTTTGCAGAGACATTAGTGCCACATTCTTCAAGGACATAGGAGCAGTTCCGAAGTGGTAGGGGGGTTAGGTCGGCCTCAGAGGGGGGTTACAACCCCTGAACCCCCCCCCCGTCGGTGCGCCACTGGTAAACTGATCTGTTATTAAACACGCGGTGTTTTTTTCTGTTTCAGCATGTATGACAGAATAACAGGAATGAAACAAAAAGCTAGATGGCCTGGCACACTGTGCCCTCCAGCTCTTTTCTTTCATCCTGTCATATCGGCTGCCTCTATGTATCAAGTTTAAACAGTGTGTGTGTGTGTGTGCGGGCGCGCCTGCTTGCTTTATAAAAGCTAGAAATGAAAACCTTTGTACTATAGTGTCCAACTTCTTATGTAGAAACCATCAGACAAACTGATGATCACAACATTTTCCAGACAGAATCAAGCAGACAACGACATGCTTACAAGGTAGAATATCTTTGTATCTGTTCTTCTTTCTGTTGACTTCCTTCTGACCTTCGGTGCAAGCGTATTCAGGATCATGCTTGAGGCGTTCTGTAAGCTCTTTCAAACTCTGAAATACAAATTCAAATAGGTAAGGTTCAATTTGTGACCTCTGTCAAACCATCGGAAGCAAGGACGCTGTCGATATGACAGCAGCTCAACAAAGTACCTTCGATTCATTTGATTCCACAGAATATATACCAAGTACGTACATCATCAGGTATAAATTGCAAATGATTCGAGTAAAGCGGCATTTCTTGCAATCCGAAACAGTGCAACGCTTGAGGTCATAAACTCCATTATACGTGCATTAAAGAAAAAAAGGGAATAAAGAAGAGGAGGAAGAAACTGCACCACAGTCGGCGGCGACGCGACTGAAAGGCAAGAAATTGGGCCACGGCGCTATTTTTATATCAAACAGTCAACGACCCGACATCTGAGCCCACGATTCAATACCGAACCATCCGTACATATTTATCCGTGCAAACCTATGCCACGGAAAGCCCCAGACACAACACAGGAAACGAAAAAAAAAAAAAAAGAAAAGACAGCGCACGTACCTGAAACTCTGCTTCGAAAAGGTCGTCCCCTAGTTTCTTGCGGGCCTCTAGAGTTTCGAAGTGGTTCAGGAAGTTCTTTAGCACGACTTTCAGAGGCATGACGCAGTTGGACTGACACGAATACATGTGAGCCGGATCAGGTGGGTCCGAATTGACGCTCACAAAGTAGCCCCCGATGAATGAGCGAAGCGTCACAAATAAATACGGCCCACCGCCGGGGACAAAGCCATGCGAACACCACAGCAGGCTGGAGGTGGCGGCATTGCTGAAGCACTCGTACGCGATACGAGAAAGAAATGGGTCAGCGGTTTCTCTACATGCGCCTTGATGAACACGAAACTGTCGTAGTACACACAACGTCCTTCAGCGCATTGGGAAGCTACACGAGTGACAAATATTCTCGCCCGCAAAACACAACCAGCGAAAGCACCCCAACTTTTTTACATTTTTTGTAGCAGAAAGCCCGCTTGACAATGGCGATGCCGCTGCTGGCTGCACTCGAGCGCGTCGCACATCCGGTTCTTTCATTCCGCGCGCACAGCGTGACGCCGTGACGTCAGGCTGCGTCCTAATGAAATGTATTGCTTTCCGATAGCACCATAGACGTTTCATCATACTTTGTATTAACCTTAAAGGAATGATAATGACTCACCGAGTGTGCTCCCTAACGCGGCACTGTGCCAAAAAATTGCGCGCGAAATGCTAAGCCCAGTCGACCAACCTTGGCCACTTGTTAGCTGTTTTTTGTTTTGTTTACGCTTCCTGTCATATCGGGCTGGCGTAGGAAGTTCGGGTTCGCGACGGGAATTACAGCCTCGTCGAATGCTACTTCGGAGGCTGCTATCGTTCAGGAAGCAGCGACATTCTTGAGTGACCATGTGTTCGTCCTTGTGACTCACTCTGACCAGCGGACGTCGCGTCGAAATATGTGAGCCGCCGCAGCAACCGCCCCTGCGCGCGTTTATCGAAGGTGACGATGAAAAATGCACTACTGGTCGTGCTAGCGGTTCTGGGCGCGCTCGGAGTACTGTTCATATCCATCTACCTCCTGAGAAAAGCGCGGAACATGAGCGCGGACGGTGGTAAAAGCTTTCGCTACGTAAAGCTCAGCCAGAACGGCGAGCGTGTGACCGAGAGCCAGTGCCTCGTCGACGTATCCACCGACGAGGAGGAAGACGACGATGAAGACGACGAGAGTTCTCCGGCCACCATCGACGTGGAGTCCCGTACAGCTGGTGTTGTGAGGATGAACGGACAGGCGGCCGGCTACAGAAAGTCGACGCTAGCCGAAAACGAAACCGACGAAGAGTTGCTGCAGTGAGCCCGACAGCACGACAATCAAGTCGACTCGCAAACACACACACTCTCCCATCGAGCGCTTTTTTTCTTCGTCGTGCTGGCAGGTTCCGCACGCAAGTTAATCGTGGCCACCCCCTCCCTCTCGCGAGTTTTGTTTTTCGTGGTGGCTGCGTGGTGTGTTTATTGGTTTCGCGTTATTTATTTGGCGTGTGCGTTTTATTTATTTACAACCGTACCCTGGACCTGTGAAGCTCACTCGTTCCAACGACGAGCTCGTTGAAACCGTCCCCCAAGTGTTTGCGGTTGTCAGCTGCGCGTAGGTTCATGCTGTGATTTGTTTTTACTAGTATGGTTCCTTTTGACGACGCTTCTCCTTGCGTTTTTTTTTTTATTTCTCTAGTTCTTGGCCTCTAGTTATGTCTGTAGAGAGCTGTAGTGGTTTGGAAACGTATTTGTGCCGGTTTGTGTCGTCATATCGTGTTTTAGAAGTGCTATTTCCAGTTTAACGAGAGGTAGCAACACAGGAGCGATAAGACAAGTGACCCTAAGGATACGATTGTTGAATTGGGAGTGTCGTTGACGGCGCTTGGTTTCAGTAAACGTTTGTAATCAATGATAACAGAACCATGCAGGCAGCACAGCTGCCTGTTTGTGGCGACTGGTCGGCGACAGCGAGAGATGGAACCCCAGGTAGCACACAGCAGCCAAGTTTTACTTTACGTTCCCCAGAATTCTCAGGGCTATTACCAAACTACAACTGAGTTATTCCAGCTTAAAAATAGGATGAAAGCTGCTATTGTACATTTCAACATGCCAGTTTTTTTTTTTTTTTTAATTGGCAGAAACCAAAGGAGAAAAAAAACATGAGAAGCAGTGTATAATTGAGAGACGTATTTGTCCACTTATACCTGGCAATGTTTTGGTACAGATGCCAGTAAAATTCCATCTTGCCAAATGAAGTACTTCAGAGGCCAATGTTTTTTGCATGCCAAAGTGCAGTTTGACTGCTGGCCAATCGTCAGTGTCGTGCTAATTGACATCATAGTTACTGTTGTCGGTGCATACATCCCAATGTCGGAAACGAAGCACAGCAATAAGTCATATCCATGTAGCAGAAACCCTGTGCACAGCAAATGCATCCTCTTAAACTTGTGGCAGTTAAAACCTTGTCTGCGCTGTGAAATGATGCTGGCTTCTACTGGCAAGCAGTTCCTACATGTGTGATGTAGTTTCATTACTTACCATCGTGGACTAAGGTACAAGTGCTAACGTATGTGCTAAAGCCAATTATGAGACTCAAAGGGACACTAAAGAGCAAAATTATTTCAGTTACATGAATAACTTGAAAGGAAGACAGCGCTAACAAGCTATGTAAAAACTTGCCCAAACATGTGTTCTGCTGGGTTAGCAAATTACCCTTTTGTAGTCCAAAAAGGAGCCATGAAGAAACACTTGGAAAGGCAGAAAACATTTGTTAAACTCAATATAAGTTCAATGTTGATGTCACTCTTGAGTTATGCACCAACTCGCTGTGACATCAGATTTTAAGGGCATATGTTGCAGCTTGCAAAACATTTAATGATATAAATTGATTGCGTTGTGTTTGAAGGGGTTTCACATGGCAAGTTCCTTGAAATTTTGGGCCTGTACGGGCAAAGTATGAAAAAGAACCTTGGAATCTGCAACGTCACAAATGGGAACGTTGGACAGGCAGTGTTGCAGATTTACGCTTTGTCACTTCAAGCCTCCACTTCCCCCTGAAATTCAATCTTGTGGCAGTGTCGAAGTGAAACTGACGTCTAGGTGCTAAAGTTCGGCACACAATTCAAATACAGAGCCTTTACTTTCATTACCTCTTTTACAACGGAACCTATGATCGCGAAGTTTCCTTGTAACTTCAAAATAGTCATGGAGAACTTATCAGTATGAACTTAGTGTCCGTTTGGGTGCTTGGTGGTTATTGAGAGACCTGGGCAGTTTCCGAAAATGTTCAATAAGACTTTCTGGTGGGGGTGAGTTGGTACATACTTGGAATTAAAGGTGCACCCAAACTTGACAAGGACACAGGAAAGAGACAAGGACGAGCGCTCGTCAATGTCTCTTTCCTGTGTCCTTGCAAAGTTTGCATGCAAGTCATCTTTAATTCCGAAGATTGTCACCCTCTTGATGCACGGGACAGGTTCTTGTGTTCATACTTTTCATTACACTGAAAGTACAGATACTCGTGTTCCACTGTTGTAACTGTGAGAAATGTTTGTGCAATTAAAGTCGTAAAACAATTTTTGTGTAACTTGCCTCGATGAGGGCCTGCAGTGTTTGCAGTCTGCTTTCGTTCACAGAAAAGAGAGACTAGACCAGTGTCACACTGACTGTTTCAATAATCAGTGACAGAATGAATAGCCTAGCCATCGTCCAAAGTAGTACAATGAGCCATTGCTGGTTGTCCCATTTTTCGTGCTACTAGGTGATCTGCATAAACCAAATTTGAAAGAAGCGCTGTGCCCCACCACGGGTGGTCTATAGTGTCTAGGTACTCGGCTGCTGGTCCAAGGGCCGCGGGATCAAATTCCGGCCGCGGCGGCTGCATTTCGATGGAGGTGAAATGTTGAGGCCCGTGTGCTGTGCCATGTCGGTGCACATTCAAGAACCCCAGGTGGTCAAAATTTCCAGAGCACTCCACTACTGTGTCTCTCATAATCACAGCTGGTTTTGGGACGTAAAACCCCACAAATCAATCAAAGCGCTGCAAAATCATTTCAAGCCTTGCACTACAAAATCAGCCTTCTTCCTTTGCAGTGCCTTTCTATCACTAAGAAATAATCGTTATCCAACCTGCTAGTGCTTGATAAAAAAAGCCCTGTGCTTGCTACTTTCCTGTCAAGGATGTCGCACCACAATGATTGCATGGCTGCGATTTGTGACCTGGAAGTACCACACGTATGGCGTTCGAACAAGAAACACTGCACGAAATGGATTACTGTCACTGTCGCAAGAAAAATATGCTGTAGAAAGGGTGTTCCTGTGTTCACAGTGTCAGAACATTAACAGACACTTTGTATACATAGAACGATAATAGAGCTGCAAGGTACCATGTTAATGTACTAATATTGCCATTCGTGCATCCTGGAAAGCCCCCTCTTTTGAGTACTGAAGCTTGTTCATAAAGACAGTTTTACAGTATATTATGCAAGGTGCTCCTAAGCTTATATTTTCTAGAGTTCTGAGAATGTAACCTTTATTCAATGCAATTATAAAAACTAGCAAAACATGTTGGCAGTACTAGGAGTGGCTGGGCACAGACAGTCAGCCGTGTTGATTGTTGCATCATCCATGAGCAAAATGGGAGAAAGTTAACCAATAAAGAAAATGCTGTCAAGCTAGGCTGGCCCAGTATAAAACAATCATTAACTCAAAATAATTTGCAGTGCAAGATCCACAGATTTTGTGTATGTTTGCATGTTCTTGTCTGTTGCATTTCCAAGTGTGAAGCAATCCATGGGCATGTTTCAACAAAACACTCGTTAAACTCTGAATGTGCTTATTAACGCCTTGTAAGTGTTGTTAGCCGCCGTTAGAACTGTCCATGTGATGTGGTTTCACTGGAGGAGACTGTCAAAAAACAATTCCATGCATATGGCAAACGCATCCTGTGTGCAGCACAGGCCGCAACAAGTCGAACTGTTAGGCTAGGCCCTCAGGTTTCAGTTTTGACGACACCAGCACGGCACGATACACGAGATGGCTCAAGATACATCACAGCTGGTTAAGAGCCCGTATCTCTTGTCACTATAAAAAAGGAGGCAGTGCTGTAACATGAGACTCGGTGGTTCATTCAATAATTCGAACACAAGATGTACCGTGCATACAGAGTTTTATTACAACTCTTTATATTGCCACTGCATATTGCAACAAACAAACAATACTAGACATATCGAGTCTTTAATAAAAACTTGTCACCATTGTCTATGGTAAAAAAAAAAAAAAGAAGAAAGCTTGTGAAACAAAAAAAAGATAACATCAACAAATCAGATAAATTTGGCAAATGGTGAATTCAGAAATTAACAAATGCAATGCATACATGGCATGAGTAACACAAGACATTGCAGATTCTCTCTGCCTTAACAGTAGCTGGCTGTAAAACCATCGCTGGCTTTTAATTTGCAGTCTATAAAACAACGCTGGTAAAACTCAGGCTTTCTGAGAACATATATGGCACGATTGCGAGTACGAAAAAAAAAAGGAGGAAGGGACTGGATTTAGACCGTTGACATATTGCAGTGGCACTATTATATCCATCTTTTTCTCAATGAAGAAAAAAAAAATAAAACATGTAGTCTTAAATACACTTAATTACAATTTGCTATCTACAATATCAAATATGTATACTATATACTGACACCAAAGAAACAGTTGCCCTTTGGAAACTTCGGGGAAAAAGTATGTGGCGGACCCTGACACACGATGATTGGCACTGGGCTTTGCAGCTCGGAAAAAAAAAAAAAAAAAAGCAAAACCATAGAAAGTATATTTATTATGGATGGGGAATGTTTTCCTCAGTCTTCACTTTTTTTTTTTCTTTCTGGCAACGCAACTGACATTAATGCCTTCCTGAGTGAAACTGTACAAAAAATATGGCTTGCATGTGGTCTTAACGCAACAGACCTTTGCCGTGTTTTCAGAGGAAAAAATAGTAAATACCTTAGAAGGAACAGGAAGCAATGGTACAACCTCGAAATATAAAGTTTGCATTAGCCAATTGTTAACTTGGGCATCTGTAAGCTTTTGCGGAAAAAGAAAAAGCGCAGCCAAGAGGATCAACTGAGGAATGGGCTTTCTCGGCAACATCTCGTCAACAGCTGCGCAACAACCACTGAAAAACCAATACAGACCAATCTAGCACACTTCCATTTTACATGCTTATGTAAGAGCTGTCCCTGTCGCAGCCGAAACAAACGTTCGTGTGTCCCCCATTGCCTCGGTGAAAACATTCTTCCTGCGAATGTGGGCCGTGGGTTTTTAAATAAAACTATATATATATATATATATATATATGCTCTCTGGACATTGACTAACGCTACAATGAAATCTCGCCACTTTTGCGAGGGCTATACAACTATGTACAATATATATTTACACTTGACTGTGATGAATATGGAACGCTGATGACGATACTTGAGCTAATGCACTTTCAAAGGCTAGTAGTAGTCTCCGCCTTGAGACCCATTTCCGATCCGAGCGCACAACAGTCTTCAGAGTCTGCTGCCCTTACGCACAGCTCGAACTAATGTAGCACCGGCGAGATTTGTACACACGTGCTATCGCCAAGTCTTGTCAAGCAAGGTGTGTGTTGCGAGAAATTTGGAACTGAGAATTTCACTTGTGAGGATTCGGTTAATGCCCAAATGTAAAATGCAAGCTGCTGAACCTGTAAATGTTGTTTACAAAAAAGAAAGAAAGAAAGCAAAAGTCGAGCGGGCGAGAGTGTTGCTGCGATGCTTTTTCTTGGAAAAAGATACAGGTACTTCGTTTTGTAGTAGTATTTCCTCGGTAACTATTCACAACCCACCAAGAACGCTTTTCTTTGCACTAGGAAAAAACAAGAAAAAGCTGAGAACTGCTTCTCTCTCATGGCAACTGGCATGAACTCCCATCTTGATGGCAAACTCAAACAAGTGGCAAAGGCTTTGTCAGTTGCACAAGTAATTACGAGACCAACTCAAATCATCTCCGTTCTTTCTTGTTTTCTTCTCTTTTTTTTTTCAACACGTCTGTAAGCAATTGAAATTTTTGCAGGTGCAGCCCTTTGTTGATTAGGAATAGCCAACAGTTATCATCTAGGAGTAGAATCCTTCACCACGAAAACCGCTTCTGGATTAAGTGTCTGTCAGGCGCGCCATTTTACGTGCCTCTGTCAACGATTACTGCGCTCTTCAGGTTCTTTTTTTTGGCACCTGCAACGACTTCAAAATGAGATGCACACTATGTACATGACACTAACGAAGAAGGGCTGTACCCTTGTTTCCTCTCAGAGGTGGTGACAGCGATTCAAATTCCCATCGATGCTAGTCAGTAAGTCTGCTTCTACAGCTGCTTTTTCATAGGCCCGTGCGTGAACCACTTGCAGACCTTTCTTTTTTTTTTCCAGCAACCAGCGACGAGACAAAATGAGAGCCAAAGGTGGCTATCTACGCGAGGCACGATACGTTTAAAAACACACTCGACGCCAGCTACATGACTATGTTACAAAACACTTATAACCCCTAGGAACAGGTGGGTTTACGAGAAGATTCCACAGATATGTAATACAACCACAGAGACAACCATTTATGCACGATGACTTGCTTCTTACTTCCTTAAATTAAGAGAGGTGGTGGTGGCGTTTTCGGTGCTCTGCTATGTACATTATGTAGCTAAAAGTCTCTCCCCTAACACTCCCCCCCACTTCGACAATCACATGTGTGGCACTACGGTATGTACACGGGACACTGAGAAAATATACATGTGCACACATAACAGCACAACGACAGGTAACAGTTTGTTTTTCTTCTTCTTCCTAAAACATGGCACAGAAGAGCACACCTCCCTCGGCATGGAAACAGCAGGCAGGCGTGCCGCATACGTGACGCCCCCTTTTCCGTCACTCGGGATTTCTCCGTAATATTACATCTTTGGCTGCTCTGCAACGAGCGAAGCGCCGCTGCCGCCACAGCCGCAGCCTTGCATCAAGGGGGGGAGTACTGCCACATCAGTCAAACAATGCCAAGGCTTGTATGAAGGGCCGCAAGCTGCCAAAGTTATGCTATTCCTAAAGTAGGCTTGCCTTATTTACAGATACCTAGCCGCATCCTTCCTGTTTATATTTTTCAATGAAATGAAATGGTGTGAAACAAAACAACGCATGAAGAAGTGATGGCCTGAACGCAAGGAAATGTAGCACAAGCTTGAGCACATCTGCCTGAAATATAGTGCGGGGAAAACGAACCACTTTATGCAAAACAGGCTTCTGTTGCAAGCACACTGCTACTTGAAAAACTGATCGCATTAACACAGTGAATGGGTTTGTCCACACACTGCCCCCACGTGATGCAAGACTGATATCCAGCACATTTCAAGAAAGTACGGGCATTTCTAGTGTTTTTGCGTCACTGTGCAGTGAGCGAGCACTTCAGTGAGCGATGGCTGGCCAAACCCTGTTTAATAAAGATCCAGTCGCTGAGCAAAACCGATCGTGTACGCCTCTCAGCAGCTGTGTGAATCAATAATAAAACACAAGAGGATCTTTGTGTATCATTCTGTCAAGCAACATTCACCACTTGTAGCTGGTGCTCACTGAGGTTGACAGGAGAAGGTCTCTACTGAGGACCAAGTCAACTAGTAAATTGGCTGGTTACTACATTAACTTGGCACAACTGGCAAAACAGGACCATGGTACACTTTCACCGGTAGAGTGCCAATGTGATCAGTCAACTGCTTACTGCAGTTATAGACCTAGTGTTAGTGACGCATAGCGAAAGGGAGACAAAATGACAAGCAAAGCATTTACATTAAACTGCAAGTCAGTTGAAGTTCAGTGCCTTGACTGTCATTTTGTGTGTGTCTTTTATGCTGTGTCAGTTTAGTGCTACCCCTAAAACCATGAAGAACAACCAACTTGGCCAGTTTAGCATGCTTTCTAAAGCATTCATTTTCTGGAAAGGGAGTGGCATGGAAAACGGCTCCAACTGTGTGAATAAAACGTGCTCACAAAACGGGCCAGCCACAAAACACTGAAGTGTTCACTTTGGTGCACATGCTAAAATGATACACCACTCCATCTATGCTGGGAACGTTGCGGCGGCTGCCGTCGCTGCTGCTGCTGCTACACCACTGAAACCGTTGTGGTTGGCGCCCGACGAGCAGGGGACGACGGTTGTGGTGGCCTTTTGCTGCCAATAATCAGAGCTGCGCGGCTGCGCCGTCTGCCCGGCGAGAGGTGGACGTCTGTCACGGCAGGCTGCTGTTCAGCAGCTGCGGCAGACGCCACGTCCTGTTGACTGACAGAGGCCGGCGTGAGGCAGCATGACTGCTGGGAACCAGCCCCACTGACTGTTGCTATGCTGCCCCCATTGGGAACAACCTCTGCGCAAAGCAACCAAAGGGATTGAATTAGCTCATTAAACAGACACTCAAGTACAAGAAACTGAATGAGCTTAAAATGACGAATTGTTCTTTGGGCACTCCAGTTGGACTACTTTTGCCATCACAGGTTCATTTTTAAAAGAGAAAATGATGAATTTCAGGCAGAGTTGAAGCATCTAAATGTCTGTGTGAAGCCACAGATTTCCAAGTACCTCCTTGTATATTCTGCTATTCTAGCTAAATATAATTTCCCAAAACTTGCTATTTTAGTTTTCACGGCTCTCTTTGAACATAACGCAATTCATTTTTAATGAAAAAGAACTTTGTCACTCTAACATACACTCTCAAAATTTCCAGATTGGAATATCAACATGGAGCATTCCCACAGAGCCATTTCAAGCCAAAAGAACAAATGAAGTTTAGGCAAATCCACATACTTCCCATAATCCCTTGGTTTACCTGAGCTATCATAATCTATGCCATTACTCATAATTTTTGCAGCAAACCTTACAACCAGGCCCCCCTCAACAGAACTCTTCCAGCACATACCTCTGGGTTGCAGCCGGCAATGTAAGGACGCTGAACTCCAGCTGCGCACACTTCGAGGGAATGTGGAGAAGCCAGAGTCCCGCTCATCACTGCTGCCACCACGGCCACCACTGGCGCCGCTGCTTTCACTGCTCGCGCTGGAACCACGCCGCACACGGACATGCCGACGGGCAAGTGGAACGGTGGCCGCCCGTGACGGCACCAGGTGGCCCTCCGAAAGTGACCGGGCCTGTCCACTCGCCGACGCCGTTCGCGAGTGGACGGGGGAGGGAGAGCTGCTAGGAAGGCAGGGCCTCCCAAGCACAATGGGATGCCTCGCCAAATGGCGTAACGTTGTCTGCTCCAACAGAGTGCCGGTCGCCGCCGCCCGAGGTTGGAAACTCGTCAGCGTTGCTCGCACGTGGGGAGGGCTCGGCTGACTGCTGCTGCTGCCACTTGCAGAGCTCAAGCTGCCTTCTCGCCGACCTGTCAAGCAGAGAAGCACCCATGGATGAGAAATTAAGTTAAACTCACGAGTTCTTTTATGCCAGCAACATGGCATGACTATGAACCTCACCATATTGGGGATTCTGGATTCACGTCAACTGGGGTTCTTCCACACCCACTTAAATCTAATTACACAAGCACTCATGCACTCCATCCCTATCAAAATGTGACTGCCAAAGCCATGAGCCATCCAAATCCCGAGCTCAGCAGCCCAACAGAACAGCCACCATGCCGCCATGGCAGATCATTGATAAAGACAGAGGCTTTTATGCTTTAAATGAACATAATGGACAGCTGAAGCAAAATGCTCATCTTTAGAATGGTTTTGAGCAGGCCTAATGTGAGGTACTGCAACTGCTTGAGGCAGCATAATGGGCACTTATTCTACAAGCACCGGGCTTCAGCCTTTTGCAGTGAATAAAAGCATAGAACAAGCATATTCACAGAAGACAAGGACTCCATGTGAATTATATGGAATTATGGACCATTTTCTCACAAGTACAGCAATAATATGTGAGGTACACAAATCACAGCCAATCAAATGCAGAAAGGAAATCAAGCTTCCTTGGCATGCAACAGTTGGTGCCATATAATGCGTGAAGAAGGCTGTCGTGGAAAACATCATAGGGAACTGACCTCGTGCAAAGAAAGGCATCCTGCTTGCTCCCAAAATGAACGTCTGACTACTTGTGTCCACCTGGGAGCCTAAGTCGTCACAACTTTGGTGACCGCTCTCCTTGCTTGAATGGTCTGCAAAGAGAAAACACAGCAAGACGTGGTTCAATTTTTGCACAACTGACATCACTCCAGGCCTGCTCTACAATGCTTGCAAATGCGCCTTGCACATATGTATAGTGTGCAGAGTAAATTACCCTGCAGAAGCCTTTCTAGACAAAAGAAAAGAAACAGGAAGGCACTGAGCTACCCACAACAGTGCAGCATGTGGCCAAGCAAATATTAAAGCAATGGCTATTAATGACATGGATGAGATACTGATCACTTTCACGCCAAACTAGTGCCAATTTATCTATGAGAAACGACATTCCCTGTGCGCTATTCTTTTTGTTGGGGATGAATCTAGATAGCTAGCTCCATTTACACGAAAATTTTAGTTAATCAATGCAAGGTGTATATATAGTGATACTCTCAGGTTCATCTTGTAAATAAATGCCATCTATCATCACAATATGTACCTTCACATTTAATTTAGTCCATTATTTCCTTATATCCCATTCCATAAAGACGTTCACCCTGAAGCAGCACTTGCTGCAGAACAAACAAGGACTCACCGGAACCCGAGTCGGCACACATGTCCCGCGTCACGTGGATGTCACCGGAATCGGCCTCGACCGTGAGGAAGGGCTCTTGCTCGGGAGGTCTTCTTTGTGGTTCTGTCGGAGGCGGAGCCTCCGGAAGCGCACTGCAGGTTGGGCGCTGCCTCTTGCGTGTCTTGTAGATGATAAACACCCAGACCAGAGAAGTCCCCACAATGCAGACGACGACCACAATCACCACAATGCCCGTGGTCATGCCTTCCGCGTCAGAGCCCAGGGGACCCGGTGAGGACTTGGCTGCTTGGGACAAAGAACAACAAGGGCACGTCAGTTGAGGCAAGACATTAAGTAGGCAAGGACATACTTCACCTGTTCGTCACATCACCACAAAATGACGTTGCTAGGCTTATGTCGGTGCACAGTACATTGCTTTGTATTCCATTATCAGCAGCGCATTACGGATAGTGCCATCAACAGTGCACTTACAATATCAACTGTATGCTATCATGTACCATCCAATGTGTACTATCAATGGTATCAACATTTGATGGGACAAAGAATGGTAGTTTGACTCTGACTAAATTATTACCACTATTGACAGTATACTACTACAAATAGTTTACCATCGATGATTAGGGTACCACTGATAGTTCAATAATGACCAGACAGTTCACGAGAACAAAAAAAGAAGGAATGAATCAAGCAACTCATCATCAGTTACGGCATAACAATATGAATCTGCATAAACTACGAATAATGCCTCTTAATAGTTGAGTAATGCCTCGATAATGGTTCATTATCTATTATCGTGAAACTACTGATGGTGTCTACAGTCCTATCCATAGTTTCTGCTTTAACGTGACAGAGTCAAAGAGCTTGTGTTGCAGAAAATGTGCAAAGCACCTGACCATGCAAGCCCTCTGCCATGGCACCTAGGTGCGTTAGTGAACAAAATTTGATTTTTCAAAGTAGACTCCATCAGAAAAACCGTAAGCTACCACTTAACTAACACATACCCGCATTGTAGCTCGGACTGTCATTTGAATGTACAAGAAAACATAACTCTCTTATGAGGAGGTAACACAAACGGGGCCCAATGATGCTATAGCAGTCACTCTTAAATGAGAAGTCTAAGCATCCCCCAACCTTGTACCAGTATTTCTGCAATGGTTGAATTATTGAATTACCAACAATGTGCCACCAATCGTACCACCAGTAGTTTTGCATCACTGCACAACATACTCACCTGGCACCACTTTGAGGAGAGAGAGCCCCCTCTCAATGCCCAGGGTGTTGGTCATCTCGCACGCGTACTGGCCAGAATCCGATGCCCTGGTGTCGGTGATGACCAGAAGCTGCGCTTCAGCCACCAGGAAGTGTCGCTCGGTGGCCACCAGGGGCACTCCATCCTTGAGCCAGGTGAGGCGGGGCTTGGGGCTGCCGGATGACAGGCACTCTAGCACCGCCGTGTCGCCAGCCGCCACCAGCTTGCTTCTCATGGGACGCACAAACGCTGGGGCCTCTGCAGAAGGGTGAAGCAAACATGTCAGGTGAGAAAAATGTAAGAAACGTTGTTCAATAGGCACTGGCTGATTAGTTGGTTATATATGACCTCAGTTAAGAAGTGCCTTTAAAAAAATGTTCTCGCAAACATGAAAGGTGAGGACATATGACCATCACCTTTCACATTTGCGTGAACATCTTTTTCTTTTTTTCTTTCCAGGTGTACTGTTTCATGAGAACGAGAGTAAAAATTGCACATAGGCAGGGGAATAAACATAAAATGCACCATAGATTTGATTTAGCCAGCTTCTCATAAACTTTCTTCTGGAAAGGTTCCTGGTGAAAATCGAGCCTGCAACTTCAATAGTTCTGCTGCTTACTTCCTAAAAGTAAGTAAACATAGCAGGCTACAGTCATGTTGGTACGCACCGTGTGCTCGTACAGCCCCTACATCCTTCCAGCCGTTATAGAACAATAAATCTGTAGTGCCCGAATCTGTGCCAACCATTAATAAATCCTAGCCAATTAGGTATGTCATCATGCTGTCAAGTGTCAGTGATGGCCAGTTGTGCAAATAAGAACATTATATTATATCATTTGTGTCTTACAGCGGCTAATGCTCACAATAGCAACTGTCTTGAAACAGCCACTACCGGATTCGTAAGGTTTGTGAATTCTGCTGAAGACAGCTTTCAACGATGATTGTGGCTAAGAAGCTGCAGTACAAGCAATAAAATAACTATGGGTACCTAAACATTCATGCCTTCCTTCCCCCTGACCTGGTCAGACTGCAACATCATCATCACGTTACTAGCTTTCATGAACTTTCACCAAACGCTTCCCTACAATATAATTATTTTTGGCAATCGTGCAACAAGCCAGGAAGAAGAGCGAGGATAGCAGAAAGACTCACCAAGCACCGTGAGCGTGGCGTTGGCACGAACCACACCGGCACGGCTGCGGGCAGTGCAAGTATAGACGCCAGAGTCTGCTGCCTTGAGGCCAACCACGAAGAAGACGTCATCAGTGGGCATGACATGCATTCGCCGTTCCCTGGCAGCTGGGAAGTCATCTCCACCATCCTTCTGCCACGACACCGTGGGTGTTGGCTGACCCGTGGCATCGCACTCCAATCGTGCTGTGCCTCCGGCACGTACTGTCAAGTTTGAAGGGGTCTTCACAAACGAGGGCAGCACTGCAGTTTAGAAGAGTAAAAGGAAAATCATAAGCCGAATGGATATGGATGCATAAGCCTGAGCATTGGTGCGAAACAGCACTGGAAAACAGTGAGCCTGTGCCCTTTTATGAAAAAATTCACCGGCCATTGATAGCGTGGTAAGATGACATGAGAGTAAAAGTGATTCTGCATTGTCGTAATAGATCCTTGAAGTGAAATGCCTTAATTTGTCTGTAAATTCATTTGACATCACCAAATGAATTTTACATAGCCCGTAAAGGCTAACCAATCGCATGTGGTGCACACCCATATATCCCTGGACGAGCAATGCGTGCATGCACTACACGTGAATGTATTATTGCTAATTGTGGAATAATTGACAAGCACGTCATGCAGTTGATGTTATGACTTATCCAGTAATGCCAGAATTGATAGGGACAATCTCAGCAATTTAAGGTTTGCAGACAACATTGTGCTGAAGTATTCAGCAATGACAGTGATGGAACAGCAAATCATGATTGATGACCTATACCAGGAAAGTGTTAAAATATGGCTAAAAAATGTGCAGGCAAAAAAGAAGAGAAAAATACATACAAACAAAAAACAAAGAAAAAACAAATCATTCTCAGCAGCCTAGTTAAAAAACAGGAATATAAAATTAGCAATCAGCCTTCAACATATGTGAAGGAATAGATATACATGGGGCAATTACGAACGAGGGAGCCTACCCAAGAAAAGGAAATTCTCCATAAAATAAGGATGGGCTGCAGCACATACGGGGGACATATAGGCATCAGACGGGAGATACATAGATTAGAGTACGAAAATGTCACTGCAGTTAAGGCAATGTTGAGCTTAGTGACACTAGTCACTAAGCTCAACATTGCTTTAGGTTGTAAAGCTGTAGAGAAGAACTAACTCACCGTAAACACTGATGTTGGACTGATTGGAGTAGACGGACCCAAACTGGTTCCTGATCACGCACTGGTACCGACCCTCGTCCTTCTTTTGAATGTTCCTCAAGTGGAGATAACTCGTGAAAACCACCACGTCGTTGTCCCCGACTTGCTCGGAGACCTCGGTCTCAACGTCAGACAGAAACTGTTTGGAAACAAACAACAAGAAATAATGTTAGCAGACAAACGTTTCCATGGTATTCTTTAGCATGGGTAGTGTGGGAAAAGGCAAGCTCATAAGTATTAATTTGTAGAACCATTTACAAGTTAAAGATCGCAGTTATTAGACATCAGCAAATACAAGACATCATGCCTTATTACGCATTCATGTATGCCATTAGTATATTCATTATGTGAAGGATGCGTGACAGTGTATCTTCCTTTTAAACATGTAGTTACCAATTAAATTATTTTTCACATTACTGAAATAATTAGACAGCATTTAACAATTTTGTTGTGTTCAGAGAGGGTACAAAATGCACTACGTTGCTCAAGACAGTTTAAAGTAATCCTAGAGCACAAGTCTGTTTTCTTTATTATTTCTCAACTGTTTGTCATTACACTGTCAGTTTCAGCAGCCCTGAATCAGCTCAAATGGCAATACCAACGAAGCATACATGAACAGACTTGCTATCAAAACATGATCACATCTTAAAGGTAATTTACACAGACGTCAGTAATGAGCCAGAAACAATTTACAAGTGCTGAACAGACCTAAGACATAAATGGGCTTTGTACCTTTTGTTCTTTCCTCCACTGAAACTCAAGCCTGGAAGCACTAGCTGTAGCTGCCTTGCAGACAAGCGTGATGTTTTGACCCTTGAGCGCAACCTGGTTCTCGGGACTCTGCAGCAAAATCTGAGGCTTGGGGAAGTCATCTGTTTCCAGAGAAGAAGAGAGAGAAGGAAAAACAGAGCAATGAAGCATTACTTTCATGTAGAATAAACAGCAGAGGTCTCGTAAATTGACAAAGGTTAAGCCAAACAGTTTTACAACAACTGCTGTACATTTAGCCTTTCAGAGGTTAGGGTAGTCAAGCCAGTATGCTGCTGTGTAAAGTAGGTACTGTTGTGCTGTTCTGTAAGACGATACATCTGTCTTATCTGTTAGGTCAAATTCTTATTAGTATTCACAGTTAACATGCTTGTACGAATGACTCAATGCTATTTGAAGTAAACTTGATTGAACCCAACATAATATAAATCACAGCTAAGGTGTCAGTTGCAATTGAGTTCACTGTCAGGCATTCCTACACTGCTGTGCTTCCTTGCAGGCACATACATCTATGACTTATGTGAGCTGACACTCTACATAGGCAAACACACTTATGTGTTTGTGGTTCCCGACACGAAAAGAAAAAAAAGAAAAGGAATTTAGATCCTCACAGTGCAACTAATCAACCTGTCACTGATCAGAGTTTGCATATCATGAAAGATTTTCAGGAAAGCTATACGCACTGCACGTGAAGTTCTCAGCTGCGATGTCAAGCACCGGTCGACCCTCGAGTGCTGGTGGGTGGCCGCACCGCACTTTGACGCTCTCCTGGAAACCCTTGCGCTTGATCCACGCGGGAAACCACAGTAGATTGCAGTCACAGAGTAGACTGCTACTGTCCAGCAGGCTGAAAAAAAGAAAAGTGTCAGTCAGAAAGTGACATTTACGGCAAGGACAACCATGCCTTCATTGTCCTGTCACATCTTGCACTATTTAGTAACCAATATAACACTGTTTCCTACATGCCAAGCAATGCTAGGAAAGCAATAGACTTCACTCACTGCATGCATTTGCCACCATAAATTGAGCGTATACTATGAAACATACATGTGCAAACTCCAACAGTCTTTTTTTCCCTGAATCTGTGACAATACATCTCAATCAGTAACAGTAGCGCAAACCAAGTGATGCGACTTACAGGGTGGTAAGCTTCCTGCGCAGGGGAGCAAATGTGTTTTTGCTGATGGTGGTGATTGGGTTTCTTGAGAGGTCCAGGGACTGAAGGCGACCCAGGCCGGCAAATGCCCTCGATGTCAGTGACTTGATGAAGTTATCAGAGAGGGTGAGCAGACTCAGGCTACTGAGGCCGAGGAAAGGCCCATTTGTGTCCTCCATCGTCCACGAGAGGGCATTGTGGTCTAGATACCTGGAATGCATTCGTACGTACATCATCAGTCAGGGAAGCTACGAGTGTGTGTCCATCTATCGTGCGCTTGCAGAAAGAAATTAAATTTCCAATAACATGGGTCTAATACAAGAACACGATATAATAACAAATCACGGTGGGACACTTCCTGCAGTACCAGAGCACAGCCTCCATGCTGACACATTGCTAAATAGAAGCCTGAAGGCTTACTGAAGGATTACTGAAGGCTTAGTCTTTTGAGTTATTTCCAGTGCTATGACAACAGATTCCATGCTGTGCCTGTAAATTTTGTAGTACCAGCATTCCGTCTAATCCACTGTCACAATGAACTCCAATCAACATCCTTTACTGACACAAGCATTCATTACTCTAAGAAACTATCATTAACTGTCCTATGTGCCATTGCAAAAGCTAACTACACCCCATGTTGATCTCAATTAGAATGTCAGCCTGCCTATATGTGCATCCCAATCCCTGCTGCCATCTTCACATCTTTTATCATTATGCCTATTATGATATGTTCAATGGCCACTACAAGGCCGTAGAATAACAATGCAGTACTGCACTTCACTTTGAAGTACTTACAGTTCTTTCAGTTGGTTAAGCTGCTTGAAGGCCTCTTCCTCGATGTACGAGACAGAGTTGTGTCCAAGGTTGAGGAAGCGCAGAGACCCTGCCTTCGCAAAGGTGCTCTTGGTAATGGCCTGAAGGTTGTTGAAGGTCAACTCTCTGAAAAAGCACAGAAAAATTGACCGCTGTTACCAACCGACCGAATGAGCAATGGGCAAGTGCACAGAAGCAAAATGCCAGCGCAATAAAATTTCGACATGCCACCACTTGACCAGAGGTGGCCAAAGTGAAGATTTACAACCAGCACTAAAGTTCCTTGGTGATCTTGTTGTGCTTCCATCATGGAAGGCCCTTACAACATTTTGCAGTATCATAGGAGAAGTTCCCTATAATAGACGACTTTGTTCTTATTGTGGTACACGACTATATTCTTAACCGCAGCTCTCCTAGCCTCTTCAACTGTTTCTATCCTTTTCTTTTCCTTCTGACTTTTCTATTTCCCCTTCTCCAGAGCAGGGTAGCAAGCTAGAATTCTCTTCTAGTTAACCTCTCTGCCTTTGCATAACATCTCTCGCTCTCGTTGTGGTTCAGGATATCAATGCCCGTTGAAATCTAATATTCATGTCATGGTCTTGGCACTGTAAAAGCCCACAAATCGTTCTATATTCTTAGTGAAAGTGATTGCTTACAAGTGGGTCAGCTTCTTGCAGTACTCCCAAGCTCCAGTGTCAACTTCAGTGATGGAATTGTGGGTCAGGTTGCTGCCGGGCAGGAAGAAATGACAGTGAGGAACACAAAATCACCCAACAAAAGAGAGGACAAGATGGCCATCTGGGAGGCAGTCATGGCACACTTACAGTGATCTTAAAGAGGACATCCCGTACAACCACCCGCTTGTCACAGCCGTGATGTTGTTGTATTCCAGGTTGCTGCAAGGAGCCACAATTTGAGAGAAGTCAGGGTCGGTGTTGCTCGTGAGAATGACAGACAGAAATTGAGAGGTTCATTTCGTACTGCTGACTCCACCACATTCAGAGCGACTTAAAATAACTGGGAGTAGTGAACGTTTAGTCATTCTGGTACAAAGGGAACTGAATATGCATAGGCTGTCAATAGTAAAGCCAGTCAAACAAAAAGTGGGTTTCCAAAAGTGAGGCGACCTTAATAAATCGTTATTGTCCTGAAGATACATATAATTCAAGTCTCAGTGGAATGATAAGCTTTGGAACGCAATAAGGAAACCTCACATGAAATAACCTAAGTAAACATATCTAAGGGTAGAACAAAGCTTAACTAATGTAAGATGAGGTCAATTTGCTGTCAAACAGGTTTATCTTGTACTTCTCGCCGGCTGCAAGAAAACCTAGCACCATTCTTTATTTCTACAGAGCACTGTTTAACGTTACAATGCTTCATCAGACTAATTGTTCATCATCATTAAGCAATTTAATGAGCTCCGCATATGAGCATTACAGCTCAGGTTACGAGTGACAAAGAAGAATTTATTTCTGTTCATTTACTTTCAGTGTTCTTGGCTAAGCTTTTTGTGGGCACCCTAGAGGAAAATTTGATAAGCAACCACACCAGTGCACCTATGGCATGCCAATATAGAGTTGAGGGTATTTCCAAAAACGGCAACGCAAAAGTACAAGCCCAAAATGTCCTCGTGTAAACGATCGGGTTGTACTAACTATATGCAGCTTCGCCTACTTTTAAAGCTTCTATATAGACTGCAGACACGATTATCCATCCTGTACAATTGTTGATTTCATTACAATGACATCAATGGCAAGCCACTCACAGGGTCTGGATCTTGCTGAGGTAGTAGAAAGCCCCATCGGAGAGGTGGCTGATGACGTTTCTCCGTAGGATCAGAGATTCCAATGCCTCGAGGCCCTTGAAGCTGAGGCTCTCAATTGCACGGATGCGGTTCTTGTCCAGCTCCCTGGAGGACAAGATTGAGCCATAACATATATTGCATGCTGCCCCTGATCATCACGAACACGTAAAAGAGCTACACCTGCCATGATCATGAGTGAAACAGCTCAAATATAGATCCGTGTAACACAGGGCAGGTACGCAGTTGCAATATCACATGCAAATGCTGTTCTGTTCCTTCCTGAAATGTCAGACATTTCACACGGACTACGTACAAAACCACTGCATCAACTCCAACTTAATGCAAAAAATGAAAGTCGATGGCTACGAAGTCCCCGCTCTGACACCAAGATTGAATGGAGTTATTTTCGCTGCAGATCATGAATGGCAGGAGTAACCTATAAATTAACAAACACAATCTGACCACCTAGTAACTGTTGGCACTTCCTCAACCGCTGCCACTTCGCTCAGCTGTGCTTTTTTTTTTTTTTTTTCGCAACTATAGAGCCAGCACATTTTGCATGAGGTCCACTACAGCGAACCAAATTGCTGAAACTTTTGCTCAACACAACATACGACATTTACCTACATCATTTTTTGTTACCTCTTTCACTGCAGAGCAGTGCGCGTGCAAACATATGTAAGCAAATGTGCAGGTACACCATAACATTTTCCATAACAAAGCAAGCAATACAATAATCATGTAAACAATTGACAAAGCAGTACTTGATGCCAGTTGGCATGTCATGTTTTATGGTGAAGTGAGAAGCATGGGAAGACATAAGAAAACCCACGTGAGAAACTTACAATTGCTTGAGGCTTTTAAGATTCAGGAACAGGTTCTTGGGAATGGTGGCGAGACGATTCCTGTTGAGCTTAAGCGTCTGCAAACTCGTGAGGTTGTCAAGAGAACCATTCTTGATGCTCGAAATTTTGTTTGAACTTAGGGATCTGCATAAAAAAAAAAAGAAGAAGAAGAAGATTTTTCTTTTTTTTGTTACACCCGGGAATGCTGCAACAGTTACAGTTGTAAAACTGACATCCTGGCAACAGAAATACGAGAATTTCAGAATTGTGAAAGGCATGGAAAAAAGAAATTACATTTGAGCAGAGGAATCTGCTAGGCCACAACACCTAGCATGGGCAGCCCCATAAAGTAACAGTTGCACAAAAAAATGAATGCAGTTTTCGCTATGGAACAACAGATAATACATCAAGTATATCGCCATTGTTTATGCGCTCTTCTATGTAGTATGCAACAACACACAAGGTCACAATATTGTCTTGTATATTAAAAATTTCACCGGATTTAATTCTCTAGTGTTAATAAAAATAGGATTGATGGACATTTTAACAGTACTTATTCTATTTACATGCCATGCTGTGGTCGAAACTGGCTAGCAGTGCTCAGCCCCGGAGCCTATGACATCTGCTGACACAACATGTCACTTGCAGGCATGTGGTGTGGCCTGCACGTGCAGATGACTTTGGGGAAGTAACACTCCAAATTTGGGTATGCAAGCTGCCTTTTTTTTTTTAAGTTAATTTCCTGCAGTTTATGTGACAGCATCACTTCAGGCCATGCAAGAAGTTAAGAGGAGATAGGGAACTGACAAAGCACCTCTGTTCATAGCATGTTTAAGGAATCTTTGCTAACCTACAGGCAGTCAAAAGCTACAAGACAATCATTACTGTGGAAAAAAATCATGGCGGAGAAAGCTTTTCAAATACTTCAGCAGTGCAACCGGCATTGCATATACAGTGTCACTGTAATAGATGCCATGAAAACATACAGTTCAGATCACGTGCTTTCTGACCAGCCTCACAAAATACAGAAGGGTATGACCAAGCACTTACAGGTGTTGAAGGTTCGAACTGTTGGTGAAGACACCGGCTGGACAGATGTGATCTTGTTAAAACTCAAGTCCAAATTTCTCAGCTGAGGGAGCTTCTTCAGGTCACTGGTAAGTTGTGGTATGACATTGTGAGCTCTGAAATAGTAAATAAGATCTCGTCAGAGTTGGTAACGTTATTGGCACTATGGTACATGACTAGTAGGAGGTCGACTTACAGATTAAGGTCGGTTAGATGGGGATGAGAGCCAAGGTCTGGAACTGCAGAGAGCTTGTTGTGCGTGGCTTTTCTGAAATATGAGAGAAAGAATCGCTCTTACCACTGCTCTTGCGTAAACCGATGTGGGCACACGGGAGCATCACTGATACATATTCCAATGATTATATGGAGCTCAACATATTCATTTAGATTATGTTTGTAACACTATAAAATCATCTTTGCTAAAAATCACAGCATATCCACGGAGTGAATGATGATGAGTGGGCGAAGCTCCGGAGGTTCATCATAGGTCGTGCTGAGTTCCGGATTAATTTAGTTAACGCGCACGCTACGAATCCTTATGTTGAACGTTCAACTACGCACAAGTGAAATCTCCCACCGGCACTTCATTGCAAGTCAAGATCCAGTGCCTATATATATATGGGTGGCCGGTGAACGGTTCTCCAGCACGAGCGGTCGGTATTTTTCTATCAAGAAACTCGCTAGAAGACGCTGCCTGCGTCAAGCTTGTCTCTCGCGGGTGAGGGCGCGTTCTCCTTCTTTGCGAGCTGGTAGCGCGTTCATCAAAGAAAGAGCGTTTCCATAGTCAACGCGCGCCTTTCGCTCTCTCTGTCTCTCTCTCTCTCACAAGGCAGCAGATGGAAGTGTGAGAGAGCTCGCGCGCCGGGAGGCACGCGCCGAGGGCACGCCTCCCACATGTAGCATCATTCATTTCTTTGAAGGTAACGCGCTACTAGGAACAACGGACGGACAGACCCAAACCTTAAGGAGCTTCGCCCCTAAAAGAGAGGCCCATGCTATAAGAACAAAAGATGAATTGATTTTTAGCACAAGTTACATTCCACATGGTCATAGCCCTCAATTTAGTCATTTCACCTTAGCCAAGAGGCATGAGAGCTTTCTTTTACTCTGGTGATACGAGTGATCAATCGTACCAGTTACTCATGAATCTTGTTTTATTATACTGACTTAGTTTGTTCTTTAACCCTTTCACTGCCAGGTTTTTCAGGCATTGCTTCACACTCCTGGCTGGGTTTTTCATTCTTGCATGTTATGTGGAAATGTTGTGCTACAAATGCCATAAGATGCTCTTCAGGACATGTAAATATATTTTTAGATGGCCAGCTCATCATATAAAAAACTGCACTAAATTATAAGCAAATTAACAAGTGATTAACCAAATAAATAACCACTAATTTGGGTGCCAATGTGCTTAGAAAGCATTTCAGGCATGTATTCTAGATTCACAAACTTCTTTCTCTATCAAATGTTCCGCGCACATGGCACGATTATTCATGGTGGCTATGCAGCTGAATGCTTGTCAACAGAAAAGTGCAACATTGATAGGGAAGTGCGCTTCATCTGTTGTCGAAAGCTTTACTACAAGTTATATTTGTTTATTTATCCACCCCATTGATGACGGGACAATTCTACATTACTTTTTTTTTTTTTTTCACAGAGTTGTCTTGCAAGGGGCCGGGATTGATTTAAAGAGGCAGAACGAGTGTAGTCAGAATCAGCAGGTCACCCGAGTTATCTCGCAATTGCAAGAGAAAGGGTTTAGTCCCTTTCCTTAACTCTTTAATGGCTAGACTTTTTTTTTTTTTTTCAGATAGTTTTCTTTGGTCCCTGACAGCTCTTTATCATGGGTTGGCTCAACAGACATCTTACCCTATATAGATGCAAGTTTCCCATTGCCACTTTGTCCCATTCAATAGTCGTCCGAAAATTCACACAATAGTTTATGCATAAATGTGCAAACGGATCTGTAAAATTGGGGCGCACTGGCGATATGTGGAGGCATTATATCCTGTCTGTTCATGAAGGTTTGACTTAAGAAACGTGCAGCCACACACTTGACAATGTGCCAGACAGCCTATGGGATAGCAAGAGGACATTTCTAATTTGAAGATGAACAAGAATTTAAACAAACCTGAACTACACTTTCTAGCTGCTATGTCAAACATAGCAGCTATCAGCAGTCAAACATAGCAGCAAACATAGCAACATAGCAAACAGTCAAACTAGCAGTCAAACATAGCAGCAACGAATATAACAAATTGTATATATAAATCGAAAGTGCTTCTTGACAATGCCAATGTGTAATGAATGCATAATTTTAACAAATGATGAATACAATGAAGACAGTTTCGTGTCCAATGCATCCTCATCAGAGTGACACCCTGGCTTCTCTAAGGCCTACGTTTTGGTCACACGACACACAATAAGTTCGACCATAATAGCTTGAGGGTTGCAAAAGTGCATCGTCATGAAGCTACTCACAAGCGCTTTAAGTGAGAGATGTGCTGGAGGCTTCCTGGATCCAACACGGTAAATTCGTTATGACTGATGTCCCTGCACAGACAAACAAGGAAGAAAAACTTGTGAGCGACTCAGACTTGGCCCAATCTCTGACAAAACTAAAGGGCATCACACAAACACCATAGCTGAGCAGTCTACTTCAGACAAAGACAGTTAAGGCGCACTTACACAAGAGACAAGTAATTCTGGTGGAGGCTCGTTCACATGGATTAACGTGCATAATTCAGTTAGTGTGATTAAGTCTCATGGGATTAATACAACAAGGGAACCGAAACAACAAGAGAACAATAGTGGCCCGAAACAGAAGCGTAGAGGAGTTCATCTAAAGGACTCCTTTAGAGGAGTCCTCTAGGTGATTTTCTTTTTTTTTTTTTTAACCAACCCTGGCGTGCGTATGATAGCGCTCGCTATACTCCCACGAGCACACGCACACATCGTGCTCAGCAGCACCCTATAATGTTCTGCCCATCGTCATTCACCAGAACGAACCGCGAACGTTTGCATCAGGCATAAAAACCACAGGCGCGCGCGGGCCGCCAACGGCAGCTGCGTGTGCTCTCAGGCCGAGAAATCCGTGCAGTGCATGGAGCAAACACTGTCGTTGTTACACATGCAGCTAAGCACGAAACAGTGAGAACCAAACAGCAAGGAACAGCGCCATCGGTTGTTGTTCGATACGCGCGCGGCTAATCTTTCTGTGCGTTCATGGATGGATTAGTGGCGCGAAAGTGACATTTATTACTTTTGTCCTATTACTCCATCCACGAATGACGATGCGCGCTGGCTGCTGTTGTCCGCGTGAAAGACCTTCAACCGCACTGCACGGATTTGCTGCGCCCCTGTGCCATTCTGAACGGCGTTTGCCGCACGGCGGCGTCACGCGCGGGAAAGGGGGGGAGATCTCGCAGCACTATGTATATCCGCGTGAGGATCGTGAATCATGAGCCGCGCGGTGTGTGTATGTATAGATACATACAGATATATATACGTCCATCCACGCACCGCCATCATTATACACGCTACTTTAGAGGATGGTGCCTGCGGGACGATGAACGGCTGCCAACTGCCGGGGCGCCGAGCCTCACGCTTGCTCCTGAGGGATCTGTCTGTCCGATTCGCACGCACTATGAGAGTTTGCGAGTTGGGATAAAAAGCAGGACAGTCTCTCTTCAGCCTCAAATTCACAGATGTATATGTATCGGAGGCGCAGGCAAGACCAACGATGGTTGCCAGTTAGAGAGAGAGAGAGAGAGAGAGAAACGCTGCTGAAGCAGCAGCGTGAATATTGGCAAGCGTTATGTGCCCAGCGTCAAACCAAGATGTGTGCCCGACAAGTTAATCGTACAAGTGCACTTCACCACGTGAAATTCCGGGAATTTAACTCAACTATACTATACATACAGTGAGGTGCACTATTATTCACATAGGATCACGTTATAACCGCTGCCAAAGTCGCCGTCTTGCCAGGCTCCGATTGGCTCATGAAACGGCTATGACCTTGGTCGATTGTCTTAAAAAGCAAAAAGAAGAAAAAAGAACGTGGTGGATATTAACGGCGCCCTGATTGGCACTGGCTGAATAGTGCTTCCTCAGTCACATAGAAGCGCGTAAATGCGTTTGAGCCAATGAAACCTCGTTGATACGATTCAACTTTACACGTTTTTCGGGACAATATATTTTTTTCTCTCCTCGCCAGCACCTCATAGGCGCACATCTCTGTTTTCTAAGTTTAAATCTCTCCATCGCTTTCCCCTTGTCCATGGTATGTCAGCCATACCGGTTGTCCTGTACTGGTTAACCTCCCCGCCTTTCCCGCTCTGCTATTTCCTTCCTTACAGATGACATGATTTATGGATGATACGTTTTCCTGTTCCCATGAAGCAGGTATATTAACGAGGTTTTCAATGTACGGTGCTCACACAGGGTGAAGCGCTACAATTTAAGGCTAGCAATGCGTTTAGTTTCAGTAAAATCGGCGTATAACATTGGCTCGTACACAAAAGTTTCCCAGCAGAACTTTATTTCCTTATAGCGCCGTGCAAGGCGTGAAACCTGTGTCGCGTACACGACAGAAAGTAAATAAAAAAATAAATGATCGATGTAATATAGAACCGATCGAACCACTCTCAAGTGGGAAGTTCGTGAGCACCCCGCCGGACAGCTGTCTGCTCTTCCCTTGGGGGATGAAACAGCAGCCACTGCGGCTGAAGCGCTTAGTACACGCATAATACGCGTCCGCACTGGGGCATCACGCGCACGCGGGCAATGGTGGCCCCATACGCGGGCTGCGCTGACGCACGGTCGGGTCACGTGCACCGCGCGAGCGCCCTCGCGTGACACGCACGCACACTTTTATTAGAACCGCAGGCGCGTGATCTGTCAAAAGGCTTGCGCACGCGCATTTGCGCAGCCGGTCGGAACCGATTCAATCACACGCTCGCCGCAACCATCGACTCACTTTTATTCCTTCTTCGTCGCTGTCTTTTGGTGCGTTAGTTGCGGCACTCAGCGGGCACCCTCCGCTGTGCAGCTAACGAGGCGGTCTCTCTCTCTTTCTTCGAATGTGCGCACGAACTAAAACAATTTGTGGAGAGAGGGGAGGCGTTTTGCGATTCGCCGAGGGAGAAAGCTCGATCGAACGGAGTGATCTGCGCCGTCCCACTGTTATTATTAGACTGGTGGGCCACCAATTTTGCTTCGCGCGCTGCAGACGATATAAAAGGCTTAAGCTCGACAGTTGCCAGACGAGCCGAACGAAGCTCGTGAGATATTTTTTGTTCCATGATCCGAGTTGACAAACAGGGGTATGAGAACTGTTGGGAACAAACTCGACCGAGCGAGCCCACCGCTGTAGCATGCAGGAACCTGCGAACCAGGTGCTCATCACAGAGCAAACCACGCGACCTTTTTCCAACAAAACGAAGGTACGGGCTACTAGAGATAGAACTAATGTTTGTGCCACGGCTAAACCTTGCGCGCGTACATAAATATCCGAGAACGTGGAGGGCGGCACAGCCACTGCTGCCGCAGTACAACTGTGCGGAATTTGTGGTTTACTGCACTTCAACTGAATATATTATTACGCCTAAATTAAAAACTGCAAATAACTACCCCTACGCGCTTATATTTCTTATCTGATGGCTACACGTGGTCGCGCCAAACCAAAACAAGGCCCTCGAACCCTCGAGGCACCAACCCTGAGTCAAGAGACGTGCGGAGCATGTTGCGAATGCGCGAACAACGAAATACGCGAACAGCGCAGCACTGGTGGAACCACCTCGCGGCGGCGCTCTGAACTACAGAGCGCAGAAGTCATGCCAGCGAAATGTCAAAGGCCGTTGAGGATCAGAAGGAACGGTCGAGAAGGACGTGATCAGAGAAGAAGGGAGAAAGAAGTGAGCTCGCGGTGCATATACACACAGGCAGATGTGCACAAGTTCGCGAACGGCTATGTATATATGACGCAATTCCCGAGGCTACATACCTCCCGATGAAGGATGAGGAGCGGAGACAGATGACGTCACACCGCCACTCGTAAACAATCTGTGCAGCCCAACTCGTTTCACAAAAGCTTATATATACGCCACAAGCCAAGGAACAGGCCCACCACCTTCGTGTGAGGGCGTCCTTATTTATAGCGTCAATTACAACGTACACGAGTGTCCTTTCACCCTCTAGAAACCACGCTCAACCATGAATCATTCCAAGGTGGTGTCGAACCTACTGGGCGCCGTGGTGATTTGTACAACATTTGTAGGAAAACCCCATATGATCCTCCTTCAGACAACCAAGCCCTTTCAGTGCGCTATAAAGTACAGGGGTCACATTAGGAGACGATCGCGCATTTCGGCGACAGTGTATATTTGCGTGACGTAGAAACATCGCGTGGCCAACGACGAAGCGACTACTTAATCGCCTTTTCTCCGACTCAGTCAGTGCGCACTGAAGGCGATATCGCCAAAAGAGATCATGTCAGAATATAGAGGTCCAGCCTGAAACGTGCGTTATCCAACCGGCCCAAGCTATAGCACATTGTTTCGTAGGTGGTCCAGGACGCTTCAGCCGTGCTAGAGGTCTGCATGTTCGCATTCTACGATCCATATGATTTCCCGGTGAAATATTTCGTTGGGGTTTAAGGAGAAACGGGGCGCATGCATTTGAGGCAAGAAAAAAAAAAAAATATATATATATATATATATGAAGCGCGTCGAACCGAAGCAGGGCGCGCGCGAAAAACAGGACCACTATCACACCACGCACCCGACGCCTCGCGGCGTGTGTGCGAAGGCGACGGCTGAGGTCAACTCTCCCGGTGACCTTTCTTTTTCACACGTCGCCATCGTTTGCTTTGCCACGTCTTCTCGACCCTGACTGACGCTCCTCTCTCTCTCTCTCGCCACTGTTCGCAGAGCGCCGATAAGAAAGCGGCTTTACTTTAGCGCTAATGCATCGACACACACACACACACACACACACACACACACACACACACACACACACACACACACACACACACACACACACGTGGGGAGTGTGGACACAATGCACCGAAGCACAAGAAGTCAGGGGGATGGTAATGGGAGAAGATACACGTATCATTGAAATGACCGATCATGACAGCGTATGTTGGTGTTCTTTAGGTATAGGGACAAACTTGACAAAAGTTCTATTAAGGCATTAAGGGACAAAGCGCTGAATACGTTACACAGGTAAGGGGTTCGACTTACGTCCTTCACATGTCACACGCTATAACACGCTATACAACGCTATAACAGAGAGAGGCAGGGTCAAACATTGGTTCCCTGTGCTCTCCATACCGCGAACAACCCAGCGGTTCGCCTGCTTCGATTTAATCCTTTGCTTAGTGCTGTAGCATGGTCGCGTACGTTATGAAGAGTGTTCGAAATCACCCGTTTCCCCTCCTTTCGCCGTGAACGGCAGCCTCGATCAATCAAATCAAATCAATCAACTCTGCGCAAGGTATACGCGGGTGCCCTCGATACCCTGAATTTCACATATTTCGCTGTTTACAACTGCCACAATGACCGCGAACAAACGAATGAATTAAATAGACCACGCAGGACGTCTCCGTCACCGCATGGATACATGCAGAGTGGCCGTGACAGCAGAGCGCGCGCTTCAATAGGCATACGTGCAATATTCAACGAGAGCGAATCAAGACCTCCAAAGCGATCACAATGGCTTCACCGGTCGAGCAAAGGGCGGCACAAGCGTGTATAATCTCTCCAAGTAGGACACGAAAGGTCGATCGACACGAAAATAAAGGAGGGTATGGAAGGAAAACAATACGTGCTTACGAGGGGATGCATGCGCGCGATGAGCATTCCTGGTATACGTATATACAAAGGAACGGAGAAAGAATGAGACCTCATAACTGTTGGCACCTCGTCGCTGTCATTTTTTTTTCTCTTGCAGCTTATATCGTGCCTGATATGTCTCCACCTCATTTGTCTGCACTCCCAGCCCCTACTCTATACGTCCCAAGGCCGTGCCGTGCTATTGACATAGCGCGCACACACTCTCGAACATCCTGATGAAGCAAAAGAGAGGGGGGGATACACCACTCCACCGTTTGACCTTTCGCAGTTCAGCGTCGCTATAGATAAAAAAGCGTCTCCGCGCGACGTTTCAGATATATAGCGCGCAGGCCGATGCAGATAAGGAAGGCGAATAGTGTACACACAGTTGACGCCGATAATATGCAGCACAAATCCCCGAAAGAGCCGAGAGACTCCGAACGCTGCTCTAATCTGAGCGAGGAAGCAGCCACTTAGCTATACACGAAACGATATCGAGAAAAAAGAAAAAAAAAGAAGAAGAAAAATAGAACTGATCCGAGAGATGATCCCTCCAGCTGGTTCTTCTTCCTCTTCGCTTTGGCGCAATCCCACGAAAAATAAAAAATAAATAAATAAAGTGGGGGACAGAGAAAGAGAGAGAAACGACCCTTGTTCGACGCACGAGAGGGATTAAGATATGTCGAGGACGGCTTTGTGGTGCAAATGTATGCAACTGGCTCACAGACTATGGCGACGATGCGGGTTGTATACAAAGCTCGCCCATTTACAGTTATACACAGACGTGCGTGCACTGACTGGCACCTTCTTTCTCTATTTCCGCGTGTTTATACCACGAAGATCTCAATCTGCATCGCGAAGCCGTGGGAGAGAACGGGCTCAAAAGAGCACCCGAGAAAGGAAACAAAATCTCGAAAAGATGGACGCAGCGCATTTGAAAACAGCGAGCATTATAGCGAAAGACGCCTGTCTTGGTGCCAAGCGGAAACTGAGTTGGAAAAAATGGAACAACTGGCAAAGAGTGCGCGAACTCTTTGGAAAAGGAAAACGCTAAGCTGGATGGCGCTGGCAGCAACTCTTTAGGACTTTCGCGTACACATACACATACATGTTGCGTTAGCGCCCGTACGAAGCAAGACCCTACAGGAAAAGATCACTGGGCTCTGTACGAGAGACGTTGCCAGAGACAACATCATAAAGTCTGGCACTGCAGAAGCGCACCGAAATTGGCTACCATACGCTTCACAATCACTGGCACTGTGGTGTATATATAAGTTACAGTGCCAGCGATTATGAAACGTACGCTTATGAAAAGGAACGGCCAAGCCGATACGGAAGCGAGAGAAGCGACTTCCAAGATGACATAGCCGCGTTGCTTTAGTTGCGTTTAAGCTCACTTTTGATACGTAGGTCCCTGCGCTCTTCAGATCCCGAGATTCGAGCTCGGCAGCCTTCGCCGTCAACTCTGTCAAGTTCTCTCGCACCAAGTATCGATACTTCCGATGCAGCAGGAGGGACAGGTCGGGAGGATCGTTGCTCTCCCGGGAACGGAAGGAAGAAGTCAGAAGGGCGTTTTCCAATGGACGATCTTGTTCTTCAGACGGGTGGAGGGGGACAAAGGTCATCGGAGAGGGAGCCGCCCTTGGTATGCGACCGATGGCACGGGCAAGAAAGTACAAGGACGGGAGGAAAAGACGTCGTCGAGTCCGCACGGAAGAGGACGAAAGGGGACGAGACCCCGGTGTCAGACCGGAACCGGAAAAAGACGGTGCAGAGGTGAAACGAATAGCTTGTGTACAACACTGCACAGCTGTGATGAACATGCTGTCGGCAGGTTAGGCAGCAGGAGGGTTTTTTTTTTTTTTTTTTTTTTCCCTGAGAAGTGATTCTCCCGTCTATTGATCAGTTTGATAGCTTCGGAACACATCAGACACTCGCACTACAGCAAAATGAGTACGTCAACGGCCATTGCATCCTCTGGAACACGGAAAGAGCAAGAATGGAAGAGGGCCGTGGGGAAAAGATGTTTTCAAAGGAAATAGCCTTAGAGTTTGCTCCCGCCGGCGAGCTTTTTCCGGAGCGCGAGGAGGCGGACGGAGTGTAAGAAGATCGGCACGTCGACCGCAGGCCGGTATTAAATTTTAAAAGAATAAAAAAAGACGGAGTGCCCGATTTTTGCACGGGACTGTTTGTTGTCGGGTGCCATCGCGAGATGGCGGATAACTGCAGCGCAACGCAAACTACTGTACCGTCTTCCGTGCAACGCCTAATTCCGTGCAGTGCGGGGGGAAGCGAAAGCTACGCGCAGTAGTCGCGTACATAAATGACAAACCAGCTGAGTGTATCGGGGCACGTTCGCACGAAAGAAACGGGCCTCGCCCAAAGCTGCAGCATGCGTGGTCGCTTTTAACCCCTTCTTCCACGATCCTTCCATTCAAGAACACACCGGCGTGCCCCGAAGCATTAGACGACGAACAATGGGGGGTTAGAATTCGCGCAGCCGGCTGTGCCGCTCGCCGCCTCGCGGGATTCCCGCGGCGCTCTTCACTGCACTGCAGTGAGGACGGGTCGGTGAGGGCTGCGGCGGCGGGTATTTCGAGAGCCGCAGCCCCCTCCCTCCCCCACTCTTCCTCACTGCCCTACCGACAAAAGGAGGAAGCCCGCGCTGAGGCGCACAGGCGACTGTGGAGAAGGCGGGGGGATATGGGGGGGTCACCAGACAACGAGAGCCGGGAGCAGCGGGTCGGAAGACGCGGAGACACGACACTTTGGCAGCAGGAGCAACCGTGGAAAGAAAAAAAAAAGAGAGAGAGAAAGAGAACGCAGCCAGCGACTGGTCCGCTCTTTTCAGGACAGAAAGAAAGGCGGCGGCGTCGAAGAACTCGAGAAGGGTGTGTGTTGGTGCGTTTTTCCTCGGGAGGATGTGACAGGAGAAGTGAGGAACAGCACTGGGTTCAACACGCACGCACGCATGCACCCCGGCTCGAAAAACCGCTCTTTCTCGCGGCGAGCCACGAAGGCTTCTTCCTGCTCGTCGTCGTCGTCCTCCTACGACGCGAAGTCGACGGGGCGCGCCACGAAAGGAGTGGGCATAGATGTTCGTTGTCGGAAAAAGAAAATCAGAAAACAAGGCGATAAGGGAACGCGCGTTAGAAGCGAGGATATTCGAGACTAATTTCGATCTCTATCTGAATAAAAAATTGCGAAGAAAGAAAGAAAAGAAATAAGAGATCTTGCAGTCCTCGAAAGTTGCGATGAACAAACCGGATGGTAAGGTCAGTCGGTAGAAAGCACGGTCGATAGCGTGGTGACGCACCGCGCGCAACCAGGTGCGCTTTCCAGTAAGCTTGGCATACTATACTCCAGATGGATAATGACGAATAATGAATTTACCTACCCAATGTACGAGAGATACGAACATGTACAAAGCACACCGAAACCGTTCCAGACAATACTTCAAAGAGAGCAGTGCCTCGAGCACTTCTGGAACGCGCGGTCACGTTAAGCCCACTGGACTTCAAACGGAAAGGAGTTCTACGCGGTGCACACAAAAAATGGCCGGGCCTCCGTTAACACGAGCCGCCGTAGGGCTTTCTCAAGACGATTCGAGCCAGTCGAAGCCCGTTGCAAGCTTTCATGGCTCGTTGAGCTCGCCGTGACTACGGAGGGAGGAGAGAACGGCGATAACCAGACCGGCCCTAACGGTCCAGTTGCCCCCGCAACCATAAAAACCTCGCGGCGGCAGCACCCATTCAGACGTCGCAATTCACATGCAACGGTGCAACCGGAGGGGGCCGGAGGCCAGTAATAATAGTATAATAGTACAGAGTAGCGAGCGAAGCGGGCGCTGTGAGCAGGCCGGTAAAATGCGGAGCACGCTTCGAGCGTAAATCATATAATGCGGCTCGGCCAGCCGCCACGGATGTATATAAATGCGTACAGTGAGGAGGGTGCGAGGATCGTCTGCTCGCTTCGAAGGCCGCAGCAGTCGTCTAGGAGGCAGCGGACGCTTTGTAGCTGTGTCCATGGAGGTGGCAGACGGGCTGACAGCCCTTTCACATGCTGGTTCAACAAATTTTGCATCTCCACGCTCATCTAGTATTTCACAACTCCGTTCCCAGTGGCGCGTAGCCCTCCCTGAAGTCCCTAGACAAAGAGCAAAAACCTAGGGACATTAGGGAGCGATGATTCTGGGGACATTAGAGAAAGCAGGAAATCTAAAGACTTTAAGAGCGAAAAATCTAGGGATTCTAGTGCCCCCTTGCGAGCTTCAGACGAGAGCGCCTCGATGTAGAAGCAATGGGCACTACGTGTAGACAAGCAAGGCCTCCGAGATCGTGACACGAGAACCACCTGCTCGCTTCGAAGGATGTGGCAGACGACTCAGAGAAGCAAAACGCGTGGTAAAAACGGCTTCGCAGCGCGAATGCACCAGGCGTGTGCGCCTCTGCGAAAATGACGAAATAAAGAAGATGAAGAAAAGAAAAAAAAAATGAAGGTGAAGAAATAAAGAGCCTAATTGCATCTGTCGTATGTTTCAAGCGCGGCCGCGCTCTGTTTCGCACAGAGCGCTCATGTGTCACGACTAAGATTCAGACACATTTAACTTCATGGAAAGCGTGTATGAACATTTATCACCGCTGTCAAACACTGTTTCGATAGAAAAAGAACGGGACAGGCTCATTGAAAGCGACAACCTCGTCCCTACATACAGATGCAGAACGTTTAAAAGGACGCTAATGTGAAACAGTAAATCATTTTTTACTGGTAAACTGTTCTTTGAGAACTCTGTTGTTGATTTCGTCATCATGGTTTCAATATTAGCTGAAAGAAATGGTCGAACTTTCATTTTTTCTTTAATTTCCCGCCGAAGCCTCTGAACGTCTACGTTATCATTACGTCACCAATTTCCAAGTCCTTCCTTAGCATTTTGGCCACATAGGCTCAATGAAAGCTCATGAAGCTTGCTACGGTAGGTCTCTCACAGCCTAATAACACACTGCAATTCATCTTTTACCGGTGAATAACCATGCCGATCCCAGCAGAGACCTTCAAATATCTCCGACGTCACAGCAACTCGGTGCGCGAACCTCAAAACGGCGTCGCGGTAAGAGTGGTGCTTTCGGTATTGTAAAAAGAGTGATTTACATGATACCAGAAAAAACGGTTTGCTCTTTAGTGTTCCTTTAACACACGTACACAGAGTAATTCGCTTTTCGTTACATTAGATAGGAGAAAGGTGTTTTTCCCTCTCTCTCTTTTCTATCGTGCGCGAAACATCATTACTGAGCCTGCGCACTCCTAATGAGGCAGCGTCCTGCAACCTATTTCGCGCTCTACTCGGGCACATATCTTTTTCCCCTCAGAGAGGAGTGGGGCGGCTCCGTTAACGAATTTGAAAAACGCGCAGCGCCTCCACGTGGGCGAACGTACTAATTAACGCTGCTTTCTTCCAGTGCTATATCGAAGCTGTTGGCTCACGTGATGGAAAGAGCTTAAGAGTCAACGCCTCTCCTTCGGCAGGATGACCTTCGCGATGTTTCCCGGAATGCTGTACAGGGTTGGTGGGCCCACAGTGCACACGTCACGGAGCGACCGTGTACGCATGATGCACACGTAAGAAAGTACATGCACACTCACATGAGCGAGATAACACGCTGCGTTCTACACCTCCGAAGTGTCAGCCTTTCTTTTTACTTCAGGATTAACACCCTCACCTCCAACCTCCCCGGGATACGCTCGTTAATCATTCTCTCGGCAAATTCATTAACGCCCGCAGCCAACAGCGGCTACAAGAAAACAAAAAAAAAAAATCTTCGGCAAGCTGCGCAGCTGGCGCGGCGCATAGCTCGCACTCTCCACTATCGCTTCAAGAGGACGCGCGCTCAGAGAACAGACCGATCAGCCAGCTCAACAGAGGACGCTACGGCTCAACGCGCGCGCCGCACCACTTCGGTGCGGAGCGTTCACACGTGCGTACACACATAAGCGAGCGAACGAACGCAGGTCCATCCCATCAGGCGAATGCGAAACAAACAGCTCCAAGGCAGAGAGGGCCACACTGCGGCGGAAGAACTGTGCGAGGAGGGAGGGGGGGGGAGGGGGCGACTTGTCAAATGTTTCTCTGACAATGATTTACGCGGCTGTTGCATCGCTCCCCCGTCTCGGGGCTGGTCGCAGTGAGAACGCGATTGAAGAGGAGAGAGGAGGAATGGAACGAACGAAGATGGGGACCGAAACAGGCAAGCACACACACACACGGCCGCAAGATTTTCCCTGCTGTGTGTGTGTGTGTGTGTGTGTGTGTGTGTGTGTGTGTGTGTGTGTGTGTGTGTGTGTGTGTGTGTGTGTGGCAATCGCACGCGCAGTCTACAGGAGCGGCAGGCGGCCGAGCTGTGCGCGCGTCCGTCAGTGCGTGCGCACCACGTGACCCCGGCGGTCAACCCAATCAAGCTTCCTCCGGGGGGCGACGGAGGAGCGCCAAAAACAAGCCGAGGCGCCTTTCTCATTCCACGGCCGAAAACATAGGGGCAGCGACGGAAAGAAAGTGACGCGCGAGAAGCATAGAAACAAAAGTGCGAAGATGAAGCGAGTGGCGAGAAAGAAGTGAGGAGGGGGGCGGCGGCAGAAGCAGCTATGCCAGTCTGCCGCTCCGCGAGCGAGCCCGCGAAAAAGAGGAGCGGAAGAACGTGTCGGCAAGGCGGGTGCAGGCCTAGCAAAGGCAAGCAGGCACCGCGAAGAGCAAACTCGGTCTCTCGCCGCACGGCAGCAGCAGCGGCCGGCTGCGAGGCACAAGACATTCGGCGGCATTTCTTCGTAGGCGCCAGCCAGGCAGGCAGGCCTGGCCTGCGACGCGGAGGAGGTGGCAGGCGGGGTTCGTCGTTCCTCGATGGGGGGAACTGGAGGAGCCCCCCTCCCACCTCCTCGTTGCGAGGAAGATGCCCCGCTCGCTTCCCGCCCAGACGAAAAAGACCCCCACACAGAACCGAATCCCCCCGCCTTTTGTTTTATAGAGATCATTGCTGCTTTTCCGTACTATCCATCCTTCTCTTTCACTCGCGCTCTCCACAAGCACCGTAGGACAAGGGCTCCACGAACAACCCTGGCTTTCCTCCTTGGCTCCCCCCTCACCTCATCTGGACGCAACTATGTTGCCCCATCGTTCCTGTACGGCGCGCGTCCGTGTGCCTGACCAAGCTCGATCGGTCACTTGGCCCGGCGCCGTAAAACTGCGTCAGGGCGCGAGATTCGTCGATAAGCGAACATTTGGAGACGAAATCAAAACGAGACGGCGCCGTCGTACAAACATTGCGTAGGTTACTAGGTGGACGAGGTTGGGGGGAGGAGATCTGCTAGACTCGTTCATGACCTCAACTAATCCGAGAGACCCACTGCCGCTTCCTTTCCGTCTTCTTTTTTAGCAGCGAACATGCTTACGCTAGCCGAAGTTAGTCCTATCACGAAATGTGTGTGCTGCCACGAAATGTGACATTGAAATGACCTTGCCTAGCAACCAAGCGATGCTACATCCACCACCATAACCTTCTATGGCCTCGACATCACGCTATATCACGTAATATGACGTCACAACGACACATGACCAGCAGAAGAAGACGATAAAGATGATGAAGACAGCAATGATGATGATGATGATATGAGGGAAAAGAAGATAAAATCACGTAACGTCACGTGACAGGTTCCCGCAAAAAAAAAGAACAATAAAACACATGACTATCACGTACGCACCTATTTCAGTAAATTATCGACCAGCTTCGCCGTGATCTGGCCTAGCGCGATCTAGCGGAAACCGCGTACAATCTTTGTTTTTTATTTTTATCTTGTTTCGTTTTTAAGCTCGTCGTGCCTTCCTAACACACACACACACACACACACACAAAGACACACTCTCAGCCAACGCCAGAACGTGAGGCTATAAATGTTCGGCGCAGCATCTGTCAAGCATGCAACGGATAGAAGGGCGGCAGAAACAATTACGCGCGTTACACAGGGAGGGGGGGGGGGGGGAGGGGGGGGGGAAGAGAGAACACGCTGAACTCGAGACATTTCTCATATCTTATCTGCCTTTCCAATCCGCGCAATACATCATAATGCATTCCTGGCTTTAACGAACTTTACACGACCCGCCCAACACCTTTCACATTGGAACAATTAAAACTTTCTTCCCCGTCGAGCCACGCCCCCTTGGTAGCCAGCTCTCGCGCAACGTTGCGAGCAAGCCCGTCGTTGGCCGGCTGAGGCGAAATTGTTTTTCGCGGGAATATCGTCACCGTGAACCATTTCCAACAATTCGCGCAATTTGCAGCGCTATCTATCACGGCTAGAGGGCGTGTTCGGAACTTGCTCTACTACATGTATACAGGCAAACAAACCATAAACGCCGCGTTCGCTGAAAAGGCACCGCCATACCACTTTTTTTGTAAAATCATTTTGCACTAGCGAGTGCCCGGTAAGCCCATACACGCACGTGAGCAAGTAAGAACAGAAAGCGCTTAATTGCGTTTTATGCTGCTAATTGAAGCAGCCTATACTCAACGGTCTTCAATAGACAAATGAGCTTGGGTCCTCAGTAAAACGGAAGCCATGCATGTTCAGTTCAAAGCGTTGAAACGTGTACGTGTCCGTCGTCCGCGGCGGATGAGTTGTCTGTAAAAGACTACCTTGCATATACACACAGCCCACAGCTACATTATAGTGATTATGCGAAGATCAATGTAGAAAGAAGAAAGAAAGAAAGCCTTGTCGTCCGGCTCTTGTCTCGGGTTACAGAGAAGGAAAAAGCGGACAGGCTCACGCTCTTGAATCACTAAAAAATCCTTGCCCTCAGCCCACTTCTGCATTTTAATGATTGTGATTGTTAAGTTAACACCCTCCTCACTTATGTGGCGATTAACCATAAACGCACACACATTCGCTGTTCATACAGTTTTCACAGCGTAAAGCTTGACTGTTTTTTTTTTTTACATTTCGTCCTCAGCCGCCGTCCCGGGAATCGAGCCCGCGCCCTTGAGTTGGCAGCCAAACACATACAACCGCTATAGACTATGACTTGACTTGTACTACAAACCATGGCGAGACTATAAAGTTCGTCGGCCGAGTATTTTGCCTGGTCATTCCGTGCGATACCATCCGGCGCGCCCTGCCCCTCATCGTGTATTATCTAACAGAGGCAATCGCGCCGTGCATCTATTATCGTATACAAAAGACCGATGATATCGTCAGTACAGACGACCCCCCCTGCACCAGCCTGCAAGGTTTAATATTACACGCACATAGTTAGCCGGTGGGCGCGGGGCGGGGTCTGCAACTGATCGAACGTTGCCGTCTTCAGAGAGTGCCCAAGAGGGACAATGGCCGCTGCTGACATTTAAACATATTACTCCATGCCTGTATATACGGGTGAAAGCGAAGCGACGGCATAACTCGGCGAAGTATGTAATCGGAGAGCCCGTGCATAAAGCGAGACACCTGCGAACCCTTTCTCTGCACAACACACGGGAGCTATGTAGAAAGCGCGGCCCAAGTCACACCCTGTAATATCGAAGACGCCGCCGCATCTGTTTCGATCAATCTGCATACTTCTCAAAGGTCGACGACACAAGCACCACCATCAACACAACACCACAGAGCAGGGGAGGCCGGCAGGTACAGGCAACGTGCCATATCGTTTCACACAGGCAGGCAGGCAGGCGTCTGCGCATTACGTGCAATACCCTCCTGCAATATAGCTAATCACGATCATAATAACTGCCAATCTTGTATATAAACTCGCCAGTCCGGAATACCAGTGTATAAGTGTACATGACCGTAGGCGCACTGGAGTATACACCTGATGATATAGAAGCGACTCTCTCTCTCTCTCTTCCGTAGCAGAGGAGGGTCTTCACCAAAGCTTATAAAAGCGAATTAATGATTCCGAGCGACATGCATATGGAAATTCGGCCCCCGTAGCTCCTGTCCCATGAGAAAGCGTGCAAGCGCGTATTAGAGGGCAGACGCTGTTTACAGCTTTCGCTCGGACGCCTACCTTATACGTTAAGGGGGGAAAAGGGGCGGTGTAAGGGGGAGGAGGGGGGAACATGTATACCCCCGTACATAGAAGGGAACGGCGAAAGAGGTCCAGCATCGTCAGCCCAGCGGGTAGGTCCGCTGCAAGCCAGGCCGCACCCAACTTCGCTGATGGCGGGAGGTAAGGTGGCCAAGAACAGTGTCCCCTCGCTACAGGTTTGATGGCGAAGAGCGCGCTGTGCTCCATGCCTGTAGAAGTCCGATAGCGCGACCGTGCATAGTATGTATATGGCTCCCGTAATGACCGGGGGACGCAGCAGCAGCAGCGGTCGAGGGCCGAAAAGATCCCAAGACCTTCCGGGCATGAAAAACGGAAGGGAAGGGAGGCGGGCCAGAGGACGATACCAACATCCCATGCCGGCAGCCAACACCATGGACAGTATAGGTGGCTGGCAGTCAATAATCCCATCTCTGCTCGTTACCGGTACACGAGCGAGATCGCGTACATATCGCTGCCGACATAACGAGACAATAATGACCCGTGAGAGAGAGAGAGAGAGATGATTGGCTGACGACGACGGCGCTCAGCATCGGAACTTGTAAAGCATGCGTGCAAGAAGGCGCCGTCCGGACCTGGTTGCACGCTATAAAGAGACCAGTTTTTCAAACTTGTTGTCGTTCAAACACTGTCCCCTGAATTGGATGAAGTTTCGAAGACTGCGGGAGTCTCATTTCGCACGCGAAATGACGAAGATACAACAGCACGAGGCTTTGTGCGTACCGTGACAGAGGGAGGATGTTCTTAGCCACATAACGCAGCCAGAAAGGCACGTCACGGGCTTCTCCGTTGCTGCACTCATCCGCATCGAGACACGAATGGTACACGACGCACTAATACACGCGATGCATTAACGTATTATAGTGTGTATACAGAATTCCGTTTACACACTTTCGTTAATGTGTATACGGAGTTCTGCACAGTATACAAGTACAATATATACGCGCCACTCCTAACCCTCTTTCCGTCTTAAGCCTTCCGATTCCGCCCGTTGTGAAGAGAGAGGGAACACTCCAAACTATACCACAAGCTACACAAGGCGCGCCCCGTGGTTTTAGCACCTATAATCACCCCCCGCGCAATCATTATTGTTACAATCTATAACTGAGGCGAGCGCAAGGAGATGAAGACTGCATCATCGGGGCGCGGGGGCGACTTGCTCTAAAGTCGTTCGTGTTGTGTCGCGCTGAGCCACCAGAAAAATGACAACTCAACACACGTGACGCCGGGGCACAAAATAGCACTGCGCGGGGAGACAAAGGGCGAAGCACAAAGATGCAGAGTCCGCTTGGCGCCGGGAGAGAGAGATGAGCAAGATGAGAACATCCGTAGCCCAGTTTAGCAAGCGGCGGTCGCGCGCCACAGAGGAGACGCGATGCGATGCGCCGTAGGCGGTGACGACACTATACCGCAGCACTGCCGTAGCCTTCTATATAGAAATAGTGCTCTATAAAAAGGGTGGGCAGTCATCCACCCCCACCCCCCCCGCCGGTCTCCGCTGGCTGCCTGTGGGCGCGCAGACAACCCGTCGTCGAGCCCAGAGCGAGGGAGACACTGCAAGCTTCCTCAGTCGTCGTGTTCCAGATAAACAGGTCCCATTCGACTAGTGCTTAACTGTAACAATAGTTTATCTGGGACAACTTTCTTAGGTCTGCAGCCAATGGAAGTACATACCGAGTTGAGAGCGGTTGTGGTGTCAACGGTTGGACGTGCGAGTATCTGTATTCTACGATGCTTTGAAACCAGGCAAGACGTTTCGCAGAGTCCTGCGAGAGTCAGATCTCTCTTTCCAGGAGGAAAAGCTGGTGGGTACACGGCGGATGCTTGAGGAACGAACCCAGTACCTCCCTTCCCCGTCCCTTATGCTTCCCTTTAACAACTTACAATTTCCCCCCAATCCTCCATGGATATGCGAGGAGGGGGGGTTCGTTCACGTCTTCCGAACGCACACCGCGGGAATGCGCAGGCTTTACTGGCCTGGAAATTGGATCACGTGCCTAGAATGAACGGAAATATACATTTTCATATTGCAGAACAAACGTCGCAGTGAGGGCCCCACAGACGTCACAATGCAGGAAAAAGGGGTACAACAGGAGGAGTGAGGCGCAACGAGGCTGTCTATCGCTGCGTACAGCTCAACAAGGCGACTTTTTTTACCTCGCCGCCGCCTACTACCTGCGCCTGTATAAAAAGCACCTCTTCCACAAAACAACGACCAAACCACACGCTGCCTTCCACCACCTGCCGGCGGCAGCTTATCTGCGTGGAAAGAAGTGTCGGTCCTCTTAACACCTTTCGAAAAGGCGAACGTTACAAAGACGAAACCGGCGAGAGAAAGGTAGCCAGTGGAGAACAAAACAAAAAAAGAAAAGCGAAGGGAGAACAGAGCCTCCCAGAGCAACGGCGACAGAGCGCAGTAATGTGCATGCTGTGGAAAGAAACAAAACGATCAAAGGAAAGATTCTAGCCAGCCCACACCACCCGAGTGCCGCGTTCAAGCAGGGTCCAGCAAGCGAGCGGGAGAAGAGGGGGAAGTTTCACTACTGCAAAGAAAATAAAATTAAAAAAAAAAGGAGGGGGGGGGGTGGTACAGGACAAGGAGGCGGGCAGGGCAGGGCAGGGATGGAGGAATCTCCAGAATTAAAGAGGAAGCCGCGAGGAGGAAAGGACACCGCTGGTGCCCGGGGGGCCCGTAGAGTACAGCAGAGAGCAATCTACTGCCGGGCTGCCGGCTCGCACTGCGGCGCACAACACACAACGAAACAGAGGACCTCCTCACCTCCTCCCGTTCCTCTCTCCCTCTCAATGAGCGAAAAGCACAGCAGTGACTCTCTCCTCCTACTACCTCATATGGGTAGGCAGGAAACACATCGCTTTACCCGCCTCTGCCTGCCCCCCCCCCCCCCCCCCCCTATCCGCGTAGAAACAAAACGTCCGAAACGAAACTGGACGAGCAAGAGGAAAGAGAGAGAGAGAGGAATATAAACAGCTACACGACAACATGTGGCGCCTCATCTCGCCTGCGGCGTGGTATAAGGAAACAGGCCGCTTACGACACGGCTACGCTCCCTGAGCAGAGTAGAGAGACGTACCGCTAAAGGGAAGAAGAAAATGAAGCTGGAAGAGAGAAGAGTCGCCCGAACGCAAGAGGGGGAGGAGGAAGCAAGAATAAACATCAACAAGAAAGCATAAGCTGCGAGCATCCACACAGAGAAACGCATGGCTGCTTCGTCGCGGTATGCCCCCCCCCTCCCATATTCGGCAGAGGAAGGGGGGCGATGTTACAAATGATGGCTTGTAAGAAGGCGCATAACCGCTCGGTGACCGCCTGCCTCCACGTTCGAATGGCTCGGGGCAGCAACGAGCGAGGCCGGCGGCCTGCCACTGCCCCACGGGAGGCTGGCGTACAGTGCAAGCGTCGTGCTAGCAAGACGACGTTTATGGAGGAGCGAACACTAGCCGGATTATCCAGGTATCTCGTGCTAACGCCTCATAACCGGCTGTCGTGTGCAGCTCGAATACGGAGAGTAGGCCGTACTTGCGCAAGTAAACGAAGTGAAGTTTTTTTTTAAAAAAGACGATACCTTCACGCGCCTCGCTACCGCACTCGCGGTACACATTCGTAACGGTAACATCGAATACAAGCAGTACAAGCATCAATGGCTAAGTATTGGCAGGACTCTGGTATTGGCTAACTATAAGCTGCTTTTTTTTTTTTTTTCGTATGCGACGCCGGCGAAAACACTGTAGGGAGCCTACATGACCGCTGTCATGTAGGCTCTCTACTACACTGCAGCCAAATGCTCTGGCAGGTTCACGCTACTGAACACATTCGAACCCAACGGCCGCCATCAGCGAAGTAACCTCGTATGGACCGCAACGTAAACTTTAACACGAACGCGAAGAACGTTGGAGAACCGTCTTCTGCGTCCTTACACTTATGCAGTCATTCTCACGCTTGAGCAATTAGCCTATCCAATTAGAACGGACAACTGCTTGCCACTCGAGATTTTATTTATTATTCACGCAGCTGACACGGAGTTCCCAGTCCTCGACCCCGTAATGATTTCGCCGAAAACCGTAACGACCAAAGCATGCACGCGTACACGCTTCAACTATCGAAGAGACCCCGCAAAAGCGACGGTACTGGGCAGTGGGTACTCATAGTTATGCAGAGGCCGTGCTCGTACCATCTGTGTGCCGCCGTTCAATCAACACATATGCGCGTTCTCTTTTCAAACTGCCCGTCACAGACTGTCGCCTTTCTTTTATATTAACTTATTCATTTTTCGGCGACGATCTCGAACGGGACACCCAAGCTCGCACCAGAGGAGCGCCCCGTCGCGAGAATTCTCAGCGTCGCCGCCAACTACACCAAACCAGAGCAAACTGCAGGCTGCTGCTGCAGCTGCAGCTTTTTTATTACTCCATGTGTGCCGACGGGAAAAGCGTCCGTGTGTCCTGGAAGGAGGGAGGGAGGGGGTTCTCATCCGAACTGCGCCGCAACAACCTCCAACATCCTTCTCCGGCACACGATAAATGGAGGCCTTCTCCGAAAAATAAAAGACCCCGCGCGTCCCCCATCCTGTCTTCTACCTCCCTCCCTACGCCCGCCGCTCCGGCGTGTGTTGTGAGCCCCTCGAAGCCTTCGCACATCGTTTGCTGGCACACGAATCTCCTCCCCGTTGAACGATGGGCGGTGCAGCATCAGCAGCAGCAACATAAAGCAGCTTACAACGCCGAAAAAGACTCGCGCCGCGAGCGGTCCCTTTTGTTTTAGCGGCATGCTCTCTCCTGGCCCCCCACACTACCCACCCCTCTTTCTTTCTTTCTTTCTTTCTTTCTTTCTTTCTTTGCCTTTTAATTTTCCCCCGCAGCGTCATGTTATCGCAAGCTTTGAGAGTTGCGGAGACCCCGATTTTCTTACTTTCTGCCGCGTTTAGCCGACTATACAACGGAGCATCAAGCTCAAGCCAGCGTATACCTTTTTCTTTCGTTCTCGTGATAAATCTTTCTCTGCCTCTGTTTTTTTTTTTTTCTTGCTACGCATTTCCTCGTACTTCATTTCCCTCTCGCACATCCGTTTCTTCTGGCTAAGTTGAGAATTAATAAAATCAGCTTAATCTTTCTGATATTTTACCAAAGTTCGAGCATTTGCTTCCAGTCGCGGATTCGCACTAAGAAAAAAAAACAACCACAAATGTCGCAAAAAATGTGCCAATTAACGCTTCGTAGTACGCTGTGCAAGTACAGTGTACAATACGACACTGACCGGCCACACGCGTGGACCACGCCAACCACATCCGCGAATAAATGTCCTATGCGATCCCACGCCAACCATGCGATCAACGCCGGGAAAAACCATATTGAAGAGTACCATCCAAATCACCCATCGAGAAAGCTTCCCCCTCGGCTCCCAACGGCCGGTGCCCAAGCTCTCACCAGGAGGTACTGCGTTAGAAAAAAAAAAAAAGACACCGCAAAGACTGATTGCCTTCGTTAGACATGCGGGCGCCTAATGAATTGCGGCGGCGTCGGTGCGGCTATGTGCTCTACACGGAATTACGGCACCTGCGCAAAAATAACGAAGAAAAAATATAAAAAGCTGAAGAGCGAAGAAAGATTGCTTCTCGACGCCCTCCAGTCAAAGACGACGAGGTACACCGGAGGATGAGCGGGCTTCGAAGTGAAAACGCACCGAACGATGCGCGGTAATTCCGCCGAAGTGCACGAAAAATGCGGAGCCAGTAAGAGAGGAGGAGCTAGACATATATGGTACAAGGAGAGAAGATGGCGCGCGAAGCAAGCCCTCCTGTTTTGCCGCTGTCTGGCAAGGATTTACCAGCCCAAACGTTATCGTTATGATTATGATGATGATCGCAATACTCGATAACTTCAAATGGCTCGCTCTCTATCGCTCTTCCTCTCCGATAAAATCATTCGCTCGTTCGTTTGCACGGGCTCAGAAGTGAGAGTTGGTCCAGTTGGTTGGGTCTATGTGAATGGGGGGAGGGCGGGAAGGGGGGGCACCAAAAAAAGAAAATGACGTAGACGATCAAGGAAGACTCGTTTCCTTGGTCGCGTAAACGGCCTTGCGTACTGTTCATGTTTTGTTTGTTTGTTTTTTTTCGTTCAGCTGTTTCCACATTCTCAGCCTTATCTCCTCAGAGAGGCACGGAGCATGGGACTATAACGAATGGTATATACAAACGCACACAGGAAGGGACCCAACTTAAGTGCCGTTGTCATAACCACCATCGCTAACATTACCGGCGTACCTTCCCTCCCCCTCTCTTTCGCTCAACTCTTTGCCCATCTTTTCCGAAGGTACACTGAAACACGGCAGGGCGAAAGATAAAAGGACAGTGGTGACGGTGAAAAAAAGGATGTAGTACAGAACAGAATGAAAAGGCGAGAGGCGATGCACCGGGATGGTGTTGGGAGAGGGAACTGGAGAGGGGGGGGAGGGGGAGGCGAACTTCATTAGAGTCCGGATCCATCACACCGCCATATCGCGTCCACTGATCTTGGCGTCTCCGACGCCTCCGAGGCACATGCTTCTTCTCTGCCCTACCCAACTCTGAAAAACTGGCTTTCCTCCTCCCTCTCCCACTGCCCCCACCCCCTTTTCCTTCTTCATAAGACCACTCCCTCTCTCTATATATATATATATATATATATATATATATATATATATATATATATATATATATATATATATATATATACACGGTCATCATCTCGAGCTAGGTAATTTCCCTACCAACCTGCTCGTCGGCTTTTAATTGCGACTCCTCCTTTGTGCAAGAAGGCGGGGAGGGGGGGACGAAAAACACAACCAAGAAGCCATGCAGGTATAAGAAGAAGCTATAAGGCCCATACTGGACCTGCCACCATCACCACCCTCCTCCTCTTCATCCCTCCTCGGAGGGGGCATTTCGTACTTGCCGAAACACGTATATCTATAGGGTACGCTCATCTGCCCACCCTTCCTTTCTCTCATCCATGGCACCGCTCGAATGCCTCCAGCGACGCGCGCGAACGTGTGCGTAATGGCGTCGATGGTAATTTCTGCGCTCGCCTCAGCGCGAGAGCGCATGCGCATAAATATACGCTGCAGTGCGTGGCCAAGAAGAGCTATAAGAGGGCGGCGATGGCGGTAATGGCATGTACTTTCACCTCCTGTACGGTGAACGACGATGACGGAGGAGATGGCGAGCGCCAATCGGGCGCGATCCGCCGCTGAGCGAGCTTTAATAACGCACCACGACCGATTCTTCCCCAACGGCCTAAGTTGTCGGCCCCTGTGGGATGGATGGAATCGCATTGCGAAACGAGAGCGTGGTGGTATAATACGCAGTGCGCCCGAATATCTTATAAAGCGGTATACGGAAGCACTTTCTTCTTGAAACCTGAGAAAACACGAGTTGGCGGGCCGTATCTTTCGGCATAAACAACAAGCACCCGTCCCCTTTTCAGACGAATAACTTATAATACTTTTTTAAAGGGCCTTCCAACGACGTCATATCCGCAATGTGAAAGCCCCGCCCCCTCTACTGTCTACATGCATCCCTTCCTCCACGCTGAATGCAGTGAACAATACTATCAATCACGGCAGCGCTCTCTACATAGTTACGGTATTTTAGTTATTTTTTTTAGCACCGCTAATACGCTTGCCCGTGTACTTTCCTTCTTTAAAGGCTTGAGAGCACGCTCAGGAATTTTAAAGCCGAGAAACAAATATTTCTGGCGCTATAAATTTAGCACGAAGTCATGTGCTACGGCGCTTCTGAATCACGTAGAGGAGCTTTAAGGCTTGAAACAGAGTTCGATTATTTCTCAATGACTACTTGCTCTAATAATAATAATAATAATAATAATAATAATATAATAATAATAATAATAATAATAATAACAACCGACACATATACCCTCCTACAACTTCACAATCGCTGCGTGACCTTTCCCGCACGCAGCTCGCGCTGTCTGTAACAACGGGCAAAGAAAGCAAAAATTGCGCAAAACTAAAACAGCAAGTGCGTCCAGCGATCGATGTATATAGTACTTATACTTCGCCCGCAGACTTTATAGACGCACGCACGCACGCACCGACCGACCGACAAAACTCTCGGCGCGCTAAGTGCACTTCGCCGTCATCATGCAGGCGCACATATATATAACCACCCTCTTCACACGCTCGAGTGGACACCTCGCGCTAAATGCCGCCGGCGAAGGAAATCGACGCCCGCCCGGCAAAAGTCATATCCGCTACGATAACGTCGGGCCGCAGAGAACAACGAACAAAAAATAATAAAAAGAAAAATGGCAGGCTATATGCGCAAGACAGTGGAGTAGTGGGTCACCTACAAAAGCCTCTCGCCACTCGATTTTGGAGAAAGGCCTGAAACGACCCGATTGTACAAGTGCCTTCGCGAAAACAACATGCAAAGCGCTGCAACGAAAGCGGTATGGCGTATAGTTACGAAAAACCAGTTATAGTTAACGAGAACGAATGGACAAATGGAACGGGGGAGGGAGGGAGGAGAAAGGATTAAAAGCCTGGTCTCGCTGACAAACACACAGAGGAAAGCGCTTGCATCAGAGACCGCGCGCGCGCGTCAGGCGACTTCGATAAAAACGCACGCTTGGCTCGGCAGCCGGCAATCGCGAGTACACCAGCCACGTTTTTTTTTTTTTTTTCGTTTTCTTCTTCAGACGCACGAACATCGCGCAAGATTAAGTACGGACGTATATTCTTGTTGCCATGGAAACACAGACATATAAGAGGCGCGAGCGAGACGTTCAAATGGGATGTGCGCCGTTCCTCGGGACGTATAACGAAACCGCAACTATATCATTCCTATATAACTCGACAGAGCTGTGGACGCATACAATGGCGACACAACCCGCGTTCGCACCCTGCTTCTGCAGTTACGAAACGACAATGACGATATCATTAATGAAGTTTTGAATTTCTATGCGCTTGCAGGCCGCGCAAACAGCATTGTGGATGACAAGAGAAATCGTGCGGACAACAGAGGCATCGCGCAGACGACAGGGAAATCGCGCAGACAAACTGCAGCAGACGACAAATCGACGCAATAGCACACGGCAGCATGCAGGCGTCTGCGTGGCTTCCGCGTACTATGCGTTGTCACGGAATGCAACACTCGGAGCGCGATGCGTCAAAACAACAGCGTACATATATATGGTCACAGCGGTCATTCGTGCATGCGTAAGTTAATCACGCGTCACGTAGCTGCGCAGAAACAAAAGGTTTCCTGGCAGCAGCTTCTGCTGTTCCCAACTTTCCGGGAAAAGCAAAGAGCGTATATCGCGCCATTCGGTGAGACATCAACGCCGATGGCACGTCATTGGCCACTACTGCAGTGCGTACAGATTCATCGCGAAACGCCCTTCCTTATACACATACTTGCAGCGTATACAATAAGCGCGTTAACATGATTTTGGCCGCAAACAACAACAGCAGCAGCATCTGTGAACGTGCGTAACACAATGATTCCACGCTATAGAAGACGACGAGGATGCCGAAAAACAAAAATTGATAACGCAAAGCTGCGCCCTTGAAAGCAACGACGCGCTGTTTCATTTCCGTCCAAGAACCGAGAAGGCGCGAGACATAAACGTTACCATTACGCGCACCCGGAGGCAGGTAATAAAAGGGCCCACATAACGACGTAATACGCGTATAAGAAAATGCCCATATAAGGAATAAAGAACATTCAGCGACTAATACACGAGTAGCCTCTGAGGGAAGAATGGAAAAGAGAGGGGGGGGGTGCTCAGCAAACGACCAAGAACCGAGTCCTGCGAATAGTACACACGCGTACAAGGTGAATGGGACATTACATTATCCCACGGGTGCAACACAAGCGTGTATTAAACATACCACTTCCCCGTAACCACTGACGACTGCGTGGTGGCGAACTTAACGTTGACGAGCGCCGCTAACGCAACATCGCGCTGTTTCTTGCTTGTCATATACAAGAGGCGCGCATTCTCTGCAAAGACTTCCGAGGCCGCTAGACGGTGCTTTTGCTTTTTTTTTTTTTCCTTAAATCATTTTTGGTTTTTCAAAAGCGCGTCGAGAAAGCGCTGCAATCGGATGGCATCAGACGCTTACAAGGCAGACATAATGGTCCCCACCCCCCTTTACTACCATGTACCCAAAGTATACGTACGCACGCACACACCTACATCACGCGTGGTGCCGCGAGCGAGCGTCGGCGGCAAAAAATATAACGACACCCCTGGCGCGTGGAGTGTTCCTGGAAAGCTTAATAAGTAACAAAGAATCGCGCAGCAAAGAAAGAAAGAAAGAGGGAAAGAAAGATAAAGGAAAGCTTGTCTGCATCCACGCCTATTCAGCGAGCGTCTCGAAGTCATCCCCCGCACGCTAAACACCTTTCTCCGTGATTTTTGACGCCCACCGGTTTCGCGGCGTTGTGCAAAGCAGTAAAATGGGAGGGACGAACGTGCAGGTAGAACTCACAGGACTGGCGAGCGTGGTCACCCGAAGACATTTTTTTTTTCTTCTTTTCTTTCTTTAAAGTATGGCGCATAACTATAGTGGTATAGTGATCAGGTCTATCGCATATCTGACGCAAACGAGGTGCTATCGGTGCGCGCCGCATATTTCGCATGTGCGGGCATCTATACACATGTATCTTATAAGTGGCCTCTCGCTAAGATAAAAATACGACAGAAAAAAAAGCACTCAAACTCGACGGAAGCCCGTGTCTATAGACATACTAATATACAACTCTATAACAAGGCGTACAATGTTACCGACAATGTCCTCAGACGCGCAAAATCCCATCCTTATTCGACGCAAATTTCGCGCATATTCACGCATTCGATCGCGACACCAACTACGTTCGTACAATATAAAGCGTAATAGAGAAACGCAAACGGAAAGCTGTCTATACATATACGCAGCATGAGAGGAACCGCGAATATGCGTGGTGAAATACGACCGCCGTTTGCTCGATATAACGCTCAGCTCCAAAATCATCGCCCGTCCATTTATCAATGATGAACTGAGAACAGCGCGCTCCAAATATTTCCCTCACCGAATCGATGTTATGGTATATAACATACACGTCAAGGCGAAATGCAGGGGTGCGCGGCGCGTTTCAAACGTCGGGACACACATCAGAGCGATCGACGATACATCGCGGACCGATACTCGGTCGAAATTGTATATACCGCGTTATATACACTCGACTGCCCCTCGCATCAAAGGCGCGAGGAAGCCTGCGATATGGGGAACGCTCGCCGCCAAGGCACTATCGCCATTAAAGGATGCTCAAGGGCGATTTCTCATCGATCACCACCAAAGCGGAAACAACGACTCCGCTCCGAAAGAGCGCCGCCACCGCCGCCGTTTTATGTATGCATCCGGTTGGCGGTATATATATATATCCGTCATTAAGAATGGGAGACAGCGGCGCGGGGGAGGGGGGACCGATAAAAGAAACGCCCAGCGCGCATGCGAGGCTCATTTCCTCTTCTTCCACATCATATCGCGCGCGCATCATCTTCACACTTCAAACGTGTCGCGTACGCTTCGCCTTCGAACACCGCCCGCGCGCTGCAGAATCGAGAGAGTGGCCCACCCTTCTAGGAAATCTCCACCGCTTTCTTTGCCGCCTCGCCTCTCGTCGTTTCACGCGCGCACACACTATATATCTTCATATAAGCGCCGAAACGCGGTGCACTATTTAAAAAAAGAAAAAAGGGGCATGATGCGTGTGAAGCCTGCGTAAAAGCACCGGCAAAGCCGGCCGCCGCCATCCAACGAATGCCGATCGAAGCCACGAGGAGCTGTGGCCATATATACTACGTCTTTATCGAACGTCCCTCTATAACGAAGTGCTCGGGACATTCGAAATGCTCGGGTAATCAAAAGCAGCTTCTAGGTAAATGCCGTATTACCTTCAATTTATATACAGTAATGCTAGAATGTGAGGTATTCCTCCATTATGCAGGCGTTTTGAGTTGTATACGTACAGAGGCGTTTACGTGGAACTAACGGGCTCGAATCGCGGAGGCCACGGCTTTCGATGGGAACGACGGAATGGAGCAGCGAGAGACGGCGAAAAAAAAAAAAAGAAAAACCAAAAAATTCTCTAGGGCTTGACAAATTTATGCAACCCTTCGGGCGTGATATTCTGTACTAAGAAAAAAAAAAAACCCAGAGGATTAAAGAAAAACGCGGCTGGCGTGCACTTTGCTTTATTTAGGTGCCCGTCAAAGGAAAAGATCGTCAGAATTAGAACACGCGGCGGGCACACACACACACAATTCTGAGTTTCCAGGCGCGCAGCCTTTCACCGCACAAGGGCGATCCACTCTACCGACAGTAACGCATATTCGTAACGATTCGAATTACTTGCTCGGCCGTGGATTTCACGGCTTCAAATGCACGCGCCAACATTACCGCGCTTCCTCTCACGATTATGCACTTCAAGGTCGGAAACAGGGGATGTTTACTAAAAGGAGAAAGGTCGCCTATGCGCCCTTCCGACGGTCATCCACAATCAGCCGGGCCCGAGGCGACAGCCAACGCGATTGGCGGCCCCATGCACGCACAACAGCGAGAATATAAGAATAGACTGAAAGCAGACAGACTCCTCATTCTTGACGTCCGCGGGCTGTGCAGACGCGATAGTGACTGCAGCGGCTTACATAATCCCTGACGCGTCTAGCCGAAGGGAGTCCCTCTCTAAACAGGTCTTCTTCACCAGCGGACCTCTTCTCCATCTTAAATTAGCCGTCGCGTCAACCCACTCTTTCTCCCAGAACACCTCCGCGACCACGAGAGCACGGTCGCGCGGCACCGGACGACAAGCTCACGCCAGACAGACGCCTCCGCAGATTTTTGAGCGGGCGCGACGGCACACCCTTTTGGAAAGACCGTGTCGGTGTCTAACCCAGCTGTCTCGATCGCCAAATCCGTGCAGCGCGCGGTATATAAACCCGGGAAACGGCGCGAACTAATCGGGGACTAGATAGCGAAAGCGGTGTTATCTGTAAAATTATTTTGTTCCACTGATAAGAAACGACTTCACGAAGTTGTAAAATCGCTCCCCCAAGTTGAGCCGGGAGATCTTGCCCCTATAACAACGGGATGAAGATTCTTCCGGACCACAATAGAGTTTATCTATCTATCTATCTATCTATCTATCTATCTATCTATCTATCTATCTATCTATCTATCTATCTATCTATCTACTGATAAGCACTTCTCATCGCTGAGCTCCCATCCTGCCAAAACAGGCCCCGCGCGACGGAGTCAAAAGCGACGGATCACGCAGACCAATCAAAAACCGAGTTCAGATGGAATCGTGTTTCGTAACCATATCCTATATGACGGTCGGGATACTGGTTACTGGCTTTTGTGTTGGTGTAGACCGCCCCATGCTGGCCGAATTCGCGGTGGTGGCACAGCGACTTCCAGGCCTATAAATGGACAGCACACAAGAGGTTCCCACGTGTCCTTGGTTGTTTAATGCCTAACAGAGGCGAAGGCGAGAGCCTTATAATATGTCCAGCACACTTTCATGTACGCTTTAATCCTACTTTATCCATGATCACCTCTAATACGCGGCTGGCATGCTTTGGTTCGTTCCGGGCCTTTGCTGGGTTGCGTGATGCTTCGTGTACCGTTCGTGTCGGCACCGAGGTCCTTCAAGGTTCCCTTCCAGTTGAGGTATACGCATAAGGCACCCACCTTAAAACAACGGCCCAGTATTTTAGAAAGGGTTTAAAGTCTCACAGTTTCTTCACGATGAGTGTGGACAATGGGATAGCAAACGAGCCTTTCTATCCCGATTAGACATAACATCGTTCCTCAATTCCGGGCACGATACGCGTCGCGCACAAATACGAAAATAAAGAAAATGAAGCCAAATAAAACTGGCGGCGACGGGGCACCCGCAAGAGCCCGTCGCGTTCTCGTCTCCAACGTCGTTGCAATGCCGCCGGTACGAGAAAGGGGCGTCAGAAAGACGGCCTATAGCTCTTCTTTCTGGCCGCTCGCATGGCTCGCACTGTTACTTGCTTTCGCGATGCATGCAAAGGAAGGGGGGGGAAAAAGAAGCAAGAAGGTTTTTTTTTTTTTTTTTTTCGGTTTCGGGAGTGCTCTACGGGGTGGGGCTCGCCAAAGACGGGCCACAATTTATCCGCACGCTCCGCAGGTGCTCTTTGCTTGCTTTCTTTTCGACCCACGCGCGAGCGGCGCGAAGCAGCGCGCACAGCGGGACGTCTCACCTCTGCGGCGACCCGTCGCCTTCTGTCGCCCAGCAAGACGCCGCGGCGCAGCCGGTCTCTCGGAGAGACCTCTCACCACCACCGAAAAGGCGGTGCAAGAACCGGACAAACTTCGGCAACATACAGAGAAGCCGCGCTTATTATTTTTTTTTTTCCATATGGTATTTAACTTATCGCGCACAGAATCGGACGAGTTTCGAACGATTCTTCGCAGGTATGCCTGTACAGGAAACAACTGGCTGCTCCACGAGAGTTCAACGCTGCGCGGTCAACGTACAATGTTCAAGTGGAGCGTTCAATGTAGGAGCTGTCACGTGATGCGCTCAGAGCACGGCGTGGCACAGTGTGGCGGTGGTTGCCATTTCGTACCACGCAGTACAAGTTCGCACTACGTGGATATGTATGCGCAGGAACACGCCACATTCCGTATACACAACCGTCACCACGTGGTGCTACCACGTAGGTAGGCGGTAGCAAGTGGTACAGTACTAAACCTGGTGCATACCACGGAGACCAAGCGTCGCTCGTACCGCGTGCTCGTTGTAGTCCTCACCAAGAAACGCGATGTCGCGCCTTTCATCTATCTGCATATCTCCTATATATATCTGCTGGAAAAAAACACAGTTAACGCACTCGCTACATGCCACGATTCTCGCATGCACACACAGCACCGTTCAAAGAAAAAAAGCGCCTCATCAACGCGACAGGTTCTCCCAAAGGATGACAGGCGCAAACAGCAGAATAATAACTGTGCACGACGCTAAAACGTACGCAACGTGCCGCCTGAGAAAGAATAATCGCCGCGTGCAGAGCGGCATGTATGATATGCAAGGCCTCCTCGTCCCACGGTGCGCAGAACTGAAGGCTCTCGCCTCCGACGTCCCCTGGGAACATGTCTCCCCAAGGCTGTCACAAGGTTCGGTTCGTCCCACCGTGATGTCTTGCCGCGGGCCGCGTGCGAGCAAAGACGAGTAACCGAAACTAAACACCTGACTGTCGCGCGTACTTGTAGTACTATACCTATCCTCTCTCTATCTCTCTCTCATGCCAAAGAACATCGGAAAGTTTGCGAGAGCAAAGCTCGAGGTCACGTTGCACGCTGTGTGAAATAAGCCATGACCCCTCGACGAGTGCGCAATATCGCTGCACGGCGTATGGACAAACAAAATTTCGCGTATACACGGAACGTGCACCGAAATGGAAAATGAAGTAACCTTCGTTGAGCACATTATGAAAGGTGCTTTGGAGTGGAGTGACAGCAAATGGTGCATTTAAACGAGTAACACGGAAGGTGCACTGCTGCTTCTGACTGCATATGGAGTGACGAGATATCGCAAAAGCACGATATCAATACGGCACGTCGTCAAGGTCTTTTCTGAGAGTGACCCTGAAAATGGTGGACCAATAGCGTGGGTTCACCAAACAGCGAAGACAGAAAAAAAAAAAAAAACAATGAATAGGCGCGCGGGAGAGGTACAGTGTATAAAACGGAGAGGCTGCTTTCGTCACTATACAAAAGCGAACTATAACTGCGAGCAAAAAAAGAAAAAGAAAGAAATGAAAAGGAACACTATAGCCAAGGACATATTCCATGCATGGCGCACGCGAACCACATGACGAAACGAATGAAACATACGCGGTCCGATTATTGTTCTCTTCGAACTGCACCCTCGCTCATCGAACGTTACGAAATAGGCGACGCCAAGGCTATTAATGCGCCGCACGCACGCAAAAAAGAAAGAAAGAAAGAAAGAAAGAAAGAAAGAAAGAAAGAAAGAAAGAAAGAAAGAAAGAAAGAAAGAAAGAAAGAAAGAAAGAAAGAAAGGGGAGCATATAGCTGTGCAAGACGGGGAAGACACACGGAGGCTGCGTCAGTTCTCAATGTACAGCGGGGATGGAGGAGGTGCTGCAGCAACTGGAAACCGACAGTTTTCGCACAGGCTCCATTGCGGCGGTGACCAGAGGACGCTACAATAGGAACGCAAGCGAACGAGCCGAACATCGACTGCGCTGCCGACGAAGTATCACCGATCCTCCCTGAACACCAGTACGCGATGCGCCTCCTAACGTGCCTATGTGCAACGACTGCGCCACGAAGACATAGATGGAAGCAATGAAAGCTGAACGCTGCTGATGCTCTTACGAGAAGTGAGCTTCTTGAACAATCGCACGGATAGCTGGCTTCATCGATATAGTTGCGCTGCATGAGGTACAGAGGACACAGAAGGACGCCTCCACTAATTCAACTATATATATATAGATACAATGTGAAGAGTCAACGTATAGCATACCGCACGTATAGTCATCAGCAATATCATCCTTCAATCGCTTCTGTCACCGCACTTAGGAAAGCTGGACGTTTGTTACGTCACGCATTAGTTCTTCAGTGGGCACCACTTGTCGAACCTATGTGATGTCAATGACACGCAAATTCCTGAAGCCGTGAAGTCAATATGAGCCCTGTGTCGCGAGGACCGCGTCGCGTAGAATGCTTTCTTGTTATTTTCTTCTTTTCCGACTGCTTTTGTACAAGGGTGCTCTAGTAAACGAGCCCGCACACCGCAGGGAGCCTTCCGGGAGACGGGGCACCAAAAATGAAGAGCGTGTGTGCACGTCGCGGCCAGTTTCTGGAATTTGTTGTTTGTATTAGTTTTGTGGCGAGGCCGGATGCACGCGATCACAAAAGCTCGTAGAACCTCGTTACCGTCGACCTGCCTGACTTGTCCGTGTAAGCCGGTTTCCTATTGGTGGAAGGCAGTGGTGCTCGGAGACGTTCCTGTTGCCGTGGGTGCTGAAAAAGCGTTATTTAAGCGGCGACACCGGCCTTTTTTAGAGAGCGGACTCGGGGACCATGACGCTCGGCACCACCGGGGAGCAGTCCGGCAGGCAGACGGGGTATGATACCATTTTCTATGTTGTATAATTTTTGCCCTGTGTGTTTTCCAACTTCAAGATGTCTTAGCCAAATAAACCCCCCAATGAGTGCTCTCCCAATTCCCTGTGTCGACTCTTCATCGCTTGCCTGCGCGGAGTGGCTCCCACGCCTCTTCGTCTTCCTGACCTTCCGATGCGTCTAACATTTACGGCCCCGACGTTTCGCTACAAAGTGGTGGAGGTTGCTCGGTAGCGATATTCCCGCTCTAAAGCTATGCCCCGAGTCAACAAGCATCAGGAAACTACTTCGGACTGCTCCACTATGACGGAACCCCCTTCCTTTCTCTCTGCTATGGCTACCCCCCAAGCAATACCTTTCGTCGGACCGCCAGTCTTTAGAGGCGCGCCAGAGGAATATATTTCAGAGTGGCTACTTTGCTACGAACATGTCGCGTCGCTGAACAGCTGGGACCAAGCCACGAAAGTTAAATTTTTATATTTGGCTTTAGACGGCGATGCAAAGAAGTGGCACACTACTCAAATTCTCACGGGTGCCCCTAATTCATGGGAACAATGGGCGACGTTATTGAAAACGTCATTTACCAGTCGTCACTCAGTCGAGATCGCCCATTTACGACTGCAAAACCGGACACAGCTGCCGTCCGAAACTCCAGAGCAGTACTACTATGACGTCGTGCAGCTTTGTGCAATGGTCAACCCGTCTATGTCAGAAGATGACCGGTTGCGGCACCTTATGCGCGGTCTGCGTCCGGATGTGCAGGAAAAAATGATCATCGCAAACCCGGAAACCTGCGCCGCATTCCTCCAAATTTTACAGCGCATAAATCACGCAGCTTTGATGAGCCGTATGTCAGGGTCACGGCCGATTGACTACCACTATCCTACTGGATTGCAGTCGCGGATGCAAAACACCGCGCCTCCGGTAGGGATGGAATCCGCCGCCGCGGCAGTACAGCCTCCTCCTACATGTATCGCTACCTGCGCCGCAGCAGAATTGCGTTGCCCGCGGGAGGCTGCCGGCCGCGAGAGGGACTTGAGGGCGATTGCAGACTCGATCGCCTTATTGTCTGACCGGATAAGAAACATTGAAGACGAGATGCGTCGCCCCCCAGTGCCTTGGCCACCGAGAACATCCCGTGCGAACGACGGGCGTCCCCGATGCCAGATTTGCCGCCGCATCGGCCACGAAGCACGACAGTGCTGGCAGAGGTTCCGGGACGACAGAAATTATCATGCGGAGTCTCTTGGCAATCAGGATGGGCAGTATAACCCTTCGGGAAACGAGAACGGCCGGGTTTACGGGGCCAGCCAGGCCGTCCCATCGGCACATTGTCGGAAAGTCAGCTTCACGCAGTCCCCACACGAGCCAATGGTACAATTACGTTGCGACACCGCCCTGATCTCAAGAATGGAAATGCCGACACGCTTTCCCGCCTTCGTCACGACCCTGCACCAGTAAGCGAAGAAAACCTTTTACCGTTGCTGGTTTTGGGTCAGGCGGATGTTGGAAAGAAGCAGAGGGCAGACCCATGGATTAGAGCCGTTGTACAGCACCTCGAAGAACCGAGTGCGCCCGTTGTCAGGAATACCAAAAGAACGGCACGGAGTTTTCGGTTAATCGACGGCGTACTGTATCGGAGGGCGAAGGGCTTTGAGAAAGATCGCGCGGCTCTCGTTGTCCCCAAGTGCTTGAGGCCTGAGATATTAAGGCACTGCCATGACGACTGCACGGCAGGCCACTTGGGTGTCAAGCGTACATGGGAGAGGGTGCGTTGCCGATATTTCTGGCCGAAGATGTTCTCATACGTCAGCAAGTACGTTCTCTCCTGCCCTGACTGCCAGACGCGAAAGCAACCGCCAGGGAAGCCGGCCGGTTACCTCCAACCAATCCCACCTGTGGGTCGACCGTTTCAACAAGTGGGCATGGACTTTCTTGGACCTTTCACCAAATCCAAAGCAGGGAACCGCTACATCGTCGTGATTACCGACTACCATACAAAATGGGTCGAAGCTGTCGCGTGTCCGGCAGCCACTGCCGCAGAGGCGGCGAGGGCTTTTGTCGAGCAAATCGTCCTGCGTCATGGTGCCCCGGAGAGAGTGATAAGCGATCGAGGACAGCATTTTGTTGCCAACTTGACCGAGGAAATATTCCGGCTCGTGGGTAGCGAACATGCCACCACAACAGCATACCACCCACAGGCCAACGGGCTGTGCGAGCGTTTTAACCGCACGTTGGCTGACATGCTCAGCATGTACGTTTTCTCGCACCACCGCGACTGGGATGAATTTCTGCCGTACGTTCTTTTTGCGTACAATTCTTCCACCCACGAGACGACCGGATTCACTCCCTTCTTTCTTCTTCACGGGCATGAGCCGACGCTACCGGTAGATGTCGGGTCGGGCGCACAACGTGGATTCGACTACACTCTGGATGCGATGAAAGTGGCTCACCGGCTGCGGCAGGCTCGAAAATTAGTGAATGAACGGGAAAGGCACCAGCAAGAAAAGAACAAGCGCAGCTACGATGCTAAACGACGCAGTGCTGTTTATCGTCAGGGGGACTTGGTGTACGTATGGACTCCCTCGCGAGCAAAAGGAAAGACAACGAAGCTTCTTCACAGATACCACGGACCATTCCGTCTAGTGCGCCGGGTAGCCGAAAATGACTGGGAGGTGGTAGACCAAACTGCAAAAAAACGTGACGTTGTGAATGTTGCGCGATTAAAGCCCTGCCACGTTCGATCATGTTCCGATGCCGACGACGCAGACGATGAGTCCGGTGCCGATCACGAGGTGCGAGATCCGAGTGGTGATGTGCGCGAGTGCAGTGATGACCGCGAGTTCCGTCAAAGTGAAGTGCGTGAGCGCAGTGCCGGGAGTGATGTCCACGAATTACACCCCAGTGTTGTGCACGAATGCGACGTCAATGGTGATGTGCATGAGTGTGGTTCGCGAGTGGACCAAGAACTTCGTTTGCGTCATGGTGTGCGCGAGCCAGGGACCAGTGATGCAGTGCAGCAGCGCGAGAGCTCTGACTCTGAAACTGAACTTTACAGCGATTGGAAGACATTGTCAAACGGCAACAACGGACAACGAAATGTCGACGCTTATACTGATACTGACTTGTATTACAGTGCCAGCGAGTGAACTTTAGTGATTTTTGAGTCTCGCGATTTTCGATTTGTTGATTTAAGTTCTCCACCTTTTAGATGTATAACTTTTCTGAAACGAGTACCTCACATAACTGTTGTATGTAAAATTGCTTTTTTTTTGTACTTCTTTTTTCCTGGGTTGCAAGTAAAACGAGTGGGTCACTCTTTTTCGTAGGGGGGAGGTGTCGCGAGGACCGCGTCGCGTAGAATGCTTTCTTGTTATTTTCTTCTTTTCCGACTGCTTTTGTACAAGGGTGCTCTAGTAAACGAGCCCGCACACCGCAGGGAGCCTTCCGGGAGACGGGGCACCAAAAATGAAGAGCGTGTGTGCACGTCGGGGCCAGTTTCTGGAATTTGTTGTTTGTATTAGTTTTGTGGCGAGGCCGGATGCACGCGATCACAAAAGCTCGTAGAACCTCGTTACCGTCGACCTGCCTGACTTGTCCGTGTAAGCCGGTTTCCTATTGGTGGAAGGCAGTGGTGCTCGGAGACCATGGGGACCATGACGCTCGGCACCACCGGGGAGCAGTCCGGCAGGCAGACGGGGTATGATACCATTTTCTATGTTGTATAATTTTTGCCCTGTGTGTTTTCCAACTTCAAGATGTCTTAGCTAAATAAACCCCCCAATGAGTGCTCTCCCAATTCCCTGTGTCGACTCTTCATCGCTTGCCTGCGCGGAGTGGCTCCCACGCCTCTTCGTCTTCCTGACCTTCCGATGCGTCTAACATTCACGGCCCCGACGTTTCGCTACACCTGTGTGGTATACTATATGCAGAGACGGTACGGGAGAGCTGGTATACAAATATATATGAATTAAAAGTTCAATATGCTACGTAGTAACACGCACAAGAACATCTTAATACAAGTTCAATGTTCAATAGTGCAGCGATATAGCTGTGTGTGTGTGTGTGTGTGTGTGTGTGTGTGTGTGTGTGTGTGTGTGTGTGTGTGTGTGTGTGTGTATGTGTGTGTGCGGAGAAAGAGAGAACGATGCTTTTCTTCGTACAATCACGATTTCCGGTGAACTACAACAGATGAAAAAGATAAAAGATCCCGTCTCTTCAGTGCTCCGTATCGCTATCCTGTTTGATACATTCGCTTCACGCAAGGCTGCCTTGCGGGCCGAGTCTCCCATGCAGAATTTGCCTACAGAACATGCAGCTCCGAGAGGTATTTGATTACCGCTCAGCGAATAAGTTCCAAACTACACAGCGAAGAAAAAGAGAAAATATATACGTTTCTCCTATACGAATAGCAACCGCACGGTGGCTCACAGTCAGCGAAAAAAAAAAGAAAGAACTCTACAACCGACACTGTATAGTGACTACAACAACAGTTGGGACGCTATACGTACTGAAGATAACCCGTTCCGTTGCGCCGTACGCTCTATCGCGTTGCCACACAACCACACGGGCCCTGCCTCTCTCTCTCCCTCTAAAAGGGTACGAAATGAGTCCTTCGCAATCACTATAGCCAAAGAAACAAAGTACAGAAAAGAAAAAAGAACGAACATCAAAGCCGATGAAGAGAACGAACGGGGCAGGGGCAGCATACAAGCAACAACTCAGCATCGCGGTTGCGTCAACAAATGAATGAGTAAGAAGATAAAAGAGAGAGAGTGAGGGGGGGTCTGGGGTCCAGCGAGCTTTTTACACCGAGGCGCGCGCTTAGCAACAGCGCTACACAGCGGCAGCCTTGCCAAGCGAACGCGTCCACGACCGCTGAGCAGATAAGAAGGCCCCGATGAACGAACGTGGCGCGCGCAAATGGGTTCTCTTCTCCGCGCGCACACACACACATCAAGCGAGGTGAACGAGAGGGGCACAGGTATGAGAGAAGGGGAAGTCTTTTACGCTCGCCAGCAAGCACATCTTGGCAGCAAACGGACGTCGGACAAAAAAGAACTGTCGGCGCAAAAACGTTAGCAGACCCACCACGCCGCATACACGAGAGCGAGCGAGTGGCGGCTCTTTTCCAAGAATGGACGGCTTCGCTGACGGCGGGTATCTCTCTCCGTATGCGTCGTGCATGTACACGGTAATGTAGATATAAAATATACACACACGTAACGAGCAACGGCGGACAGCGGCCAAGCGGACACGGCGCGCGCGTCAAGGGCGGAAAAGGGAAAACGACGAAAGGGCAAGGACGAGCGGTGTTTTGCGCGGTGAACAACGTGCACGAACAGTGTACAACGCCAGTCCATATAGGACTAAAGTCGCCCGTACAGAAGGGATACCATAGAGAACGGACACAAGACACCCAAAGATGGTCAAAAACGGTGAATGAATTGACTGCATTTCAAATGACCCAAAGAAACGCAGACTTCCCTCACTGATTAATTGACAGACTAACCAGCTAACCAACTAATTGATTGATTGCTTGATTGAGTGAGTGAGGTTCGTTACACATGTGTTTATACTAACCGACATCAGCCAATAGTCGACCAACACCAGTCATAACTTATTCAAAATTAGCCACCGTTGGTGGTCATTCAGTCGACAATAGCCAACACTAGCCATTTTCTAACTTAATCTCTAGCCAGTTCTTCCAGTGCTCGTATTATACGCGAGCAAATACGGTATAGGCCGGTGCACCCCCACTCACGTTTCGCAGATCGGCGTGGGGATATATATACGAAAAGGTGTACCCTATCATTTTAGCTTCAAAGGGTCGCCTTGGCCGCGTATACAACACAGGCTCAAACAAGTTCACGTACGCACCACACGCAACACAACCCTATACACACGATCTCGGGAGACAGCGGGCTGCACGATAACAAACTTGCAGGATGGAAAACGAGAACGACATGGAAACGAGTGCAGGCCATGCGTTACACACTTAAGCCGGTAGTAAGCGACCCGATAAGGCCGCGGTATAACTCGCTGGGAACGGGTTCCATTGATTTCAGCGGTAACCAGCAAAGACAGCGCGGCGTCGCAATCAGCTGTATGCAGAGAGCGTTCGTAGCAAGCCGAACTGCACGCGCAGCAACCGTATACGGAGTGACCGACCAGAGCGGATAAGCGCCCTCAAGAAAAATTGGCCGAAGGCCTTTTCCTTTTTCTTTCTTCTTTTTCCCTGAAATGCACCGGCAAGGAAGAATCCGCCACGTACAATGTTACACTGCGTTTTCGTGAAGGTCGGTAACGCGCGCCAGCGCGGAATCCTTTAACAGACTCTGGGAAGGGCTCTTGTCGACAGGATGGTGCAAAAAAGCAAAAAAAAAAAAAAAACGCGAAGAATTAACAAAAGCGAAGGTCGCATGCGTGTTTTGTACGAGCATACACGGTGCTTGGTTGTCGACCCGAAAGACGGGCGGGTTAAGTCCCGGCAAATATTAGTATTATAATTGAATAATAACACTCGAATAAAGAAAAACTCAACGGAGGCACGGTTGCAAATGCGTTACCGACACCTTTAATTACCCTTACTGCCAACGGTGGTCGACGGTTAACGACCATCAAATTTTTCTCCTGTTACCTCGACATCCAACACTCATCGTGCGGATGGGCTTGAGAGGCCCGTCCTGCGCAACACGTGCATCGCAGGATGATCGATGCACGTGCATCGCAACACGTGCATCGAACACTACTGCCACCAGTATCAGCCGCAGCACAGCTTTTAATTACGTAGAGATCAAGCAACAGCGAACATTAGCTAACAGCAGACAATACTAGCCAATAGACAGCCAACATTAGCTGTTGCTTGTAGTGTATACTTATACGTATACTTGAGTTTGTGTGCGACTTAATTCAATAGGTTTCACACATACACCTTTAACACGAAAGTATTCTATGCCGTGCTTCACCAAAATCTGGTGTCATTTCCATGACGGAAATTCCGTGACGATCGCGTTACAATAGTCTAGTGACGTCATTTCCGTGACGGAAATGACATCACTAGGCTATTGTAACATGATCGCATTATTGAAGTCAATTTTCATAGCGTGACCTCTGCCATATGCCAATCTGCAAACCCCCTCAAAAATGCGATGGTCACTCCGGCTGACACTGTAATATTTCGCGCCTAATTATTGTGCGATCTGACTTTTTTTTTGCCAGGTTGTATACCTACCTCCTAGTGCGAACACATTAAAAGAAAAAAAGAACATCGCCGCCGCCAGTTGCGGCGAATGCTATACATTGCACTTCCTGTCTGCGACCGCTTGCCGCGTATACGTACTACGCATTAGGCCATACATGCGCGTGTACGGGAAAATCCACAGACATGCGACGCACATTCACGCTCTCTGAAGCCCTCGCCGCAGGCACGCACTTGCAGTTGCAGAGGGGAGACAGGCGGTCTGGCAGAACCGGCAGTTTGGAGTGGGAAGGCTTACGCACATCCGCTTTTTATGTATGCTACTACCGACAAGTGGTGCGTAAAGCATTGAAGGAAATGGCTGGGGGAAACGAAATATAAAGGTAAAGGAAGGATAACAAGGATAACAGCGTACAGGAAAAAAAAGCGAAATAAAAAAAAAAGCGAAAAGGTGGAGGCGGTACGAGGTTTGAAAGAGATAGGAGGGACGAACGGACGTGCGTGAATGCAATCAGAAATGGCTGCGCAGGGTGGGAAGGAAAATGAAAATTAAGAAAAGTAAGACGCCGATAGGACGCCCAGCACGCACCGTTCGCAAATCGAGCGATAAGGGATGCCAGTATAAAGGAAGCCGGTGGACCTGAAGAAAAATGAAATAGAAGAAAAAAATATGGCCGCCTCAATGGAATCAGATGCGGAAAGGATGGGAGTGCCGCATATATGCGCAGTATAACACACATAAATGCGCAATAATACACCCAGTGTCAACAAATACGTGCAGAGCAGCCAAAGATGCAGTCGATCGTGCCGAATTGCCGCGCCAACGAGGAGGAAAAAAAAAATGCACATACATGGCGCTTTAGAACGATACTCTGGAAATATGTACGTACACAATCTGCACCGAAGTGCGTCCGACGGTGCGAGACAACACCCGGTACACTCTCATCCTGTGCTTTGAGGCAACCCCTATAGCACCTCTGCTCCTAACTTGGTAGACAGAGGCAGTCGACTCGGGTACTAGACCCGACCGATAACTACAGGCACACATGGATAACGGTTAAAATATTTTTGTATCAACCTATATTAGTCGATTGAATAAATAAACATCGTTTGTGAACCACCACGCAAACGAAGGGAACCACCGGCAATAGTTTTTTTTTTTTTTTTTTGCAAACCTGATTACGTTTCACTACAGCTTGATCATGTAAATAACATGAAGGAAATAGCCTTGCAATACCGAAACATCTAAAATGCATTTTTTTTTTCTCATATCAATCAATAGGTACACAGTAATCACCTCACATAAGTTTCTTTTTTTCTTGTTTTCCAGGTTCATCAAAAGCACTCAAGCAGCGTATATTTGAGCGGGTTCATTTGAGAGAGCACTGCGAACTTATTTTTCATGAACTTACGCTCGATGTGTTGAACATGTGCTATGTATTGAGGGTCTGTCCACCCCCCCCCCCCACCCCCTTCCCTTCTCACTTCACTGCAATGCCCACGGACGCTGTAGGTACTGTGATCAATAAACTGACTGACTGACTGACTCGTTGACTGATTGATTGATGTTGATTGATTGATTGATTGATTGATAACCTGGAAAATAGACCGCCAGCCTTCCCCCTCCCCGTACCCACATTCCTGCAAGAACGCTTTCTGGCATGTGCTAATATAGCACTCCTCAATGCAGCACTACAAACGCTCGATATAGCAGGGGAGTCGGTCGACGGAGACTGAATGAACAATGAACAACGGCAATCATTTCGCCAAAATAAGTACAGGAGTTGAGGTCACGTGACCTAATGAAGCGCCCTGCTTACGCTGCGCTATAGCTCCGAGATAGGCCCACATTTAGGACATCGCACCCTATAGCTGCGTGTAACAAAACAGGGTTGCACGAGGGCAACGAATGTACTGCATCCTTGCGAACACAACTGCAATACGTTCGCTTTAAACGCAATAAAAGTGACGCGTTGAGCAATACAAAAACAAATCAAGCGTGCAAAAACCACTGAATGCGAAAGGCGTAGGACCACCACGATAAGTCATCCCGAGAGAGGCGGCGATGAAATATCGATCTATGTTGCGAACAGGTTCGAAGTCACGCCCGATCAAAATGAAAGGGAGGGAGTTGGGATGGGGACCTACTTAGCGTCTTTACATCGTGATCCACGCCCGCGCAGAGAGATTTCTCTCGACGATTAAGCGAAGCGCAGTGGTGCAAACTGCGAACGCCTATATCGTGATATTAAATCGCTCGGTGCCTTGCACTATACGGAATATGCTTCAAACATCGACTCGGCCTTTCATATATGCAAAGGCGATTGCCCGATCGTATCGAAGCCCATTTTGCGGCGTTTTCGGCGTTCCAAAGATCCCGTATAATTACTCGGGACAACGTCGCGAAAACGGTGAGTATAATATACATCACTGATGCGAATCGTCGTTCACGACTCACGAGTGAGAGCTTTCTTCAAGTTCTCATTCGTTCTCATTCGTTTGAGCGTAGTAGCATTTTTCATTAACTTTAGACCTCATTCTCACACCGTGTTTTAGACAATATACGGGTATAGACAGTATGTGGGTGGCTCACTTTGTCAGTGATGATGATGATGATGATGATGATCGTGGTTCGGTTAAGAAAGGACGCTAATTTCTGCAGCCCATGTAGGGAGCACGGCTAAGCGTGCGTGGGGGTGGGGGAAAGGGAGTGAAAGAGATAGAGAGGAGAGAAAAGCCGTAGTGGAGGGCTCCGGAAATTTAGACCAGCTAGGGTTCTTTAACGTGCACTGACAACTCACGGTACACGGGCCTCTGGCATTTTCGCCTCCATCGAAAATGCGACCGCCGCGGCCGGGATCGAACCCGCGTATTTTGGGTGGCAGGTCACTTGTGTTTGTGCTCGGGGGACGCGGGGCGAGGGGGAGTGAGAGAGAGTGGGAAGGAGAACGCGCACGCGTTACAGGGAGCCCACCTGCATCCTATGCAGGGCTTGCCGGCCAACATATACATGATCGGTAATGCATCTCCAAGTGCTCCAAGTGCAAACCGCCGCGCAGTCTTTCTTTGGGAAGGGCGAAGCCGCCGCACCCTTCACAATAGAACAGTCGCGGAGACAAAATAAGATGGACAGATGGACACTCGCGAACGATAAGGTCAGCGGTCGCGTCCGTTAAGATTATAGCCATTATACAAGCGAGAACAGACTCTCGCAACGCGATATATCAATGTCGTTTGTTGTTGACTCCCACATAAAGGGTACACACAAACAACGGCAGCAATCGCCGCGCGTGCGCGATGTATATATGGTACGCATTTTTCGAAGGGCGCAGTCGCGTCATAAGTGCCCCTCCAAGACATTAATGTATCATAAACAACAAGCGCGCTGCGATTGGTTGGCATTTGAGGCGTAAAGGAAAGGTGCTAATTCCTGCAAATCACGTAGGTGAGCACATCGCTATAGGTCGTGTGTGTATGATATGTGCGTGTATTTAAGTGAGTGTTTGTGGGCGGGAGTTGGTGGGTAAAAGCTACAAGAGAGTGGAAATGAAAAGGCTCCCATGTGGTGTACAATTTCCCCCGTATTATAGAATGACTAATGGGTGCCCGCTAGCACTGGGTTTCAAACGCAGCTATTCTCCAAAGCTCGGTGCCCACATAACCGCTGTTATGTGGGGGCACTTTCTCTGCACGGCTGTGCACAGAAAAGCCCAAACCGCAGCTTGCCGTCGACGCCGGGCCGAGAGTTTTGTTCGTTCTCGGGAAAACGACGCCAAGAGACTCTCTATAAGATGTGCAGTTGTAGAGATTTGCACGTTACAATACCGCAGCAATTATGGCGAGAGAGTACGGGCATCCATCTTGCGCAAAGCGCAAGATGGATGATCCCACACTCTCTCAACTCAACTGCCGGAGCCTCAAATCGAGCACGTCTTCCTACAGGACGGATATTTAAGCGCTTCGAACACATTACGCACAAGCGTCAGCGCGCTATCCGAAACGCCCACCAAAAGATGTGCCTTTACGCGTGGCTGTTGCCACTTTAGCGAATAACCTCCTCATCGAGATGGCATTAGTGAGCAACGGGCCATCGAAGAAAGCGAATACACAACGGCGCTTTCGAATTGCGTTTGAGCCAAAAAGCTCTTCCAGTATATATATGAGACGCCCGTGTAGCCATCAGGAGAAGAGCCAAGCGAGTACGCGGAGTGAGTGCATACACTTAAGAAGGTCCACGCGGCTGGCTCCGATACGGCACCGCACTACCACGCAACCAAAACAGGCATGTGTATATACGTATATAGAGACCCGATTATATCTGGTACGCTGGCCTCTACGGAGGCCGCGGGTATAGTATGCTGCAAGGTCGACGTCGGGGCGTCAGGAGGTCTCACCAGTTGCCTCTATCGGAACGGGCTTCCGGTTTCCACACGCCTCGGGCTTCGCCAGGAAAAAGGTGCTGGCTTCGCTGGCACTTTTCTGCTGCGGTCCTTTGAGTCGAGATGCAAGGCGCACAGACTACAGAGCCAAGTTTCAGCTCTAGCATCTCTATGTGGAGCGTCTTTGTACATCGAAGTTACCCGGACATATCGAATATGAACGAGTCACAGAAAGTTAGACATATTAGCTAATTCTGCATAAAAGGTAATCAGTTTTATAGATATTTTCCAAGGGAACATTACAGCTGTTCTATATACGTATATGCAGTGGTTCGTTAGATACGAGTCCGATTTCCTGCCGAAGCATACCGCAAGGCGCAATCGAGCAACCCCGATTTCGGAGCTGGAGGGGGAGAGGGGGCGCACCACCAACGCAGCAAGCGTAGTTTATTTATTTATTTATTTATTTATTTATTTATTTATTTATTTACTCACTCGCACACTACGCAGTTGTGCTACCAATGCTCAAATCGATGTGCTGTTCCCACGCCCCAATATAGAGGAAGCTTTTTTTTTCTTTTTTTTTCCCCGGGTGCGTCAGCTTTTTCTAGAAAGAGAGATACAGAGAGAACGAAAGAGCGGCGGATATATGGTTCGATACAAAGCTCAGATAATAAAGTATTCTATAAAGGACTGTCCAAAACGCAAACAAAAATGTGACAAAAAGTGAAAAACCGAGCCTATAAAGTAAACCGAGGCCGAACCCCCGCGCGCAATAGGGCTGCGTGCTATCTTGATATCTATACAGCACGGCTGGTATATAGTTCAGCTCGCGGACAGCGTTCGGCGCCACTATCGCTTCGTCGCCGCGGTGGGTCCGCGTAGTATAACGTACTAATGCGCGTCGTGCCGCAGGCGCGGTACGTGATTCAGATCGAACGAGACATCGCGTACATATATAAGCGACGGTACGTGCGTGCGTGTATGTGCGTATATAAGACGCCTGTATGTATTAAACAAACGAGCTCTATAATGCGTGCCCGCACGATATCAAGCATACACAGCGTTCACGCAGCGGGGGGGGCCACGTGCCGTCCGCATGCGTTAGGAAAGGTGCACGACACGATGGTCTTTCGATACGACAGCAGCAGTCGCACGCGGAGGAATTAGTGTCATTAACGCTGATGCTGTTGGTGCTGCTGCTGCCGCTGTCAAATCGAATCTAATATAACGTGTTCCTTCGAACAAGCTTGGCGAGTTGTTGCCAGGATAAGACGGCAAACTATCAAGTACACGGTAAATCGCCCGCTGTCTCTAAACATATTTCACGGGTTGTGACACCGAACGTTATATATACCGAGTACGTAAGGGTGTGATTGAACCTGAGTGGAATTAAGTGTCCCTTAATTGTAAGTACGAACAAAAGTCGGTGACAGTGAAGTACAGTGAGCGAGGAGTTGGGTGTAAGCCTGAGTGTCAGTGAGCGTCGGCGGACGCCAGTGAGTGCTGGTGAGTGCGAACGTGGGAGTGGGTGAACGACAGTGACGTTTGCTGGGCGAGAGTGCGAAAGGGAGTGTTGGTGAGCGTCAGCGAGTGTTGGTCAGAGAGCGTGAATATTGAGCGTAAGTGGACGCAAGTGTGAGCATGGGCGATGGTGTGAGGGAGTGAGTGTTGGTGAGCGTGACAGGTGAGAGAGTGTGAACGTGGGTGCAGATTGGTGAGCGCAGGTAGGCGAGAGTGAGTGTTCGTGAACGTGACAGGAGAGTTAGTGTGAAAGTGAGCGACGTTGAGCGCCAAAAACTGACAGCGCGCGAAAAGTACGTGAGCAGTGTATACACAGCCTATACAAAAATATTTGCGAGTGAGTTATGAGCAAGCGTCCATCAATTCTGACACAGTTTCGCTCTCTAATCTAAGCACTACCGGGCCACTCGAACTTCATCAAATAAATCTCGCGTAGACAACGCACATGTTCGACGCGAGAGATAAGAGACATCAAAAAGGAACATGGGTGTCTTGATCGCTGGAGAAAAGATAAAGGAAAAGGTCAAGGTGCCAGTGGCGACTACAAGTCGGCCACGCTGGTCCATCTATATGCATGTTACACGCCTGACAACATCTACAACGAAGGAAAGCTCTACAGCAATGCGATAAAAGTTTCAGCTGAAACGAAAATAATTTATTTTATTTTGTTTTATTTCTATACGACCATCCGAGAAATCTGTGCGACTTGATTTTGATTGCTTGGGCGTGTGTACGTGTGCGAAGTGTGTATGTGTGTGGGGGGGAGGGGGGGTATCGTAATATATGCACTGTAAGTGCGTGTATTTCATCGAAAGCGACAGAAGGCGAGCGAGCGAAAACACGACAACCACACAATCACTATATACCGAAAGCCTGTCCTCCGTACATCGGGCCATTGCCCGTTCTTATCTCGTACACTGAGGCCTTGCTGTCCATTCAGCGAGAAACAGGTAACACTGTACAAGCCGCCGTACCTTGATTCCCAAAAACACAAGCATATACGTACAAAAGAGAGAGACGCGTATTTCGCTTCTGATCTCGCGCACCATTCTTATCTTGGGGGCAGCGCGAATCCGCGATGTTCCAAATGTCACGTGTTCGGGGGTTGGGGGGGGGGGGGGGGGGGTGGACGCCGCGGTGCCGAGAAGTCGTAAATACGTCAGGCTTTGAGAAAAGGACGATTTACGGGCGAGTTTCTCGTCCGCCGCGCAGCGCATCTCAAACAGTTCGTCCGTTGACGATCGGCGCGCCGAACCGAGCCGCTCGCAAAGCACGACCTCAAACGGCCGAGGTTCTACAGCGGAGCCGTCAAAGCCTCGCTATTGGTCATGTTGACGTTCGCAGCCAGGCCCGTAGGCAGGAATTTTTTTCGGGGAGGGCCCACTTGCTGAAGGCCTTGACTATTTGAGAAATACCTCAATTTTGATTATTTATTTTCAGTAAAAATCGCAGTATGCACAATAAGTGACTCTTTAAATGCAACGTTATTAATGGGCTTCAATTTTATGTTATTAGCACTACACTACGTTATTAGCACTATCCCCAACCGAAATGGTGCCCGGGTCCCCAGAGCACCACCTGTCTCGATACGGGCCTGTTCGCAGCATCGAGAATAGTGGAGAGAGTTTGAAATGAGGACAGGAGGCGCAGAGGCGCAGGTACAGGGAGGAAAAGAGAGACAGGAGAGACTCGGGAGTCGAACCCGCGCCCTCGCACTATATAAGAAGCAGCAAAACGCCATAGCTGCTGACCCGGCAGGCCAGCGGATCACACATTCGCTCACTTTATGGTATACAACCACGAAGCGCTTATACATGCATATGTATCATTTCCCCAAAAACTGCCGCCGACAGAAGGCGCCCTGTACACAATATATATACCAAGTTCCGCGAACGCAGCCGTATGTTTATTTCATACGGATGTTGCCTATAACGCCAAAAACACTCGCGGCGCGCATGCGCACGCTATGACGCAACGCTCGAAAACTCTTGTGAAGGGACAGCTATAGCGGCTGGTGGTCGCAAAATATGATCCCCTCGGATCGTTGGCCCCGACTGGCTACCTTCGTACAACTACTCGCTACCAGACGGGAACGGGAAGGGAGGGCACCTGACACAAGCGGCAGGCGCGGCGGCGTCGGCGGAGTGCTGCTCGTCGCATAAATACGCGTCGAGGAAGAAGAGAACGAAGAAGAAGCGAGGGACATTTTGGCGTAACGTACGGCTACTGCGGCGCCGACGACTACGTCGGCGCTTATGTGAGCGACTGCGCACAACGTTGAGTACCCAATCTTCCTCCTCCCCCTTTCTCCTTTTTTCTTCTTCTCGAGAAAGACAAAACCTGCAAGAAGCCGACCGCCCTGTTGCGAAAGGGCGGGTATGGTATACAGAGTATATAGACACCGCGCAGCCGCATAAACCACGCAAGTTCATAAATATGTGCGTCGTGGTGCGTCCGGGTCGAGGTGGGGTACAATGGTTGGTCGGTTGGCGGTGGCGCGAGGGTTGACAAACAGCAGTTATGACTATATGCACGTCGCGACGCCGGCGTTTTGATGCGTTAAAGAAAAAGCCTCAGAGATGGGTGTCTTGAAGGGAGCCATGGTTATGGTGTCCGCGTTGTGAGTTACGTTCCTTGGTCCAGGAACTCCTCTGCGCACTTTATTATTTTTCTCTCCAGTTCCTAGATGCGGTTACGCATGCCGGCGCATGCGTTACGCGGGAAAGTCACCCGCACCTGCTGACGTCATTCAAGGACAATCCCAGGCGTCCTTATATCAGCGGTTGTGAACACTATATACACGTTTTTCCACTTAGGTATGCGGCCAGGCCCTATACTTCGGGGAACTGAGCTTAGAAGTGCGTGCGCGCGAACTGTGCAACGTCTAAGGTTCCGAACTATTACGTCACGTGACGCGCATCTGAGGGCTGACCGACGGCGAACGCAGGTTGTTGCGGTAAAAGGGTTCTTCCCACGAACTGTTTCGCCAGACTTAAGTTTAAGGTTTGGAACGATCGCCAGAAGTTTGGAACGAAGGAAAGCTGAGTTTAGTTGGTATCGATTCATTACAAAAAAAAAATAATAATAAAATTTAAAAAATACGAAGAGGAGGAAGGTGAAGCGTGCAGACAGCCACAGCAGGAGAGAACCAGACAGACAGCCTACCTTTCATGACGCATGAAAGTGTCGCAAAAGACGATACGAGCGTCTTTACAGTTCGCGCACCGGCGAAGCAGCTCCGACGATAAAGAACCGCGTCGATTACTCTAAAGCCTACGTCGACACGGGCAGATACCTTGGGTGAATTTGAGGCTGAAGAAAATAAAGAGGGAAACACGTAACGGCGAGCCCTCAATACGCTCGAGCGCGAATGACAACGTCGATAACGTTATATGTGCGCACGGCGACTGAGGAAGTTGATCCACGACACACCGGGAAAAAAAAGAAAGTCCGCGCTCTGCTTTTACTATATATTTTCTTCTTCCTTGAGGCGGCATTATCACCTCGTAACAGTTGTGTTTGCAAGAAGCGCGCGCGCGTATCGGATGAAGAAGAGGAGAACGACGAAGAAGAAAGCAGAAAAACAAAAAAAAAAACAAAAGGAAGGAAGGAAAAGAGCCTTGCCCCGTCAACTTCGCTCCAAGTCTTTCTCAGCAAAGTTGACACACATACACGGGAGATAACACGCGCCGTCTAGTAACACATCGCGTTATCATCACGGCAGCGACCAGCACGGCTCGCGAACCATACCCCAGAAAAAAAAATAGAAAGAGAGAAAAGAAACAAAACTCGATAAGCGTGTTCGAGAAACGACCCCCCTCCCACTGCCGCCACCGCCGCAAGTTCTACGAGAGGCCCAAAAGAGGCCCTGCATGCTCCGAGAGCAGATCCCCATATGAGTCCAGGAGAGAAACTGGCCAAAAGAAAAGAAAAATGGAGAAAGGAAAAAATGCCATAGCGGGCCAAGCAACGTTGGGGCGGCGGACACCGTCCCGAGCCGGTGCGGGACCCCCCGACGGCCGGAGAACGAGAGTGAGAGTGAGTGCGAGACCGAGAGAGAAGGAACAAGACGGCTACCCACAGCCCTCCTTTCCCGTAGCACCTCGCCAAATCATCCTCTCTTCCACCACCCCTCCGTTCCCCTCTCGCTGATTTTCGGTCTTTGCCGGCCTGCCGGCTAGCTACGCCACGACAACGGACATGCCCAGCCGCCCCTCATGTAGACAGACTGCCGACAAAGCTGCGGAGGGGTGGCCGATTTATTAAACGCCGAGGCGCCGGCGTGTCGCATGCATTGCGCGGACCGAACCGGAGACGCGAGACGGTGCGCGCGGAGCGCGCGCGCTCAACTCAGCGTTGGAAAGTAAGGAAGGAGGGGCAGAACCGAAGCGACGAGGGGGCAAGGTGGGGACCGGACCGGTAGTGGTGCTGTGCGCTGCCCCCCACTCCCCCTCTTTTTCTCCTTGAGTGGGGGGCAGTTTGCCGCCGCCACACTTGCCTCACCTGCAAACCTCCCCACCCGAAGGCTTCTTCTTGGCGGGCCGTAGGAGAGCGGCGAGGAGCGGCAAAGAAGACGGCAGCAGCGCACCACCGGAGCGAGGGATAAATAAGAGGAGAGCATCCACGGGTCTGGCGACACACTGGCGGCATGCTGCTGCAGGCCGGTGGCAACAGCCAGGAGGATTTTGGGGGTGTACGGCAGCACGACGACGGGGAGGAGAGAAATAAGAAAGACGACGTCGCCGACGACGACGAAGCGAGCGAGAGGACACACAGGGCAACGACGCTTTGCACGAGACGCAGCGGCGACCGGGCGGTGGGGACTGTCGACTTGCTGGAGAGGACGAAGGCCGATGCGACAGCAAAAAGTCGTAGCTGTCGCTCGGTCTTCCTTCCTTTCATCTTTTTTTTTTTTTGTTCTTTTCTGGTTATGCATATATACCGGAGGGTTATGGCGCGTATGCGCTGGTACGGGCCATCGGAGCGTCGGTTTGACATCACCATAGTGACCGAACACCGACGACTCCAGCGAAATGTGGTAGGTTGACGAGGGCGGCAATGTGGGCTTGTTGGTAGACCTGTGGTGTGCCAGGTGTGCCTTCCTTTCGTCCGTGTTCAAGGGGGTAGGTTGGTTGTTGGCGCGTTAGATGTATCCAGGGGCCGTATTCTGAAATGCGTCGCCAAAGGCGATAGTATCGCTGGTGACGTAATTATGCCGCCTTTGCTGTCTCCAGCGGAGTGACTGCTGGTTTAGCACTTCCAATTTGTGTAACCAGCCAATCACCACAGCAGGGGATACCGAAAGGCGACACAATTACGCCACCAGCGATACTATATCGCCTTTGGCGACGTATTTCAGAATACGGCCCCTGTAGCGCACGCTGTACAAGCACAGTGACCCTAAGGAAAGCATTCCCGACGACCCCTGCGTGGTGATCGAGCAAGGCGTCGCATTTTCACGCCGAAACACTTCGTCCACAAAACATTCGGGCTTGGAAGTCTTCGCGAAAGAGCCTTCGGTATTCCCTTTAAGGGCTATACGCTTGACACTCAGTGGAATCTTCAGATCAATTTTCATCGAACGCAGCGGAAAGTGGAATGAAGAGAAAAACAGAAGAGTGGGGTAGGTGCGCAAGGGAGGGGAGGGGAGGGGGCATACTTAGATGGGACGGAATGATTACTTACAGAACGGAAGTAAGAGTCAATAAAAGTTCAACTTCAAAGCGCCTTAAACATCTAACGACGGTGCATGGTATATTGTCGGTGTAACGTCACTCACATAAGTGCATTCCGTAAACGGTCCCGTAGTGGTGCAATCTCAATTCTCAAAAAACTTGCAAAATAGATTCTTTGCAAGGTTTTGCAATTTTGAGCAGACTGTAACTAAGTTTATTTTAAAGAATTTGATGCCCTCTTCATCGACGGCATACTAACCGCACAGCGCCCGAAAAGACGCCGTCGTCAGTTTCAACGCGTGACGTCACTGGCAGCTGGTAGGAAAACTTCCGAGGCAGCCGGAATATATGTAGAGGTAATGCCCGTTCTTCGCAAACTCCAGGCTCTTCTACAAAAGCCGACCTGAGGCAAAACAAAGCGAGTGCGTGTATGCATTGTCCAGCACTGCTTCGAGGGTTGACCTTTTTTTTCACCACGCAGCTGCGACCTATAGCTATACACTCTCCACGTATATCCTATACTTCGTCTATATAGGTTCGAGGAGCAACGCATCGGGCGAGACCGGCAGGAAATATTGCAGACAGCATCGCCGGCGCGTTGGCCGGAAAGTACCATTTGTGCAAACGACTAGAACCCGAAACGAAAGAAAGAAAGAAAATATATAATATCACAGTGCAAAACAAAGAGAAGGAAAAATGACAGGACCCAGAAAAAAGAAGAAGGAAGAGAGAATAGACCGCGGTACTGTCTCTCTCGAAAAACATCGCGAAAACAGATGTAAAGAAGAATGTGACCTTCCACATCAACCAGAAAAGTAATATATATATATATATATATATATATATATATATATATATATATATATATATATATATATGTGTGTGTGTGTGTGTGTGTGTGTGTGTGTGTGTGTGTGTGTGTGTGTGTGTATTATGAACTTAACGAGAAGCAGTCGGTAAAAAAGTAAGACGATAAAAATAAGGAAGCAAGGCAAGAGGGACTTTCTATACTTCTTGGTCGCATCGCTTCGCTGTTCCAAAGCAATGTAATCCTCAACGACCTTCTTGAAACCCTGGCCATGGAATTAACAATATCTGAATATCTGTTTGTTAGTATCTTGTCTGGGACCTCTGCTATAGCTATATGGATATAGCCGAGAGAGTACACCGCCATCTTGACTTTGACCAGTACTGGCACTTTTCGATTCGAGTATCATTTCCTCCATGACACGATACACTGGTCTAATCCACCCACTAGTCGACCAGTACCCCGATGAGGCTATGAACCAAAAGTATACGACGGATAAACAAGAAATACAGCTGCATGCTCTCTCTCTCTCTTCCCGCCGCTAAGGCATGCGCTCAGGGCACCCCAGAGCGCATGCGCAGAACCCCGGTAAAGGCGACCAGAAGAAGACGCAACAGCAAGCAACTCGGGACTGCGAGAACAATCGTTCGCGCTGACAGCTGTGCGCGCGCTACGGAGCACGCGCCGGCAGAAGCAACAGCTGCTGCTGCTGCTGTCGCCACTGTATACCCCGCTGCTCCTTCTTCGAGGTACTACCGTATTACGCGCACAGCGACGACTTTGCACACTACGCGACCACTCTATTGGCGCATGCTCGTTATACAGCATGTTTACGTGTTTGGAATTAAGCGAAGCGTGTATAGGCGCAGAGCAGCCCCAGCATCCTGAAGTCCACGCGGTGAGCTCGCGACATATCGGTCTCCGTAGAGGTGTAATCAGGATTGCAGGTGTGTATATATATATATATATATATATATATATATATATATATATATATATATATATATATATATATATATAATCTCTAGTTGGAACACACAACTTCCGGGCGTCTCCGCACAGGAAAGTAACGGCAAAAAAAAAAAAAAATCATGTATCAATGACTGGGCTATAACATCGCGTCACTGCGTCCTCATGTCCTGTAATTTTCACTTTTCTACCTGCTACGTATATAACTGTGCGGAAGCTGGTACTGTTAACTTGTTCCTTGAACACGATTCTCAAGCGCTGAACTTCCCTCGGTATGTTGATGTCAGCTCTGAAAAACTTATCGCAGAACGCCCACTTATTACCTTTCAGTTATTTCAGTTATTACCTCCGTGTACAAGCATCCGCATACGCCCGCATCCGCATTCAACACTCGGAAAGAAAGAAAGAAAGAAAGAAAGAAAGAAAGAAAGAAAGAAAGAAAGAAAGAAAGAAGAAAGAAAGAAAGAAAGAAAGAAAGAGCAGGAAGACGCCCACAAGGACGGACATTTCCGACGTGTCACCGGAGAAGAGAGAGAGAGAGAGACGCCAGTCCCACACGAACGCCAATTAACCGCACACACGCTAAATCGGGACACGGCGCGCGCCACATCTGCTGCGTGTGCCGCGACCAAGGAAAAAGACCGCGGCCTCTCATGTATAAACTACACGCGTACACATGCACACACGGCTATACAGTTATAGCTGCGCGGTGCCTATTACGTGTGTGGTGTTTGCACTGGTGGGATTCGTGGAGACGAACGCCCACGCTCACCGACGGGGAGGAAAACGGCGGGGGCGGACCGAAATATAACCAGACGTTGCCTAACGTGCCGGGTCACGATCCCGATTTGGAGACGGCGGGTTGTGTGCGTGCGCGCGCGCGGACGCGAAGGCGGATGGAGTGACGGCGGGTGGATGACGCCGCCGCCTCCGGGGTAAACCAAGAGACGAGCGGAGGAGCAAGCCTGCAGCTCGGGAAGAGAGAGAACGCGTCCGGCATGGCATATGCCTATATTACACGTATATTTTCACCAGCCAAGGTTCTTGGGCCCTGGACATATGCTTCGACGGCTCAGAAGGCGAGACGAAGGCGTTGCTGACGTACCTGAAGTCAACAGGTCGCTGCGACCGCCTCTAGAGACTGCACTTGTGCAAGTGTGCGCGTGATTGGGCTCTTCTCTCTCTCTTCCCCTCTTTCTCATTCTATTTAACCCTTTTATCGCTTTCCCCAGCGCAGGGTAGCAAACCGGACGCGCGTTTGGTTAACCTTCCCGCCTTTCCATATACCTCCCTCTCTCTCTCCCTACATTCCACGAAGTCATAAGGTCTATACCATACACCTAAAAGAAGGTTGTAACAATTGTGTTTCTTTCTGGACACGGAGTGAACATTCGCAACTATAGAGGGAATCAAGGTTTCATAAAAGAAAGAAAATATATAACGAAGTCTTAGTATAACTGGCAAGCACAGATCCGTACGTATCCACAATGGAAAGCTATTATTTCTAAAAAAAAGAAAAAGCGGGAGATCTGCGGACTTCATTCGAGCCGAGAGCCTCAGACAAAGGGCAATAAGCCACATGGCCGCTACGTTACTGGGAATCTTACGTGTCTGGTGAATCCGTACATGTAAGAAATCCAGCGACCCCATCGCTTTCCACTCTCAAAAGCGAAGCAGGAGCGTCGTTTTTTTTTTTTTCTTTTTTTTTTTTTCCTGAACACAGAATCCAAGTACAACCGGCAAACCACAAACATACTACGTCTGCACGTATACACGACCTACACAGGAAAACGTTCGCCGAAGTGCGAGCTCGCGCGCCCGTCACGTGACGCGCCCGGACCATTCAGGTGCAAAGACGACGCTGTACAGGGGGGGGGGGGATCGCGTTGGCGCACGACGGCAGACACGGCTGTACAGGTAGGCGAGCATTGACAAAAAAATAATAATAATAACGCACAAATAAACGGTACACAACGGGCCATTGCGCGGGCGTGGAAAAGCAGCACACACGCGCCACTACGCGTGGGCGGAAAAGAAATTACGCACGCTCGCGTAGTAACTTCGTGTACGCACACGCGCGGATTCTCGCCTTTCCATCAGGGGCAGCAACCCGTCGTGTGAATTAGAGGGAGACGGGCATACTGAGGAGGCGGAGACAGTGGGCAGACCACAACTGCCTTTCTTTCTTTCCTTCTTTCTTTCTTTCTGCAGGCAACTCTGCCGCTGCAGACGCAGATGTGGCGGACGTGTTCTGTGCCAGCGCTCAACGAAATCAGAGTCTATAACCTAAACCAACATCATAACAACAATCATATTCAGAACTAATTCTACAAGCCTATTATATACACAGCTGACCACAGTCACAAAACTTCCGTTATAAGCACTTTCCGTTAAGCACACTGCGCAAGCCTCAACATTTCGCCTCCATCAAAATGGCGCCGTCGCGGCCCGGGATTCGACCCCGCGATTTTCGGATCAGCAGCCGAGTGCTATGGCTGACCACCGTGGCCGGGCTTGCTCTTAAACGTGCAACATCATATCGCGCTGCAAACGTGAGTGCCTATATAGCCAAAAACCGAAACATTGCTGTTCCAAGGTGTATATACACGTTCATTGGTGATATATTTCAGGCTTTGATAATCTGATGCCGCCGTACAATCGATGAAGTAAAAACAAGCAAACAAAAACCTATCAAAGGAGTAAAACAGCGACCAACTATACTTTGTGCTTGTTCATAATAGCAGCTACGTCAACTGGAAGCAGCATATGCTGGGAGCGAGCACAATAACACATGATCTTGAGAGCGAAACAACGAAGCAGTGCGTCAAACACCAAGGGATCCTCGCCCGCGCGCGCACACACACACACACGCGCGCGCGATGCCGCATAGACTGATCGACGCAGTGACGCCCAGATTCCCTCGGTACGACGACGCACGAAATGACGCACTTCAGAGACGGCGCAATTTGTTTACGAACAGTCAACATCGCGTGGTGAGTTCCATGATTGATCTAATAAACATAACACTCTGCTCGAATCGAATCAGTTTGCTCTAAGTACCTAGAAGTACTAAGCAACTTTCTTTTATTATTATTAAACGGCCGAGGACATTTAAGTATAGCGCTGGTTAAACGTGGCGCTCTGAACACAAAGACAGGACACGATAGAGCACGTGCGCTGAACGTATCATGCGCGGGAGCCTACGTCAGCTGTGCGAACGGCAAACAATCGACTTCGAGCGATGGATAAATATAGGCAATTTGTTGGATAGGAAATAATCGCATGATAACTGTCACTCGTCATCACAAACCACGACTCCTTCGGTGTGCGACTCTTCGACTCATCGATTAAGCAGTAATTGACCAGAAAAACTCAGCAAAATAATACTAGCTATCACCTTTTCCACAAAGTTAGGGCGCTTAATTAACGATAACTGGCGATTACAGGTGTTAAAGGATCCCTGCATATTGACCGAGACGTGATAGCCACAATACAATATCACAACACCGCAACAGTCTTTAGGTGGTGGACTCGTTGGCTCACGCGGTGCTTCCAAGCTGATCCTCCGAAGTACTCCGGCCGAACCTTCAAGACACATAGACCAACGCGTAGTCTTCCTGGCTTCCGTCCGGCCAAAATTGTCTCATTAATTTTTCTGGAAAAGTATACGCATATCGTATCGACGCTGCCCCACACAGGATAAAAAGAGATCACAGGAACTGATAACACCGAGTTGTAGATATAGTAACAGAACCCAAGTGATTCCCATTCACCAGGCCCGCCGCCCTCTATCGCACACCCGCTCCGCCATCTTGTATCTCTCCTTCCGCGGCGCCCACGTACGTAGTCAGTGCACTCCCCAGCATTCGTATTCCGCTCGCACCTGCCGCAGCAGCGCTCGCCCGCACGTCGCACTGTACACGCACTCCGAATACAGACAGCAACCACGCTTTTCTCGTATACATACGGCTTGCCGCCAGCACCCCTGTGTGGGCCGAGAACGAGCGCTGAACGACCTCGCTCGAGATACGTCCTATACACATGTATATACGAGTTCTTACAGAGTTCGCGTATTGCGGGGCATGCAGGGGAGGGGGGTCAACGACATGCGACCAGATAGACGTATACGAAAAACGTACGCGGTGTGCGGTCTACACCTCCTCGACCACTATATGCAGCATGTCTCACGCATCCCCTCCTCGTTTCTCAACTAGACGTACAAGAACCGCTTGTCCCCTCGCTCCACACTATAGAAAGAAATAAAATCACAAGAACCACCAACCCTGACCGCACGCGACCCTTCCACCGCATACGTGTTGGTGTATGCAACATTGCAACACAAATAATAATAAAAGGAACGCCAACTCTTTCGGTCCCCGACCTGAGCGCCACCTATTATCCATTCACGGCATGAACGGGGGGCGTACGGTGATTTGCACGGCACGCCCGTGTGGCAGCAGAATCACTGTAAACAGTGCACGCGGTCGCGTACCACATAAATGTAGTGCATGCAGCATACGCAAAGCTTCTCCCTATACGAAGCAGACACTACACACACAATTCGACCTGCCACGCGCATGTGCGACGCGTTTGCATGTATAAAACCGGACGATGTCGCCCATCGGTCTGTTCTTTTTAAAAAAACTCCGCGATCCTAAAACCAAACTGCGGCTGTGACTAAATCGCTCCATAGAGGCATTTTTAACTGAAGCCGGCCGAAGTGTGCGTACGTGACCACCGTGCAGGGAGGCCGCACACGTATACATACGTTTGTCATTATTCCCCGCGAGAAACAGGACGTGCTATATTTGCTTATAATGAGAAGTAGATAAGGCACAATAGATAACGAAACACTACAAGCCAAACGTGATAGCGGCAACAATACCGCTCGACGCTTGTTGTCAAGGGAGGGAGGAGCATCGGAAAAAAAAAAAAAAAGGTTGTGTCAAGTGAGCCGCTCAAGGAACAAGTTTGTTTTGACAACAGGTATATAATTGTCAAAGAGGAGGGTGGAGAACGACGTAAAGCGCGAAATATCGAGTGCCTGGCAGAACGTCTAAAACCCTTCTCAGCTCGACTTCAGCTCGTTCAGTCTACGACGTCGTTCGAATGACGCAAAAAAAAGAAAAAAAAAAGGGGGGGGGGGGAAATAAAAATGAGACGCACATAGTGAACAACTCCCCATATAAGAGAGAGGGTCCTCACCTTTGGAACTAAACAGTTCCCGTTTGGAACCTTCCAAAGGTGTTGGCGCAAACGGCCAAGCCCCAAAACAGCTGTGCTGAAGCGAAGGCTACGACTCTGCCTCGCTCATCTGCATGTCACGTGCTCCTCGTTATCGTCGCGAGCGCGCGCGCGCAGCGACGAGCGAACGGCGTAGCTAGCGGAGGAGGAAGGCGAACACGCGCGGGTCGACGTAAAAAGCACGCCACCGCCCACCCTACCGACAGCGCGACGAGCGTTGCGCTGCGTGCGCTCGTTCCTGACCCGTTCTCGTAGTTCTCTCGCCCCAAACGCGCTCTCCCGCACACCTGGCCGCCAGCGGTCGCAGCAGCAGCAGACTGTATGGCGACGAGATGTCCTTTCCTTCCCAGCGCGACATCCTCTCTCACGCCCTCGGGCGCTCCGACGCTGGGGCTGCCGCCCGCCGGCTACCCACCGCGCTAGAGAACGCCAGCTGTTCCCCCGGCGACGTCGACCGCCTATTCTTCGAGGCGCGCTGCACCCGGCAGCAACAGCAGCGGCGCGGGGTACAACCCGCGCGGGTCTTTAAAGCCTGCGCGAACAATGCGAAGGATTGTTCGGACCGAACGAAGGTGACACGAGTCGTCTCTTTTCCACGCCGCCTCGAAGAGAGGGAGAGAGGGTGCTCGGGATCGCGGCGTGTTCCGGGTCACCTTTTGCATCTTTTGTTGTTATGTGGCGTTTAACGTCCCAAAACCAGCTCTGATTATGAGAGACGCCGTAGTGGAGGGCTCCGGAAATTTCGACCACCTGGGGTTCTTTAACGTGCACTGACATCGCACAGCACACGGGCCTCAACATTTCGCCTCCATCGAAATGCAGCCGCCGCGGCCGGGATTCGATCCCGCGACCCTCGGATCAGCAGCCGAGTACCATAGCCACTAGACCACCGTGGCGGGGCTTTTGCATCTTTTAAATGCCGCGATGTAGTGTATACAGTTACGGTGCTCGGCTGCTGACCGGAAGGACGCAATTTCGACGGAGGCGAATGATATATAGGCCCATGTACTGCGCGACGTCAGTGCACGTTAACCCGCTAAGGCGTGACGCTGAGACGTGCTCCCTCTTAGAGTTACGACGTGTGATGTTAAACGCAGGACATGGAGAAAGGAAAGGACACGATGACATACAAAGAGCGCAAGTTTGTCCGTGTTTTACGCGCTACACTACGCGTCCTAACGCGCAAACAACAAGCCCAAGTGGAAACCCTATTCATTCCCTTCGAGGATTTTAACCGTACCGTCTTCTCCTTCCCGCATTAGCGGCAGATAAAGCGCAGAAACAAAGAAATAGAGAAAGACTAGACGAGAGAAGAGGGTCACAAATGGGCGTTGTTGTATGAGGGTTCGTCTTTCACTACTACTACCAACCCGGCAGGGTGTGTTTGCTTGTTCACGCATACTCGCGATCCTCCATTCATAAAGACGAACGAGGAATCGCCGCGCGCGACCGTAAAAATAACCCTGGCGGGTCACGTGAGCCCGTTGCTATAGAGGCGATCGACCTTGACGACCGAGAAGCGTGCAAGGTAAACCATTTTCTCTTTATTTCGTTAGTCGAATGACAGCTCACGAAGCGGGCGCCCTCAAAACGCCCACGCCTTCCGCTGTCTCTCAAGCCGCCGCCGCCTTTACTTTTCGAGCAGGCCCCCACAATTTCCGGCAGCCTGCTGCCCTCCCTCCCGATTCGGAAGGCGTTCGTTTGTTTTGAGATGGCCGGGAACAGTACGGCCACGTGCTTATATATACCTATATATACATACACATCGCGAACATCACGCTAGACTGCGTGCTTCCTAAACTCCTCCCCGGGAGATGCTGCAAGACGGGAGCGTATACAAGACGTAGTAGGGAAAGAGAGAAAGAGGAAACCGCGCGCGGTTATTTTCGAGACGCGAAGACCTTGGCGAGCGGTTTATTTCGGCACACAGGAGTTTATTCCTGGAAGATGCGAAGAAAACGGTCTCATCCTTACACACACCCCTTATTTTTCTTTCCTTCTTTCGTCGTTTCTTCGAGTAATTCGGACGCCAGGAACAAACTCTGAGCTCTCACAACAAGACCCGGGTCCCCTCGCAACCAACCCGGAAAACATCAAACTGTCCTGGTATCGTAAATGTATTTTTTTCTTCTTTCCGTTAAGGAACCCCATGCTTGTTTTTAGGTCTAGGAGCGAAGGCTCATGTGTCAAGCTGTAAAAAGTCAACAGCCAACGCTAGCACATGACAACGAAGCTGGACATATCTGGGAAGGGGGTGAACTAAAGAAAAGGGTGTAAGGGGGGGGGGGGGGGGGGGATTGTTGGAGGGCAAACATCGCTCTTGTCACTCGTCGCGCGGTGACGCCACGGAACACTTCCGGTACTTAACTGTGACGACGAAGACGGGAGGGGATGACGTATTGCTGCCATAAGGCGCAGAGGAAAGGTGTCGCTCAATAAACAAAACAATAAAAAAGAAACGAATAATGCTACCGCACCGCTCTTTTTCGTCATCCAAAAGAGGATCAGCAGCGACACGTAGCCCCATAAAATCTGTACATTAACAATCACGACGAAGTCGCGTCGAGTCGCGGTTTCTCGACTTGCAGCTCCGAATCGGTTTCATCTAGGCGTGTTCCCTCACTAATCCCGTCGACAACGGCTGTGGTCGACTCGGCCAAGCACCACAGCTTGGTTTTTGTTGGGTAACGGCCACACGCATTTGTTCGAAAGTAACCCGAGCACTTTTCTATTTTTTTTTAACCTTTTTTAGATGCGAAGCAGCTTATGGTCTGGGGGGCTGTTACCCCCTCCCTACATCCATCCATCCGCCGTGTGGCGACCACACCCGCACTGCGCATGCGCATCCTCCTCCCCCTCATCTCCTTGTCTCATCTCTCCTCTCGGCATTCCTACTCTCCTCTCCGAACGGCGTGCGTTGACTATGGAAACGCTCTTTCTTCGATGAACGCTTTACCAGCTATCAAGGAACGAGAACGCCCCCTCCCCCGCGTGAGAGAACGCTGACGCAGGCAGCGTCTGCTAGCGTCAAACCGATGCAAACGCGACACCTAGTCAAACCATACGCGGTGTGCACCCCCCGTGCTGCTTCGCATCGCCTCATGGTCCCCTTTAGCGGGAGATGGTGTAATTTTTTTTTTATCCGTCCCACATAGCAATGGCTGACGGTCGAACCCTTGACCTTGATTATCATCTCAGCGACTGAACGCCTTATCATCGCGCGTCGGCTTAAGCAACGGCGCTTGTCGTACGAAGTCCGATCCTCTCGTTCCTCTTTCTTCTCTTCTCCTCTATCTTATAACCTGTTTTCCGGGAGCGTTATCAAAAACGCGCTCTTTCCATTATCAGATACAACGTCCGGCGGCGCTCTGTCGTCAACAATTGTTCTCCAGCGAGACAGAAGGGAAAGAGAGACAGAGATATTCGCGAAATGCGCGAAAGTTCACCTTTGCACGGTGCGAGGGCTTGCCCGTCGACGTGCATATACCCAGCTAACCTAGCTGTCTTTTCTTTTTTCTCATACTTCTTGTTCCTGTGGTTTCCAAATCGCGCTCTCCTATATACCGCACAGAGGAGCACAGAGGACACAAAGGGCAGCAGCAATCCCGGTCTGCGGCCGCTGTCGTCACCCTGTCTTACACCAGCGTAGGCACAAAGCGTGAGCGGCCGCAAGCTGGGGCTGCAGGCAGTTCCAATACGCGGAGCTGAAAAGAAAGAAAAAAAAAAAGCAAAGAAACTGCGCCGTAAATCGAAGAATCCTCGCGAGTGTGTCCCGGAACCGCGACGAGACGATGACGACATCGGGGACAGCGGCGAGACTGGCAAGCGAACACACACGGCAACAAGATCAGAGGAGAACCGCGCAGATTCTCTCCCTCTCACACCGCAGCCCGCCATGCTGCGAAGGAGGGAAAGGTCAAAAGGTGCGAAGAAAGGTGCGCCCCGTTGCGTGCGCGGCGGAACCTCGCCGATCACATGTTCTGGCTCCGTCGTTGCTGCTGCTACGCAGCGACGCTTTAAATATATGTCCGCCCTCGAAAGGTGGGGAGGTAGATCCCATCCCTGTCGTTGCTGTGTCAGCGGCGGTATTTTGAGAAGAGTAACGAGTTCGTCGTCGTCTAGCTAGGCTCGTGGTGTGTGTGTGTGTGTGTGTGTGTGTGTGTGTGTGTGTGTGTGTGTGTGTGTGTGTGTGTGTGTGTGTGTGTGTGTGTGTGTGTGTCCTGCGCGCGCGTGCCCTTCAGCACGTTCGCCCTCTGAGTTCAGACCCTTCGTGTCTGACTCACGAGTCTGAGGATGCATCTTCGTTTCGTATATAGCCGTAGACCTGGCGCGACCGCCGCAGACCTTGTCCGAGACGTGCAAGGAAGCGGGAATGAGTGATTGTGTCAGTGAACGGCTAGATGACGGAGCGAGTTAGAGGGTGAGTGAATTTAGGTGAGCGAGCGTGTGACTGAGTGATGGAGTGAAGAGAAACACGGAGGCTAGATGCAGCTTGGCAACAAAGTAAAGAATGCTGGTAAGTATAGCCTCCAGAGTCCAATGCAGCACATTTTCCAACACACCCCCTGGCCCTCCAAAAGAAGGCAAGGGAGAGAGAGAGTACGCATTTCCTTGTTTACCTCAACACGACCCCCTTAATTTGTAAAGACTTGTAACAAATTCCAAATATCTGCGGCTTTACCTACACCGGCAGCACACACTCCTCCACCCATGACATTTAGCCACACCCTGTATTTCAATTCCTTGGTAAATCCCCGCTATAGAGAAACGTGACTGTAAAGATGCGGAAGTTACGCAAAGTGCTAGCTTCCTTTCCTTCTACTAGGAGTCACATATAAGCCCCAAATGTTAGTCGCCTCACCACTGCGAGTAATTACGGAGCACAAAACCAGATGCCTCTATCAAGGATAGAGATCACGCGCGGTACAATGTTTCAATTGCCTCCAGGAAAACGACAGTTGAGACGAGTATAGCTATACCATCGCTTACAGCCTCGTCGACTAAGTCAGTGACCATTCGCTTCCCGTCGAAGACCACTGTGTATCCGCACACTAATAGGCCATCTGCGTCGCTACCACATGCAATGATAGCAAGCGTTACACGACCAATACTGTCCGATGCATGCGCGTCAACAATCTTAGCCTACGAAACGCGTTTCTGAGCGCCCAGTTTCGTGGGATTAGTTCATCAAACGAGCACAACACTAATCTCACAAACTAATGCAAGCCTACACGGTAGCTAGGAATGGACAATGGAATTGTAGGCGAGGCAACGAGTCATGTAAATGGCAGTTTGCGACAAGGGAATGATGACCAGGAGAGTATACAGTCAAATATGAAGGAAGGCATGGAAGAAAAAAAAAAAAGACGGGGGAATCAAGAGATTCGATCAACGCGCGGAGAGAAGGAAGAAGGAAGAAAAAGAAGTATGGTAAGGAGAGGAAGAATCGGGAAAACAAAACGCCTACACGGCTGTCCCGCTGAAAATGACGCCGCACCAATGCGATTACCGAAAGACGAACCCGCGGCAAATGAGCTCTGCGACTCCGTTATATAGGGACCTCAAATGCCATCGGATCAGACGGCGCCGGACGGACCATCATCGAAGCGAGCTATAAGGACCCAATAAATCGAAGTCCCGCGCGCAGCGCTACTTGGCCACGGACGCCAGCAGACAATACGATCGACGGTCGGCTGCTACAGAACTCTTCTGGTAACCGCATCGGACGCTCGAGTCCGGTCGTTATTGGGCACACGAAAAGGATCATGGGTGCCCATCCAATACTGAAGAAGCGCGGTGCTGGGTGCGTTCTAGAGGACGCAACGATTTAGTGCAGCTGTCTCACTATACTGCTATTCGATAATGGAGAAAGTACAGTAATGGATCGATACCACTTGCGAGGGACTCCCGTGTACAGTCGGGCTGTCCGAAAACGAGGGTCGCTCTATAATCGACGCAAGCGACCGGTCAAAAGCATGACACAAAACTGCTACCTCTCCTGCCACGCTATTTCGCTGATGCTTTGTCGCGTGAACACCTCTTATCAAAATTTCCGAGCCTGTGTACAATACCGTGCATCTGTGTGAACAAGAGCGTCCACAAAGCTCGCGACAAAACAATGATAAACTTCATTGTTCCGCCAGATAGGGAGGCCCCAAACTCCCCGTTCCCGGCACATGGGCCTAGGTGACGGGGGCCGGCACCTACGCGATTAAAGGCAAGCAAAGAGGTGTTGACTCTTCGAGGCTTCTTTCGCCAGGCTCGATGCTGTGCAGCATGGGTCCTCGCTCCGCAGCAGGACTTCCCAGGTCCAGGCTTTCTACAATTCATATTTGCTTTAGCCCCCCCGGGAGCTATCGTATTCCCAGATTATTAGTAGACCCGGTCTGGGCATATCATGTTCAAATAAATGATGGGCAGAACGATAAGTGCCAAGCACTGTGGGGCGAGAGGGGAACCCTCGGAACAAAACAATTGCGAACGGTGACGGAAGAGCGAGAACAGCAGCGAAACGCGAAGGCGAAGAACATGTTGACGCCGGCCAGCTGCGAAGAAAGTGCGCCTCCAACCAGTGCTGAGGGTCGGAAAAAGAAACCGCCGTACATAGGACCGCTCGGAATAGCTACCGAGATGTGACGGCGCCAATGCTGACTTCAAGGCGACTTTTTAACACCGAAATGCTTTGTGCAGGGGTGCCTCAACAAACTAGTGACCTACATCCGTAACGGAAGTGGATGTCTTAAAAAAAAGAAAAAATGAACGCACATTTGCAATGAAAAAGTACCGCCCCCGCTCGGACTCGAACCAACATTCACCCGGGATGCGACGAAAGGAGCTGGGGGCTCTACCGATACACCACCGCCACATTCGTGCCTTATATCTTCACTACAGCGCTTTACAAGCTGCATCTAATTGACGTCCCGTTATTTCCTTTCTATGTTAATCGCAGTGAGCTGAAACAGTTCGAAAGCAGCCGAACGTTTAGCAGCTAAATTGGGCGCTGACAGCAACGGCGGAAGAACCGATCACACCATAAGAATAAGAAAGGACCGAACACGTTCTTTCTGCGTCAGACGAGTCGACTCTCCACCAAGGATTTCGGGCATCCCGAACACTGGCCTAGCGGGCGTTAGGAGCTGGGGAGGAAGACTGTAGCCGCCTGCTGCAACTACCGAGGCATAAAAGTTCCAATGTTGGCTTCATAGCCAACACTGGAACTTTTATGCCTCGGTAGTTGAAACCCTGACAGTTCGGTCCGTTCGCTTGCACACGTGCGCCGACTTTCACCCCGAGCCACCCCCAACACCGAAAAAGTATTAGTCGAAGCGCAGCAAGCTGACGAGGCAGTCCAGATAGACAAAATGGCGATAGAGGGGCTGAAGAGATGAGGAGCAAACCAGCCGGTAAAGCGATGGCCGGGCTGCAACAGCAAAACTCTCCTGCTTTCTCTCCCGCCCTCCCTCAAAGAGGCCATTTTCCGCGCTTCGCGAAAAGGAACATCGAGAGTCGTAAACACGTTTCCTTTTTTTTCTGCATTTTTGTTCTTACGTAGACTCGTTTTCTCTCCGCCACCGTATTCCCTCCCGCTATGACGTGCGCCGCTCTTTCAGACAACGCTGCCGCCCTCTAGCGCTCGTTTTTCCCCTCGCGAACAAAAACGGTCGCGGGGAAGAAAAGCGCTCCGCCGCTCCTCTTTCACCCTGCACTATTTTTTTCTTTCCTTTCGTGTATATAATTTGCAGCGGCTTCGCCGCCGGTGCCGCGCCGACAAAACGATCAGGCGGGATGCGAAGATGAGGAAGAAAGCACTTGGGGGTGGATGGAGAAGAGGCGAGCTGTTGTACTACGGGCGGAAAGCAAGTGCAGGGGGAGCGGAGAGAGAGAGAGAGAGAATAGGACCACCTTTCAAAAAGCCTGTCCCCACCCCCTATTTTTCACATTTCCAAGTTCCGGTCGAACAACAAAAAGAGAACCTACCACGGGGCACTGTGTGGAGGTGGGGAGGGGGGCAGACTAAAAAACTGCACACGCGAAAGCGTCCCCACGCCAGCTTCGTCTTCCTTCGCGCAACGTTTTGCCCTGCTTGGCCGGCCTGTTGAACGGCTCACGCCACTTTTCTTTTTCTTTCTTTCTTCTACTTCCCCGCTGCGACCGATATTATTTCTCGGCCACGACGCAATGCGGTCAGCGAGGCTACGCCGCGTTAACTAAGAGCAGAGGGGGGACGATGTCGTGAAAAAAGAGAAATAAACAAATAGGGGGGAGTGCGAGTGACGCCACAAGCGGGGCGTCGATTAAGTGTAGCCGCGAAAATGGGACGTGGACAGTTTATTAGCGCGCTCAGTAGCAACAGCGGGGCACAGCACTGCGTTGTTGAATGTGCGTGTGTGTGTGTGTGTGTGTGTGTGTGTGCGTGTGTGTGTGTGTGTGTGTGTGTGTGTGTGTGTGTGTGTGTGTGTGTGTGTGTGTGTGTGTGTGTGTGTGTGTGTGTGTGTGTGTGTGTGAAGTGTGCAAAACTGCGACCCTTACAGGCAGGAAGAGGGGAGTTATAAGTTTCAGGGAGATGGGTGCTTTGAGACTATAAGAGGGAGGCTCCCAGTAGCCTATTTCGAGGGATATTTAACTTCAGTTTTTACTTTGTGCCCGGCCTTTTATAATTTCTGCAGTTAGCCAAAGTGTGTGTATGCGCCCGCTGGATAGAGGACAGCGACGTGCTTAGGAGAGAGGCGGCAAAAGCGAAGTTTCTCGCTAGACAACTTTCGACGTTTACTCTCGCACAGTGGGACGAAAAATTGGGGAGACCTTTTCTTTTTTTTTTTAAAGCTGACATCATTCAATCGATTCGATCTATATAACAAAGGTGCTTCTATCGAGCCTAGCAGCAATAAGCCTAGCAGCAATACGTGTATCTCTTTAAAAGCCGTTAGGTATAACAGTTAGCAGCACGAACCGCTAACTACTCTCGTCTGATGAAGAATTCGTTGAAAAGGATGACGGACACGGAATGCAGCTGGAACCAACGCTTCGACAAATGAACTTAACTTTGTCAGGCTCTTCGTCAATTCTAGCCTCCACCTTCCCCCTGAGCTTGTGTTCTGGTTTTGATAACTACGCTCTTGCCACATCGATATCAAATATGCGCGTGGGTCGAACGGTGCACGTTAAATTACCCAGTGTCGCCGCCTCATATACGTAATGGTTCTATACGACCTTGCTACGTAACCACGCTTTAGTAATCAATTTAACATTCAGCTGGTTTACCGCCGTTACGCAATGTTTTACGGTGAAAGATGAGAGAACGACAGACGACTGCCATGACAAATTATACAGCAGGAACTGAAGGCACGGCAACTCAGAGCAACCTCGTGTAACCAGAGCACTCAGAGCTTGGATAACCACGTTAACCTGATCCTGCACTCCAACGTTGGTGTGCAGTATAGACCACTCTTACGCAATGTATTACGCGAAATATCAAACTGCGCAGCTCACGAATCAAACCACCCTGCAACGATGCATACATATCGAAACGTCGACGTCTGCCCCCTTGTGAACTGCGCAGCCGCTTAAAACGCGGTGTCAGCAGCTTCAGTATAATGCAAATCGCGTTCTATATAAACCATACTATAGTATACGATCTCGTTTTTCTATGGCATGGGTATATATCGTTGACGTTCAAAACAACGAATGAACGAAAGAAAGAAAGAACGACGAATGCACTCGTACACAAGGAAGACGCCGAGGTAAACAATAACCAAAATGAGATTACAGCGCGTACAGAGAAAAACGCCTACAGGCGGATGACCGCGTGCTGGGGAAACCAGAGCAGCTAGAGAAACGAGAAAAGGAGTACGTGTGCAACGCGTACACACCAGATAGGACCGTTACATCACGTTATCTTTCAGGGTATAGCACACGCGCGCAAGAAGAAGTCCTTGAGGTGAAGAGGCAGCACATCAGCAGGAAACGGCGCTTCCTCCCGTCCCGCCAAGAGGTATATATACACGAGCACAAGCCGTACACCACTGAACACACACACATACACGCTCGCAAGACTGTGCTACACCGTATAGTGCACGTATACTTCGGCGTAGTACGCTCCCGATAGCAAGAAGGAGGGTTAGTGTAAACACACGCACGTACGGATGGAAGAACGGCGAAGATATGGCTGGTACAGGTGGGACTACTTTGTACACCTGTATCAGCAAGGCTTTCTTTCAGCTTCCTCTCGGGTTAGCTCATGCCACGCCGACGTAACGCCTACACGAAGGAGAGAGAAGAGAAACGCACTGCTTCACCAGGAAAAAAAACCATGAATTGCCCAACTATAGCCTCCTCATGCTTACGTGCAGGAACAAAAAAAAAAAAAAAAAAACGTTTTCCACGTCAGGACACCAAACCAAAACTGCCAGCCCTTTTCGATAACGCTGATATCTTCTTCTTCTTCCTCGGCTTCTTCCCTTAATACACAACATATGAGGCGGCTGGCGAACGAAACTTGGAAACGAAAGGCTATTTCGAAAAGAATGTCTTTTTTTTTTTTCAAACGTGTCTGTTCGTTCTTACACCGTCCCTTTCAAATTACGCTTAAAAGTTGCGTTTGCCAACGTACACGTATACACCTGACGTCGAGCTCCTGTCCCTTTCACCTGCACGTTGCCTCGACGTTGCGCAAGCACTTGCTGCGCGTGCCTCGATGACGTGTGCATACGGTCACGCGACAGCCGATCGCGTGGCCGTGTGCACACGTCATTCCGCAGATATTCTTATATTTCTTTGGGAGCAACAGGTTCCTGGAAAACATGTGTACAAGAGGATTCACGCAACGGGTTCCCTTCGTCAACGATGCCCACGGCAAAGCCGGAGAAAAAAAGAATGAAAAGAAGCTTCAAAAGCATGTATAGAACGCGGGTTCCGCGTGGTCTCGAGGCTGGTAAACGAAGCATGCGGCTATCAGCAGCAACACGCTTTCCAAAGCCATTATGCCATCTGGTCTCAACGCGAGCCGTACGTCTGTCGCAAGTGGCACGCAAATATTCAAATTAAAAAAAAAAAGGAGGTAATACAGGAAACTACATGGCCTATTTTTATTACGCCCACACGGGAAATTGAAAAACACCGCTGTCGCCGCCCGCAGACGTGCCGTGTGCAAATGAACCTGGAAAGGACAGATCAGTTTCGAGCGCAGAGATATCTATAAAATGATAAACAGCGAGGATCGCGATAAACCCCGATAACCCGGAAATTAAAAAGCGCTGCCGCAGGCACTAGCTAAGTAGCTGGAGTAATACCAACATTACTTAGAGGTATACCGCTGCCAAGTAGATAAAACTGACAAGCTTATAGTCCGCGTACCTAACACATGCATGCGACTCGAACAGAAAAAAAAAAAAGTTGTTGGAGGCGTCCTTTATCGTGACGAACATCAGGCAAACATGCAGAAGGGGAAGATCGTATAATAAGTGCGCGACTATTAATACCATATACTACTTTGGTACATTATATAAACAAAAATACCTTTCACGAGGAAGGATATACATGCAAATATTTCACGAACGCATAAAGAGAGATATGGACAGAGATGATAAGAGAAGACAAACTTGGGTGCGCATGTCTCCATCTCGTGTGTTTACGTCCAGAAGTTCCACACTAAGGGGATTTATACAGCCTCCCTATATGTTATGACATCTCCTACATGCAGCAAAGCTCGGAAACCGATCCCTTATTATGGTTAATGAGGTGTATGTGTGTGTGTGTGTGAGAGATAGATAGATAGATAGATAGATAGATAGATAGATAGATAGATAGATAGATAGATAGAGAGAGAGAGAGAGAGAGAGAGAGAGAGAGAGAGAGAGAGAGAGAGAGAGAGAGAGAGAGATGTATTTCAATATGTACGATGCTTTACAGAAGATGCCGTTCGGTCAAAGGTGTTGCCGGCTGCTTTTGCAAGGCTACAGGTGCTAAATAATTGTTCTCTTTCTTCCTCTTCCGTGAAAGTTTCGCCCTCTGTCTGCAATAGACGCCGATCATCCGTGACACTCTTCCCTGTGAGAGGACGTTCTGATCGACGTAAGTTGGGAAAACGCGCCGTCACATTTTATCGAAGGCTGTTTCTATTTAAAAAGACCGCGCGATGACATTCGCGAATTTTTTTTTTTTCTTTAGCGCTTTGAAAACAACCACCTCATCAAAACCTCCCATTGTGTGCGTGTACGACCTTCTCAAACGTTATGGCAGCGAAAACCAACGACATTCAGGAACGTCCCTCCGGTCTGTCGACTGCACTGTTTGTCGTCACACACGGCATATATACAAATGTTAAGTGAAATATTACTGCATACTACTGTTAAGTGAAACAGCTCGCATAACTACAGTGTGTGGTTTGTTTGTCCCGTATGTGACGGTACCGTGACCGTGGCCTTTCCGAGTCCTATACACAGCCACAAGGGATCACAAGCGTGGGCAGATGTACACAGATGCAGGGTCTACACAGATGTCAGGAAGACCATATCAGGGAATCCATGAAACAAGCGATCGATCAACCACAACGTAATAAGCATCGAATAGGTCGCGCAACTACGAGACTATTCGGAATGACAGCCGAGTGAGAAAGAAGTATGCACACTTCAAGGTGCCAAGCACGATGCCCAAACGTTTAATATATGCAAATTAGCCAAGTCCTCCAGCCCTATACTTGGAAACTTAAACCCAACTTACACGTGTACATACACTCGACGATCAACTTGACGAAAGTTTAAAGACGAAAAAAAAAAAAAAAAAAATGAAAGAAGTACGAAAAAAAAAAAAAACAGCTGGCATATATACACACGCTGCCAACACAGCGGCATCCTCGCATCGCGTTTCCGTTTTTCCTCGACCCACGCGCTGCCGACGACGACGATGACGTCATCGACATTTCACGCGCTAACGAGCGAAGACGACGCTGGCGGCTCCACGCTTCAACGCAGCGCACACAACGTTGCTGCAGCGCGATATAGCTATAGAAAAGACTTCCAAATCGGGACAACAAGCCAGGCAATCGTATAACCACGAATGGTTTACGGGGAAACTGCCAAAGGTGCGAGCGACCACGATGAAGGAAGGCAAGGGCACGAAATATTTCGCAAGCGCGCGGCGGCGGCGGCACGACGAAGCAGCAATGCGGAAACCTCGCTACAGGTGCATGCATTCTGCCACGCTGCATGCGTATAGATGAAGGCGCGCTGGACAGCCTCTGCCTGCCCCGAGGGGGCAAGCAGGTATAGGATGTACTGCGTGCTTTCTGCCTTTTTGTTTTATTACTGTTATCCTTATATATTATTATGAAGACACGCTCTTTCGTCGGAACGCAGATTGCAAAGCGCGTGACCGAGGAGTTCATTTAGGAATTGGAGAGAGAGAGAGGGGCGTGTACATGGCTAGCGGATCTGACATACGCACTACACCGCAGAGCCCCGAAACACATGTATATAATTACTCTACGACTCGGCGGGTGTTACTGCGCCTTCGCCTACGTATGAGAGCGCGTGTTTGAGAGTGATACTTCAACCAGCTGGTGGTGGCTCACGAGAGACATCCGCATGTGGGAGAATATAGAGCAACGCCACCTAGAAATTTTTTTTCTAGGTGGCGTTGTTCTGACTCACCACGAACCGATGCGGTGTCGTTTGCTTACTTTACGTACGTACGTACGTACGTACGTACGTATGTATGTATGTATGTATGTATGTATGTATGTATGTATGTATGTATGTATGTATGTATGTATGTACACGCATACATAATTTATATCAGACTTCTGTCGAAAAGGACAACGCACGCCAGGGTATAAGAGACTTCGAGTGAACACCTGGCAGTCAACGATTCATTTTTTTTTTTTAAATCTACGCAAGGCGTCTTCCAGCGGCATTCGCCTACGCAGTCACCAGAGCGCGCTATTACTAATCCGATCCAACGCGGAGGCCAGCGAGCGGATATACCCTTCTCGGGGGCGATCAAAAGATTCAACGCTATCGCGGGACGTCCCCCCTCTCACATTCCACTGCACACGATACACCGCTCGGCTTACAAAACACACAAGGCGGCCTTTAAAATATACACAACCACTACGATTCCACTCTACAGCCATACTGCGGCTTATCTGTCTCTCTGTGTTACCACTCTCTCACACGTTCTCCGGCTCTCCATTATAATGCTAGTTAAACTCCTCATCCGGCGCCGCGCAGCCAATCAAGCCGGCGCCTTGACGCGTTGTAACCGATAAATCGGCGCACCGCTGGTATGCATATAACCAGTCCTAGAAAGGAGGGGGGGAGGTCTGATGCGGCCTTGACGTCCTTCCGAGAGCGCTACGGTGACTCGACAACCATAAAAGTAACAGAAGGAAGAGAAAACAAAACAAAACGCCAGCTCGGAGAAGCTGGCAAGGCAACAACAGCGCGCGCTTGATACAGGCAGCGGCGAATTCCGTCCCATACGAAGCCGTCGTCGTCGCCGCACCAAGTCGCCTGGAAAGCAAAGCAAGCAAGCCGGCCCAGCCGGCCGGCGATGGGCGGAGGAGCTCGGCGGCTGCCTTGCCTCGGGCAAGGACGCGGCCTCCAAGCGGAGAGGAGGAAGGATATGGGGGGAAGGGGGGTGGAAGAGAACTGGGCCGCCTGCGACGGACACACGGTAGCACCTATCTCTGTGCATGGTCCCCGTTTGCCTGTATATGTACTGCACACCTGGCTTTCTTTTTATAACTGGGACGACGACGTGCGCGGAGTAACACAAAGAAAAAAAAAAAAAAAACCTACCGGGACGGTCACTTAATACGTGAACGCGTTGGCCGTGCAGTCATAACACACAGCGAATGTCCGATACCGAGATACCCGCCACAAGAGAGAACGGCTCTACATTTACGCCTTTATCGAACCTAGAGTTAATCAAAAGTTATTTAGTTCTGGGTGGTTTTACGTGCCAAAACAACATGATTAGAAGGCCAATAAGTACGGGAGTGTTCTTGCATCTCGTCAACATAAAAAAAAAAATCGGCCATTTGCATGCGGTCTACGCCGCACTCACTCGCATAGTACATACCAGCAACGTTGGCTGATGTCCTTTTCGATCAAGGTATAACTGAGGTAATCGCGGGCAAACGCTATAACGCATTCATCCCGCATTCGCCGCTAAATCGCCGCTGAACGCTGGACGCCCTCGTATTTATAAATAGAGCGTGAACACGATAAACGCGCTAGCTCTCTTTTGCTCGCGAGACAATCGTGTTGCGTAAAGCACCACCGCCCATTTGGTTACGGCCTGTAACCGCACGCAGTCATTCTGTAGACACTCTTCCAGTTGCCGTGAACAGCTAAGGGTAAGGGGCCAGGACCTTTTCTTGAAACGGAGTGGATGCGTGCATGCGCGCATATGAAAATCACCGCGGTAATCACATTAACTGCACGCGAGGAAAATGCGAGAAACTGCTCCTCCATTCAACATGGCCGAACGCTGAGAAAACAGGTGCCCGCACCGGCATGTACTGCACAACACGCAAAGGAACAACGCCTTGAAGACACGCCCAGGTATAGACAGAAGCAAATTGTACTCAGGCATAGGGCAGTGACAACTACGGGGCCCGCATAACAAGTGTGTTCTCTCCACGCTGCCCCAAAGAAAAGAGAAAGAGCAATAAGAAGACAGTCGCGTACACGGTACAGACTTTTCGCTCAGCAGGAAAGGATCCCTGCTTCGCGTGTGGCAACAACGTCATGTTTCGAGCGCCCTTCAACATACATACGTCTGGGGACCAGCAACCACAGCAGGAACATATTTTTTTTTTTTTTTCACCACGCGTGTCAACCGGCACGGCATTTTTGGGGTGGCCATTAATTTGCGTGGTAGGGCGTTGTTTCCGCCGGCGGCCCGTATTTGTAGCGAGAAAAGCCCTGAGTGTAGGAGTGGGCGAGGACCACGCATGCCACGCCCGAAGTTACTCTCTCCTCGCGTGTAGACGCAATAAGATTTTTCGAACACCTTGCAGCGGGTATCAGACAGCAGAACGCTGTACGCCTCGTCGAGCGTGCGGCAACGGTTAGTATAACAGGAATTTGCTTGGTTAGGTGCATACCGTTGTCCTTGTGACACACAAGATACAGATTCTAGCGAAGGATTTACGGGGTACGCAAAGCTATATACATCTGAGCGCAGTATGCAGAGGACTATGTTATGCCATTCGTTGATTCGCGTCGTATACTTTGCTTCTATTTTTCTTTACCGCTATACACGCACGCGCGTGCGTGCGTGTGTGTGTGCGTGCGTGTGTGTGTGTGTGTGTGGTGTGTGTGTGTACTTACAGAATATGCAGACGACTCGTATGTTGTTGCGTCGTCTGTTTTTATTTTTTTTTATTAGCTGTATGCACACACAAACCCTGTTCAAAGCCTCAGCCACAATGGACACGCAGCAGCAGCGAAACAACACTTATACAAGCAGTAAGGTTACGCTTCCTAACGTTACAAGGCAGGCCTGAGCGAAGGGCTTACAGGAAATCGCAAAGATCAAAACAGCCCTGCGCACCAAACATGGCGGATGAGTCGTTGCGACGTCGGTGCGTACGCACTCTCCATTTCTGCTGCTATCGGCTTTAATTATGTGTCTTTCAAAAACAACGTGTGCTTCGGGTGCTCAATTCGCAAAATAACTGCACACGACCTCACTGTACAGGAAAAAGGACGTACACATCTTTTTTTTCTTTTTCCCCGCTTATACGATATACGATTCGCTTCGACTACCACGTTCAAAAACAACTAACGGAAATAGCCGTATACACTGCCAGACCGGACACGATTTCAACAGGGGAAAGACTTTTTAAAAATAAATAAATAAATAAATAAAAACACGAAAGCAGGTAGAGGCCAACAAAATCGAAGCTACAACTTTCGGCTTCGGGAACAACAAAATACCCGTTCGTTAGCTTCGAATTTCCTTTTTGCGTGTATACTGTGTTCAAGGCTGCGGCCGCCGCATCAAGAATTAAAATGCAACGACGCTTTCCAACACCATGCAGATAAAGGTGTGTCTCTCTCCGGGTACCCCGCGAAACGACGTGAATAAATCGAGAGAGCGGTGTTACGTAATCGTCCCCAGCCATAGAAGCAGCAGCCCACACAATGCTATCGCGAGGAGACGGCATTCATCTTACTTTTCGCTGTGCCGGACGCGGGCTGCTAACAAGCCGCTATATAGTCTCTACGTGACCCGAGTCATGCACAGCGATGCGATTCGAGCTATGCTGAAGGCCAATCCACTTGCAATCGCTGCACTGCGCCTATTATAGATGATTTTACGGATGCGCTTGAAAGTGCAGCTGTCTTGCAGTTAACGTAAACGGTGCGTCTAGTATAATAGTACCAGCAACTATTAAATGAACGGCGTACACTGCTATATATATATATATATATATATATATATATATATATATATATATATATATATATATATATATATATATATATATATATATACGAGCACGAGAACAGCTGTCAATCTCAATGTGACATAGGTCACTCAGTCCTCGAATATGCATGCCTCTGTCGCTCTTCCGCTCTCTTTTCTTTTTTAAAGGGGGAGGGGGGGGGGGGGCGGTGCTGCTAGAGGGGTACTTAGCATTCCGGAACTACACAATGGTTTTATGCAGCGGTCAGGTATAAATGCACGACCGAACGAGACTTTTATCCCGTTATGATACTGGTCACTTCGTCATTACTGGTCAGTTCGTCGTGGTATCGTCATTGGGCAAGAAACCCAATGAAGATAGAAAGTGCGAACTATTAAGTCGTTATGTTTCGTCCAGGCAAAGGAGAGGATTCGTAATAGAACAGCGCGAAGACACGACACACTTCTTGCATGTCGTGTCCTCGCGCTGTATTATTATGAACGCATGCCATCTGACCCACGTTATCGATACACGCCTTTTAAGACAGAATGAAAGAGGGAACAGACCGGACTTTTTCAACTATAGCAATAGTCGGCCCTGCACTTCATTCGGTACGAGACCGCCTCTTGCAGTGCGAACATCGGTTCCCGATTCAACAAAGTGCGCCGTCGTTCCATCACCAGAAAAAACTGTTATACTGCAAACACAGCAAGCCTTGTGGCTCACCATAAATTGGTACATTTATTCGGCGCGCCCCAAAAGGAGGAAGGCCTACGCGTTCAATAGCTTCGAAATTCTTCACGGCAAGTGCAGTATACAGAAAGAAGAACAAGGGCACAGCCTGCGTTCACATCTACGCAAGAAACTCGAAAGAAAGAAAAAATAATTAGCCTCCCACGGTAACTGTTTGAGCGCGACTGCCGACGCCACCACTACAAACGCTTTGCAGCACGCTACGTAACCGCACTTCTCAAATAACAAACCATGCGCTTATTGTACACCCCGCAGTTTCCCGTCCCACCAGTAGGCGTGCAAAAAAAAAATTAATAATAAAACGCGCTGCCGTTGTACGCGCTACAAAACACCGCAGGCATGCAAAGGCACCCAAGCTCGCACTACTTGCAAGCAGTCGGCCGCGCTCACCTCGATGGCGATGCGTGACTGGAATCGTAGCGAGCACGCGTGCGGCAGCCACATAACGGAAGTCCTATTAAGCTCGCACACGTGCACGCGCGTCTCGAGTTATATACAGAAAAAAAAAAAAAAAAAAGGAGGCTCACGGGCGGCGTTACAACAAGCGGGCACGGCACCTCGGCACGCTCACAAGAGTTTCGTCTGCTAGCTGCTGCTGCCCGTGGGAGGCCTCACACACGACGCACCACAAGACGGCCGGCAGAAGTGAAAGAAAGTCGTCGCAAGCATGCAGCCACTAGAGAGAGGCGTGGGACGCGTCGGCGCACGCTTCCCACGATTAACAAGGGGGTCGGAAAGACGTGGAAGCCAAAGACGCCAAAGACAGTAAGAAGAGAAAAAAAAAAGTATACTGAGAACGAAAGTGGTGCGCGACAGCGCGCAGTGCCGGGACACGTAGGCGGCAATTGGGCCAGTGAGCACGCGCAGCAGCGCGAGCACTTAGTGTGTGCCACTCCAAATAATTTTTTTTCTTTAGTTTTTTGACGTGATAACGAGACGGTACGCCGAGACAAGAACGGTGTGCTCGATTTTGCTCGCGGATCGAACGGAGGCTAAGGGGAACAAATGAATATGTTTATGTATACGTGACGTCGTCACGTAATACGGTCAACAGTAAAGTGTTGCGGGATCCGAAGCTTCGTAAATGCCTATATTACCGCTCAGCCTCGCAACGTAGCCTCGAATTAAAGGTTTCACTGTGGGTACATGTTTTCGCGATGTACAGGCTGTAACGCTTATATTTGAGGCTATATGTTGCGAGGCTAAACGGAGATATAAGTTTTCGCTAAGTTTCGGATCCTGCAAAGCTTTTGCTGTTGACTACATAAACGGACAAAGAAAACAACAACAACAAGACGTGTCCAGTGGGAATCCTCGTTCCTCCGTTCGAGTTATATGTGGCGCTCACGAGTCATTCTATAGTACTACTACTAAGCAGACGCCGTACGCGGCAAAGCAAGCATTAATCATCGTAACCGAGTCGTGTACCCGTAACTCACCCATATTACAACGAGTGTCCGGAAAGCCGGCTATAAAATTCGTCTTCTAGCAATGCGCGATTAAGCTGTATTGGTGTATATACATAACGCGCGCACATCTTTAACTTCTTCCATCCGAACTACGTGCTGTTAATCCGCCTCGTTACATTATATTTTATTTTTTTTTCCTTCCACAGGCATCATCTTTCTGCGATATTTGTCTGTAGATAGATGGACGGCCGACGGCATGTGCAAAAAACACTGTTACGATATAACAAAAAAAAAAGGGGGGGGAAAGAATCAAGGACTCGTTTCCTTGTTAGACACGACTTCACGAATCTAACAGGACAATGAGGCCAGGGAAGGCATAGGGAAAGTTATTTGTAGTTCTTAGCTGCAGTGCGGGACATTTATATGACATAAGTAGAAAGGAGCGATGCTTAATCTACATTACGCACAAGCTGTACAGCGAACGGCCATCTCGGAATGCCCAGCCCGAGAATATACAGAGGCAAGAAAGAAACGTTCCAATACGAGCAAACAGCCACATTTTCTTCAGCCTCCGGCGTCCAGTGGCCATGCGATGTGGCAGCGGTGGGACGGTGAAGCCAACGCCCCACGCCACACACTTGGATCAGGCGCTCAAGAGAGGCGAGGACACAAGGGCACGCGAGCGCCACCGCGTCCTTGCCCCTCCACGCTCACCTTCGAAGAACAAAAAGAAAGAAAAAAAAAAAAAACAAAGAAAAGCACGGCCAGAGACGACGCCCCTTGGTTCCGCGCCTATGAGCACCTATGGTACTTAGCTCACAGCTTCCCATATATACACAGGACCATGAGCTTACTTATAGAGACTACAAAACCTATGATTCGCCCCGAATTGCTTAAAACTGCGTTGTCTGTAACGGCTGAGTTCATGTGTTCACGCGTAGTCGACATGGCGCTGGGAACCAGCTGTCACTTCTTTAAACACTAACACGCCAAGCATTGACGAGGCAGCCTTCCTCGACAACAGAACACGGGAGAGAGAGAGAGAGAGGAGAGAAAGGAATCTGCGCCGGGTCGATGTTGACGGGCAATGCGTCTATATCTATCAACTAAACACTGGGTTGAGCAGGGGGGACTACACGCATTATGTCACAAGCCCTTGAATACTAATGGCGAGAGGCACGCCCGATTTCCCTGGCTGTGCGAGCATCGACATGCCCCCATAGAGACAGAAATCTTTCGCTTACGTGGGGGGAACAAAAAAAGAAATAAAAACTACAAAGAAGGTAACGCCTCGCATGCAACCGTTGCACAATTGTGAACCAAGAAACCAGCCACCGGAGACCTTGAGAATTATCAGCTACTGAAGTTGGACAGCTAGCTTATTGGACTTTTCTCGACGACAGGGAATATGTGACGACAGGGCATATGGGAATAGGTATATGTATACATAAGTGTGTATATATGTGTTTAATGTTATATATGCTCTGTTAATCGTCTTTGCATATGTATGTATAAATAATATAATAATAATATGTACATGTATGTATAAATATATAATATAGCATGTATAAATAAGTGTGTATATATGTTTTTAATGTTATAGTATGCTCTGCTAATCCCCCTTTAGGTACTCCGATATGGACCGATCACTAGCCAATGTAGGCTAACGGTCCAGATATCTTGTAATCATTTCCATGTTTTGTCAATAAGAAATCAAATTGATTGATTGATTGATTGATTGAAATGTAGGAGACAAAACAAAAAAAAAGGGCAACCCACTCTCGCTTAGAACAAAGACTGAATGGCTGAACCGTAGTGCCTGAATCCCAGTTTCGAATAACGGAGTCGCCAATCTTCCTTTTCTTTGAACTTCCTTCGCGAATTACCTTCAGGTCGATTCAAATCTCCGGCCTTGAAGAGAAAGAGTCACTCAGCAGCCGCGACAGCTACATAGTAATATAAAGTGCATAGAGGACTGCACACGTAATACACCTCATTCAAGGCTATTCGCGCGAGACAATCGCTAAACCCGGCAGGTAGTACACCCCGTCTTTCTCCCTTTCCCGTATACGAATAACAGAAATTCCGGGAACGAAGACCACGCCCACCCTCCTCGTCCCGTTGCTATCAAACGGCCGCGCTGCCGCCGCCGCTGGACCCCCTCCCGTTCTTGCAAAAGACACGGCGACCGCCGAGTCCGCTCCGCGTCTTGACCGCAGCGACCCTTCTTCTTCCTCGCATCCCTCTCACGCACTCGCTAGCAATTTTGTTTCTCCATCTCCGCGTTTCTTTCACGGATGAGGCCCTTTCAAAAGCACGTAATACGCACACCCGGTTGCACGAGTATACAGCAAGAGTGCGCGCAGCTTGAAAACAAGACAAGCAGACACAGGACAAAAACGCAAGCCGAGGCTTATGTAAGCGCGCTGAGCAGCGGCGGTTGCGTAAAAAACCACGAGAAAGAAACAAAAAAATAATAAGAGACCAGTACGCGCGTCCGCTCGTTAAAACAGCGTGGCGGCGCAGACTCGGCGCTCGAGGCTTACATGCCTCCACGCGCGCAAGCTCACTTAAAAAAAAAAAAAAAAAACAATAATGATAAAAGAAGAAATACCGCGTGTGTGGCAACGGGACTGACGTAGGTGTGCGCGCGCGCCGATAATATGTAGCAACAGGCTCGACTTATACTTCGTTTACCTGGACTTTCGAATACAATGACGCCTTCCTGGACACCTTAGACACGCCTCGTGCGAATGGTTATACAATACAACGATGATGTTCGGTAGTGATGATTTCAGAGCGAATATTTGAACTACTTGTACACTGTTAGCATTGGCTAAAGTTGGCTAAGTGATGGCTATACTGTTAATCACATGACTGCCATTTGAAGGCAAATGTCTTCCTCCACCACTAACGTGCCATGCCTGCCACTGATTTGATTGATTTCTGGGGTTTCACGTCCCAAAACCAGCTCTGATTATGAGAGACGTCGTAGTGGAGGTCTCCGGAAATTTCGACTACCTGGGATTCTTTAACGTGCGCTGACATCGCACAGCACACGGGCCTCAACATTACGCCTCCATTGAAATGCAGCCGCCGCGGCGGGGATTCGATCCCGCAACTGAAGTAAGGGATAGATGTCGAGATTAGGTCCACGAACGATAACTGTGGACAAAACTAAACTGTCGTATCGACTCGAGTACTGGCTAAGTGTTGACCGGCACTGGCTATCCGCTGTTATAAGGCGAACATTGCCTTCATTATTCGCTCCCCCGCTGTCAAATGATCGATTTGCCTAGCAGTGTTTGCGCGTGAAGTATCATCAATGCAGAACAGCCGAAGCGCGCATTTCATAATTCCGTGGCAGCCCGCTTCCTTATAGTAAAAGCGCGATCGAGAAAGCTTTTATTTAATTCCAGATACGACTGCGTTGCCATCTGTGACCACTGGTGTCTCGTTTGAACAGGGCACATGTACAAATACACCTATACAGGATACGTCACTTGCAATACTCAGAAATAGCCGGCGCTTTCAGCAAGCGATGCGAGTAAGCTTCATTCGCAACGGTCTCAAATTGGATTCCCGCTGTCACTCCTGCACGTGGCATGCGCAGCCTGTCACGCAACCAACCCGTAGCAGCCCTGTACGACGAAGCCCGCCTACAGACAGGCATCTGTCAGAAGAAAGAAAACGACGAGCTATTCCAGCGATACGGCGTATCAGACTGCAGTTTATTGCCTCACTCCGTATACAGCCACGGACGCACGAGGGATTTTTCCTTGCGGAGGCAACAGTAGCAATACGCGTTGCATGTCGCAGACCTCCTCGTGTGATCGATCGCGCAGTCACAGAGCAGCGAAACCTTATTGAGCGACTGTCGTTTCGAGGGCCGATGTCAGCGCGCTGTGGCAACACCGCGGGCACACGATGACGTTGAAGACTACGAAGATTTTTCCCCATCAGTACATAATAAACGGTTTTCGAAGCAGCTAACAGCCGCGAGCACTGTCAGCGTGACGCACGACCACGGTGCATGGTTCTTGCGACGTATATAATTTCTGGCTTCAGCCGTGAGCTGTACGTCTAAGGGGAAAAATAAGTAAATAAAACGACTGATGCGTGTACGTGACGAATGTAATGGCAGTGACAGCTCCCGTGCGCGATTACACACGGAGCTTCACCTTATAAGAGAATGTAATCAATGGAATACTAATTAAGCTGGTAATGACGTATCTTACGCGATCACTGTGACAATCGGAAACATTGCACGAAGTGGATGGTTTGGATGCCGGGCACACCAATTTTGCGTGCTAAGATAAGCTGGAGTAAAGTTTAAGTCTTGGTAATCAACTTAGTTTGCTGCAGAACATACGTATAAAACGCAGTATAATCTGCTCCTCACTATATACAGCACAGTAAGCTGTGCCTCCAGTTCATATCTTTACATTCGGCAAACACGGACTACCTAATACCGACGAGCTGCGTTTTGAAACTCCCAGACTCTTAGGTAACAATATAATTAATATAAAATCATGATTCACAGTATGGTGGGGCAGGTAACATTTCGGCAGTTAAGCCGTATACGCCGATAAGTGACGTTGCGTTTGGTATGCATTCTTGCTCAATAGTGTAATTCGAGCGCCAGCCTTCAATACAGTAACCCGTCCAAGGAGCGCGATCCCGTTCCCATGGCCTTCCGGCCAACGCGTTAACCAAGCCTCGCTCATGCACTGCATATATAGCTGTCACAACGACATGATGTATGTTCGCAACGCCCTTATACCAAAACAAACGACAGCAAAGCCAAGAAACTACCCGCGCGTCGCCAGTTTCGTTGGGTCACCCCACACGCAACCACTCGCATCCACCCAGTCACGACTCTGGGCAGTAAGCGCACTGTTGGGCTTTTATTATTATTTTTTTTCGCTTAGTCATTCGAGCTTTTGCCCCGTCGCTTTACTTCAATCGGCCTTGAATATGCTCTGCACTGCAGGTCAGGTGGGGGAGGCGCCAACAAACACGAGCATACACTGTTGCAGACTCAGTTTAGAGTTCCAGAGCGACACACCGCTAAATATAAGGACTGAGAAGGCCGAGCTTCTAGAAAGATAGAAACAAAAGGAAAAGAAAGAACGAACAGGACAGATGCCAGGTCGATCCTTTCCCCTCCTGGACTGCGGTACGTGCCAATGAGCGCTGGCACACAGATGCTATCCTTTCTTTTTCTTTTGTTTCTCGGCCAGGACTGGCATGGACTGCGCCAGCGACACCGCGAAGTAATATAATGAGCAAGTCGTCGCTGTACGTATATATACGGTATCTCGCTATAGAGCTCACAGCAGCCTTCACGCCAAGGGAGAGAGAGTGAGAGAGAGTAAATTCTCTCGCCAGCCTGCCTTCACCCCATCCAAGTTGCCGCAGTTCTCTCGCGGCCAAGCAAGCCGACGAAGCAACAGCAGTAGCGGAGCAAAGGAAAGGGCCTTGACGCCAGAGCCAGCCACCAGCAGCTATGGCAGGCAACAACACCGGTCCTCCCTCACTGCCAAACTTTTTCTTTTCCTCCATCTAGCTGCAGTGTGGTTTCCATGGCTTCGTTATTCGTTGCTTTCGCATGGTTGTATCTGGTTGTGCCTAGTATAGTAAACGGGTACCCCGATCCACCGTCCCCTTCTCTCTGTGTGCGTGTGTGTGCGCGCGCAACGGCGAAACAATAGAGGAGCTGTGAAGAGAAAAGCGGTGGTCATCTGTGTAAAACCTCCCCCCCCCTCCCCCTTCTCGTCATGGCAATAGATCGTTAAACGAGCTAGAAGCAATCAGCGCGAAGAGTTAGCGATACAAATGACCCCCTATAATTATGCTTACTACAGCGCCTTCCAAAGGGTGAGTCACAGCTAAACCGCTCGTACAAACGTGCGAGGCGCGAAGTGCGGGCTTGTAAACGAGTGAAATCGATTAACGGCATACTATTATATGGCGGCACAACAACTCACGGGGCGCCATAAAAGAACGGGTTCCGTGTTATCTGAGCCTCATTATGCGAAGCGCTTCGAGAAACAAATAGTTCATTGTCTCTGAGGCTTCTGCGGCCCACTTCAACGCCGCATGTACTTCTTGCGACTGCGCGCGTTTGACGTTGTTCGAAAAGGTCCTCGCACTTTTAATATTTAATCTCCATAAGGCGCGCATATGCATACGGAATCTCTTCAGATACAGGCTTACACATACACACTATATAACGTGTACCCTGCGGTATACAACCTTCATCGCAAGCTTCGCGATGTGCTGCAAAAGATTATACTGACAGAACATCCGTCGAATCAATGGACGTGTACCTGGAAAGTTTGTCGGAATACTTGGTCGTCGGCCCTGATGCAGCGGCTCTCAAACAACCCCCACGCTAAAAGTCTTCAAGTGGCTTAAATTCACCACCTTGATCCTCATAAACAGTGTACTCTCTTCCCCGCTCTGTTTACGCCCCTTCTCTAACGATGAGTATACCAAGATGAAACCTGAACTCAGGTTGACCTCTCAAGGCTTCCTAGCACTATACATACCTCTCTGCAGGTTCTCTCTCTCTGCTAAGCCACATAACCGTATATTTCCAACGCTGTATAAAAAATTCAAGGTCAGAAGGCTCCCGAGTGTTTCGTCCCGCTCACTTCGCGTCCTCGTCAACTGAATGCGACCTTTTACTTTCTCCCCCTCAACCAAGATCAGCACCGTTTGCCACTGTACACTTTACCTCGCAGCAACAGCAACGGCGTTGCCTGGCGCTTTAATATAATCCACCACGCTGCATGCAGACCCGACCCTGAGCATCATGCCAGATCGCAGCAACGAAGAGACGTACCAACAACGGAAATGGAAGGAAATACGTATACGGAGACGCGGAAAAAAACGGTATGATAAAAGAAAGGTTACGCGAAACAAGAAATATAGAAGCTTGGAAGCGGCTCCGCTTGGACACCTGCCCAGCATTCACTGTGAAAAAGAAAAAAGAAAAATAAAGCAGCGACCCAGTGAACCGCGGCGAGCGAGCAAGCGCGCACCTATTTCGTCGCTTTGCGTTGATATTTGTTTCGCACCATCGCGGACAGAAATCGAGCCAGCTGGGAACGTTTAAATGCGGACTTCATTTTCCTTTTTAAGCGGGCATTACTCTTTCCCACTTATAAGCGGCAAGCCGGAGCCGGTGCCGCATACACTTCGTCTTCTTTGCAATAGCACTGTGAAGCGATTTCCATACACTGCAAGGTAGCACATGGGGCGTTGTTAGTATACGAGGAACTTTATCTGTAGGCTACAGAGGAATTCATTCGGCTATTAAGCTGTCAATACATCCCCCACAGAGCACATATGGAGAGCCAGTCTATGTAAAGGTAGCGTTAGAAGTTCTAAAGGCGATCTATAAAAGTTACTTACAGAGTTCAGTACACGTCATGTCAATGTACCTCCTATTGTTTGTGGAATGAAGTGTTTCTGTGGACAGGTTGCTATAGGCTTTGTGTAGACATTACAGGGAAAACATTCTACAGACTGCGAATTCTTTAGATTATTGAAACTTATTAGGAGTTCTAAAGGATCTCTAAATACATTTTCGTAAGGGGCCAAGGCGGAAGAAAAGTGTGCTATTATTGTTCTTCAAGTGACTTGTCTTTTTTTTTTTTTTTTTTAGGCGCCCTGTTCGCTTGTATACATCATATACAAATTACGTCGCCTAGAGTAGCGCCATTTGTGTGCCGATATTAGTGATACATATTTACTTCCCTTCTTTATATCCGTTAAATCGCTGTCCTGACGTACGACCGCACGACTATCATACGATGTGCATAAACAAAAGCAGCGCATGTTCGGCCGCAGTACATCCTGTTCGCGACACCAGGGGCTCCCCCGAAATGCGCGCACACGCTTTTCATTACTCCCACAGGAATCTTCCTGTCATTCTTTTACAGCCTACACATCATCTGTCTGCGTAAAACCACACGTTCACACGAACCCGTCAAGCACACTTCTTTAGATGTCGAGGGAGCTCAAGGCATACGGGCTAAGCTGCCTAAACGAAGCTTCGCCTGAAGCCAACATCACGGTATTTCCAGACGAACTAGATTACATCCCCTTCCCTCCCCTTCTATCTTGTTCATTCCACGAACGTCAAGCAGTTCGGCAAAGCAGGCCTGCTTGTACGAGCACATGGCACATCAAAAGTCCGCAGCGTCAACCTGAAATGAAAGCCTCATTACGTTGCTAAAGCGACCTCTACATAGAACCTTCCTCCTCCTCCCCTTTCTCACATCAACCCAAATACTGGCAGGTCGCTCGAAACATCGGAACGGCCTGGTCGCCACGAAATTTACGACGCTTGACATTCCTCCCCTAATCACAAGAACGTCAAGCCGAGAGCGACCCGAGGGGTCCCCTTCATTAAAAAGTTCGTACACAAATTCTCGACAAACTAAACAACATAAAGGCAGACACGTCAGTCACTCGGCAGGTCTACATAAAACACACACACACGCAAAATGAAGCAAGAAAGCTCGGCAGCAACCGCACGGCGATCCGAACGCTGCCGCGCTGCGGCCCGCATACCTCGCGCATGCGCAGCCTCCCATCAAAAGCGGCAGCGAACTTGGCGTTTAATTACGGCACGTGGAGTTTCGCGCGGCCGTTGCTCAATGGAAGTTACAGACACACACATATACGCAGCTGCAGCGTAGACACTGTCGAAACGCGGCAACGGCACGCAACCTTGAAACCTCGAACTCTAGTACACATCTTGACCTGAAATCGCTGGGAGTGTACGTTACACAAAAATATAAACAAGCGTTTTAGTTGTAGCAACAGACTCCCACAGATAAATAATGTACAAAGAAGCCCAGCTGCGCTTTCTGTGAGCTACCCACTAAACTAGTGGAAATACTGGGAGGAAAAAAAAACGCAATGAGCAACCCAAAACGATGATAATGAAGTCGTCGAATGTGAAGACCGCTAGTCGCGATAACGCAAACCCGTCGCTTGCTTTCTGCGGGTAGGCGGAGGGAAAAAGGCCAGACTACGGCGGGTACTCAGTTCGAACACATTGTTCTAGCGGAAACCATGCAGCCCCCCACCCCTCCCCCGCGCACACACACCCGTGCCCTTTCTCGGCGCGCTTGTAAAAGAGCAGAAATCAAGGTTACAATAAGCTACGCATCGCAGACTGCGTTGCGCCGCCGCGCTGCGCTTCACTGAACACCTGTGCTAGCACCGAGTTTCGTATCGTTTTATTGCTTCGTGGATTGGTGGCTGCACGTAAGAACGCACAGGCTTTTAATTTTGCGACGGCTGCTACACATATTTTTTTTTTTAACCACGCATTTTTTTCTCCCTGGCTTCAAGCATTTGCCAAAGGATGGACCCCTTATACAGTTCAATATCATACGCTCCGACTAACGTCCCAAGCCCTGTGAACTGTGTTTTAAACAAGCCTGTCGGGCCGTGAGTGATCGATAGGAACTAAAACATCGGCGTGAGCACGGCCGGGCATTTCGGAGCCGCAGGGCACCCTCGCGACAGCCCCTAAAATCGCCGGGGGTAACGGAATCGACGACGGCTCCCACGAAACCGTATAAACTGCACAGAGAGGCCAGAAATAGGGTGTAAAAAGAAGAACGTCTTGACGGTACGAACTCTGACAAGTATGCGACCTCGAAGAGTACTAATTGCGCTCAAACGAAAAGAAAGAATAAGCTATCGCGGTAGACCGTACCGAGGAGATCGGTTAGGCCTAGCGAAGGCCGCAGCCGCACAGACCGCTCTCCGCTTGACTTCTGGGAACCGCGCCGGACGCGCTCGGTTGCGGTTTCGCGTTGACGCAACTGTTTCGACCGCGATGCATATTCATACGTATAACAAGGACTGCGACTCGCATAACCGTGACGCATTATTCGGCGCGAGACACTCAAAACGATAGGCGCAGGGCGCGCGATGAGTTACAACAGCGGCAGTCGTACGCGGTCCCACGCACGGGAGCGTGCAATCTATTAACGGGCCTGACGTTTATGGCAATACCCAAGAACAATAGTGGCGCGAATCGCTCGGGAAACAGCGCTACTAAGTAACGACGCTCCGGCCCGCATCCACGTGCGGTCCCCGTACGACTTGGATAGGAGAAATGAGGCGGTAAAGCGAAACGAAAAAAGAAGGGAAGCTGTCACCGCAGCCCGTACTCACAGAATCTCGACCCACGTCGGTAAATCCCTGGGTATTTCGGTCAATCCCCGTCGACCGCAGTCGAACATGGGGCCGAGGCACACACACTTGGACGGGCAGTACATCTTCTGCCCGTCCGCGGGCGCCGAAAGCGTCAGGAAAAGCACGAACTGCGTCCAAACAACGACCCATACCCAATGGGAGAAGGTCGCCATGTTGGCGGATCGGCGGCCGCCGCCGAAGAAGCCTGGCCTCTCCGAGGGAGACCGCCGGAGCGCCTCGCCGCCGAGCAGGTCACCGATCGCACAGTTTGCACAACGTCGACATCGTGGCCGCCGCGTCGTCACAGTACGTCACACCGGCCGATGTCGGTGATCACTGCCGATGTCCAGCACCGGAGGAGAATACATCGCTGCGGTCTGATGCTGCTGCCGCACTCCGCGAGCGCGCACGCCCGTTTACAAACACACACACTGCCGACACTACTCGCACGGCTGCCTGCCGCCGTTGCTCGAGAGCGGGCGGGCGAACCGATGCAACTTTTTCGTTGTTTTGCGCTTTTCGCAGGCTTCGCCTTGCGGGATGCGGACGAATCTTACGCCCATACACAAACGCTCTCGCGCGCCCGCGCGCACCGATTGGTCGAAGAAGCTCACGTGACCTGCGCGCGCTTGCGCGCGCCGCCACCAGGCGACGCGAGTTGACGGGGCAACGCTCTTTCTCTAAACTCCTTACTCTCAAATCATGCGTACTCTCTCTCTCTCAATCGTGTTTTGCGGGGCTGCTTTGCGGGAGTGCTGCTGTGCCGCGCCTACGCGGGCTTTTTTCGCGTTGCGAATAGAAGAGCGCGACAGGCATGCGCTGCGGGTGAGCGCGGCCAAGCACAAAAACACTGAATACAAGACCGAGGCGCTTGCCCCGCTGGTGGTGGGACCCCGGTGGTGGTGCGCGGGTCTTTGTGTCCCCACCCCACAGCTGGGGTTCCAAAGCTGGGCTCGGTCCCGTCGGCGTTTCGGGCGCGGTCCAAAAAGAAACTCTTCCCTATCCACCTCTGTTGCCGCTCTTGTTAGAGGGTCCGAAGATGCCTTCACTGGCTTTCGCGCGCGGAGAGCACTACTGAAACGGTCTTTTTATCCGCACGTGCTTGCCCCTAATTCGGAGTATTCGCTGCTGCTGTGGACACGTGCGGCAGCGATGACTGCAGCATTATCCCTTATGAAAGAGGTAAAGAAAATATCCAACTCAGTCATTCGTAGGAATGAAGGCAATTTTGCTATTTAGTGCATATATCCCTCACTTAGCCAACGCTGTCCAAGATTAGTCAATGTTTTGTGGTAATTTGCGAGTTGATGCGGTGGTTGATTAGGTCTTAATCTGGCACGCCACGCTGGAGGACGTCATCTTGAAAAGCGGATGTCCTGATGTGTACCATATTTATTGAAACGCACTATGGGAACGAGTGAACTCGCTTTGGTGAACGGGAATGTCCAGTAACACCGTTTCCAAGAGAGTAAAATTCACATTTATTGTGAACGGGAGTTTGTAGTAACTCCGTTTCCAAGAGAGTAAAATTCACATTTATGGTGAACGGGAGTTTGCAGAAACACCGTTTCCAAGAGAGTAAAATTCTCATTTATGGTGAACAGGAGCTTGTAGTAATTCCGTTTGCAAGAGAGCAAATTTCACATTTATGGTGAACAGGAGCTTGTAGTAATTCCGTTTGCAAGAGAGCAAATTTCACATTTATGGTGAACGGGAGCTTGCAGTAACTCCGTTTCCAGGAGAGTAAAATTCACATTTATCGGCTTCTTTCGGTCATTTATAATGGTAACTTGGGGTTTATAGAGTGCATGGGTTTACTCCTCCAAAGTGGGAGCCGCATTTTGTTGAGGCGAAATGCAAAACCAGCCGCGCACTTTACAGATCAACATATATGCACGTTAAGGAAACACTGGTGGGCAAAATTAACGCGCCGTTCTCCACTACGTGGAGTGCGTGTTACTGGGCGTACCTCTGGCGCGTACGCTCTCAAAATAATAAATATCGTTAAGCCGTGGTGGGTATTAACACCACGTGAAACTGAAACAAAATAAATTCCGGGATTTTATATTCCGACATTAATGCATTAATATGAGGCACGTCGTAGTGGGTATAGCTCAAGATTAAATTTGATGACGCGGACCTAAGCGCAAAATTCTAAAAATAACAGAGAACAATAAATTGTTATTTATTATATTTGAGGTGTATATAGCATTCTCTATGCGGCCGGCCATTCGGACCAGCTGAACAACCATGTACCTAACTGCGAGGACAACGAATCCACGTGCTCGAACTCAGCAAAAACAAGCTTTCTCGTATTAGTGGATTACCGTTTCATAATAGCGAAGACACCGATCTTACGGGGAGAACACCCTCGGTAAGCGAAACGCGTAAAAAAAAATACGGGTGGTGACGCCGCTTTGAAGCTCCAGCACTAAAACGCGTGACGTCACAGATCTTTGACGGCGTCTACTAAGGCCTTCGTAACTATTTAACGGTAAGAAAGACCTACACTGTGTTCCGAGGAAGCCAGAGAGACAGGGGAGTTTCAGAACACTTGATGGAGCGAATTCTGCGAGAATTCGAAAAAAGAAAAAGTCGGCCTTCTGACGTCATCAGTTTCCGAAGTTCCGTCGCGAAAGTTCAGAACTAAAACTTTGACGTTCATTTTCTCCTTAAATAGTTGAAGATAAAATGTTGAAATTACGACATTAGAGTTCTCGGAATATCAGTTATCATTCTAAGCCACTTAACCTTTCCACTTTTTAGTGTTCGTATGACTGCTGAGCTGCCACGTCTAGTCGGACGAAGTAGGCGACACGCACAATGAAGAGCGAATGGGTTGTATTCGTTTTCAAGCGAGCCATACATCCCATAGCCTGAGTTGGCGTAGTCGGCGTTGTCATGGTCGTCACGCCAAAAGTCCTGGAAATAAGGACCCCCTGTCACCCTTTATGGAGTGGCGAAACAAAGCAATGAGTTCCTTCCGCCGCGTCATAGAGAGCTAGCGATAGGAGTTGAGAAAAAAAAAAGATGTAACCGGTGCGGGGGTTACCGGTGCAAGGATACCATTCTGCGAAGGCAAGTGCATTAACTCCTAGACATCACACCACGGATTGCGAGATGCGAATACATCTTAACCGTATGAATGCCTTGGATTTTGTGCCACCTAACAAAAGAGAGAGAGAGAGAGAGAGAGAAGAAAAGTAACACATTAGGCACGCACACGTCAAACTTCTCTTTCGCCCATTTTCTTGGCAGGAGAAGGGCTGCAATTTGTTTTGTTTTGTTTTTCTTCTGCACTCGGGCCTTCTCACTTGCTTTTCGTGTGTTATTAATACGTTGGCTAGGGCTAATTGCTTCGATCCGAAACTATGGACACGTCTGCGTTCGAGGGCACATATCAACACACACGAACGAGGACTGTCGCTTCGCCCACGTGCAAGATTTTGTCGTATATGTTCCCGAACGCACGCACCTGTCTATACGTAAATTAATACGTATTGTCTGTCCCATGTCGATCACGCTAGACGTCGCGCGCAGGACATACGTTTACGACCAGCCAGCGGCCGGTTATTTACAACAGGCGCACCAGCAAAGAAGCGCAGCCCTTGTATACATGGACAAGCACAATTATGCCGGTTCATGTATAAATACGTCCCTCCTATCTCTTCCTCAAAAAAAAAAAAAAGGAAGAAGAAAAAGAAAAGAAAAGAAAGAGAGAGAAAACAATGTGGTCGTCAGCGTATACATATAGAGGAAACACCCTCATCTCGACGTTGGGCGACGCGTCAGGGTAATCGTGACCACTTCGTTTGGCGACTCACGAGCGCAGATGACAGGTGAGAATATGCGGCCGCACGGTGCACATAAATTGACACGACTCCTATATACCCATCAGTTCCGTGCAGCCTTTGATAATGACGCAGCTGCGGCGAGTCAAGCGTGAACGGCGCAGCGTCAGGACACTTGAGACTAAACAAAAGCGGTCTCTTGACTCTGGTTCGCCGTGTAGCATCGACACTGACGCCGAGCAAGAAAAAAAAGTTCACCTTGGATATTCTGGGCAGCTAAAAGTTGTCACGGGTAAAGGGACAGTTTGCATATCAGAAGCCGGGATCAAACAGGGACTGCACTGTATCGTATACCTGCATAAGGACGTGAGCGCTATCGCTTGCACATATGGGGACATACAATTACCCATCGTATAGTTCGTATATTGTAAGGCAGCAGCACAGCTGTTCTCTCGACGCCTTCATCAGCGGCTGAGCTACGCACTGAACGAAGATGATGGTCACAGTGACGATGATATATATATATATATATATATATATATATATATATATATATATATATATATATATATATATATATATATAGAGAGAGAGAGAGAGAGAGAGAGAGAGAGAGAGAGAGAGAGAGAGTAACAGTGAGTAAGTCTCGATCGATTCCTTTTAGGCCGACAGCGAGCTGTTCTCCCGACATGTGAGCACAAATGGCGTCTAACGAGCCGCGATGAATGAATGGGACTCACCGGAGTCGTAGGCAACGGAAAGACAGAATGGGAGGGAGAGGGGAGAGAGAGAAGACTAAGAGGGAGAGTCGTACCACTGCGTTAAGAATGCGCGTGCAAGGAACATGCATAAAGAAGTCTTTGCAAACAAACGCGTTTGATAAACAGAGGACTGTAAATACGCGCGGACAAATAGATAGATAGATAGATAGATAGATAGATAGATAGATAGATAGATAGATAGATAGATAGATAGATAGATAGATAGATAGATAGATAGATAGATAGATAGATAGATAGATAGATAGATAGAAGGGAGCTACATAAACGCTCCCCTGAAACACACACACACACACACACACACACACACACACTACACTTCGCATAGTGTGCTCCCCGACATGTAGTGATGTTGAAATGGAACAGGTAGAATACTGCTAACAACCGTGGCCTGTGAAAAGCTGTGTTATGTTTCTGTTGGGTGGGAATGTGGGTATTTTCAATACGCTTGGTATCCACAGATAAACAGAGGGCCCTGCGCTTACTGATTACCACTGTTGGTGCCATTGTATTTTCATTGAGCGGAATAAAGATGGAATGTGTGTCGGACGTGACTCACCGATGTGCGATGGGCTGCGAGCGTAGCCCAAGCTCTATTGACTCTAGTTGACCGCGCATGCTGTCACTCTGCGCAGTCTTTATTTACAGCCTGTTGCCGAAGCGTCACTGACCTTCGGGCTGCGTGCGTGTCGTGGTATAAGTTCGTATATATGAACGAATAATAACTAACAGAGGCACACACATGAGCCCGAATCTGCATTTCCAGAGTGGATGCGTGGCAAAGGCAGAAGCTATTTCCCTCTGAATTATCGCGGGTCCATGTATCGCCTTCTTATTTACTGTCTGTCTAATGTATCTTGAGCTGCTTCAATCAGCACGCCTTCGTGTTCTCCACGGAACAACCCCACGCAAGGTAGAACGTTGATAATAATAATAATAATAATATAATAATAATAATAATAATAATAATATAATAATATAATAATAATAATAATAATAAATCCGACAGGTAGAGGCAGCGATGGCTCGCTAAATTACCAACTGAGAGGAAACCGAAGTCGAGGACGACCCACGCGACCCGGATGAAGCCAGGATGATGATAATGATGATGACGATAATAACGATGCATAAATGCGTCTAGTGTTAACGTGTTTCGGGAGTATAGGTCGGCTTCAGTATATAGCTGCTCGAATTTGTGGGAGTAACCGATTATGGCATCCGGTAATTGACTCCGCCCCGCCCCGGTGGTCTAGCGGTTACGGCAGTCGTCTGCTGATCCGAAGGTCGCGGGATCGAATCTCGGCCGCGACGGCTGCATTTCGATGGAGGCGAAATGTTGAGGGCCCGTGTGCTGTGCGGTGTCAGTGAGTGTTAAAGAACCCCAGGTGGTTGAAATTTCCGGAGCCCTCCACTACGGCGTCTCTCATAATCATATCCGATGGTTTTGGGACGTAAAACCCCTAGAAATCAATCAGCACTGTGGATATTATGGCGAAAGCCTTGCATTGCTCACGAAACGCGGCACTTAGTGACCACCGGCGGCAACACGAAGGGTACAAAGAATATTACGTCACACGAAACGACAACGTCCAACAAGGGAACAACAAAGGCGCAGTTGAAGTATAGGCTAAGGAATTAAAAAGCGGAGCTCTTTAGGGCCTCGCGCCATGTGCGCCCTCCCCGACGTCCGCTGTCACTCAGAAGGGCACAGCGGACCCCCTCTTGCCCTTGACATGCATGGCATTGATTATGCGTAGGACAATATAAAGAAAGAAAGAAAGAAAGAAAGAAAGAAAGAAAGAAAGAAAGAAAGAAAGAAAGAAAGAAAGAAAGAAAGATCTCAGGTGGCACAGAAGGGAAAAGCGGACTCGCGCGATCGCCCTACCCACACCCTAGCCCTCAGCTCATGCACTGTTATATGGCGATGATGATTGGAACACACAGGCGTGGAATTCTTTCCTCCTTTCTCTGCGACGCTGCGAACGGATCGCAGAAGCAATGCTGCGAGTGCTGTCGTGGCTTTGATTGATTTGTGGGGTTTAACGTCCCAAAACCAGCTCTGATTATGAGAGACGCCGTAGTGGAGGTCTCCGGAAATTTCGACCACCTGGGGTTCTTTAACGTGCACTGACATCGCACAGCACACGGGCCTCAACATTTCGCCTCCATCGAAATGCAGCCGCCGCGGCCGGGATTCGATCCCGCGACCTTCGGATCTGCAGTCGAGTGCCATAACCACTAGACCACCGTGGCGGGGCGCTGTCGTGGCTTGCGGTTCACGATCATATAAAGGAGTCTAAAGCAGTAATTAATCAGTCACGACACGTGTACAGTGTTCCACTCGCATAGCGTTCTCGCGGGCGTGAACTGTACGGCATTTCAGCTGCTTGTCGCCATCCGGCGCCGCTTGAACCTTGATGACGGGTGCGTATAGCCATTCTCAAAGGGGTGACTGACACCGAGGCTTCGAAGCTTTCTTCGTTGCTTTCGTTCTTTCTTCGCGTACGTGAAGCGATTGGAACGTCGTTGATATTTACTTCAGCATGACGATGACTTAGAGAATCCATTACAAAATATCTATCTATCTATCTATCTATCTATCTATCTATCTATCTATCTATCTATCTATCTATCTATCTATCTATCTATCTATCTATCTATCTATCTATAACGATGGCGTTGCCGATAAATACGAGAGCTGCGTGACATTTATAGGAATATGCCCCGCATCCATATGTCAACAGTGATGAACACGTGCACTTTTGAACAATCTATCACGTGACTTGCACACGAACGTGAAGGGTGAAAGTCGTCCAACTGCATCCACTAAGGGCCACATGTGCACTATATGAGCAGTCGGTGGTCTTTTCTGCAAATAGCGACGTATAGCACTTTCAACGTGGAGGTTAAGTGTAAGTGGTTCGCAGAAGCATATATAGGGCCCTTGTAAAGCGAACAAACTGACGATATGTCCAAATGCTTGGCGCGTGCCCGGGTCATCCTGCTGCGAGATTTTACGCCCTCCACTTGAGCGTCCCGGGCGCAGTAAGTAAGGTGCGTCGGTATGGCTGTTCAAACAATCCGCGCTAGGAATGTACGATCGTAAACGCGGTGGCCTGCAGGGAGTGGAGCTGTGAAGTGCAGTATAGTGCAGTTCCTAAAAGCGCGCAGAGAGTGTGGACGCAAGACAGGTCCATTCCTTCGGCACACATGCGCACACACTCGCAGTCCCGCACGCGCAGGCAGCGTGCACGAAGCGAGCTAAGAAACTGCAGAGTGGACCATATCACCGCAATTTTCGAAGTACAACCGGCCTCGACTAAGACGCAGTTGCTATATATACTTCCTTCAAGTAAAGCTCTTGGAAGCATAGTGGCATGTGTTATTCGGCTAGTTTGCTCGTACCTATAGAGAATAGAGAAGCGCATGCGCGAATAGCTGGGCAACAGGACTCTGCAGTAAGAGAACTCCTGTCCTGCGTTCTCTTCGCCTTTTTCTGCGCTCGCTGCGGGCCTCTCTATAGTGTTCAACTCTTGGGGTACATTCTTTTTTTCTTAATGTATGCTATGCTAGTCATTGACATTTGCGAGAAAAAAATAAACATATAATATAGACCAGTAGATTACCATGCAGCAACTTGAGGCAGATTGATTTCTATGTGGCTTCCCGTAAATACGAAACAAGAACAAAAACAAAAAACGGAAATAGTAAACGATACCCGCGTTTCAGAAGTCGCCTGCAACACGTCACTGCGTGTCGCAACAAAATGCGGAAACGCAAATGTTTCCTTATTTCTTGTTCATCGTTATTTGACATGAGAGCATTTTCTCGCAAGGTAGTAAATCCTTTTTGAAGGTCCCTTCAGGGCAGACAGTAACAGGGAAAAAAAAAAATGACAAGCAGAGGCAGAAAGCGCTGTCTGAAAGAGAACTGTCGAAAGGGATCGCTACGTACCAGCTCCCCCAAGCTCCAACCCTTACAGTAGGAAATCTTCACCCAGACGCGTAAGTTCTTTTCTTGCTTCCAGGAAGCCATCGTTGTAACGTGTGCAGTGCATGAAGTCTCTTTTCGTTCGAGGTCCAACTTCCCCCATTTCTTCAATGGGAAGGAGTACTTGTATGTATGTATGTATGTATGTATGTATGTATGTATGTATGTATGTATGTATGTATGTATGTATGTATGTATGTATGTATGTATGTATGTATGTATGTATGTATGTATGTATGTATGTATGCATGCATGTATGTATGTATGTATGTATGTATGTATGTATGTATGTATGTATGTATGTATGTATGTATGTATGTATGTATGTATGTACGGCGCCCTGCTGCTGTGGTCACTGGTTTCATACAACAGACGCAACGCTCTAAAAGGTAGTGGTCGTGTTCACGCTGTGTACCTCCGCCAGCAAAAAGTAGTGTGTTGCTTGCGTTGAGCGAAAAACAATAAATGCCTCGCTAGCAGCGTTAAATCATAATACATTTCTTCGTCAGCTTGACAAAACACACCCTTGTATTACTGGGAAAAGCATCGAAAAAGTGCGAGTTTGCATTTTGTGTTTGTCGTTTGTTTGTCGGAGTGATACACCTGTCCTTTTCTCTTCTTTTTTTTTTTTTACGGGCTATTTGCGTAGCCTTCACAGCGTTGCACCTGATGTATGAAGCGGAGTGTAGTGGTTATGGCACTCGGCTGCTGATTCGAAGGTCGTATCACGGCCGTGGTCTGGTGCTCCATCGACGTACTGTCTTGCGCTCATCCGAAGAACGCTTATAAAGCGGTTAAGACGGTGGTGCGAGCAGGAGAAGAAGTAGGAACCCGCGGGAACATTTGTCGAGAAGCAAACGGGTGATCTCAGGCGAGTCGTTTGCTCAAAGAATGAAGTGAAATAAAGCACGATCGTGCCCTCGGGTCACGGTCGAGTCAACAATAGGAGCGGCTTTGTTCACGTGCGCAACGCGGTGCGGTCTGTAGTACAAGCGGCATCGCATCGACGGCCGAAGAAGAGCCTGGAATAAGCACTCGCAGAGCAGGAAAGACGCGTCTGCCTCAGTACTCGAAGATGGGGATCAGGCCATGCCTGTGCAGAGGCACCGAATATGACACAGCAGCCGCGATTGACTAAACTCTATAGAACAGGCATGCCACTGACTGATGGATAGACTGACTGACTTCAATCTCAGTTTTGTTCCTATATATGAAGCATCTTCTCTTGAAGTTCAAGAGAAGACACAAACGCAGAAGATCGCGAAACACTGTATACAGCTATCCATGAAAGACCTATGGACGCAAGACTTCGATGATAGTGACACGTATACCGAATAAAAAATGACTACGCGATGTATAGAATAAGGAATACACGAACATTACTCCGACTTTCGGAATTTCGCAGAACTGATCTTGCAGTCATTGTACTTTGGGCCTGTATATTTTACGCTTTGTAATTAACCTGCTATGTCTCAATAAAGCTGATTAATAATTAATTAATTATTCTGTCATATTCGGTGTCCATGTACTTCGAGCTGTCCGGCGCTGCCACCAGCTAGCCTCTTGGTTAGCTCAGCATGGTGTGCAGCGGCCCCATCAGAGAGGCGCTTGGCACGGGTTCGAATTATCGCGTACTCTTACTCGCACTCTTAACGATTTCCAATGGTTTTCCTTGTAGGATTGCGTAAAAATGGGTGTATCAGTATCGTCTTATCAACGTCGTTCAAGGTACGCTATACGTTGCGTAGTGAAAGCCTATCTTCAGTGATTACATCAATACAACATTGCAAACAAGTCGAAGAAAAAATGAATAGTACAGCCATCTTTTCAACAAACATGAAAGCCCACTTTTATTTAACGAATCGCTTTTATATTCTGTACACAAGCGATAAATATTTCACACTGAAACAGAGAAAGAGAAAATACCATAAAATTACTGCGATGAATCGCTGAGTGAGGCATACATCCTTGTGAGCAAATGTATCGTGTGCATGCACACGATATATGTAAATCCCGACGCGATTAGCTGTTTGATTACGCAGAACACATGAATAACTGATAATTGCTGGCGTTTTACGTGCCAAAACCACGGTACGATCATGAGCCATACCACGTGTATAAAAACTCTGCAAATTTTGACTTTCGGGTGTTTTTCACGCGTGCACTGACATCGCACAGTACTGGCATCTAGCAGTTTCGCTTGCATAAAAAATGAGGCCGCCCCAAGCGAGATCGATGCCGCTTCCTTCAGGTCGACAGCCGAGCACAATATGACCCCTGAATACCACCGCGACCCGCAGGGCACATGAATGCCTTTGTACTTCGTGCATTCATCCTAAACCTTTGCGCCGGGGTGACCGTTGCGTTTATCTGGGTCGAACAAAGTACACCCACTTACCTTTAAAACGCGTGGTAATGTTTGCCTCGTAAATTGTTGTACCGCCGTGTTCAGAGCCTCATAAACGCTATCGCAGCGCGACGTGCTCCCGCCTCTGTTACGAGTTGCTTATTTGTTCTCCGTCTTCCAAGGTCCGTGGACAGATGTCAGCGGAACGAATTCATTAAATTTTGCGTTTACGTACAAATATGCAGTACATATGGGATCTCCTGCCCTCCGATGGACATTTACAGCCTCCGCTACAAAAAGCAGATGGCTAAGACAGAGCACCTTCGCCCATGGCCCATCAAAATTTCAACATCCCGAATGAAGTAAAACGTGAACTTCAGTTGCCAAGTATATAGCGATGAGTTGGCGGCCGACTGTATACTCTGTTTCGCTAGTTCCGTGCAGCAGGGCCTAGGTTACGAGGCCATCGGGGGCAAAATTCTTGCGATGCGAGATCTAGTGCCATCATATATATAGTGATTTCTATAAGAAGGGAAGAAGACGCTTCTTTCTGTATCCCGTACTGCGGACACGGCAAAGCACCTGTAGTGCCATTGGTCGTAGACGCACCATGATGATATAGTGATACTTAAACAAGGGGAAAGTAGACGCTTCTTTCTGTCTCCCATATTGGGGACACGGCTAAGCGCCTAGCACCATGCCTAGCTGCTTAATTGTGCCGATAGACGGCTCACCCCCTCCTTATTCTCTTCCGTCTAAGTCTGCCCCTTCCAGTGCTCACCACTGGCAGGCGACGTGCACGTCGCCTGCCAATGGTGAGCGCTGTCCTGCGGCACCATATCCAAGCATGTGGGGTATATTGACGGCGCAATTGTGTTCGAGGCCACTGCCAACACGGACGCCCTTTCGCCTTAAGGGAGACCTCAGTGTCACCTCACCACAGCGATCTGAATACATCGTATATACTATACTATACTGTAAGCTTATTTTATACATAGACACCAATGCTGTCTATACTACACGCTTATACTGAATACCGTTCATCGCACTGTTTAGGTGCAGATACGTATATACTGGATTGTCTGAATCATCGCTTTATTTAACCAGGCGACCTTTGGCGCTCTGAAATATGTGCATGAAAACACGGGCTGTCGAACTGCAGATTAAAGCCTGCAGACGTTTAGCGCCTTAAGAAAATGTTGTTGCAGTTCATCAGCAGCGCTGAAGCAACTGTATAGACCCCGCATGACTCAGTGGAGCCAGTATATACATGTCTGACGTCACATGTTTCAATGTCTGCGTGTGTGTGTTCTCATCTAGGGCCACGCGTTGGCTTAATAAGCGTTTGCACGCATTGCCACGAATGCCTATAGTCTGCATGCACGAAAACACACACACACACACACACACACAGCGTCAACCAAAAGTAAACTATTCAGAAACACGTCACCGCTCCCCCAACGGAAGACATGTTCACAGGACTGTCACCGAAAACTTCCTTATTTTTTTAGAACAGTTTACTTTTGGTCGGCACTCCATGTTTTTAGGTCCATGCTATTTCTGAATCATGACGGGATTCCGCCCAGCTCATATAGCCTTCAAATCTCACGTTTTTGGTTAGCTTGCGTAGAAAAATGTATTTATACCATCTCTCTCTCTTCTAGTCCACCGTTACCCATAGCTGGGCGGGCGTCTTCAAAATTTTGGGATATCACTGCTAGTCGCCGATGAGGCACTCGCCTCCTTCAGGCAAGAGTGCTGTTTTTTGGGCTTCTTACAGGTGCGCTTTCAGGGCTTCTTACAGGTGCGCTTTCAAAACGCACGCCTTGGTAAGTTAGCAGGGCGCCGCTCTGCTAGGAGCGGCGCTCCGCTAAACATATCGCCGCCGTTAAGCTCGAGGACTTGGGTTCGATTCCTGACGGCGGCGGCAACGCTTCGATAGAGGCAAGAATGCGACCGTGTACCTATAGTATACAGGCGCACTTTAAAGAACCTCAGGAGGTCGAAATCAATAATCGGGAATCTCCTATACCGTTTCACTGGCCCCAGCATAGAACTTACCGCTGCTCTAGACAGACTCGACAGGCGCCCTTTGTCCGAGCAACGAGTCTTGGGACACTGGCCAGGTCAATCGTGAGCACGGAAAGCGCTCAACGCGTTGTTGCGATTTTTAAGGACGAGCGGTCTACGGGACAGACTTTAAGCAGTGTCGCGGTTTTCGTGTGTGTGTGTGTGTGTGTGTGTGTGTGTGTGTGTGTGTGTGTGTGTGTGTGTGTGTGTGTGTGTGTGTGTGTGTGTGTGTGTGTGCGTGCGTGTGTGTGCGTGTGTGTGTGTGTGTGCGTGTGTGTGTGTGTGTGCTTTTTCTCTTTTTCTTCTCTATTGTCGTGTCTCCTTTCTGCTATCTTTCATTCCACTTACCCCTTTCCCCCTGCACAGGGTAGCCAGCCAGTCTCAGCACTGCATGGCTAACCACCCTGCCTGTTGTTGTTTCCCTCAATTCTGGTAACCACTCTGTCTTTCTTCCTTTCCTCCTCCTCTTCCTCCTCCTATACTACGCACTGCGCCTGGTAATCACATCGCGGTTTTCGTACGTCAGCCAACAGAAACTAATATTAAAAGTGAAAACGATTTAATCTGTTTATAGCGTCCCGCGATAGTCTTGTGAGTTTTTCTTTTTTTTTACATTGGTATGCTCAATTTTAAGCACGAAGTAATGATCCAGACATAATTGCACTGCGCGCGCCACGGAATTTGCAATGCGATTTCAAATACGGCTGCAAATCGCCTTTCCGTCGCTGTAGGACACCGACAGCGTCACCTGACTCTGTTTGGTGCTCTTAAATTAGCATACGTACATATTCCTGATCGCTTTAACTAGCAACGAACAAACTAAGCATTGGTGAGGACGTTTCCGCGTAAAAGCAACGTGGTAGGATGTGCTCCCTGTGATGTCGTTTCATTCAGCATACGACTTTTTACACTTGAAGTTCTTTCATCGCTTTTTTCTTTTTTAATCCGAGAGCGTTGTACATCATTTCGTCCCTCATCATGACCCATCTAGAGCAGTCGTTGGGCAGTTTAAACCGCCCCGGCACACATTAAAAGCCTGTCGTCGCTTCTCATAGATGATGCCATGATGGAAACGCAGATAGATGCTGCTGCATGTTTATCCAAATCGCGATGCGAACTACTTGCGGAGAGTGAAGAGATGGGCTGGTTGGTTCATGATTAATTCGACGAAAAGCCAGCACTGCAGGACACGGACAAGAGAGAACACACGCATACGCACCAACGCCGGACATTTTTGTAGGACATTTGTAGGACTTTTTTTTTTTCATTCGCAAATCGCTGCACATAGGCAACATGTTTTTGTGCCGTGCACTGGCATTAGTCGATGCCCCTAGGGGCCCCCAGCCTCGTCTGCGTGGAAAGGATGAAACGTGAGAAGCAGAGCGGCATTCGACGAGATGGTCACACGGGCAAAGAGGACTGTAGCTCGAAGAAAAAGAGAAAAAAAAAATGAAGGAAAGTAAGCAAAGAATGTAAAGGGAGCGAAAGTCAGTAGAAGATGGGCAGATAAGAAACCAAGCTGCATGGTATAGATACCAAACAGAGCCCCCAAATGATTTTTTTTTTTTTTTTTCAGTAGGAAGGTGGTGAAGGCAAATGCGAGGAACCGGCTTCAGAAGGTGGCGGCTTCCTTCAGAAGAAGGAAGCCGCCACCGGTTTTAAAGAGAAGCAAGCAACGACGCGAAACGAGGGCCCTGTAAAGGTTTCGGCGCGTTATCTATAAGATACCACCCATTCACTTAGTAGTAGCGTAGTAAGAATAGGACGGCACGTTGGAAGCTCAAGCCTTTCCGCACTCTTTTTCAGCAGTTCCGTGGAGCATAGCCAAAGGTTGAGATGTCATTGTTCGGACACGCACCTGCAAGCCGTTCCAGCCAGTATAGGAACCCCAATATGCAGCGCCCAACATTGGCAGATGACGTGGCGCGGAAGGACACGTTGTTTATTTAACATGTGTTCACCCTTCCGATTGGTCGAACATGCCTGTGGCTTCCACAGTGCTGCACAGAACTACTGAAACAGAGTTATAGGGTGGATTCCACGGCCGCTCCACTGTTAGGACGCAGACAGCGACGACGACACCGCCATAACAGGACGCACCTGCAGACGCTTTCCCTAAAATACACCTTTTCACGGGAGGCTCCCTGGGCGCCGCCATGATCCCCGCTGGTCTGTGCTCAATATGCGTGACTCTCCAAGAAAAGCACTGTTCAGGGTTTGTAGTGTCCATTTTGACGAGTTGGTAGGTCTTCATCATCAAAGAACGCACACACACACGAAAACAAAGGGATAAAAACGGACGACGCGAGCCTTTTTTACTGCTGTGCAGAGCCCAGTATGGCGGTGATCCATGCCTCCAGTGAAGAGTTTGCGAGAATGCAGAGCAGAAAGCAAACAAGCAAGGCGAACCTATAGTTCGTCTATGACAGCAGGTGTCCCACTTTCCTGGGCTTGTGGCGCCTGGCGAACAGAAGAATGTGAGGAGACTAATAATAATAATAATAATAATAATAATAATAATAATAATAATAATAATAATAATAATAAGAAGAAGAAGAAGAAGAAGAAGAAGAAGAAGAAGAAGAAGAAGAAGGAAGGAAGGAAGGAAAATGAAAGAAAGGAAACCGGAACGAGATGCTCCTAGCCCTGGGGCCTAACTCTAGCCTAACAAATAAGTGCAACACCTGCGCGCACCTCACAGCCTTCGTACCCCTAGCGGCCAATGTCTGCGACATTGGTTTGCGACCGTGGCCTCCGCGATCGGCTGCGGCGGACGCCGCGCCGCCGCAGCCGATCGCGGAGGCCACGTTGCGACATTGAGTATGGGCTCATGCGGCAGGCAACGGAGTCTAATAGGGCACCTCACTAAGTCACGTGACTCCATATAGCGTGTTTGCTCGCATACTGCCAGTACTCGCCAGCACTAACGTTGCCCAGTGTCGGATGTAGCGGCAGCTACTATCGGCTGGACAAAATTAAATTGTCGGCATTGTTGGCTTCACGCTGTTTTAACGCCAATATTGTCATCACTTAGCCCTAATCCAATATGATTTTGTTATATATATTGTACTTTTTTTTGTTACCGTGGAAGATGTTACGCCGACGACCGACGTACCGGGAACTTCGATTTCGCTTAACATTATCGCGCTGTGCACCGGAAGATGCGAGAAACATTCGCATTAAAATCACGGTTAAACTTTAGTATAAAACCTTAAAAAGCGTGATACGAGAGCTACAACTGAAATGACAAAAGAAAAAAAAAGATAAATGAAAGGTTGACCCGCGAAAATGTGCGATCACGTGCATTAAAGCTTCTTCATCCATCCATCCATGTGCTCCATATATCCTGCAGACAGCGCGCATGGATTCCTGGAACGAGCCTGACGCATTTGTGTCACACGGCAGTGTCGAGCTTGAGGGATTTGTACAAGCCACTAGCGACATTTACTGTTTCTTCGAACAAGAACGAAAGGGCGACAGTGTGAACTTTCTGAGTGTGCGGGTTCGCAGAGGTCGAGAGAGCGCGACCTCTAATTTGAGCCGTGTTCAGATGACGGAAATACAATCGAACGCGGTCATTAGCGGGAAAAAAATGCTTACGCGGACCAAATATAATAACTCAATATATACCGCCAACAGGAAGTTGACATCAAGATTAAGTGTCCGCGATTGAATTGCGCGAGATCACTTCAAGTTACATTGCGAAGTTATGAAATTTTGTCATGACACCGCAGCGGTGACCAATTGTTTTAAGCGTTCGCCGCCAATCCATGGATTTGATCACTGGCGCCGTCGAGCACGCACCAGTGATCATAGATAGAGCTATCCCGAGCTCGTGCTCGGTGTTGACTCATGCTTCAACAAGGACCCTTCTTCTCTTTCGCCCACTTCGGCATCTATCTATCTATCTATCTATCTATCTATCTATCTATCTATCTATCTATCTATCTATCTATCTATCTATCTATCTATCTATCTATCTATCTATCTATCTATCTATCTATCTATCTATCTATCCTGGTTCTTAAACGAACCCGTTTTCTGCACCCCTTTAACAGACGGCGCCGCGTCCGGTGGGGTTGGGCAAAATTCAATGAAACAGCGGTAAGGACAAGAACGCCACCCCAGTAGAGGGCTCCAATATACCTGCGCCCTTCAGGTCAGTAGTCAGACGTGTCCACTGCCACAGACCAATGGACCAATGTTAGACAGACAGACAACAGACAGACAGCTGCCATGTACGCCACAGAACAGCTTGGTGTGCGTGTCAACGCTCAACTCGCCGTGAAGTGTGGGCATATATGCCATGTGACATATCAGCTAAATATGATGCAGAATGGAACGACTGCGCCAAATATAAAAGGAATTTGGCGCGGTCAGACGGATGTGCAAGGGCTATTTTCATTACAAGACTGTTTCAGTGAACAAACGAAGGATGCACCGTTCGGAAAAGATGAATGTCAATAAGTTTCTCCAACGCATGCGGCAGTGTCAGGGCATGGACGAACAGCGATCAACGCTTGAAAAAATGCCAACTGCGACAAAAAGAAAAAGAGAAAGAAAGAAAGAAAGACAAAGAAAAGAAAGGAACTGGGACCCCGCAGAAAGAATGCGAACTTGTAAAGGTCGGGCTACGATCTTGCTGAACAAAAGGCATGCCGCGTGAACTACACAGCATGCATGAGCGAGACCGTGCAATGGTACCGAACAGCCGTACTGTATAAATGTTAAGGAAAAAGAGCACTGCCCCCGTATGCAGCGTACAACACAGCGTCATTAAAGAATAAAAGCTGGTAGGCGATCCTAACCCTCGACTTAGATGGTGTGACCCGTGCTCCCTATGGCAGGCACAAATCGGCATTTTAGAGACGATAGTCTTTCTTGGGCTACCTAAACGCGAAAAACTATGTATGTATGTATGTATGTATGTATGTATGTATGTATGTATGTATGTATGTATGTATGTATGTATGTATGTATGTATGTATGTATGTATGTATGTATGTATGTATGTATGTATGTATGTATGTCACTCGATTCAACCGGCCGGCCAAAACCAAGCGACGAGTTGGATGATGAAATACACATTAACATTTTACAGGGCAAATGGGACCTCAGGCCGGCTGTGTAGCCGGCTTTAAGGCAACAGTTAACAAGCGAATTAAGTGCACTGTTTTGCCTGTTGGAGAATTCCGTTAACAAGCGAAGTGCATTGTTTAACATTTGCTTCACCTTTAGAAATTATCGCACCCGAGTGCGTTGGCCGGGCGACCTTAACTGAACCCGCATCGTGTACACGCGTGTGTGAGCTGTGAAATGCGGCGATAAATTCCACTCGGTTGCTATGGCACGTATACACGCTGCAGCACTTTGTCGCGCCATGCATGTGTATATCTTCGCGAAAACATCACGAACAGGCACGGCGTGCACATAGTATCGACACGTTCTGAGCAAGGAGCCTTCTGGATGCGTTAATTTCATCCGGAACAAACGATCCGTTATTTTGCTATAAACCTAGCGCTTACATTAAGTTAAAAAAAAACGCTTGACGTCCAGCCGTGTACCACCTGCTAATACTATGTCTTTGAGATAAAAGACGGTAAAATGTTGGCTTCACCTTTGCTGGTGAGACATTGGAAGAGCTTCCACTCCAGAAGGTTTTTCTTTTTTTTTTTAACCTCCTTGGTTCTGACCTATATACATTATGTTTCAGAAAATGTGTGCAGTGACATAAATACAGAACGGCATATATTTGTACACTTTTTGAGGAAGTGCTTTGTTCATGGTGGCACGTACGCACCGTACAATGTGTCCGAGCGAAAATTTGAACAGTATATAGTTGACAAAATAAGACTATAAGCTTTTAAACCATTACAGTTAGACGCTCAAACTTAATTGAAGAATGAAAGTTATTCACACACGGAATCCATATCCGTTGCAATATTTGCAAAAGGATGGCGCTGTCAATTTCTATCAAGATCGATGAAATCCGGCCGGCCAATTGCATCAAGGAAAGCGAAACGGACTGTCCTGCTGTTATAGCTCTGTCTGACATAATTGATCTCCTCATATTGCCGAATGACTACAGAGCACGCACCGCTGTCGCGTGGCTACTCCGGCTACTCCGGCAGCGCGGTCAGGAGCGCCAACGAGACGATAAAGATAACTTGGTAACAATGCGTGCTTATCGGCGATCGACAGTGCGAGCGGAACAACTTTGCAAGTGCAGACCACTGCAGAAAGGAGCGGTAATTGTGCTCTTTGACCTTTCAGTGTCGTCTTTTTTTTTTTTTTTTGGGGGGGGGGGGGGGGGTCAAATTAGCCTGATATACATACATTTTTCTCTCAAAGGACGGTTATATCTTGCATAACAATCACTTCCTAAAAGATCTACTAAACCTAGATATAAAGTACTAATATACCGAGAAACACGTGATTTAGAAGCACGAGAACATCTTTTTTTTTTTTTTTTCGAGCGGAACTCTTAATTCCTTTAATCGCAAAAACAATGGGTTGCCGCGCTTCGGTCATCTGCATCCGACGCTAGTGACCTAAGTGTTTTTCGTATGTGCGTCTGTGAATTGTGTCTTTTGCACATACATATTGTTACGGGTGTGGTGCATTTATTTACGGGACGAAGAATGAATATTAACTGAGCAATGACACTGAGCAGTGGTGTGGTGAGCAATGGTGTGGTGCATTTATTTATGGGATGAAGAATGACTATTAACTGAGCAACGACACGAAACGCTAAGAAACATCGTCACCCTCACGTCGTCGTCTTTGACGCTTTGTCGATCGCGCGCTGCGATATATATCAGCAGCTGAGCTGTTTATAAAGTGGATGTATAACCGCAATTAGTAGCCTTCGCAATTAATAACGGAGCTGTCACGCTGAAGAAAAGGCGGACCTGCACTTGCCCTTGAGCTTTTGGAACTACCGCTTTTGGTGGTTCCAAAAGTCCCGCCACCGTGGCCCATTTGCTATGGTACTTGGCTGCTGATCCTAGGGTAGCGGTATCGAATCCCGGCCGCGGCGGCTGCATTTCGGTGGAGGCGAAGTGCCGAGGCCCATGTACTGTGCGATGTCAGTGCACGATAAATAACCCCAGGAGGTCGAAATTTCCGGAGCCGTCCACTACGGCGTCTCTCATAATCATAGCGTGGTTTTGGGACGTTAAACCCCAGAAATCAATCAAGAATACGAGAAGATCGAGACAAAGAAAGTGAGAACCGCCGCTACGTGAAAGTTATAGTGTTACGTGATAGCGAACTTGACACCCATATGCCCCAGCTCAGCCGTTTATCACTCACATTTCACATACGAGGAGCTGGCTTAATTTATATTTCTATAAGCGCTCTTTGCGGGGACTGACGAGATCAAAGACACCGGCCTCGCATAAAACCCACAGGCGAGTTCAGTTAGGACGTGATTGATGGCTTTGTGCCGACGAAGCACATTGTTTTTCGCATTCCTTCCTTGGCAATGAAGAAAGAAAGAAAAACAACAAGAAAAGAAAGGCGATACCAGTGTCCCAACGTTAATCACTTTCGCAGCTGTGGTATGCATACTTTCTTCTCACTCGACTCCCGTCTATTATTCCTTGCCACTTTGTCATCCGCGCGCAAGTTACTGCTACACCGTATACAAACTGCAAACTGCGCGTTAGCTACGGCACGTCTTCGGAAGTGCGTGCATGCCGCGCAGCAGAGAGCAATAAAACTGTTTACTTGCAACATATGACGACGTTAAATTTACGGCACCCATAAATTTATAGCCTGCTGGCTCTGTGTTACGCGTAAAAGGAGTCACTGCGATGGTCGCCGATGTCAATGCACGGCAGACAGCCATAGATAGATAGATAGATAGATAGATAGATAGATAGATAGATAGATAGATAGATAGATAGATAGATAGATAGATAGATAGATAGATAGATAGATAGATAGATAGATAGATAGATAGATAGATATCTGGAGCTTGGCCCAGGAGAAACATTTTGTCAAGGCCCTCTCTCTCCGCATTAGGAAATATCGCTATCGCCAAATTTTTTTTTTCTTTTCGTGAAACTTCCTCCAAATTAGGGGGCTTACGCAGACCCATTGAAGGACTCTGGTCGCACTGACCTGCCAGACAGAGACAAGCTACTACAGAAGACAACTGCAACGACAACACCTACCGTCTCCTGATGCTTGCAACGTCTCCTGCAACATCTCCTGTTGGCTCAATCTTCCAGAAAGCCAGCGGCAGTGCTACTTTCTCTTGGCCTACTTGTGTCGGCAGGCGTCACAGTGGGAGGGGATTCACAAAAGAAAGTTTCCGGCAGCGGTGGCATCGCTGTCTTTGTTCCCTGCACCTGCCGTTTCTCGCGGCCACCGCCGGACCATTAACCAACCGACAGCAAACAAGAATGCGTTCGGGGCGATGCCTAGAAAGAAAGAAAGAAAGAAAGAAAGAAAGAAAGAAAGAAAGAAAGAAAGAAAGAAAGAAAGAAAGAAAGAAAGAAAGAAAGAAAGAAAGAAAGAAAGAAAGAAAGAAAAGTTGAAGACAGGGCAGAAAGTGCACGTGCAGGGTTCTTGTGGAAGCCCCCCACGTTACCAAAATTCCTCCCCTAGGCGACAACATCGCTCCTCCCCTCTGGCACACACAGAGCTCAAAGGCACTGCGTTCTAACTGCTATGCAGGTGCGGTCATACGAGCCAGCCACTGATAGCTCAGGTGTGGGGCAAAAAAGAGAATGCCCGGTTGCACACACATTCCAAAGCACTGCCCTGCCTGTTGTGTTCTGCGGTGGTGTGTATTGCTACGCCGCTGTCCAGGTGGGAAGTTGACTCGAAGCGGTAAGTTTTCTTCCGATGCCGCCGCAAACATGGCTGTATCAGTTTCGAATTGAAAAGAATTGGGGTGTGGACTGGAGGAATGTGTTAGATGGGAGCGGAGGGCATACGCTACGTGAGTAACAGAACGGTTGGTCGCCGATTTCGATGACGTCGAGCAACGCGCTTTCCACGCAGCTGGCGAACGACCCCAGCAAGGCGATTAGCCGAGCGCTAATCTGATCCGCTTATACTTCGATTCGAGCAGCGAGGTAGGGCCTTAGAATTTGCAATGGTCAGTCAACGCGGCGTGTTTCACATCACGTACGATGATGCATATGCAGACAGAAAACAGGTGCACGTGCGTCCTGCCATGGACCTGACTGCGCCTCTGGTCCTCTTGGAGCTGTTCCACACGCTTTGAAATGAGGAAGAAACGATCTCACGCTTTCAAGCGGTACCATCTGATTCAAATATATATACCTACCGGTGGGACTGGAATTTCATGAATTTTAACGCGTAGTCAAATGTTTGGCGTTTCCTGCGGCTTACAGTTAACGCGCTTTAGTGTGCTGAGACGGACGTAAACCACCTGTAGAGTTTCTTCGAAGAACCATTTGTAGCGAGTACTCGGCACTGTCTACTCTTCGGGAGGACCATTTGCAGCAACAGCCCAGGACTCGAAAACCTGTAATGCTTGAGATAAAGCCCATGGCCGTCTGTCGCGCAAGGGCTAACCACATGCGCGCGATTTTCGAGCGATGGCGACAACAACCAACGGCCTGTCGTTGGCCTTTAAATCGAGCCTTACCTTAATCTCGTGTACTAAAGGGGACAAAGCATTTGCCATGTCTCGCTGTCGTTATTTAAAGAACGTGCCAATTGCGACACTGCTAGACCCAAGTCGCTACCGTGAACCTCAATAATGGTTTTATTTGTACACACCAGATGGCGGCACATGCAAGCGTTTCGCACTAACGTCACTGACATTTGTTTTTGATGGCAATGACGGCGTATTCGTTCTAGAACTAATGCAATAAGGTGAGAACTCTTGCCTCTCGGTGTTTCCAATATTTTTCACTGGTGTATGATGCTACTTTTTACTACAACGGCATAAACATGGTCATGGCCTCCGAAACTCCGCCGCGCCAAGTCTCTGAGGCCATCATATAGTGCTATTAGTATCATTTTTTCGTTCATTTTTTGGCCTTGTCACGTCGTTTGCATTTGTTTGCTCCAGAGCGCGACGGGCCAGTGCGACAGTGTCTGCCTGTCACATCGCTTGTCGCTGCCTTTAGAATATCGCGTGCATGTGGTCAGGCAAAAGCTGACCGGCGCTTTTCGCGCAGCTGGCAGAATAAAGTTCCATATGATGCTCGCAAAAGTCATCTATATTAAAAGGGCTGAAAGTCTTTCTACCATCGTTTTTGTTTGATAAACAAACGGCAGGCGTTATGTGCATGCTTCGCTTCTCCTGCGTGTGAGGCTGTTGACTCGCCAGCGCGGTCGCATATCATCACAGCGGGAAAAGAACGCCAGGAATCCCAATCATACACAGGTGTCTTGTATGCATTGAGGAAAGAGCGAGCTCACGCCAACAGCTGAATCCCGGACGATGCGTGTTTGAAAATGTTTTGCTCGCCGATCGCTGAGGGGAGTACTTCGAGTCAAAACATCGTGCTAGTGTCCACGGAACAACGTGGGTCAGGTGACCGCACCTCCCTTTTCTCTGTGACGGGAACATGTAATCTGACGACGTCTTTTAACAGGAGCTTCTGCATTATTCGTCAACAAACTCTTCCCCTTCTTCTATCTGCGTGCCTCAGTGTTCTGCGTGCACACCTGCGGCACAAACAACGGGGGTAAACGAACGCAGCCACAAAAAAAAAAAAAAAAAAAATGAAGAAGATCGCAGTTTCATAGTCTGTTTTTTCTTTTTTTTCTGTCGTATCCCAGCAGAACATGAAACGCTCTTATATGTGCTCCGCGGAATGTCTCACAGAGCAGGAAAGGCCTCAGCGACCCCATTGCTTGCAAGGAAATCTGGAAATCGCACGGGCAGCCACAAAAATGACCCTGCGACAAGGAAGTGCTTGTGATTGATGGGGTGCATTGATGGTGTGCTCACAGCCGCAAGGCAGAACTGGCACAAGAAATTCAGGTGCACCTAAGTCCGCAAAGTTGGTCACTATAGTTTAGGGGCGAAATAAGTCGCGTTTCTCGAAGGCCAACTGCAGCGGATCATTTGACCGCATTAAGCTAAAGCAACGACAAGATAGAAAAAAAAATAAAGAGAGGGGTCGGAGGGTTTGGTTACTAAGGCTGAACCGATTTACGTGGGATCAACACGATATGAGATTCATCATCCTGTCCGTCAAGCTCACTCTCTCACAACAGCGTTGACTTTTGGCGACAATAGACGTGACTGAGCGCCTGCCTCCAGCATGCATTTATGGAGGACATTCTGTGCCATCCGGTCGGTTTTAACGTTCACATTCCCGAGCTTTCAGAGATAGTCGCAAGACGCCGAGGTCGACCGACGGCGCCGAGTGTGTGCTTCGGGGATTAGGCAATTCGCCTTTATTCCGCAGTTCCGCGGGAAGCTTACGAGAGCCGTAAGGCGAAAAAGCAAACGCATGCCTGCCAGGCTGGCCGTGCCAGCAAAGCGCGCATCGGCGCAGCTGCTTCGTCTCTCTTCATCGAGGAATGTGTCGCCATTGTTTGTTTTCCCACCGACAGCGTGGGTGGCGCGCTCTGGCGGCATCCACCGCTGCGGCGGGATCACCCGGTCTTCGCGGAGTGATAAAAGAGACGCCGCGAGCTCGTGTTTGCGGTATTGGCAAGCCCCACACCGCGCTTGCAGACCACGGCTTGCTTGCTTAGCGCAGGGAAAGAATAAAGAATAAAAAATGGGTGGCGTACGGCGATCTCTTCGGCAAACCACTCTCCAAAAAAAAAAAAAAAAGTGCGAGGCTGCAAAACAGTGGGGGAACATCCTGTCGTCTGCTACAGCGCAACCGCGCCACAGGTGTGAGCTCAGACGACATCCGGGCCGCCATTTTGTTTGTCGAAGGCGTGAATGGGCGTCGATTCACCGATCGGCTTCAAGGAAAAGGCAGTTGTAAAAGGGAGCGAAAGTATTTCAGGCATTGACTATACGAACGCGAGGTTTGCTGTTTGCTTTACTTTCTTTTTTTCTTGTTTGGGAAGGGAGGTGGGTTTGTGAAGTACAAAGGGCGCGCTTTAAAGTCACCGGTCCTCTTGAAGTCACCTTCGAATAGCACGCGCGTATGCTGTCGCTTCACAGTGAAAGTTTGTTGGACAGCGGACTCGGCCGTTCTTAGAACGTGCAATAACCAAGATATTCAAAAATGGAATTCTGATGAAGAGAAGGCCAGACCGTATTTGACAAAATAAATGCCAGTAAACAGCTTCTCGTCCCATTCTATTGTATTTTTCCTCGAAACTGTCATAATATCTCTTGCTATGCACAATGTGTTTCTGATATACTCAATGATGCAAGACGCATGACGAATATGGTTTCTGGCACGATAGAAACAGCCGGACACCGTAACTGCTTTACGGCTCGGGTCCTTCGTTGGCATCTAGAAGGTAAATAGAGCCGCTTAACCGAACGAAAATAAATAAGTAGCCAAACGAACAAATAAATAAATGCTCGTCAACACAGTGCCCACCTCCAGCACTATCTATCTATCTATCTATCTATCTATCTATCTATCTATCTATCTATCTATCTATCTATCTATCTATCTATCTATCTATCTATCTATCTATCTATCCATCCAAAATACTGCGACGTTCGCACACGCGCTTCTTGCTTCTCTAGCGCTCATGCCCTCAGCCCACCACTACACTGGCAAAACTGCGGCTGGCGGGCGCACATGTTGCACGCGCAAGAAGGAGAAGAAGAAGAGGAACACAAAGACAGTGTGCGTTGATTTGTCCGGGTGCACTGAGTCTCACAAAGCTTTCCGCTTTTGCATAGCTTCGCGCCACGAGAGCATGCGTCCTCTCATGGCACGAAACTTTGCAGATGGTGCCGATGATGATTGTGGTTCGCTTAGGAAAGGACGCTAAATTTCTGCAGCCCATGTAGGGAGCACGGCTAAGCGTCCGTGGGGGTGGGGGAAAGGGAGTGAAAGAGGTAGGAGAGAAAGGCCGTAGTGGAGGGCTTCGGAAATTTTGACCACGTGGGGTTCTTTAACGTGCACTGACAACGCACAGTACACGCTACCGGCGTACCGCCACCGCCTGCGGTTCGACGCGAACGTCTTTACGCTGAGCTCGGTGCCAAACCTTGAGAAGCGTTGAAGCGTACGGTGGACCTCGCAGTGCTTCGCGAGGCGTTTCCCGAAGCCTCGGACCACGACGAAATGCGCATGTGTCGGAGACAAACCAGGACCAGCCAAGTGCCCATCAACTTCGCTAGCCTTATGCCGCTATAGTGCAAGCTTCACTAATCATTTGGTTTGCGAGAGCTGCGTGATCTTATGCGGTAAGTGAAAGGCCCTGCACTGTGAAGGTTGCTGCGCCCTCTATATAGGCGGCTGATCTTTTGTCCAGTAACAGTCGTGTGCTCAGTCTGCATGGTGCAGTCTTTTACTGAACAGAGCGCTCGCCACTAATCTGACAGAAACGTACTATGTTGCTGAAATGTGTACGGCCATTCTTGAACAGGGAGGATGCTCCGTGAACACTGCTCGTGTCACTCTATACACTCACACAAGACTACATCACTTTCATTCTGCCTTGGAACTAGTTTAATATTTGGTAGCGTACGAATATTCGAAAACTTCGAATAACGAATCGAATACTGTAGTATTAAACTCTGCCTTCAAACGGAATGTTCGCGAAAACTAAAAAAAAAAAATCTGAAGTTTTCGAGTATTCCGCGCCGTAAAACAGGCCTACACGATCAAGAGTCAAGCTAGAAAAAAGAAAAAAAAAATAGCGACGTTTTATTTCATTCACTGCGACGACAAGCTGTGTCGTTCAGACATACACACGCTTTCCCGGCCGAACAAAGTCACTAGCAATAAAATATCGGCAATAAAATGTTGGAGCGCGTATTGTTGAATACATCCTGCCTCCCCTCATGGAATTCAACGCAAAGATATTTCAGTGCAACGTATACGTTGTGCAATACTTGCACCATCTGTCGCGACCGTTTGAACGTAACTATGTTCCTGTTTTATTTCATTTTATTTTTTTTATTTAGCTACGCATTTATGACTAGTTACAAAGATTCGCTACAGACAACTAAGACTGCCTTTCATTACTTCACGGGATAACACGTGACAACATACTGCGAACGTGTGAACAGGGTGGCCACTTAACTGCTACGTATAATGGTCGTCTCGAGCCTTTAATAAAGAACGATCTTTACAATGTGCAGTAAATGAAACAGAAAAAGAATAACTTGTTGGCGACACTAATCCTTGACTTATGTGCATGTTAGTGGCACCCGCTCTTCGGAGGTGTTGCGACCTTTGTGTCATCTTATTTAATTTACTGAACAGATCGTTAAAAACGATGCAGAGCGTGGAATGTCTGGAGCCAACGTTTCGACCAAGTGTACTTGTCTTCGTCAGGACGACAAATGAGACTTGCATTAACGAGATACTCACATGCACACATAAATTAATTTTCATGAATCATCCTTATGGTTAAACGCCTGTTTAGTATAAAAGACCAATGCTGAGATTATCTTTCACTAAAAAGGCGTTCAAACATCAGGATAATTCATGAAAATTAATTTCTATGCTTAGTTTACATATCGTCGCCACGTTGGACACGATCACGTATGCATCACTGGTGTCCCACCGTTGCAATGTCGTTTTGTGTCCGTGTTGTGGGATGTGTCCTTTTTTTTCTCTCGTGCCGCTTATCGCTGCGCGCTCGGTTTCCATGACTATGACATGTATAAGCACCTGTGCATCGCATTATTCAGTATACAAGGTGTTTCAGCGATTCATTTCAAATATTATCAAAAACAGCCTATCTGAGGAAAACGCAAAATTTCTTCAGAATAAAACCGTAGTCAAAAAATAACAAAAACAAAAAAGCAAAAAGAAAGTCAGGAACGTGCTATTCAGTTGGAAGGGTAATTAATATTAGCTAATTAGATTTTTAGTCAGCAGGATTTGGACGTTGGCGAGTATGTAGCCACGGAGAGGACGATCAATAGAAACAGAGAAAGAGCACGGCCGCTACATACAGCGCACACATGCAGCGGCCATGGAAAGGGTCGTTCTCCGAAGACCTTTAGAAAGTGGCACTTGTGCGAATTGCTTAAGCTTCATGATAAACCAGCGCAAAGGACGAGACAAGAAAGTCCTGTGTCTTTTCTTGCTTCGTCCTTTTGCGCTGTTTTATAATGAGGACCCTAATGATCTGTAGCTCGAAAAGAACGTGGGCTTTTTCCGCACCGAAACAAAGCTGAGCACACGATGGGTGCCGCACGTCACGTGCTAATGCAGACATGTTAAAAAAAAACTGCGGCGGCTAATTTGAAATGTGTAATGTGCTATTTTCTCCGACAGCTACAAAGCAGTGTTGTTTTGATTAGCCGCTGCGTGCAAGAAAAAGGTTATCAGAGAAAAGGAAGAAAGGAAAGAAGGGATGAAAGGGAGTAATAAATGAAAAAATAAATAAAGAAAAAATTACACCATCTCCCGCTAAAGGGGACCATGAGGCGATGCGAAACAGCACGGGGGGGGGTGCACACCGCGTTTGCATCTAGGTGTCGCGTTTGCATCGGTGTGACGCTAGCAGATGCTGCCTGCGTCAGCGCTGTCTATCGCGGGCGAGGCCGCGTTCTCGTTCCTTGCGAGCTGGTAAAGCGTTCATCGAAGAGCGTTTCCATAGTCAACGCGCGCCGTTCGTAGAGGAGAGGAGGAATGCCGGGAGGAGAGGAGACAAGGAGAGGAGGGGCGGGGGAGGATGCGCACGCGCAGTTCAGGTGTGGACGCCACATGGCGGATGGATGGATGGACGGAGGGAGGGAGTGGCATATAGCCCTGACCATAAGCTGCTTCGCATCTAAAAACGTATCGGATTGCGCAAGAGGGAAAAACGGACCCGCGCTTTCACTGCTCGGTCCACTACCCATAACCTTGGCCCTAAGCTTACAGCTACATGGTAGTGATAGTTATATTTTAGTGCTATATGTTAGTGAACTTATCGCACTTGGCACAGTTCCGCTGTTTACTCAAGTTTACCAGGAGTACAAATGGCTTTACTTTACTTTGTTGTTGTTATTGTTGTTGTTGTTGTTGTTGTTGTTGTTGTTGTTGTTGTTACGAATCTTGCTGCAATCCCCCGCACCCCCCCCTTCTTTCTTTCTGTTTTCTCTGAAAAGCAAGGAACTTTGTTGCTTAGATCGGCACGCATATAAATCGACCGCCATTTTGGAATGGGCGCGACTTTCGTGCGCCCTTATGAGAGCGCTTTCCTAGAATAGGAGACAACCGCGGCCGGAATATCCATACGCTTATAGATCACACCCTACATGCTGCAGCACTCAACAAACTCAAAATTCCTAGCGAGTTACCGAGTTAATTAACCTCTAAGTGACATGCGGCGACATTCTTCAATCACTCACTTTCATCTTCGTTGTAGCTGACACCCCCTAGATACACAATTATAGGCCGCGTGACTGCGCCTGTACCACGGCGGTATCTGCTGCTCAATGTGACAAGGAGGTGACGAATCAAAATCAAACGCACCCGAGGAGCCCAGCTACACGATTTGTCTATAACTGTGACCTTCTATATGTAGCTGCATATATATACATTGTCACGAGTCTGGTTTAATATACGGGATGAGACGCTGCGGGAGCAATGCTTAAAAAAAAGAAGAAAAAGAAAAGATCGAGAAGAAGAAGAAATGAAGTCAGAATGAAAAGTCAATAAAGAGAGATAAAAGACGGTTCTGAGTTTTGTTGACATCCATGAGAAACTTTTAGATAGCTTCAATAGTTGTCATACACAATGTTTCGACCTTTTGGCGAAAGCGATGGATGCGTGCCGCCTATGAAAGTGAAGCAAGGTTAACATTTGGCGGCAAACTTAATTGGTGCGGTTCACGTGCAATCAATAGGAAGGTTGCGAGCGCTTGCGATGGCTTGGCGGATCCATTCGTTTTTGCTTTTGTTTCGCGCGGCCTTTGTTATCTTGGAGCAGTAACTCCCAAAACGTAGTTAAGATGTATTAATTAACGAAGTTCCCTTCAGCAACGACGAAAAGCCCACTCCTTCCATTGATGCAGGCTTGATAAGCTATGCAAGCAAATCTGAACAGCGAAAGTCCAGTAGCATACGCTCATCTAGAAGCTTGTTTTATCAGCCTTCTGTTACGTCATAAGTAAAGGCAGTCTTTTTTTCTACTGCGCAGAAAGGTTTCCTACTGAACCAACTAGCCCAACAACAGTGTTACTAGGTGTTTTTCCTCAAGAAATTCGTTTAATCGAGTTGTACTGCTTTGCGCTGTCTATAGATGAACCAAAGACTACCTTGTTTGCTTTCACTCGGTATCCTGCAGCACCGATGTTGGCTAGTGTTCATTAAATTCTGTATACGGTTTCGGCTAGTCTCGGCCGAATATGGATACATTATTGCTAATGTTGACCAATACCTGTTATCTGCTACTTAACACTGACACAACCATCACTCAAATTTTTTCTTTCTTCAGAGATTTCCTAAAAGTTAAAAGAAAATGCTGTTCTAGAAGGCGAACTACGACTTCCGAGGTTGTGTAGACAGCAGATGACAGCAAGGAGACAAGTCACCTTGGGCGACTTGACCGTCTGCAACTGTAGAAGCCCGACGACACCCTGCCTATAGGTATGACACAAAACAATAATAATAAGAAAATAATAGTGAATGCAATAACTAGTGTAGTATAGTCGGGGAGAAACGAAGCGCAGGCGAGACAGCCAGCTTCGATCGGTATGCACCAGGCAGGAGAAGAATAGGCGGAAAGAACAATCGGAGGCGCCACGGCGGCTGTGGGAAAAGAGTGCCGCCATGGCGGCATATCGGCGGCTTGGGTGTCCGCGTAGGTCTCCAGTACACTGAGGTGCGCCAGGACTGCAATCACGTGACCACCGATAATGCCGCCTTCCCGCGCCTGTTGTATATAGTCAGTCAGCCGCTCGAACCACGGAAGAAAGCTCAGATCTCTCTTTCTTCCTCGTGAATGCATTCCACGCAACTGTTGCTGCGACACGTAAAGCGAAGGAAAGGGGGGGGGGGGGAGGGAATATTTGCCGCCGGTCGCGTCCGTGGTCGCACGGTAGGTCCCGTCGTGCCATGTCGTCGACGCGACGACAACGAAGCGTCTCGCGTTGCAGCGTGTCACACGAGGCCGCCACATCCGCCTGCCGCATTCAGCGGCATGGTCGCACAAAGCGCGGCACGCAACGAATGTGCGATGTTGAAGCCCTTCGTTCCCGCGGCAAACTCGGGTGACACTTGCTATGCGCGCGGAAATTGGAACGCTGCATCGCGCGACGGTTATTAGAGACCTGGCAGAGGTGGCGCGAGTCGTGGTCCCACGGGAATGTACCCACTGTGGGCACGGATGTGTTTCCGCGATCCACCGTCGTTTCGGTGAGAAAAAGGGATGCAGAAAAGGTGTGCGGGCTGGTGGAGGCATCACGCCATACAGCTCTGACGTTGTTCTCACGAGTTATCGTGAGTCAAGCCTAGATTTGTGCACGTATGGTGCTGTTTACACGAATCGTTATTTCGCCAAGACTAACAATCTTGCCGACGAACATGCGAAAGTATAGAATTTGTGTCATTCCTTTCAAAGTATCCGTCCGTCCGTCCGTCCGTCCGTCCGTCCGTCCCTCCATCCATACATCCATCCATCCATCCATCCATCCATCCATCCATCCATCCATCCATCCATTACCTGTCCGTCCAGTGTTCCATCCATAACGATATCAACGATTTTCTGATTACATGTGGTCGGCGGTTAGTGACAGCATGAAAAAATTTTGTGGAATAAAAAAACGGGAGGGAAGGAGGGGGCGCGCTGAAGCCCCTCAAGCACGCCCCGTCCCCACCACCTTGGCTACGACCCTGTTCCTTACAGCCTATCCAAACTAAGCCTAGCCGCACCTAATATAGCCTAACCTGACTTCTCTTGGCCTGACTGACCAAATCATCCCACTACTTCGCTTGGGCACATGAAATGCCCCAATTTGGACTGAACGCATGCCGTGAACCGAAAACGCAGAAAACATAAAGGAAACGCGACAGCTGTGCCCGTTTATATATATGTAGCAGGCCACGTTCCCGAGTCGCTTCGGAAACGCCTGCAATCCGGCGTACCACATGCGCGCAGAACCGCCGGCATTTTACGTTCACGGCCGTGCCTCCCCTTTGAGTGCTGCAGTGGGGGAGTTCAAGGGCGGCCGTGTTTAGGCGCGTACGCAGACGACACAGCCGTCGCATATGCTGTCGGCAACGAGCGACCTCGCATGCTTCAGCGTCGATGAAGCGACCACGCATACGAGTTTTTAATGATTTTTTGCAGGAGGTAGACATAATGACAGACCTATCTATCTATCTATCTATCTATCTATCTATCTATCTATCTATCTATCTATCTATCTATCTATCTATCTATCTATCTATCTATCTATCTATCTATCTATCTATCTATCTATCTATCTATCTATCTATCTAAAGGGAAAGAGACACCCATAATTATGTCGCGTTTGGCATATATGAAAGAAGCGCGAGGCAGCACGCAGCTGCTAATGTAACAATCAAATGGCGTATGTGACAACGTAAGCGGCCTACTTACCTGATAACCCTCGCTGAGCCACGCAGCACGGAGACATAGCATACAGAAGGAGTGACGAGCTCGAGTTGCAGGCTGCGAACTAATTCTGAGCTACGGTAACCGCATACAGCACGTCAACGAAGCCGAGGCTCACGCTTCGTTGCTCACGTTTTCAGCAGACTAAATGATAACTTATGGGATGCCGAACCTCCGTATTGTGAAGCGATCCTAAGTTCGAAGATCTTATCTCCACTCCAATGAGAATGCATACAGTTAAGTGCGTCACGAATGAGTTGTGACCACTGGTTGGGCCCACAGCCACTCTTAGGCTGATGATTTGTGGGGTTTAACGTCCCAAAACCAACTGTGATTATGAGAGACGGCGTAGTGGAGGCCTCCGGAAATTTCGACCACCTGGGGTTCTTTAACGTGCACTGACATCGCACAGCACACGGGCCTCAACATTTCGCCTCCATCGAAATGCAGCCGCCGCGGCAGGGATTCGATCCTGCGACCCTCGGATTTGCAGCCGAGTACCATAGCCGCTAGACCACCGTGGCGGGGCACCACTCCTATAGGCTGTATCAAACGTCACAGCAGTGCAGCTACGACAGTTATAGAAATGGTTGGAGGGTTTGGGCCAAAAAGTAGGAGGAAGGGACAAAAATGAGATACCATAACATCCACTGTTGCTATACCATAACAAGCATATAGTTAGCTGTAAAACTGTACATATTCTTTTAAAACAAGCTTCATTCAGCGACGCCAAGTTGAATAGTGAGCTTAGTGACGCACAGGTCACCACCCCGTTATCAAGGGCACGCTCATAAATTCATGCATCCATCCATTCATTCACCCACCCAAGCAGAGATAGCTTAAATAGTTGCTTGCAATAACGCATGGACCACCGTAAATATTTACGGCGGATACTCCCTGCTCTGTTTCTATGGGGTTAACAATCTAAATCATTAACCGTCAGTCATATAGGCTAGGGGAACATTGAGCTGAGCAACATTATGGAACACGGGGTAAGCTTAATTACGATAATGAACTAATCTGTCGAGACAGGTTGGTCTAACTTTCTCTTGTCGACAACTACACATATATGTGAAGCCAATTTACAGAGATTAGCGGGAACGCCTTGTTTGGCTTCACTGTGTCCGTTGGCGTCACAAGATTTAAAAGCCAACTCAAGTAAAAATATCGTTTTGGCTAGATTGGTTGTAAATGACGAGCACGAACCGCGCCGCAGTCTTGGTAAAGCTGCCTGACAAGTGTCTTATTTTCTCGTCAGCATATATATCTTCCTTTATTTTCTTCCTTTATTTCAGAGTTAGTGTAATATATATGACGCATAATTATCAGCATGTACCTACCCAGCCATGCGTTCTGGACATGCGCCTCTTCCAGTGGATTCACACGCACACACACGCACACACACACACACACACACACACACACACACACACACACACACACACACACACACACCACAATCATAGAGAGAGAGAGAGAGAGAGAGAGGGAGGGAGGGAGGGGGAAGAAGACAAAAGCATGGTAGTGATAAAACTTCGGTATTTCCATGTGCATGCGTGCGTGCGTGCGAAGTAGTTTTCCAATCGTGATCATAAATGCCTGCTTCTGCAACTCTTCCGTATCGCCATTCTCTGGCATTTAGAGTGCCACACCTCACGATGACTGCCTGTATACCTTTATTACCTGAAAATGTGGTTCTCATACACGGTCTCAAACTTCGTTTCAGTTGGGCATTAAGGCCAGAACTTCACGCACATTTCCTTAAACACGAACTGACTGCGAAGCAACTGCCTTACAGATACGGCAAAAACGCAGTTACTCGTACCAAATAGCGAAGCTTCACAATAGTGCGGAAATAATTGGAAATGCTGCAAATACCCATATACTGGCGAAATGCTATATTCGAGCAGCAATGGTTTTCGTCTGTTCACGGTAACAGGAATGTTTCCGGTGCGGTGTTCAAGCTTGTTTAAATTTTTACTGTTCTCTCTGCCCTTTTGAACGATCAATATTCAACGTAAGGGTCCTGGTGTAGTTTATAAGTAGCCAGAGCTCCCGTGCTTTCCGCATTGGAATGCTTCGCACAGAATTTGGTATTAGAGTTAGTTTTATGGCGCTAAAGCATATTAACAGTAAATATTTGAAAACCGAATATTGAAATGAATAGTGCCCTGCTCAATTCAATCTTCGAATCTATTAGCCGCTATTCGTAAACGCGAATATTTATCGAAAATTTTTGTTTAAGAATATTTCTAGATGTTGACCGCACCAAAAATAAAACGCAAAGCTGGTGCTTAAATACGATACGTTGGATTAACGCTGCCATATATTGTATGCGTAATACATGAGAGCTAATTTAGTGTAACAGGCAACTTAACTCGGGGAACGTGACTTTACCGGCTGTACGATCTGAACAGTATAATTCCGGTACGAAAGGTCTACTTATTTTCTTCTAGTTGCTGTGTTTGCGTCTTTAATGCTAAAAGTATGACCACTGAGGACGCGAACGTCGATTTACAATAGCTGTAAGAACGGCCCTTCGGAATCATTCAACAAGTATTCGATTCGATTCACTTCGGTCACTGTTCGACTGGAATTCCATTGGGCCTCATAAATCACTATTCGGCCTACCGATTTTGGGGTAATGTTTGTGGGGAGCTTACAACCTATGCCGCAAACCAATAGTACGTGCGCCACAGGGTTGCTCGCTCCACATGGCCCGCGCCCCCTGATGCCTCATTTACGATTCTACTCCCATATCCGCCATCCCTGGTTAAGTCAGAACCATCCGCGTGCACCTAGGAGGGCGTGGACTCCCGACACTTCGCATACATCGTCCATTATATCTACGTACAGCTTTGCTCTGCTCCTGATGGTACACGCGGAGATGGCGCTTAGCTTCACAACGACACTATATACATACACAAGATAAACTCACGCCCCACCTCGCACTGCTATACATCAACCGAAAGAGCAGAGATGGATCCCAATGACATCCTGATCAGCGTATATACGTAAACATAAAGTGATCGAGCAAGCTCTGGGCTGCGCCGTAACGCCCTGTACATGCAGAAGATCTGATGCTCGCGGGGTTGTTCGCGTGACAGAGCTCGGGAGAGGTTAGTAGTAGGGGGGACGGGGGGTGAGGGGGACGTACAGCGATCACTGGGGCGCGGCTTACGTTGCCGCGAAGTTTTGTTTTATCTTTACGAGCACCCCATCGCCGGGCCGGGCCACGTCTCCTCGTATTCGTCGCGGGTTTTTTTGCGGCGTTCGCTCGCTATCAGCAGCGGCTATAAAGAACAGCCCCGTCGTTTGGATGAGCGGCAGCGGACGGGATGGAGATGTATATACAACTTCGCCCCTCACGGTGTAATCGGGGCGCTCAACAGGCCCTGACCCTCACACCGAAGTGCTGTTTGCTGCTGTTGCTGCTGCTGACGATCGTGGGCCTCGCTCGGCAGGCTGTGCAAATAGCGTTGAGCAGAGAGAGAGAGAGAGAGAGAGTTAGAGGGCGATGCTAAGATCTGTTTCGCCAATTTCCGTGCAGCGCAGTATGTTATAGCGCTAACGGATTTCGCCAGCGCTCAAACAGTGAGACCTAGCAAGATGGCAAGGATCAAAGCAGGCGGGACGAAGCACGTGCCACCGTCGCACACGCGAAGACAAAATAGCAGTTTACAATAACCTAGTGCTCGCTTTCACCTGTTTAATTGCTCCTTAATGTCGCCTGCTTCGTACGTTTTGTCTGTCTGTTCCGTTACTTTTCGTGTGTGTCTGTCTGTTGCATTCTCGTCTGTCAATTGCATTACATATACTCATATAGCTGTCAGCGCAACCAGGAAAGACAATACAGGCCTTCACCTCTGTCCCCAAAACAAATCAAACAAACAAAAAAGACGAAGCGCTCTTTGTGTAGTATACGCGCCCGATGAGTTTGAGTATGCGTGCTTCCTCCTTTCACTTATTCGTCTTCACGTTCCGGGGATAAGTAGCGGTGGACACGAGGGACAAGGCTTTGTGTCCCTTGTCGTCCTTATCAGGAGACCCGCCTAAATGTCCTTGCAGATGTCCTTAATTGTATTGCCGAAGTACACACTGTGCCTCACACATGAGGCATGCAAGATCTGGTCCTCAGAAGCAGCGGTGAAGGCAGCGGCTGGCACCTCTTCCACCTATGCAACAATAGCGTAACGAGGATGACGGACCCCCCCATCGACGTACGTCACGTTAACGGTTTTAGCTTATATAAATATATTTATTGACCGGCAATTTATTTAGGCTCGGTGCGCCAACATATGTGTAGATGAGTTGTATGCCTTGTACAGTTTGTTTCCAGACGTCTAAGCACACCAGTGCAATAAAACGCGATATTTGCCATGGTGACCGATAGCCTTAGCAGCACTTGCGCCATTGAAAACCATTACTACTACTACTACTACTACTACTACTACTACTACTACTACTACTACTACAAGTGCTGCTGCTGCTGCTGTTGCTCACCACCAGCCCTACCTACGCTGCACCCAATTGTTGAGGTATAGGGTTGAGGGCGAAAGAGGCCGTTGCACGGGGCCGCCAACGCGCGAAGGTCGTAAAAACAAAAGGGAAGTTGCTGCGCTCGTCCCGAGCACAAGCGTGTTGTTCGCGCTGCCGTTCTATGTTAATCTCCTCCGCCAGGGGAAGCGTCGATCGTTATACGGCACGTAGTTCTTCACTCGAGTGCTCGTGCGCCGGTTCTTTTCCAGAGAGCCCTTGTAGTATTATAGTATACATATGCAGAGTAAAGAAGAGATGCCGTCCCACGTTTCTCGTTCACGTAGATCTGTTGTCTTTAGATCGCGTACGCACAACCCGTCGTCCGCTCCTGCTTATCAGACCTGTAAGTGCTGAGAGCTGGAACGTTCGCAAGCTGAGAAGCCTTCTTTACCGCACCGGAAACTCCCCGGCGACTAACCAACCGACGCCCATGTTCTATAACCTTACACGCAGTGTACTTCGTGTCCGCCGTTGCCTTTTGTTTATCGTTCCTCGAATGTGCCGGCTTTTTACGGAGGGGTGCTATAGTTGTTGTTGTGGCTGATGGTATAGTGTAAACGGCGTGACTCGCGTTGTAAAACGGCGCCTCCGGCTGTTGACACTCGGCGAGTCGACGAACAGTTGTTGGGGACCGAAATAACGCTGTATTCACACAGCGCATGGGCAGGAGATAGTGCTGTGTATAGTTATCATCCCTAAGGAACTGGCTGAAGCGATCTACGGCGAGGCGGTCGTTTCAGCTGTCCCCTCTAGGAATGGTGCTCGAAATTCTATTCAATTTCATCGGAAAGTCCACTGGATAAAACGAAGGTCGACGGAAGTTCAAGAGAGCGACTTCTGTGTGCAACTGTTCAGTGGGAAATAAACATTCATTCATTCAATATGTCACTGCTGAAACTCGTGTGGCTCATCACGAAACGTCCCTGTTGCGAAAATTATTGCATACTATTCGTTTGAACTTGCAATCTCTATTTATCCAAACAAAAGAAAATCAACAAAATAGAACATAAACGCGTAACCGTTAAGAACTACTGCATTTTACAAATTGATAGTAAAGCTCCCGATTTAAGCACTTATAGAGCTCTGCTAGAGCTCTAAAGCTCTGGTCGAGTTTATTGTAGATATAGTATACCGAGGGTGATATGCGGACTCCGCCATCTTGTCAAATTCTGTAATTGCGGCATTTTTGAGCCAATCGGGGAGCCCGTAGATGCCCTCTGGCCAATCAGATTGATTATTTGATTGAATTCTGGTGTTTTACGTCCCAAAATCACGATATGATTATGAGAGGTGCCGTAGTGGAGGTCTCCGGAAATCCTGACCTCATCGGATTCTTTAACGTGCACTGGCATCGCACAGTACACTGTCCTCAACATTTCGCCTCCATCGAAATGCAGCCGCCGCGGCCGGGATTTGGTCCCGCGACTTTTGGCTGGGCCAATCACAGCTGACAACATGGCGAAATTTCATAACGTCCAGTATAGATCCCCGGATCTCCACAGTATGTCGCTCCATACTTTAGCTTTAGTAGAGCTATACCGTTATGCTCAGCGAGTCCTCTACGATGCTCATATCACTCTTTATGGAGCTCTCTAAAGAGAGAGAGAGAGAGATAATAAACAACGCAAGTCCGGAGATGCATCGTCATTCGGAGACGCTTCTTTAGTCCAGGATGCCTTGAGCGCGCATCGTCCTGGACTCTCGCGACATTTGATCTTTCTCAACCTGCACGACGCCGATATCCTTTCTCAAAGCTCTTCGGTGCGGTATGGGGAGAAGGGGGGGGGGGGGGGGGGGGGAGCTTGTGCAGCTTTCTATACTACACGTCGGAGAAATGGGCGTGGTCAGGGTAGGCAATGTCTGGGCAAAATAACCGTTGGTCATTATGAGAACACTAGAGAAGGCAAGCGTGGCAGGGGGGCGGATGAAAGATAGGGGTGCAGATGAGATGAATAAGTGTGCGGGCATAATGTGGCCGCACCTAGCTCAGGATCGGGATAATTGGAGATTTGTCGGAGAGGACTTTGCCCTGGACCGGGCGTAGACATGCTGATGATGATTATTATTACGATGACAACTACATGTCGAAGGGTCTTGGGTTATAAATAGAAGCGGCATTGCGGAGAGGATCGCATTTTGGCTCTTACGTGATTTCTGGTCGGGTATGAGAATCTGTTCGCCCGTGTAGCCCGAAATAGTCTCACCTGATGTCTCGGTAGTGACTTGTGCGCGGGAGGTTATGGTGGTCTATAGCCTCAGGTGTATGTTGTGTGACGTCGTACCGTATGAGTCTTATAGAGGAGTTCTATAGACCTGTTTTGAGATCTTTGGAGGTCCAGTAGGTGTCAAATAAGGACCGTCACCTCCTGATGAGATCTACTGGAGCTCCTATGATCTGCATCTGTAGGAATTCCACTAGAGACCTAGAAGAGCTCCGCTGGAGTTGCAGCATATGTAGAGCTGGCTACCAGATTTGCCTCCATGGCATATTTCGCTGTAGAAACGCTGTGTCAGACCGCAATGCAACGACGCCACGATGTATGCACGAAGCGAGGTGGCAGAAAGTAAAGAAATGGACGACATGCAGCAAAACGGTGACGCCTTAGTGCACAGCCGTGAACGTGTAGTTGCGATCGGGACCACCGAGCAAATCACCCATAAATTTTAGATAAGCCGCGCGCTCCGCTCGCGATAAGGAGTTTCCCGAACTGTTAATGTTTTCTCGTCCTCAACGTTGTAAAGCTGCCATCTTGGTCACTAACCCTTCGCTGCCCGTAAAACTTCCTTCGCGTGAAGGACGCATGGCCGCCAGGGCCAACACGATCGTAAAAGTCTCGCGTTTACACGGGGACGTACAAGACTCCCGGGATTATTCCCGATAGCATGCGGCGTGTGGGGGCCTCGTGCCCGAACACAGATAGATACGGCAAACACATAGTAAATCAAAAGGAAAAATATTTATGTTATCATGCACGAAGCAGTGATGCTATTTTAGTGCCCAGCTGGGTACCCGTGGACAAGAAACTTACTGAGCTATTCGCAAGCATTACCGAGGGTGCGAAACGTGTGTCGGCTTCAAGCAGGTCGTCCGTAATCTACTCGGTATATATGGTGTATAGTGCGATGCCACATTGTACAACTCAGCGGGATCGGTATAGGTGGCACCCACTGCACAAGGACGCTGGAATTCAGAGCGGATAAAGTGGTGTTATATAAGTGATAGCGACGGGTGATACGGTAAGCGGAAGACATATGCACTGCAGTGAAGGAGAAACAAAAAAAGCAGCGAACAAACGGGAAACGAATTACTAGAAGCGAAGTCATTGCAGGCGCTGACATAGTACAGTACGTTACAGAAATAGAGCAATGAAATGAGGCAGAAAGGGTATCGAAAGAAATAGCCAAAAATTCCCACAGGCTGCAATACGTCACAGGCCATTTTATGTCGGACAGGTCACAGGCGATTATATGTTGTCCTTCCGTTTCAAAGGAAGTGCTGATAACGATCACTATCATCATCCTACAGTTACTTGCGTATAGGTTAGTCTTACGTCCTATGTAGAGTGTCCCGAACAATGAAAGTTCCATACGAAGTTGTAGTATTGAACTTATTAACTGCGCCAGACCATGCAGGGAACGTAACTGGGCAGAGTGTTTGCGAGAATGTTTGTGTTGAGCACAAACATATCTCGCTGCTGCACTAGTTCTCGTTACTTGCATCGACGCTTCTGGACTTCAATTTCGCGTCATGTCCTGCCTTAGAAGAGGAACCATGGAACGTCGAAAAAAACAAAGAAAGAAAATTGTCAAAGCGTAAACGGAAATAATCTTCGAGCGTCTAGCTCTCTCCAGCACAGTTGGACCTCCGCGGGGTTGATGGTCCCCACAGCAACCATGCTCTATGTCCCTATATCCGCACAAGGGCCAACGCACGACAGCATGCGACGTGCATCCTACTATCGCCGTCACTGGTGAATAAGGAACCGAGCAAGAAAGAGGGAAAGAAGTGCGGGTCTCCATTGAACTCAATAGAAGAGACAAGTCTCATGCAACATCCTCTTTTTGGACGCCACAGTACGGAGCCTCGCTGTCTGCTCGGTCAATAACGTACACACAGACGTGCATGAGAGGTATGTGTTCCGCACCCGTGTACAGGCAGAATCGGAGCCATTCGAGAATTTTTTGCGGGATCTACAAAAACAAGCCAAATACTGCAATTTTGGAAGCCTCACGGATGAAATGGTTCGAGACCAGATAGTATTTGGCCTGAACACGACAAAGCTGAGGGAAAAGCTGCTGAGAGAGAAGGATTTAACCCTCGCAAAAGCAATCGCTACGTGCAAAGCAGCCGAGACCTCTGCACGCCAAAGCGCGTTGTGGTCAAGAGAAAGCGACGCCCAAGTTGACGCTGTCACGTCAAGCCGGACATGGCGTCCACCTCAGCAGGGACCCGGCTGCTCTAGGTGTGGAAGATCGCATGCCCCTCGACGGTGCCCAGCCTTCGGCAAGATTTGTCGTACGTGCAACGGATTGAACCACTTCGCTGTATGTTGCAGATCAAGGGCTCGCGTCTCGGAAGTACAGCAGGAAGATGACTTCGAGGTTCTCGACGTCTCAGTCAGCGCAGTGGGCACAGACCGCGACTGGCTAGTCAAAGCGACGATCGGTAAAAAAGAAGTGTCCATGAAGGTTGACACAGGATCCCAAGCGAACCTAATACCGCTATCCCTGTACAGAAAACTGAACGTCGGACCCCTGAAAACCAGCACGGCAACTCTGCGCTCATACAACGGGGGCATCATTAAGCATTGCGGCACAGTCTCGGTACCTGTCCTTATCGGTGACAGAAGGATCTGCGCAAACTTATTCGTTGTAAGAAAGGATTACCAGGCAATTCTGGGACTGAACGCAAGCGAACGCCTTGGGCTGCTTCAGCGAGACGTCGGCATCGTAGCAGCATGCGCTGTTGACGAAGTTGTTAACGAATTTCCACAGCTTTTTCAGGGAACTGGTCGGATCAACCGCGAGTACAAGATAGTGTTGCGAGAAGGCGCTGTTCCCACCGTACAGCCGGCACGAAGGGTTCCCTTGGCGTTGCAGCAACCACTTCGGGAGGAGCTTATGCGGATGGAGAAAGAACGCATCATTCAAAAAGTCAGCGAGCCAACCGACTGGGTAAGCCCTCTCGTTATCGTGCGGAAAAAAGACGGCAAACTACGGGTTTGCATGGACCCAAGAATAATAAATGCATCTCTCAAGAGGGAACACTATCAAATGCCCCGTCGCGAAGATATTGAGGCTGAGCTGGGAGGCGCGAAATTTTTTTCTCGTCTTGACGCCAATGCGGGCTTCCATCAGATTCCCTTGGACCAGCATTCATCAAAAATATGCACGTTTGCAACACCCTTTGGTCGCTACCGTTTCCTCCGGCTGCCGTTCGGCATCTCGTCAGCTAGCGAAGTATTTCAGAAAGCACTAAATGATATCTTTGAGGGAATGCCGGGTGTTCGCGTGTATGTGGACGACGTGCTAATTTGGGGAAGTGACAAGGCGGAGCATGACGAACGTCTCCGCAGCGCACTGAGAGCGGCAAAGTCGGCAGGCTTGACGTTCAATGCACAAAAATGCAAGTTCGGAGTGCAGGAAATCGAATTTCTGGGTGATATCATCAGTGACAAAGGAATCAGCCCAAATCCAGCTCTAGTCGCCAATTTAATGCAGTTGCCAAGGCCCGGTGACAAGCTTGCAGTCCAAAGGTTGCTGGGCGTGGTTAATTACTTCGGTAAATACTTGCCATCGCTAGCCCAGAAAACAGCTGCTTTACGGTCTCTTATCAAGCAAGACGCAGTGTTTGAATGGACACACAAACATGAAGAAGACTGGAGAGAGATATGCAAAGCGTTAGGCGAAAAACCACTACAGTGGTGGCACCAGCAGGACCGAGGTCCTACTTTGTCAAGACGGGAGACGATAAGGTGCTACGGCGAAACCGCCAACACTTACAGAAGACGAAAGAGTATCCGCACCACGCATCGTCAGACGACGAGATGAGTGACAGCTCTGATGAGGAGACAAGTGCATCTCCTGAAGCACAGTCGCCGTCAGCGTGCGTGGTACCGCAAGCGACAGTATCGGGGCAGCCTTCGCCAGTCTTAAGAAGATCGCAGCGGCAGGTTAGGCCACCCGAACGCTTGGGCTACACAGGAAACTTTCAACAGATCAGCAGACGACTGTGAATTGTTTTTTCAAGTGAATTATTTCTTGACGAGGGGGATGTATCATATCTGCTTGTGCGCGCACTTATGTTTGGTTTGAGCACAAACGTGTCGCTGTTTCATTTTGTGTTATCTTTCTTCCCTTCCTTTTCACAGTAACCTTCTCTCCCTTTATGGCTTTAAATATGATACAATAAATCGATCAGGGGTGGCTTCCCTCGGCACAAGCTGGCGTCCTTCACTCGATCAGTCGTCATGACTGATACACTATCATCATCCTACAGTTACTTGCGTATAGGTTAGTCTTACGTCCTATGTAGAGTGTCCCGAACAATGAAAGTTACATACGAAGTTGTAGTATTGAACTTATTAACTGCGCCAGACCATGCAGGGAACGTAACTGGGCAGAGTGTTTGCGAGAATGTTTGTGTTGAGCACAAACATATCTCGCTGCTGCACTAGTTCTCGTTACTTGCATCGACGCTTCTGGACTTCAATTTCGCGTCATGTCCTGCCTTAGAAGAGGAACCATGGAACGTCGAAAAAAACAAAGAAAGAAAATTGTCAAAGCGTAAACGGAAATAATCTTCGAGCGTCTAGCTCTCTCCAGCACAGTTGGACATCCGCGGGGTTGATGGTCCCCACAGCAACCATGCTCTATGTCCCTATATCCGCACAAGGGCCAACGCACGACAGCATGCGACGTGCATCCTACTATCGCCGTCACTGGTGAATAAGGAACCGAGCAAGAAAGAGGGAAAGAAGTGCGGGTCTCCATTGAACTCAATAGAAGAGACAAGTCTCATGCAACATCCTCTTTTTGGACGCCACAGTACGGAGCCTCGCTGTCTGCTCGGTCAATAACGTACACACAGACGGCGTGGCGACACAAGAACTGCTTCACGCAGCGGCAAGCCGCGTCCAAGAGGGCCACAAGGAGGATCCCCGGCGGCGGATGGTGTTATATCTGTATACGCCGAGATTTCCTCATTATACCCTTGCGGGTCCTTGGCGCCACTGTTCTCGGCGGGAAGGGACGAAATTGGTGGCCTGCTTGGGCAGAGGAGGATGGACACCCTGCTGCGAGCGGGTGGATGCACCACGGCTATAGCCTTAGCGCGTAAGCAGCGCGTCCAATGGAGCCTCGTTGGCGCCAATCAGAGCTAGTTGAGAGTCGCGGAAGACATTATAGATATAGTGCCTTATAAACGCCAAGGAGAGATGATATAGGAGGGGGAGGGACCTGCTGTGGCCTCCCCACCCTTCCCGACGGGCGAGAAACGGATGCGTCAATCAGCTGCCGCTTGCTGCGCGCCTCTTGTCGATGTGCGCGTATTTGTGCGCGGACTGAGTTTAAAGAAGAGTGCGCGCCGAAATTTTTGTCGTCGATGTTAGATGTACTCTCTCTCTCTTTAAAAAAATGAAAAAGAAAGTGAAGATACAAGGGACAAAGAAGGTATATATACGTATAGTACAAGAGAGGCAGTAACTTCAAAGCGGTGGCTATCTCCATGACAAGTTTACTGTGTTTTGCAATACCGAATCGTTGTAAACCAAGATAAGAAAATTGTCTAGGTATAGCAAAGCTACGACCATTATTTGTTACCGCTTCCAGGTAGGTAGTAGGGCAGTGAATGTTGTGACAAAAGTTTACTACCTCAAAGGTAGAAAGCACGGCACTACATATCTTCATTTAAGAGTGCGCACAGCCATATAATGGTATATTGGTCGTATATATTTAAATGAGAGTGTGGCGTTACTTCGGCTACCTCAAATTCGCACTCTTCATCGGTGAAGATGAAAAAGACAAATTGATGAAAAAGACAAAGACAGACGGTGAAGACAAATTCGCACTCTTCATCGGTGAAGATGAAAAATTGTCAACTGCATTGCATGGCGCGCATGCAGACACAAGTGCATTCCTCTTCTACTTCAAAAAGTATATAGAGACTCGGCGTGGCCCGCGAACTCTCGAGCGATGCGCTCGGCGTTCCTATATTTAGGCGCACTCAACATTCACTTCACGCGGTCAGCTTGCCCCTGCGTGCCTTTCTCGAAGTGCATGCCGATTCCGAGAGGCACGTCAGCAACAGCAAAGGCACGAGCAACGGTGTTCTTCGGATGCGCGCGAAACGGAAAAATGTGTGCATCATATCTCGCAGTCCTGACAGTGTCGACCGCCGTGCAGCAACGACAATCCTACGACTTTGCGACGGCACGATTATGTAACTGCTGTTGCGGTTGTTCGATATGAAAGTACGTGTGACGGCTGCTTCACCCCTCTACACACACACACACACACACACACACACACACACACACACACACACACACACACACACACACACACACACACACACACACACACACACACACACACACACACACTAAACGTCATTGATCTGTTGCCTATAAGATATCGACAACAGCTCATCTACTTAATAACGCTGGCATTCTAACACAGCCGAACCGAACTGAACCAAACTGAAGCGCATGCTCCGGCTATTACACAGCATAAATCAAACTGATGCCTCAACCATTAATATTGTAACGAAGATGACAAGAGATCCAACGAGAAAGGCCAGAACCTTCTTTAATGGCGGCGAACCGTTCCCAAAAAACCACGCGCACCAGAGCGTTCTTCGTCGTCATCTCTCTGGCGATCGGCGCCCATAGTGGGCAGGCAGCTTACTGCGCGTCGATATCTTACTCGCATGGAAGGACCAACCCATCATAAGCACTCTCGCACATTAACCGAACACTATTTAAACGCTAATTGCTTCGGGTATCGATATCTTCGTCCCCATTCGTGGCGATTAAAGATTTGCATTGAAAATTCGCAGAAAATAACAAATCATCATTAAGAATATTTACTGCTACGATTGAGCAGGAATCGCTAGCTTCACAAGTTGCCTCAAAATGATTATGTAGCCTTTATTACACTTCTACTGTGTTAAGTATTCGTCCTTGTTATAAGTGTGCAGTCTTTCTTTTTACTGTTTTTATCGCTATTATCCTCGAAGTAGATGTTGGGACTAAATGTTTTCTGAGGTGGTACAAAGAGAAATGTATCGTATTGTGCATCTATCATTGTATGACCAAGAACTTTCATGTTCCTTCCCTGCTATAATTTCGGACGAGTTTGGCTGTGTTTCTAAATAAATAAATAAATAAATAAATAAATAAATAAATAAATAAATAAATAAATAAATAAATAAATAAATAAAGAGGTTGCATATTTTGGATCCCAACAATAATCGTCACCTATCTTGCGTGACTTTCTTCAACGCTGTGCTTCCGGTAAACTTCAATCGTCAAGGTACCTACATTATTTGCACTAGTTAGTTACCAGAAATTAAAAAAAAGATAAGAAAGAAAGAGGCACGGCCACAAACACTGGCTACTAAACAACCGCAGGACGCATGTTTATCTGATGCTAACATAAGATGTCATGCCCATCTTAAGAAACATGAAACTCAGGTGTACAATAGATAGAGGCAGTAGTAGCGCCTTATTTTCTTGACTCATTTCTGGGGTTTCACGCCACAAAACGACAAGGTGATTATGAGAGACAAGGTAATGGAGAGCTCCGGAAAATTATAACCCCTGGGGTTCTTTAACGTGCACTGACATTGTGCACAGTACACGGGCCTCAACGTTTCGCCTCCACCGAGATGCAGCCGCCGCGGCCGGGATTCGATCCCGCGACCTCCGCGTCAGCAGCCGAGTACCATAGCCACTAGACCCCCGTGGAGGGGCGTGTCTCACTTTCTTGATTTATCATGAATATGAATTAAAAAATCATTCGGCGGGCCTAACAAAAAATTTGTTGCTTAGCGTGGTGCGTTGCTTTCGTGCTTTACAACGACCATCTGTATTGATCTATACCCCGTATTGAAAAGAGCAGGGACTCCGAAACGTTTTTGCGAGTGGGGCGGCAAGTATTGTCATCCTTGAATGTTGTGTTTATTATTTATTTGTTCTCAATATTTGCCGATTCTTATTTGCATTATACATTATAATTAGAAGATTTTATAATGACGTCAATTAATAATGTTTTAATTCATTTTAGCCTAATAAATTTTACATATTTGCATCCATTTTACATTGATACACACTTTAAAAAATTTCGGAAGTACTGAAGATCTCCGCAGGCCGCGCAACCCGCGTCATTGTGTCGTCCAGTGCTTTGGAAAGCACTGGAACACACAACCAATAGCTTGAAAGTTCTTGTCAAAAATTTGATTTCAGCGTACACTGTCAGAATGTGTTCATGTGTGAAAGGTGGGGGGGGGGGGCTGCCCCCTCTGGTAAAATGTTAGGGGCGCGACCCCCCCCCCCCCCCCCCCCCCCCTCGCCCTCCCGTTTCTGGAGTCCCTGGGTCACATGCTTCCAGGCTTCTCCGGCTCAGTCCCAACGCGGGATATGAGAACACAGCTGCACGCAAACATAGCGACTCGCGCCCTGCAGCCGGCGGCCGCATATACGCAGCATATACATCTGCGACGCCGCAAAAAAGCAGCAGTGCGCGTCGTCGTCTCTCGCGAGGCGCGAATTGTCGCGCCCGTGTTTCCCTTGAGCCGCTGCCAGGACCCCGGGCATGGCTTTCTCGGTAGTACGGGCCACTCTCACCCCACCCACGGGGTTACTGCCCCTTTAATTGCGGTCAACAAACAGCGGATCCTAACTGGAACACACTGGAGAGCTCTTCCCTCCTATATGTCCCCCTGTATACTTTCCTTCGGTCTTTATTATACGATCGCCTTCTTCCTTTTTTTTCTTGTTTTGTTTGTTCGCTCTCTCGCTCGTCTTTTGCTTTTTTTTTTTTTAATTCTGCGAGTGCGCAGCAGCTCAGGCGACACCTTTCGTCTACGCTTGAGGTGCCAAAACAGACGGCGCGAGACGCAGGGACTCGTCTAGCAGCGCGAAGCCGAGTTCGCTGCACGAGAGGGAAGCGCGTGACGAGCGTTCTCCATTCGCTTCGCCCACGTGCCTGTACGAGAATTCCGGGAATCTGGCAACGCTTCTCACTTCCCTTGGTACTTTTTTATACGGCGCGCGCAGGCGCGCCGTCTACTTTTCTTTTTCTTTTTTTTTTGACAGCTCGAGTTTCGCATCGCACGCCCGTGCAGTGCGCGTGGCTCGGAGGCGGAATTAGTCCGATGTTGGATATCCGCATCCTACAAACAAACAAACAAACAAACAAACAAACAAACAAACAAACAACAAACAAACAAATAAACAAACAAACAAACAAACAAACAAACAAACAAACAAACAAACAAACAACACTTTTTAGGCAATGGTTAACCAGTAAATACGTAACGCAGTGACAACGTACACAGTCCAAAAAAGAATTAGAATCGTTACACAACGTTTGGTGACCGCTGAGTGACGTGAGTGTCCACAGCGTACTGTGCCTCTACAAGACAGGCAGGATTTAGTGAAAGTGATAAGCATCTGTGCAGCTATATCTACAGCTATATCTACATATATATAGTTAGTGGGAAGGCACCGTTGTCCTTGTAGGTGCCGTCGTAATGTTGTCAATTTGCGTGTTGCCGCATTTGATGGGATCCTTAAGCAGACGACGAAGAAGTTGACGACAACGAGGGGAAAGAGGAAGCAGACGACGACGACGAAGAAGAAGAAGAAGAAGAAGAAGAAGAAGCGGAGGAGAAGTAGGGAATGGAGGAAGACCGAAAGAGGGGAATGAGGGAGCACGCAGCAAAGCCTGTCGCTGTGCTGCGTCGTCTGTGCAGGCCTAAGAGCGTATCTATCTATCTATCTATCTATCTATCTATCTATCTATCTATCTATCTATCTATCTATCTATCTATCTATCTATCTATCTATCTATCTATCTATCTATCTATCTATCTATCTATCTATCTATCTATCTATCTATCTATCTAATATGCTCGAGTCATTTATCGAAGCTGGACATGGCCCTACAACACCGATTGTAATATTCCGTTATTGGCGAAAACGCCGTTACGTTCTCAATGAGGCAGTTGACAGCTTACCTGCATACCATGTAAAACTTGAAGAAAACAAATCACAAAGAAAAGTTTACAAGAACGATCCGTCTGGCTGCAAGACCGTTGACAAGCCCCGACATGTTCAAAGTGACGGAAGCACGCAGCTGCCGACGGCAACATTGTCGCGACACAAAGTTCACTCGCCGGCCTATAACAAGACTTCAAAGTTCACATCAGCCTCACGTAAAGTTTATTCCGACTTTATGCGAAACAATGTTCACCAATCACATCGCGTTTTTTTTTTTTATTGATATGAGATTAGGAGATGTTGGCGCACAAATAAGGCGCCAACACATCGCGTTGTTGTGCATCACCGATTCACTTACGTATAGAGCTTATTGTTACGAAAAAAACTTCGATAAATAAAACAGAAATCCTGTAAAAGGTCAAGTTTGGAGTGTAATGAGATAGGTTTGATATCACAACACAAGTTTAGCACAAAAATAATATTTTAAACATCAGAGTAATTAATGAAAATTGATAAAAGTGAGGTATAGATGCGCACCGCATTGCATATGCGAGTATGAGCCGGGATAATTGATTATGTAAGGCACAGGTACGCAAGAAAGAAAGAAAGAAAGAAAGAAAGAAAGAAAGAAAGAAAGAAAGAAAGAAAGAAAGAAAGAAAGAAAGAAAGAAAGAAAGAAAGAAAGAAAGAAAGAAAGAAAGAAAGATATGATCCACGTGTGGCCCATACCCGCCTTATACAGTATGAGAGTCTGAGCCAGTCCACCCGTTCGGAAGTATGTGTGCTGTGTGAAATAGCATTTAAGCTCAATTAGAACTGTGTAAACTGCCTATGGTGTCCACCACAACGCTATACGTACAATAGCGCAATTTTCGACACTTGTTCGCGCTTATATTTTTTTTTTGTCTCTGTTTTGCTCGCACTTGGTGACAGCCCAAGTACACTATTGATGACAGCCCAGTTAACTCTTGTTAATTATCCCAAGGACAACCGGAGCCTGTATGTCATTGGCACGTTCATGCTGCATTGTGGTTATTCACGTGACTTCACAACATTCTCAAGCGCGCCCCAGAAACGCTTTTCATGTCATTTGACCATGCAGTCATACCAGTACATTAAATTAGTGGTACTCAATTAAAGGGACATTATAGTCCCTTCGATACCTCAGTTCCCGAGTCATTTTGAAGCGGAGTGGTCTGCTCGGCGGTGTAGAGGCGTTGTCGTTTAACACAACATTCGTCGCAGGCCTCGTGACATTTACACGGCTTGTGACAGCAGCAGCGCGAAGGGGAAATCGAGCAGCGAGCGATTGACCCAAAACAGTGTCACATTTCGACAAAGGTGACCACTTGCGACCTCTTGCGACCGGTCGCACTCGAAGTGACGGGCATTGTCGCGCGGCCGATGCGATTCGCTTTGATGCGGCTTCATGTCGCTGATGACGACAGCGCGGTCTCCGTGAGCCCAATTAAACGATTCCGGACCGAGACAGGCACTATATACTATGAGCTAACCGGATGGCCGGCTGTTAACTGCTGTCACACTAAAAACACTATTTGAATAAAATTTGAAGTAAAGGCAATCGTGAATGATGACACGACAAGAATAAGCTGCGGCGTATACGTCCCAAATATGGCACTTCTTCACAACTTATACCGCAAGGCTTCACATCTTAAGTGTATTTCTTGCATAACCACTCCAGTGTTACTTTTTGAAAAGTAATGAATTGAGAGCGCATTTACTGCCCCAGGACATTTCACAAGTATATGACTGTACCACCTTCAGGTACGTAGTCAGGGCTATATATTTCCAGGCGACATCTGCATGTGTGCTTGTGCGTATATATAAGAATGTTGGTTCATTAAGTTGTTTCTAACGATTAAACGAGCCCCTGACCCCTTCCCCCCTTCTTTATTTATTTATTTTTTTGTGAGCTCTCCCCTTTCCACCCCCCATTATGCATGTTCGTGAAGTGTACTTAAAGACCATGCGCCCATGAGAAACTTTCATCTTTGAAAAAGGCTGGCCTCCAGCCGAAACGTCAGAATAAATCCTATGTTTGTCACTGCGTCTTTCTGATAGTATATTTATCCCGATAGCCAGGAAGAACTTTTTTGATATATATATATATATATATATATATATATATATATATATATATATGTATCACTCTGACGAAGGCAGGCCCACCTGCCGAAACGTTAGTAAAGAATTTGTGTTTCGAACGTTTGTCACCCTCTTCCTCAAACATATATATATATATATATATATATATATATATATATATATATATATATATATATATATATATTGTGCCTGAATGCTTGGATCCCATCGTTTACCCATTAAGCCTGTGGCACCCTTGATCCCGCATATAACTGTCCTGAACATGGAGCCACTCAGAACGAGACATCGTCTGCGCTGGCACTGCCACACACACCGTCCCGCGCTGGTTGCGTCGCATGGGTTTCGCAGTCTTCGTTACGTAACAGCGAGCTCTCGTTTAGTCGCGACTCTCGGCGACAAACGCGTCGAATTTCCGCTTCGGTTGTTTACCCTCCTGTCAGCCACGTGTCTAAACAAGGGTTCGAGCCTTCGCTCTGGCTTGCACGCAGACTCGGCTCGTACGTGTGAGTCAGTCCGTCCGACAACTGACCCATTTCGCTGTGCAGAGAGACCGACTTTGCTTGTTCTGCGACTCAGCGCGCAATGCTCCCAACCGCGGTCTATGTGAACACAGACGGAACATGGCGCAAGAGTTGCAGTGACGTAATGGCCCCTTTCGTTGGCACCGCTACACCACTCCGCTGTTTCTGTCCTCGTGCACTTGACGAGCGGTTTGCGGTCCACTGTTGCTGAGACGCGGTAGGCGACAACTGCTGCAAGTGTAGCTCTTTAACGTTTGCAAAGTCACACATTCTAAAGCTATCTTGCTATCTTATTGATTTAATAATACTTCACGGTAATGTTATAGCTTATCAGACTCGGTCAGCTGTTTCCATAATGTGCGGGCAAGAGCAAAATTTTCTAAAACCTGCAGCTGTAGAGGTCATCGACAAACGCAAGTTGAGTCGCTATCTTGACTCTCGCCAAGTTCAGTGGCTTCATTGGGCCGTTCGCAAGAGATAGACGAGAGAGTGTCAAGCCTCGCACCCTACGCTTTCTTTCATTTGTCTCGCGGTTACGCCCTCCCGCTAGACCCGAGTCCTTGTGCGTCCGGTGAAACGACCGTACGACTTTGACAGAAGGTGACAAAGGAGAAACTGCAATACTCATCTCCACCACAGACTCGTGGGCAGGCGAGGTGTTCGGCGTGAAGGCGAAGGTCGAGAGGTCATTTTAATATTTCACTTTGAGGTGACACCTGCGCCACCCACGGAATCCGTTTAGAGGTGCGGCGTCCCGCAGCCATGGAGTCGGCTGGCAGCGAGCGCAGTCACTCTCTGTCTTGCAGACGCCTATGTACGCACTACACATTCCTGTTTCTCTATGTTTACTTAGAACAGACGTATACGCATGGTGCCGTCTATTCCATTTCACGTGAAACAGACGACACTGCATGCTGTCGTCTGCTCACCTGTACGTGAACTAGAAGGTGGCACTTGTATGTGGCCGTCTGTTCCGCTGAACGTGAAGCGGACGAGGGTGTACGGTGGCCCATGTTCCAATAGGCGTACAAAGCGAAGCTGCACGGTCTGTTTGTTCCACAACACATGTGATATAAGACGAGGCTGCATGCTGTCGTCTGTTCTAGTATCTGCGTATGTGTGCAAGGGGGGTGGGGGGGTGGAAGAGAGAGATAGGAGGCGTATTACATATTCTAGCGTCTATTGCACTATGTGTGAAGCAGACAGGGCGAGGGTTGGAGGTTGCACGGATGCCGTGTGCTCCACGTATGTATAGTGGAGTGGACGCGTAGCAGACGGCACCACCATCGCAACGTCGCTGTAGCGCAGTCCTCTCCCACACGGACGGACGACAGATTGGTCACCTCTCTCATGTAGGCGTGGTTGACGGAGCCTAGAAAATATATGAATCTGTGCGTACAGCCGTACACATGCATCGCCGCATCGTGGGGCATGCTTGGATGCTCCCCTGAGTGGGGCCATCATGCAGCGCGTGCGGGCGGGGAGATATATGAAGCGTGGAAGACGGAGAGCTACGGACATCATCACATCCCGTCTCTTCGCGCCTTGCTGTGCTTCTTTCTCGCTTACGTGCGTGGGGAATGAAGATTTGGAGGGTGGGCGGGGGGTTCACTGCGGGAGATCGCACCTTCTCTAGAGCGCCATCCCACGCTGCTGGCGCAGTAATTCGTCAAGTGTTTTCTCATCCAAACAGGCGTGACCCCACCCATGCAACCCCGTGCACCGCCACGTCAGGATGCCCTCACGCAGCGAGAGAGGCCGCGGAAAATTAAACCTGCTGCTCCAAATATTTCACCACGAAAGCCGTTGGTGCTGGAGGCAATCTTTCCTCCTCGCTAACATCCGCACCTCCGTTGCTGATCCTTCTTCTTGCTGTTATCTATATTTTATTGTTTTCCACATCGACCTTGACAAGAACGAAGACCGCATGCGAAGGATGTTTGTTACTGTCTTGGCGGTGCAAGTCCGCTCGGTCTTCGAAGAAGATGGCTACGCCGTACCCACCTGTTATAGGACAGCCCGGTCTTGTTTATTGCGTGCTATTTCGAAATGCCAACAGGCCTGCAAGCCTGACCACGAGGTATCTGCTACGGGAGTGTCACTGACATCCAAGACAGAAGGTCTCCAGTACTCGGACCACCGTATCGATCTTTTACAGGAATCGAGCTCGCCCGCATAGACGACGCGTGTGAAAAATAAGCTCGTTCTTGTTCGTGTTAAGTGAGTGCCATGCTCGGAGCAAGCAAGCCTTTGCAAAAATACTTCCTTCAAGCACATGCGTGTTTCTTTCATTTCCTTGTTACTCTCTGAAACGGAGGCCGCAGTACCATACTCCTATCCAACAACAGATTTTAGTCATAAGTATTCAGGAAGGTAATGAGTAATACTTGTTCAAATTACTCGGTTCAAGTGATTCATCAAACTGCTGAATTAGAAGCCCACGAAAGTAGTTCATTACATTACTCATTACACCAAAAAGGTAATTTCATTACTGTGATGTCGCGACTGCCAAGTCTGATGTAATTGCGCAAAGATGAAAAGGTTAGCGCCCACTGCGAGGCCCGCGATATCATTGTGCGTACATCTCAAGGTTTCAACAAACAAATTTAAATTAATTCCATAAAGAACTCTCATAGGCCAGCATCAACCGTAAGCTCAAGACTCAGCCAATAACCGATGCTTGGCATATTATTATATTGTGCAACCGGCCAATGAACGCTTGCTAATCAGAAGCTCTGTTATAGTTCAAGCCCTGATGCCACGTCCACGAAAAGTTTTCATAAGAATTAGCACGCTTTCTCATGGCCTGCAGTCTCGAATAAAAATAGCATATCCTGCGTCACGATTGGCTGAACCTTGTACCTCCAGCGGAGTGTTCCATAGTATGCAGTGTCTTTTTGTGCATACGCAACCATATTTCCACCTCCTTCTCTCTCTCTCTCTCTCTGTTCTTTAAAGCGTCTGCTCTCCACCCTGTATATATATATAACAGCGAACGGTACGTTGTCCCCAGTCTCCTTGTATGTAGCGCATATGCCATAGCGCGAAGAAACACTCGTTATTTCAGCCCCTTGCGCGAGTTCTGACAAGGTCTCTCGGCGGGAGTTCACGGGTCAAGAAGCCCGGTGCGCCCGATGCACGAAGTTCCGCGAAACTGCCTCTCCCCTCATCCGTCTAGACACCACCTACAGTGCCATGACAGGAGTGCGCGGACCGCAAACGCCTTGGTCTCTTCTCCAGACGCTCCTGCATATATACACTTGCACACGCTACATGGTTCGCCGTGTTGCTTCGCCAGCTTTCTTTGTTTTCTTGGCGTTTGTTTTCATTTTGTTAAGCCTCACGATGCCTGTGTTTGCCCCGTAGGCCAAGCCAAGCTCGTGTCACCGCAGTGCGGGGCCATCGCAGCCGACGTTGCTGGAGTATTCTGCGAAATGTCCATCTGTTCTTCTGACGTCGTCTGCCTTGACGTCGTATGCTCAGAGCGTACTGCGAAATATCGTCTGCTCTTATACGTAGACTGCAATGTCAAGTACGGAAACTTGCGGCGGTCACACACTTGTGATGCGTGAATATGATGGACGCCTGTCAGAAAGGCCTCCGGAGAAAGAACGTTGTTGACCTGGCTGCGTAAGTTCGCATCCGGGACTTCTGTCGCTCAGAGCGCTGGCACTAGCACTCCCGGCGGATTCTGTAGAGTTTTCTGTAAATACTCACAAAGGGAACTGATGAGGAATCGCTAACAGGAAATGCCAGGACAGCCAATGTTTCCACGAGAGGTGTTGTCATCGCGAGGATAGTGATAGAAAGGTCACCTTGTTGAAACATTGGTCCCAGCAACATTATTTGTTAAATGATTTATTTCCCATCATTTCAAACATCCATATTCCCCTGTAATACCGGCCGTGATGCCGCTGTCTTGATTGAACTAATATAGGGAACCGTGGCGCCATATATAGAGTCTAGGAACAGCATGGCACGACGGATCAGTCATGCATGCATGTTGGTGTGATGAGTATTCCATGAATTTCACTAAACTTTATTCTTATGACTTTAAATGGGACTTTGCGATATTGTCTATCTATCATTCGCGACGAAGCAAATACTTCTCCCTCATAAACACATTGTACTGGTGCGTTAGAAAAATGGCGAATACCTGAAATCTTAGAGGGAAAGAAATTCGCTCCGGATATCAGATGGCAGAACGAATTAAGTCATGCCACATTCATGAACAATATCCCAAAAACTTTGCTAAGTAATTCAGAACGAAACCTTAGCTGCTGCAAATGTGTATAGTCCGTATTTCTCGTCGTCTGCTTCCTCTCACACTGTACGCCAGTGAAGTTGGGAATATGGTGAAAAACCTCGTTATATTAAAACGCGAGCAGCAACATTTCTTATAGTATACATTACGACCAGCATATATATATATATATATATATATATATATATATATATATATATACTATCAGAAAGTCACAGTGACAAACATAGAAACATAGAATTTATTCTGACGTTCCGGCTGGCCTCCAGCCGGAACGTCAGAATAAATTCGATGTTTGTCACTGTGACTTTCTGATAGTATATTTATCCCGATAGCCAGGAAGAACTCTTCTTGATATATATATATATATATATATATATATATATATATATATATATATATATATATATCTATTTTATGTCGGGCGTGTTAAAATGTTGGAGTTATCCAGTTGATAGAAACGATAACAATCGGGCACTGGTGTAAGGAAGGAAACCGAGTATTATGCTGCGACGGTAGCTGAAACATGATCCTGGACTTAACGTTCATTTTTCTGTTTGTTTCGTTTCGTAGTACGACGATCGGGAGCACTAAATTCAGCGAGTTGTTTGGTACCTTTGCCGGTAGCTGAAACATGATCCTGGACTTAACGTTAATTTTTCTGTTTGTTTCGTTTCGTAGCACGACGATCAGGAGCACTAAATTCAGCGAGTTGTTTGGTACCTTTGCCGCGGTATGGAATTTCAGAAGACATACAGCGAAACGTTTTAAACGAATGTATTTTTTTTTTGCCTTATACAATTTGCATATTAACCTGACAATATTCCTAAAAGAGCCTTGGGCAAGTTCAACATTGTCCTCAAAGAAAATATCACTCTTTGCTTCAGAAGGCATCTACCAAGCAGTTTCGAATTCCTTATTGCGACATCCAGGTTCCTCACAATGCACCTAGATGCCGGATCACCTGGAGGCACCTGGATGCCGGACCTCGGTGAAGGACGATTTCATGCACGCAAAGTGATACTATAGAAGCTGGTACTCTAAAGCCAGTTTTGAACTTTAAGTGTACGGAAGACATCTCAGAGTGACTAAAAAAAATAACGGAAGTTAGAGTATGTACTTAATCACCATCCTCAAATCAATAATCACTTAGCGACATTTCCGATACAACTGACGTTTTATGTACCACGACATAAAGACATCTTTTACTTTAAAAAAATCGCGTGCAACAACACGCATTTGCTGACTAACACTAATGACGTCGACAGGCTAGAGAAACCTCAATTGATTTTGTACGGAGCTCTCTAATTGCGTGTTGTACGCGCGTTACACCCGACTTCGATCGCTAACCTTGGCATATACGTTCGTAAATCGACGCTCTGCAGCGGGTCAACAACCCATCGTGCCACTGACACCCCCCTTTGTTCTGCGCGAAGGACCGTAGTTCAGAGACACGAAAAGAAATACCCACTATGGAAGAACAAACCATGACGCCCACTCCTAATCTGAACGCAAAAGACAAAAGTAAAGCCTTCCGGTAAAGTACCCATCAGTTTTGTTTCCGGAATGTCCACAGAAAGGGACCACGCATGCATGGATTTAGCGGAAAGCCAGGGAAAGCAACGTCTGTCTATACATTTCTATTCGGACATCAGAATGATCCATCTTGCATTCCCCAATCCAAGAGGTCCTTCATCCGCCGGGCTTCGGACTTGCATCCCACAGCTGCGAGCTGCAATGCGGTTTCGAGAGAATTTCCATTTCGGTGGTCACCTCGCTACTCCTTCGGTCAGTGCCTCGGAACGGCTTGCCCCACGAGGTCGTACTATCGAATCTATTTCGCTCATGCACAGCTCCCGTCTTCTACGTTGTTTTTGATGATGCTGGCAGAAGGAAGGCAGGAAATGAAAGAAAGAAAGAAAAAAAAAAGGGGGGGGGGGTAGTAGGTGAAGTAGTGCAGGAAAAGATGCTTGCTCTGGTTGCTCGAAGAAGCTGCCAAAATGAGTAATGTTCGTGCATATTCGCGCGTCTACATGCGGGAGGCGCGGCTCCTGCTATGGTTATATCACTGGCCGCGTAAGCGTTGGCCGGTGGACATGTCAAATCTAACGACTTTCCGTAGCCTTTCACGTTGAGACTAAATAGTTACCGGACTTCGAGAATACATCGGACGTGTTATCAGACTCCTTGATTAATTTGTAGGGTTTAACGTCCCAAAACCAGCTGTGGTTGTGAGAGACGCCGTAGTGGAGGTCTCCGGAAATTTCAACCACCTGGGGTTCTTTAACGTGCACTGACATCGCACAGTGCACAAGCCTCAACATTTCGCCTCCATCGAAATGCAGCCGCCGCGGCCGGGATTCGATCCCGCGACCTTCGGATCAGCAGCCAAGTCTCGTAGCCACTAGACCACCGTGTCGGTGCTGTTATCGGACTCCTGAATTCTGCAGCTGTATAGCAGGTCACTCACTCACTCACTCACTCACTCACTCACTCACTCACTCACTCACTCACTCACTCACTCACTCACTCACTCACTCACTCACTCACTCACTCACTCACTCACTCACTCACTCACTCACTCACTCACTCACTCACTCACTCACTCACTCACTCACTCAATGCCAAGTGCAGAATTGGCCCCAAGATCATCCCCCCGTTGTGTCGTCTGCCCGGCAGACTCGTTGTACAGCAGAAGACGTGGTTCTGCAACTTCTCGCGGACGACGAACGCATTTCGGAGGGTCGTTTGTTTTCGCACCTCCCGCTGCGTCGAATCGTCCCTGCGCATGCGCAATACACAGCGGCGCGCCGGTCAGAAAGAAATCAAGAACTAAATAAGGAGAGAAGCGCGCTCGTAAGTGTGAGGCTGAAGCTGCGGAGCCTCCAATATTGACGACTGTTGCGCCGTGTAGGAGACGAAGAGGAAGTGGAAAGAGGAAGGGACAGCAGAACGATTTACAACTGTCGAGCCCCCATGGAGAGATTTGACCGCAGCGAAGGACGTGAGTGCGAGCATACGATGGAGGTACAAACGTGCAAACGAGAGAAAGAAAAAGATAATTGAGTGAAATAGCAGGAACGAGAATCCTGACCACGCCGACAAATGTCAAGACCACCACGCCTGCGTGGTATACGTACAAGGTTTCGATCTATACGTCCGTTTTCTTTGTATCGCGCGAAGGTGTGGGTAATCGGGATGCGACGAATTGGAGGCCAAGGTCGGATTGAGTGCCATCTCGTTTGCGTTATCGGAGAGGTTATCGCAAAGTTCACACGGTTAACGTGTCCCTTGATCTTGCTTGCTGCGCTGTGATCGTACGTGTTCGTACGCCGCTTCTCTTCTTCATTATGTGTTAATAATATTGCATAATTACTTCATATTATTTATAAAATTCAAGAAAATACGAGACGAGAGAAACGTTACCCAGGTGGGTTGCAGTATGGAGTTAAAAAAAAAAAGCAAGAAAGTGATTGCCACTTTATGTCTTTTTTTTTTTTTCGTAGCGGAAGCTGCTATGGACTCGTTACAATAGCCGGAGCTGGTGTCTGATGGTGTCTTTCATCCGATCATTCAATGGATCATGGTGTTACGATTACGTCCGTAGTGTCCGACGCCACCTCACGCACGAGGGCTTCCGGGTAATATATACGCACATATACATGACAATCCTAATTTCAACGGGCGTACATTAAAACATCAAAAGCACAACCTGAATTGTGTGGTGTAACTCGCTTTGTGCAGTTAGAGATCCTCTCCACCATTTCACATTCCATCCCCCTATTCCTTTTTCCGGCTGTTACCCTCGCTTGTTCCTTAATCCACGTGGCTGTAATTTATTGACAGCCTATACACGATGTCTACAGCACGTCTGGAGTCATCGTGTAGGCTGTCATAGGCTACCATGACGACAGTGGTATTCTCAATACCGTACCAATCTCTGCCTTGGTACCACTGGGGTCCAAGCCGTGACTCAACTATCAAACGGTTCTTACGCATAAGCGAAGCCAACACGGACCTAGAACTGAACAGGCAGAGAGCAAACATTTGAAAGGAAGCTTTGTGAACTGGTCTAGCACCTATAGGCAGCAACACCAAAAATCAGAGGTGAGGAAAGAACGCGGCGATCTGTATAGTAGAATGACCGGTGCCCGAGGCAACGTGTGATCTATGGTCGCACTAAACGGTACACAATGATGGCGCGAACGAGGGAATAAAAGCGGAGGGGACGGGGTGGCAACAATTTTCCGATCCGCGAATCGCCGCTGTAGTTCAGAAGGTGTGTGTGTGTGTGTGTGTGTGTGTGTGTGTGTGTGTGTGTGTGTGTGTGTGTGTGTGTGTGTGTGTGTGTGTGTGTGTGTGTGTGTGTGTGTGTGTGTGTGTGTGACGACGGCCAGGCAAGGGGAGGGGGGCGGCAACTCAGGCGCCAAATTTTCGGGAACCCGAGACAACTGTAACAACCAATGAAAAGAAGCCACCGGCTTTCATGTTACATCTTAACGCTAGTTCTGTGCAGTGCAGCTAAAAGCTACGCGTTGGCGGCTGTCAGCCAGAAAGGCGAGTTTTCTTGCGTTGTCCGTATATCTGACCACCTCTTTTTCGTGACACGCCGAGTGCACGGACGCTTTACGGATGGATTAGTGAGCACACAATGGACGAGCCCCCTTGGCCCTCCTTTGATCGAATCACGCGCTCGCTGGCTGTGGCTTGGGGGACTGGCGGAACGCGAGCCCTAACCTCCGCCGCCCTGCATGGATTGAAGGCACCGCTTCGGCGCCTGGATATGGGAGTGGGGGGCGAGGTGCACAAAGGTAGCCGCGCGGTCTGCAAGGAGGTGTTGGCTCCTGCACAGAGCTCGAGCAGCATCTGTGCGCTAGTGCCCTACGGTACGTTCGATCAGTTCTACAAAGAAAGCGAGTGTGTCAAGCCAGGTGAAGGGAATAAAACTGAGGCTACAGAGGAGGTGAGTGGGCTCGACAAGCTCGGAGCGGATGTACCACATTTGACACGTAGGCGCAAGTGAGTTCTCAAACTCCCATGCGTAGCACATGGTTCCCTGTCCATTCGTAGAGTACACAGACATGTGCATCTTAATACGTTATTGATCGACGAACCTTATCTGTTCTACACATAGAAAAATTGCAGCTTTATCGCTTGCAGATCGATGCAGCTGAAGCCCTCTTACGAAAGCAACGGGAAATATTGACAAACTTCTAAAGGTGAATCTGACCCTCTGCGGAAGCCTGTAGTATACTGCCCTGTGCTTTTGCTTCGGAGTAGGCCATCGAGAGTAGGTTCAGTTCTTCGGAAGCTGACCTTATCTTTGTGAACTATTTCTACAGCCAAATCATCATTATCATAATCATTACCACCACAATTATCTCTTTCACATATTAACACGGTCACTTGTTTGTATTGCGCAGTTCTACTTGGCAATAGAATTGTCTCGACTACAACGAAGAAGTTTACCGATTTCACCATCTTTGCCTAAGCTACCCTTTGAGACGTTGTCAGCCTTCACTGCGTCACGAATGACCCCCTTCACCATCACGAGCCAAATAAGGCTACCGCGGTGCAAAACAACTGCATCGCTAACGATAGACTGTCTGGTAATGGCCGGCATTCACACGTCGCCTTCCAACAAGGTTCAGCGTCATCGTAAAGAAGTTTAGAAGTGCCAACGAACACAACAGACACAACAGAAGAGAAACTGACACCGCATACCCCGTCCATCTCTCATGTCCATGTCAGCACGCCTAACGTCTCTTTGGAAGATGAATCCCTACTCAATTTCGTGGTAAACTTCAAAAAAAAAAAAAAAAAGCAAATTAGCCGAGGGACAGAGAAGGGCAACAGCAGAGGACAAGCGCTTCTCCTGTCTTAATTTGCGCTTTGCAGTTTACCATGATGAACATACTAGCCGAACAATGAATTTATATGACTCATCTTCCTCTCGTTCCAAGCTAAACGTTCCATGCAGCAGTAGAACTACTTCCATTCCAGACACTTCCGAATCCCTTCTGCGTATTCACTCATCTGTCGTCCGTAGAGCCTTAGACGTCATGGATGCGACCCCGTTAATTCGGCCCCCATGCTTCCTTCGTAAAAAGCAAGCGCTGTGCACCCCCACACACAAACACACACACACGTCGAGATCTCGGCGTCGGGGGAGCGTCGAAAGAAAAGAGGTGCGGATTTTATGTCGCGAGCACGCACCGCATCTTAGGCCACGTCTCCGCCCACCGAGGTGACAATGGCCTCCTCCTGTCTCGCCATCCGACGCCTCACAGGTTTCTCCCCCGCCATCATGCTCGTGAAAGGAGAGCCGCCCTATAGGGATAGGTTATTTCCGAGCAAGGGGCGAACGGGAATGCCGTGCCGCGTTAGTCTTTCAAAGGACGGAGGCGATAAAGGGGAAAAGAAAAGGAACATTGTTGTCCCGAACCATGCGTCGTGTCCTTTTATTCCCGATCCCTACGCAGGGCAAAGACAGCCGGCCGTCTCTATTGTGATGCGCGAAGGCGCGCAGACCTCTTAAAGGGCCGGGGATCGCGGGAGCCGTCCGATTCAATGCGGTGAGCAACTACGGCGACACCGCACGGATTCCACGGGGCTGACTGGACCGGCGCCCGGCATATATAAACCTGTTTAACGCGGACACCCTTTATTTATTTTTGTATGGTTTGGTTAGAAACCCTTTCATGTTAGCCGCCGTCACGTCGCGAACGGCCATCGATGTTGTCCGAGTCTTCGATACCCCTTGGAGATCGATTAGTTCATCGCTGACGAAAAAAAAAAGAAAAAAGAAAAAGAAAGTTTAGCGGGCTTTATGTTTCCATTTTGCTTTCTTTTGTTGCGTTCACGTATATATGTGTGACGGCTAGGACGTTGTGTCGAGATGCCCGAGGTCGTGGAATCGAATCTTGGCCACGGCGGCCGAATTTGGACGCGAGTGAGACGAAAGAAACGCCCGAATACTTAGTTTTAGGTGCGCGTTAAAGAACCGCAAGTGATCAAATTTACCACAGAGCCCTCCATAACGGGCGTGCCTCATGGTCACACCATGGTTTTGGCACGTGAAACTCCGTAAACTACTATCAGTCATAGTAAAAGTGTTCTGTGCTACTATTATTATCGTATTACGGTGCTGAACTGCGTAAAGGAGACGGGCTTTGTCTTCTGATGACCTCCGCTTTCTCCTCTCGATGAGGTAATAAGGCGAATGCTCGATTGAGCGATAGGCTGCTTGATTGATCCATCGATCAATTTGGTGAGGCTTCTTTAGGTTAGGGGCTGACGCTTTCAAGGAGGTGGTCTAATCTTTTGTTTCTGTATGGTGATCAACTTAGCGTTTTCCCATCTTAGCTAGGAAAGTTTCAGATAAACACGCACAGCGGGAACAATTGCTCTTGCGACACGTGACATCACTAGATATGCCATTGAGACAAAAAGGAAAAGAACAACGGAAAGAGACATCATTAGGCCACTAGTTTGTGATGTGGTCAGTCGTCGGGCCGTTCGCTGACGTGCATGACAGAGCGATACGTCGTGCGTTCAAACACCACGCTGGAACATCGAACGCTATCGTGGTCCACAGATGGGGGCTCGCGATAAGGGGAGGTAAATGGTTATTAGCCCCACTACAGTTTTCTTTCTCTTTCTCTCTCTCTCTTTCTTTTTTTTTTCTTCTTTCGACTTCTGGCGAACAACGAGACACTTCTCGTGTACGACGCAGATGTAGTTCCCTGAAAGCGAACATGACAAATACAAGGCACACTCAACACCAAGATTACATTCCCGCACAAGAATTATGACCTGCAGCTCAAAGCGTGAGTGAGGGCTGTTATAGCGTCGAGTTCAATAAGACGCTTTTCAACGACATTACAGATGTACAACTTGACGAATGCCATTATTTCTCATGCATTCAAGACTGATGGCTTGCAGGTGGCGATATGCAAGTGACAGCTTCTCTCTTCATTTTAGTCCCTCGAGAACTCCCCAGACGTGGCCTGTCCTCGTGTTCTTCTTCAGCCCGTAGCAGACAAATAAACAAAAAAGGGAAACGCAGCAAAGAAGGCTGGATCAACAAACTGCTGTTGGCGGGCCGCGAGCGCGAACTTAGGCAACGAGAGAAGCCAGCTCGCACGGAGCTTAAACGACACCACCTGTTTCGGATTGAGGTTAATTAAGCGGGCCCAGGAAAATGACACCGTCATAAGTGGACTATAACAGCAAGGTCAAGTTGCGAAAAACGTCTTTTTCTCACGTCGTTGGGGCTTGATCGAAACGTAAATATGTATTCCAAGCCAAAAGCCCGCGTTTCATTGTTTATGCCCTTATGCTGACAATATAGAAAGTGCTGATGGGAACGTGGTGTTCTCTTATATGATCAAATTTACCTATAAAGATATGAGCGCCCCGCAAGGGCGCGCCTGCTGCCTCTTCCTCTCTTGCACCGGCAATATTATATATATATATATATATATATATATATATATATATATATATATATATAAGCATTACGGTATGTACCGTAAATAAACCTATCGCATCAGCAGTTTTAGTGATGGCGCTTGTGCGTTCATGTTGGACGCAGACGTTGATCGTACTCGTAACACTTGACCCAACACCAAACAGTTCAGCGCGGTCAAATTGCTCGCTGATTGCGTGGCGTGACATCGATTCCCAAGATGCGTGGGATCCGCCGTTATTTTTTGGTTTGTTTCCTTGCAAAAGCGAAGCTGGTTACGCTATTCGTAATTTGTCGTGTCACGAAATATGACGTCGAAATAACCTCGCCTAGCAACCAAGCGACGCCACATCTACCATGCATAACCTCGTATGGCCTCGACACCATGCTACATCACGTGATCGGAAGGAGAAGTTAAGGACGAAGCTACATCTACCAGCATAACCTTGTACGACCTCTACATCACTTAACAATGACGTCACAACGACACGTGACCGGAAGAAGAAGAAGAAGAATAAGATGATGATGGAGGAGCCTCGGACTACGACGAAATGCTGGTGTGTCGGAGACAAAGCCGGATCCGCCAAGTGCCCGTCAGCTTCGCTGCTTCGCTAACCTTGTGCCACTGTAGTGCAAGCTTCACTATTTTTTTATTGTTCTTATTATCGTTTTCCTTTTTTTTTTTTTTTTTTGGAGGAGCACTGCGTAGCGTGACATTGCGAGCGAAACGCAGTCACTGAATGGACTTTCAAATTTCAAACGAGTATTATATCGCAGCACTATTTTGTATTTGAAGCCGAGATTTCTGCGTCCAGGTTCATTGTTTGAATTCACTCTGGGGTTACCGGTGTTATGGAATGTGTATACATGTTTCAAAAAGTGGGGAGGGGGGCAGGGGCACTGCAGGTTGAGGTGAAGCGGCAGATATGAACAAATATTTACAAATTAAAGGGGTGCCTTCACAAAAAAACAATGGGGCGTTACACCATGCGGGACGGAGGTGCAGAGAAATCTACACCACCCTGGGGCAGGTGCCAGTAAAGCAGACAGAGTTCTCCGTCCATTCCGAGCTTGTCCTCGTCGGACACTTCGACGCCTCAACGTCCTCTCGAGGCAGATGTGACACGCATTCCTCACGATGAGACAGCACCTAAGCCGTCACGAGACGTCACAAGACAAAAACCTTCTTCTTCGGCTCCTTCGCGACGCCACCACTGCGACGCGGACAATGAGTACGCCGGAGAATATAGGCCTATCGTGTAAGAACATTCTCACAGCTGCTGTCTCCAGCTGCGCGAAATGAAGCGACGATGTCGCCGCTTGATGGCGTAACCGTGTTTTTTTTCAGCCCCGTTTACGCGGGCACGTCCGTTTCCCACCTTGTCTTCCATTCTCGTTCTCTCTCCTCCTCCCCTACTATCTCTCGCTGTCACTTCATCTATCCAATGCTTTCCATTCCAAATAATCTCCATCTGTCTCTCTCCCTCATTCTTGGGTCCCTTTCTTCTGAGCCTATCTTTCTGTGCTCACTCTCTTTTGCATCTCCTGTCTTTCTCCTTTCTTTGCCCTTCCTTTCCTCGTATCTCTCTCTCTCTCTCTCTCGTTTCTTCATCTCTCCACTGCGCTCTCTCTACCCCACACATGCCTCATCTCTCATAATATACTCTCTCCGACTCTCTCTCCATGTTCACTCTGCAACTCTTCCTTTCGCTCTTGCACTCACGGCATGCATGCCACATAGTGCGACCATACATCACGCATAGTTTTTCCCCTCTCTCCTTCAAATCAGGCGTCCGGCGAGGCAGGTGAGGTGACAGCGACAACTCGGCTGTGATTGTTGATGATGGAAAGCCCTTTCGCCTTTTTCTTCTTCTCCTTATTTTTTTTTTCCTGTACGCCTCTGCCACTTCTATAGCGTGTGCGTGACGTCATCCTTGCATGAGCGGGTCCCTTCTCCTTTGGATGAACTAGGCGGCCGGGTCAAACCGCGTGGCCCTGAGGAGTTTCCCACGGATCACCGGGCAGCAGCGTCAACCCCCATCTTCGAAGGACAGCTCACAGACCTCTCATAGATGCCGTAAAAGTGTAGCGGTTCCATCCGTTATTCGGCGAAGAAGATGAAAAAGAACGCTTGCGATGTCTCGTGATGGCTTGTAATGACGCAGCTTAGGTGTTGTTTCATCGCGAGGGATGATGCCCTTTGCAGCTACCACGAAAGTCGATGGGTCAAGGTTTTTCGGCCTGGACTTAAAGGGCTCGGAAGGAGCGGTCCTTACTGGCACAGGCACGTATACTGGCACGTATACTGGCACGTATAGCATGTTCACACCTTGGTGTTATGACACACCACACGGACGCCGCGCATGTCTAGCAGATGCTGAATGTCGCGCGGCCATGGGGTCATTACGTATGTCCGTCAGAGAAATCGAAGTCAGGCACAGTTGACTGACCAACCCCGCACCCGAAACTAAACAAAGCACAAGAAATCACTTGGAGACGACTTCAAACACACTCGTTCCCTTCTCCGCACGTCTACACGGCTTTCTCATATCAACATACGCCCTCCGCAAGACAGAGACCGCTGCTCTGGACCACATCATCTGGGGATGCAGCAAAGGCCCTCCCCCACCAGACCTAGGGCCACCATCAAATGAAGCCTGGGAGAAACTTTCTAAATAAAGTTGCGCGCTACTACTAATACTATTAATCAATCTTTAAGCAATAGTTAATTTTGGCGCCATCGTTTCTCTATCCCGTTGCTTCTCTTACAACAAGGCTTGGAAATATGTAATAGTCGAGATTGCCTTATCTTCAATCTTCCTACAGATACCCCCGAATTAACAGAACTGAACAGGAGGGGAACATAAATAAGGTAAAGCAGGCACACCTCCTGTCGGCGAGTGGTGCTCCTCAAATAAGGTACTATACTATGTAAGCATGAGCGTCGACAGTTGGGCCAGTTGGTGCATGATTTCTGAAGAAAACCAGCTCAAAACACACGGACACAGATTAAGAAGGCGCACAGGACAGCATCGTCCTGTGCGCCTTCTTCTGTGTCCGTGTGTTTTGAGCTGGTTTTCTTCGGAAATTATGCAAGCATGTCGTAGACACCTCACAAACGTGAACAGCTTTCATATCGAAGTATATATTTTCGGGGATCACTGGCGTGGAACTTTCCTTTGCGACAGCGTACCACCACAGCCGCTACATATCTACATATAGCGACTGTGGTACGACAGTCTTCCATTCTGTGAAGTACGGAGGGGAGGAAAAAAAAGAAGGAACAGGAAATAAAAAAGATAGGAGGCGGCATCATGTTATTCTGCTAGACTCGTCAAGCCGACCTCCTCTGACGCCTCGTGCGCTCTACCTTTCGGGTAGGATTAGGCCCTGTGGTTGCCGGACCACTTCAGGGTTGTTTGGAAGCGGTTGTTTGGACGCTTGACCGCACATTCATCTACCGCTTGCCCATCACGTCACTGGAATCCATTTCCCATGATTCTCTCTTTTAAATTTTTGATGACAAGGATTCAAGATTGTCACGTGACGGCCTCTTCTGCTTTTTTTTTCCCCCTTCCTCCCTCCACTCTGTCAAGTACTACGTACAGAACTTGCCTCTAAAGTAATTACTCCGTCAAGCACGATAGAGAGAGTGTACCTCGAAAGTAACGCAAGGCTGTCCAACAGTGGCAGAAATCAGTTTACCTAACGCCTCCTTATCTTCAGTACGTGACACCCCTCTCCCTCCTTACCGAGGTGCCTGCGTGATTTGCGTCGCCTGCTCGACATGCGGGACACGACTGCTACGCAGACGACAAACGAGGAGACAAATAACAAAAAGTTGCGTATAATGGAGGGATGTCATCAAGAGGGAGGGATGTTCTTTCTTTCTTTCTTTCTTTCTTTCTTTCTTTCTTTCTTTCTTTCTTTCTTTCTTTCTTTCTTTCTTTCTTTCTTTTTCACCGAAAACGTGACGTCGGCGTCCACCGCGTTCAGCGAGGGCACGGTGGCAGCGCCAGTCATCCATAATCTGGCATATAGCGCACGTCTGAGCCAATCAAGAGAATAGAATCGCGTTTGAGGCAGGAGGGAGCCACCAGAGGGTAACAGCAGATATACGACACGAAAGCTTATCCGTCACGTATTACGCGATCTGCAGCACCACCTCTGCGTGGTCACAAATGAATGCAGCAGCGTGCAATATGGACTGGAACGGCAGCTGTCCCCTCCCCCTTTCCCCATTTCTGTTTTCTTTCTTCTTTATTTTTTCTGTGTTCTCTTGCTCGACCGAGTACCCTCCTCTTTCAGCTGGCTGCAACCGGTTTGTCGCCCGCTTGAAGTGCCATGGGTCCCAAAGGATTCGCAACAACGGATGAATCAGTATAAGTCGCTCACGGATCAGAAACTGCATCTACGATGCGAGGCTATATACGTATGATTTGGTTATTTGTTATGAAGTACATAAATACGGTGGTCAGGTCTACTGAAATCTCAACATCTCAAACACTGTACTGAACAAAGTAAATGTAGGAGAAAACAAGGCAAAGAAAGAAAATAATGAGTCATTCCACTCTGTGAAGCTGGATGAACAGCGAAGCTGCGCAGCACAAGAAAGAGAGGTAATACAGGATTTTGATCAATGGTATGGACACATTTTAATATAAACACGCACACACACACAAACACGCGCGCGCGCGCGCGACAGGAAAAATTAAACCTCGACGTTGCTGTGAAGTACAAGAAGCTTGTATATTGTGACGATCAGTAGAAAACGGTGCCGATCTGTAGTGAAGGTCCTGAACATGCGAGCCAGGTATTACTGCGGTGCACGAACCAGGGAACTTGAGATTTGCTTCCACACACACCTAAAATAGCCTGCTCTTCTTTCAAGCAAATTGCGTCATAAGCAGCACCCTCTAGGAAGCTCAAATTTTTTTGCTGTTCTTAAAAATACAGACCCAGACCTTCTTGAGTCTTTCGCTAAATCCGAACAAATAAAGCATTACTGAGGATGTTCCCTCGATCATGAAACCAGCCAGTATGCTACTTAGCCTAATGCGACACAGTCAGCGCTCTAAACTAACGAGTAATTTTCTCGAAGAGTTTTACTCGCTCTTCATTCCTTGTTTTGTATCGTTTAAATGTTATGTAACATACTGTTCTAGTACTGCTACTTCTGCTGCTCTGTGGGTGGCACGGCCCACTCAGGCGATGTTTGCCTTTAGCCGTGTCCCCTAGGACAATCCCCTGCATTGTCCTAAATAAATCGATAAAAGAAAACAAAACAAAAGAAGGTAGTTCATTACATTGCTAAATTACCAGCCCACTAAGGTAATTCATTACATTGTAGCAAAGGGTAATTTAATTGCGGTAATTTCATTAATGTAACATCAGTGTTATTACCACGTCTGCACCACACGCGACCACCAAGTCTACAGGTGCAGCTTGCGACGCAGGCCGCGTACGAAACGAGCAAGAAGCGATCCCGACACCATGAGGACGCGCTCTTCGACCACGGCGCGCCGTGACTTTCGCTTCTCCAGCCGCTGCCGGCGTGTGATGGATTGGATTCCGCGCCCAGTTCCACGCGCAACACGGGCCCTCGAAGTACGGTGGCGCCAGCGTCTCCTCCCCGGCGGCGGTGTTAAATCTAAAAAGTCGTTTTCATTTAGCGGCGAGATCGCGGCGCGCTGGTGGTGGGCGCGGCGTCGACTTTCGCGGGATCCGGTCCCGCGCGAGGAATGCCCGCCGAAGCAGCAGGCAGCGCTCCCTGGAGCGCCCTCTTGATCGACGGGGACGCAGCGCCACACCGCGTTGGATCGAGGCGCTACTGCAACACCACCCCGTTCCATCGACGGTTGTTTATTTCGGCTTGAAACAATCTGGCCATTCGCGACTATGAGGGTGTGTTCTCATTCTTCAGTCATTAATTGTAGTCTAGGTTGACTGCTAATACAGTTTTAATCTAGAGGAGTAGTGAACGCATCTCGTCGACAAGAGAAAGTTGGGGACACTGGACAGAGTAAAGCCCCTTGAAAGTTCAGGGACTTTATGACAGAGCTCCCCCTTCACGTGATTCAGAGCCCTCGAATCACGTGACCCGCCTCTTGTCTTTTTTCCTCCCTTTTTACTCCATTACCCTCGCGAATCTGTTGGTTCGCAAAGAATCGGGACAAAGTGTTTATTCAGTCGCCCACATCCGAGCGCTGGAACCCAGCCTGTAGTTCCACTTTGCTGCATGCCGTCTTGTATACTTAGCTCCGACGGTCCTTCCTTCTATTCCTTGTGTATCTTCCACGACTTTAATTTCGGTTTCCCACTCTTGGTGAAGTGCTTCCAATACACTGTATAACTCTGCTCCCGAAGCCACGGCTCTGAATGCATTTGTCTCCGCTCTATTAAGTTAAGCCGTCCAAAGACCGCCGACATCATGGCCGATTCAGAAGCGACAAACGAGTGCCCGCGGTTGCCTGCTCTCTCTCCCATACTTTTAATTGCTTATTATACTATTTTTAAGTCACCGTCGCTAACGCCATTCGCAGCCCGCCCACTTCCCTCGGCACGGTTCTTGATTTCTCATTCTTCATTTCGCCCTACCGCCCACCGCTAGCCATCCCTCTCTTACATGTACACGTACACGCCGCATGACTAATCTCTCTACGCAGCCTATCCCCCGGCCGTAAGACAAGGTGTTAATGCGGGTCCCTCCAACTTTCCATCTCGACACCGTCCATCTTCTCGATCTAGCAGTTCTGTTTTTCTTCTTTGATTAGTTCTTGGAACTCCATATTCCAATCACCGTAAGCCGGTTCCGTCGCCTACTACCTCTTGCTCATGCCACCCTCCGTATAGTTCCCCTCTTCGCTTTATATTAAATGCGTTCCTTCTCGCACGCATGGCCGCAGCTTACTTTTTTTTATTTTTATTTTTATCAGCTGCGGCTATCATCGCCTCCTTTCGTCCCTCCCGCGAGACTACGATCGAGAAAGTGCGTGATCGTTCACGCTCACTTTCGTCGTTGTGTACCTGCAGCAGCGGAAGGCAATTCCCAGACTCAAATCTCATCTTCTTCCCGACGGCACAACCCCCTCACAGTGTTCAGCGCTGTGACTCGCACTCTCTCTTGCTTTATCGCATCTATGAGGCAGGCATGTAAGCTCGCAGCGTGAGATATATAGCTCTAGCTAATAAGGCGGCGGAGACTGTACAGCCTCCTGAGAAAGAAGCATAGGGCACCGGCCGGGCGCATGGATAGATGAAGGCCGTGCCATCAGCGTCTTGCAGCTTGCCTCCCCGCAGCACCGAGTATGGGCTTTTTAGGCCTAACCGCACCCCCTGCACTCCGTGCCGATCGAGGATCCAGCTATGCGGGAGGGCGTGGCATCATCCGCGGGAACTGGTTGTCTAGATTGGCAGCGTCCTTTATGGTATATGACTCCTCTGCGCTTGTTTATAAGGGGCATGAGGGTGCCGTAGCGTTTAATATACAGTGGCGCGAGAAATCGCCCCTTGCGCCTGCGTACAGCAGCCTTCCAGTCGACAGTGCGCGGCAAGTGGTCGAGATAGGCTGAGACTTTTCGTGAAGTAGAAATGAGAATAAAAGTCATCGGGAAGGGAACCGGGGAGGACGGGCAGCATTCTTCCGAGATCATTCGCACGGCTCCTGGGTGCGTCATGAAAGATGAGTTAAGCGTCCGTGTAGTAGCAAAGAGTTGATGTAGCGAGGCAGAGATCGATATGACTAATCGATGAAGAACGATCGAGAACAGCGCGAGATACGAAATGGCTTCTTTGCATAAAGTGCATTCATTTTTTTTTTTAGTTAAAGATGACGCTTCGTTCGGTCACAACAATGCATCTTGTGAATGTAACATCGGTTTCACCGATTATAGTTCCACCGGCTTCCGTGTACTAAAACGCTTCAAAGGATGACACCGTTCACATATGCAAATTAGGCACCTTATCCACCACCGGACAACAATCTCACAACAGTGCAGGCCACGATCGTTCGCCGTATATGCAGACAGACCCCTACACCAGTCCACAAAGGCTGGCAATTTTTTACAAACGGAGAATACGATCCACTTTGTAAAACCTTAAGTTCAGGTGAATTGGCAATCACATACTTAGAGCCTCCGAACTCGGGAAGCAGCTATCTATCGTTGCCTGGGCCAAAAGGGTCGCTTCCAGAGTGGAGCCACCCTGAGGCACAGAAGCAGGGATATTTGATTTCTATAATAAAGTTGTTGCCCCCACCACCACTCCAGCAAGCCGCTATCGCAGCATTTTGTTCCTTCCTCCACCGGTAGGCGCTCGCCGAGTCAGTTATGTTATTGAACCCGCAACCAAACTCTTTGCACGCAATGCTGTAGTTAAAGGGACACCGTGGCAAGTACAGTCGAACCTTCTTACGAGTTCAACTATAAATGTGAGAAGTTACGGCTAAGAAATTCCTGTGGCCACTGTGGTTTCGTAGATTCGTACGAAAATTCCGACAGCGGTTCGCGCAGCCAGCGCGGATGAAGTGTTGCGCGCGTATTTGCCCCAACATTGTCATGCCGGCTTCGAATAGCTCTGCGACATTTCACGGTTAATTCAAACAACGTAGGACAGACTGCTGGGCTAGTTGGTTATGCATCGCGGAATGATCACCTTAGCGCGAAAACACACGGACACGAGAAGAAACAACGTAATGCGCTATAAATGGCCCGGTTCGCAATGACCACGCTTTGGCGCTTACCAAATGAATTGCTGCTTAAGGGACTGCGACTATACTTGGACATTGATTGCAAGCGCACACACGTGCTTTAATAACAGCACAACAGAACACACTAAAGCGTTCACCGAACGGTCACATTCAGTAAGTAGCGCACCCAGGATCTCTGCTAGGGGGGGGGGGGGGGGGGTTCAATTTTTTACGAAGGGCCGGGCATGCGATTACACGGTTGTTGCATGTGTAAAAAAAGTAAATAAAATGCCAAATAATAGTAACATCAATGGTGATAATTATTTTTATTATTTTTTGTGCATTTTGCAGAGACATTAGCGCCACATTCTTCTAGGACATAGGAGCAGTTACGGAGTGGGAGGCGGGTTAGGTCGACATCAGGGGGGGGGGGGGGGGGGTTACAACACCCGAAACTCCCCCGTCGGTGCGCCACTGCATTCAGTAAATAGTTTGCGGTATTATTATGTTTTCGTCGTTTTACTTTGCCCTACGGCAATGTCCCTTCTCAGTGCGCAACATGGCTGAAGGTGCTGATAAAAGATCTACCGTAAGGAAAGGCGACACGTGGAAATGTCGATTTGGGCTATCAATATAACGATTTAAGAATAACCAAATGTTGTAGACACTAAAACACCCACGTCTCCTGGTACACGTGCAGTCTCACCTCAGCCTCGCAAGCTCATGTTAGACGCTTATGACAATGAGTGTTGACACAACACCCTTCCTTGTAACTATGACGCAATGAAACTGACGTCCAGTAACAGCGATCGCGTAACCGGGACAGTCTGGTTACGCGATCGCTGCTTATCACTACGCGGTAATTATATACAACTCCACATAACCGAAGAAGCTATTGTGGCGCTCGTCAAGAGTTCCCCGCTTATGCGCCGCAATAGAACTCCACGTATAGACTATAGAGTTCGGAGTTCTTTTATTGTGCATAATAATAAGGTTACAGATGGAGATTATAAAATATACAGAGGGAGGTCCCGTTAGAAGTGAGCATGCCATTTCTCAAGAGAAGCCTGCAGTTTCGTCTCCAGCTTTCTGACAGGACGTGGACATGTGTATGGTCTCGCGGCATGACCCCAGGAAACGAGAAGGTCAACCTGCGTGACCTCGCTTAGCGAGAACACCGCTAACAAAGAACAGAGTGGTCATGGTGTTCATCAGAGTCGTCCCGCCTCTCTTCCGTTCAGTGCTAACCAGCCGTCACAGAGAGGGCCCCAAACAAAAACAAAGCGAACCGATCGTTTTTCTTGGTCCATAACTCATCTTAACGGACGTTGAACGAATAGGGAACAAGAAAGTGCGTGCGGCGTTGGACAAGACTTGTCCTTCCTGTTAAGGACGACACTGACGCTGGTCTCCCGTGTCGTTTGTCGCGCTGCAACTACGGCCGAGACATTCACCATGACACTGCGGTATATATATGCATTCTGAGCAGCCGGCAGCGCTCTGCGACCGAGACCGTGAGACGAAGAAGATTGTGAAGAAGAAGAAGGACACGGAGGAAGAAGAAGACGAAGAAGGAGAGAGAGTAAGGAAGCAGTCACTGAAAAAAAAAGAAAGGTCGATGTTTGTGAGGGCTTTTGGAGTTCATCGTTGCCGACAAACAAGGCCAGACAGCACTGCGCGTAGCGTACGAAGCGCTGCGAGCGACTGCGGTGGACGCACTGTCGCGGCGGCGTTGCGTGCGACAAGTTCGCAAAGCGTCGCAGATGGCACGTCACACGTGATCTTCGGGCGCGACGGCTCAAATAAGAAGATGAAGAAGAGCGGTGGGCTTTGGAGGAGGAGGGGGGAGAAGGGGACCCGTCACTGGAGAGACAGAAGCAACGACATCGGTCGCCGCCGCCGAGGATTCGTGGAGCCACCGCGGCGGCGCGGGCGCGCTACACAAAAGGGCGGTCTTGTTTTTGCAGGTGACACGTCCCACGCATCCGCGCCGATGTCACCCTCTACGATGTCCCTTCTCTTCCTCCTCTCCTCCTCGACGTCTTCTGCGACGATGATGGGGAAGCGGTGGCGGCGCTGTAAGGCTTTTTTTATTTTGTTTGAAGAAAAGTTTCCACGAAATCGCACCTCGCATCCTCTCATGCTGTTCTTGTTCCATCGAAAACGATGCTAGGCGGCTGAATGCCGCATCTATCTATCTATCTATCTATCTATCTATCTATCTATCTATCTATCTATCTATCTATCTATCTATCTATCTATCTATCTATCTATCTATCTATCTATCTATCTATCTATCCGCGTGCTTATAACTTTTTCTTTATAAATGATAAAATGCTGTGGCCTTTTCCATCAAGGTCCTGTAAGAGGACGTGGGTTCTTTGGAAATAAAGGCCGGTTCCAAAGGCAGTGCAGTAGCACTAAACCTCTCAGCAAATTCGTTTGATACCTTGAGGACTATGCTCTCAGTAAGCCACGTCACGTGACTTCAACTGCCGTATTTTCCCTACAAAAAAAAAAAGGAGTGACCTTAATTTAAGGTCGGGCGGTCGCATGCCGCCCATTTCCCACAAGGGTGGGTGACCTTCCAAGCGTACAGTACCTTCCAACAGCCGAGCACCAGGCGGAAGCGCGCTTGTCCCTATTTTACCGGTAGGTACCCGGCGGCAGTGGCGGATGCCTCTCTGCCTACCACAGCAAGGCGGACGCTCAACTATTTCACCAAGGCCGTGGTGGGTAAGGTGTGCCCAGGGGACCTGCCACGTCCTTATGGGGCCACCTTTCGAGATAAGTACACGTAAACCGAGCGCCAGGTGTGTACTCCTCTACCCGTTTTTAAACCGGTGGGTGTCCGGCCGGCACTGGGATTTGAACCCGGTACCTACCGCATCGGAAGCGGACGCTCTACCATTGCGCCACCGTTGCGGTGGCGCAACGGTGGCGCAAAAAAAAAAAAAAATGGAGTGACCTTAATTTGCGCCACCATTGCGCCACCGTTGCGGTGGCGCAATGGTAGAGCGTCCGCTTCCGATGCGGTAGGTACCGGGTTCAAATCCCAGTGCCGGCCGGACACCCACCGGTTTAAAAACGGGTAGAGGAGTACACACCTGGCGCTCGGTTTACGTGTACTTATCTCGAAAGGTGGCCCCATAAGGACGTGGCAGGTCCCCTGGGCACACCTTACCCACCACGGCCTTGGTGAAATAGTTGAGCGTCCGCCTTGCTGTGGTAGGCAGAGAGGCATCCGCCACTGCCGCCGGGTACCTACCGGTAAAATAGGGACAAGCGCGCTTCCGCCTGGTGCTCGGCTGTTGGAAGGAAGGAAGGAAAAAATAGAGAGGGAAAGGCAGGGAGGTTAACCAGTGTAGGACAACCGGTATGCTACCCTGCACGAGGGGAAGGGGACGGGGGAGATTGAAAGGTGAAAGGAAAGAGGAAGAGAGAGAGAGAGGGTGCACATATAGCACATTGTCAGTGTCAGTGGCACCTGCATGGTACGTGACATCACACATCGCTGTTAAAGTCGTTTGTGCAAGTCCGTCTTCTTTAAAAAGTGCAGCAGCGCCTTTGTCAACTTCAGTTGCAATGTCTTGTGTGGCCGACACTGCAGAATGGCATCAACCGACATCCGTCGCAGGCCAAGGGGAGCAAGAGTGGACGCCAATGTTTGCCTCTGTATGTCATAGCGAGGACAGTCGCATATGATGTGTTGAAGCGTCTCTTCACGTCGACAGGTGTCACAAAGAGGGCTGTCGGCCATTCCGATCATAAAAGAATAAGAGTTCGTAAAAGCCACTCTTAACCACAAACGATAAAGCAGGGTGGCCTCTGCTCGGCGGAGTTTTGGTGGCAATCGAAAATGTCGCAAAGACGGAAGGTGGTGTTGCCGACTGTTATGAGTTGTTTGGCTGCTTGAGGCACTCCACACCGAGAGCGTAATCTCCTGTGCAATCGCTTGAAGTTGCCTGGCAGCGTCGGACCTTGAGAGAGGTATGGGCTCAACTTTTGTGCCTTCAAGTGCGGACTTGGCGGCCTTGTCAGCATATTCATTTCCAATGACGCCGCAGTGACTGGGGAGCCACTGAAACGTCACGTGGTGTCCCTTCTCATGTGATGCATGGAGAAGAGATCTGATCTCCAACACCAGTTGCTCGTATGGTCCGCGCCGCAGGGCTGCCAGCAAGGACTGTAAGGCCGCCTTTGAGTCGCTAAAGATTGACCATTGTCGGGGTGGTTCCTCATTTACTACACAAAGGGCAGCACGCAGAGCAGCAAGTTCCGCAGCTGTCGATGTCGTCGGGTGGTCGGTCTTAAAACTGATGGTGGAAGCTTTCGCTGGTACAACCACCGCTCCGGACGAACACTGGAGGTTCGAAGACCCATCCGTATAAATATGCACTTTGTCGGCATACCTCTCGTGTAGGAGAAGTAGGGATAATTGTTGCAGAGCAACTGATGACAGCTCAGCTTTTTTTCTGATTCCTGGCACACCAAGGTGTACTGTAGGTTGAATGAGACACCAAGGGGGAATCAATGGTTTGGCGGCGGCGGTGAAGCCTACCGGAAGTTTGGCAGAGTACCTGGAGACCATTTTGCCGAATGACGCGTTCCGCTTGTCTGACGGTAATGTTGCGAGGTGGTGACAGCAGGCACGGGCGAAATGCCTGATGTGGGTTCTCAATACTTCCACCGCAACGTGCGTTTGTATTGGTTGGTCCCGAGCAATCGCTATAGTTGCCTCTGATAATGTACTCCTCGGCAAACCAAGGCAAGTTCTCAGTGCCTGAGCTTGTGTGGCCTGAAGAGTGCGAAGATTTGTCTTACAAGTGTTGGAAAGTACGGGCAGGCTATATCTCAAGAAACCGAGGAAAAGTGCTCTGTATAGTTCCACCATGGCTCCTGTCGACATGCCCCAAGTTTTTCCAGCCAAGAATTTGAAGATTTGGGAAATTGCGGTGAGGCGTTTTTTCATGTGCGACACATGGGGGCTCCAGCAGAGATCTCTGTCAATGATGATCCCCAGAAACCGGTGGGTTCTGAGATAGGGAATAGTCCGCCCATTGATTGATATGACGTAAGGCGTCATTAGTTTGCGAGTGAATGCCACAAGTGCGCATTTTTCTGGTGATATGTTCAGACCTTGTTTGCACAAGTAGCTCGATGTTAACGTTGCTGCTCTTTGAAGCCGCGCACGTATTTGAGGACGTGTGACTGCCGAAGTCCAGACACAGATGTCGTCTGCGTATATCGAAATTTTGATAGTAGTTGGCAGGTATTCAGCGAGCCCAATAAGCGCGAGGTTGAATAGCGTCGGACTGAGAACTCCGCCTTGAGGAACGCCCCTGCTAGTAAAGCGTCGCGTAGTCGGGCCATCGTCGGTCAACACAAAGAATGACCTTGCAGCCAGGTAACTTTCAACCCACAGAAATAATCGACCACCAAGGCCAACTGTCTCAAGAGCATCGAGTATGGCCTCATGTAATACGTTGTCGTATGCGCCTTTCACATCCAAAAACAATGCAGCGGACAATCGCTTACGGGACTTTTCGTGCTGAACGTACGAAACGAGGTCCACTACATTATCGATGGAAGAGCGGTCACGTCGGAAACCAGCCATGGAGCTCGGATAAATCTTGTAGTGTTCAAGGTACCACTCCAGGCGGCCAAGGATCATTCGTTCCATTAGCTTTCCTACACAGCTAGCCAGCGCTATTGGGCGGTACGAGGCAAGATCAAGTGGAGATTTGCCATGCTTCAGTAGGGGAACCAAACGGCTTGTCTTCCATTCATCAGGAACATTGCCCTTTTGCCAAGACGTGTTGTAGAGGCTCAACAATTCTCCCCTTGCGGCTTCTCCGAGATTGCATAAGGCTCGGTAGGATATACCATCTGGCCCCGGAGAAGAAGACCGCCTGCAGAGAGCGAGAGCCGCTTCGAGCTCCTCCATTGTGAAAGGCAGGTCCATGCGACTGTCACGAGGGTGGGGGACGTAAGTTCGTTTTGGGTAGCCTGGACAGACCACTTGGTCTGCGATCCTCGCACAGAAGTCCTCTCCGACTGCGATGTCCTGCCGTCCTTGGAAGAGCGCCAGCGCCTTGAAAGGAAAACGCTGTTCAGGAAGGCAACGAAGGAAGGTACTGTACGCTTGGGAGGTCACCCACCCTTGTGGGAAATGGGCGGCATGGGACCGCCCGACCTTAAATTAAGGTCACTCCTTTTTTTTTTTTTTATGAACAATAGGCAATGCTGGCTAAATGATTGCTGATAGCGAATAGTGTAGCTCAGTGTTGCAGATATCGAATGATTGCTAACACTGGCTATACAGCGTTATAACACCACATTGCCTTCGCTTAATTTCGAGTTCAATGATTGAGTTTTTTTCAAGCATCTCTGACTCTCTTAAGCTCTTTTGTAACGGGGTAAAGAGCGGGGGGCGGGTGGAGGTGTTGGTTCCACTAATCTTATTTGTGGTTTGAAAGACGGATCCATACGCAACCGGATGTGGATGTTCCATAAAACATAGCCGACGTGACCCCGGCGTCACATTCGCACACTGCGCCGCGGCATAGCTGCACACCGGTACCTTACCGGCACAGTGTTATAGGACATATTTACGGCTCACGGAAAGGACAATTCTTACGACGGGATATATGCGCTTGTATCATTCGGTAGGGAACGTAACAAGAAGTTGAAGAAGAAGAAGAGGGAATAAAGATAAAGCGAGCTACACGGGATAATACCAAGGAAAGAAAACAGAAGAAGGAACAGTTACGGAAAGAAGCGAAAAAGAAATGAAACACTCAATTTAATAAATTTTTCATGTCGCCACAATATCAATACATGCCGAGGCTTCTCTTGTAGATGCTGTGTCTAGATAGCTTGGGAACGCAGTAGCGTGAACACTGTTAGAAAACAAAACAAAACAAACAACCCTACAATAAACAAGAAAAAGTAGGATGAACTGGGCGGTACAAAAGAAAGAAAGAAAGAAAGAAAGAAAGAAAGAAAGAAAGAAAGAAAGAAAGAAAGAAAGAAAGAAAGAAAGAAAGAGGGAAAGCGGGCAATGAGTTATGTGTGTGTGCGAAGGATGATCCAAACAGGCAGCGTGATTAAGCTCCATTGGTATTCGCAGTCACGTCACAGTCGTACAAGCGTGACTTTCTCTCGCTCTATGCTATATATGCATACGTCGCAAGTGCGTGCACGTGTATTACATTTCTTTACAATTTTCTTTTGCCGCCGTGTGTTTCCTTCGATTTATATCGCGTGGGGACCACGACTCTGCCAGTATGATTTATATACGACGCCTTACTTTCACCCTTAAATCACCTCGACCTCACGGACGTACATGACACGAGCAGTCACAATGCACTTGTCCGTAAAGCACGATGTCTTATAGGCTATAAAAAAAGGAAAGAAGTCTGGGAGAGGAGGGGGTGGGGGGGGGGTGGGGGGAGGTGCCGCTATTCGTAAACACACATTTATATAAGAGCCGAGACGGGTCGCTCTCTTGAGTGGCGTGTGAGACATTTTGAATTCCTTTTCTATATGACACCGCGAGACGGGCATAAACCGCGTACATGCACGCTTTTTTTGATATTCGGTACATATATATGTGCGTGCATTCAGCAACGTTCCGTTCAGCCAGCTCAAAACATTCGAAACGCGCTTCTTTTGAACAGTTATTATACATTGTTTCCGTTTATTGCACTGCTTCGCTGTTTCTTGACTTCTAACCTTCGATGATTTATCTTGGCTGAGCCACCCCATGCAACTCCACGTCACCCTGCCCTTTCACGTGGCGAGACCGATTGTCTGAGAGTCTCCGAGATCTCTTGTTCCCACTGTCACGCGCGGCGAGGTGATTGAAAAATACGAGCAAAGAAAGGCAACGTAGAGGTGATAAAAAACCTGGAAGGCTTTTGTCACACGCTATTGGTAAGGCATGTCGCGTCGGGAGGGTGGATCATTGTTGCCGCTTAGCCGGTGTGCCAGGCTCGGCAACAATGACGCGGCATCGCGATTGCATTCACTGTGGGAAAATGCAGCGACGAGGCGACAAATAAACAATGGAATGGTAAGCACGTACGATAATATGCATTCATCTTACCACTCTGTTGCAGCAAAAAGAAAGGGTAGGATAGGTGGCAATGATTCATCATGGAAGAGGAGAGGCGCAATGTGTGAGGAAAGCACAAAGGATGAAGCCATACTTTGTGCTTTCATGTAGCAGCGGCGTAACATGCATGCTTTCCTTTTTGTTTTACAGCCACTCTAGCTATTACTTTAAGAAATATCATTCGCTGCCGCGTGCTTCTCACAGGTCGTGGCTTTGATTTTTGCCCGCGCTCTGGCGGCGCTACTGTAAAACGTACGAACGGACACTTCTAATCAGGTGCCTGCCTACAGAAACCTCAGGTGGCGAGAAGCATTCCACATTCCTTCATCGCGACGACTCTCGAACGGCAAGTATACTGCGGTGTCCTCAGAATCAATCAATCAATCAATCAATCAATCAATCAATCAATCAATCAATCAATCAATCAATCAATCAATCAATCAATCAATCAATCAAATCTGAAAATTTTGCAATGGAAAAGAATCCCTGAAGAAATTACACTACGAAATGCACATTCACGCAGCTTATTTCTTTAAAACCAATATTCACAACCAAATAATGCCCAAGCTGTCACCCTTTCGATACAATCGGTGTCAAGAGCACCTCAATCAATCAATCAATCAATCAATCAATCAATCAATCAATCAATCAATCAATCAATCAATCAATCAATCAATTCCGTGGTGTCTGTCGAAGTTTGCTGTATGTCCTCTGCTGCATGGCATGAAAAGCGCTGTATTTGTGGTCGTCACCTTCAACTTTCTTTGGCAAGGAAAAAAAAATATTTGGAATTATGATTATGAATCATAAGGGTTTTAGCCAACCAGATATCACAACAGGAATGCGAGCTACCGTGTCATCTTTTTGTTTATTGCCGTTACTCCCACCACGGGAATATTGCTTCTCGTCCCCTAACGCAAAGGACTGTTGCACGTCAAATGTGAAAGCAAGCCTGCCTTTGGGAACACTAGGTCGTCCGTATGTGTTTACTGGCGGGCGTCTATTAGTCTGTGGCTTTAATCATAACGGCTGTCAGTGCTTATTAATTTCATCATGACTGCATCTCAAGCGGTTCCCTCTAGTGCGCGAGCATGTGTCTTTGCAGAAGAAAATAAAATTATATATGTTTTACGGAGAAACATCGCAGTGGTCTTAGGGAATCTGTATGCGTTCTGGCGAAAACGTTAAGTAGCAAATAATCTGTAGTTAATTGAAAACAACAACAACAACAACAACAACAACAACAACAACAACAACAACAACAACAACAACAACAACAACAACAACAACGAAGAACAAGTGGAGTCGCTCGCTGACACAGCTCATGGAGCGCGGCGTAAACACGTGACGTAAGTAGCTCATGGGAGCGGGAGCCAAGGTGTCTTTTGAAGACATCTCTCCGACACCCCCCGACCACACCATATATAGACACAACAGTCAACGCAATATATTGGACAATCACATACGTATACACAGAAAGGCTAAGGTTCTTTTCGTTGCGCCAGCGTTACATTTTCAGAAAGGGTTCTTGCTTTCGGCGGCAGACACAACACATAGGAGAAAGGCGACACTCGAGGGTGCCCGAGAAACAATTCAACATTGTGCAAACAGAACAGTGGCGGGGTAACCCAAACCGCCAAGCCACGTACTTGTTGACGTCACGCGGCCACCAATAACAGTTTAAAATGACAGCCTCGGTTCAATTTCACATCCTTTCGCTAAGCTCAACGCGCAGCCACGTATTCATTGTGCATCCACGGTTAATAAACAGAAACCGAAGCGCATGACGGTATGGGTGACTGAACAGTGACAGAGTTGGCGTCGTTTTTTACAGAGAGGAACGCTGGAATTACTCTCCCGTCTCCTTAGGTATGGCTTCTCTGCGTAGCTGGGAAGTTATGAGGAAAGCAAACGCGAAGGAAAGAAAACAAGACGCGGTGTGTGCGAATGCTCGCAAATTTTGAATAACGAACCGAATAGCGTTCTGTTCGATTCGTTGCTCGAACAGAATAGTGCATATTCTAAACACCGAAAATTTTTTATAATAGTTGGCGTATACCCAGCACCAACGAGAAAACTTCAACAGAAGGAAACGTTGGAATTGCGAGAGTGATTATTATTATTTTAATGATTGAACCATGTAGCCCAACGTTTTACGGGACCACGGGGGTTATGTTAATCCCCAGATATAGACCATTTTACTACAAATTTCAGTGTAGCGGAAGCGAAAGTGTCATCATTCTACTGCCGTCGTCATGATATCAGTAGTTGGGTCGGCCGCGCCCTTGTCGATACGTCGGAACCCTCTTTAGCATGTTCCCGCACACCGAGGAAGAACTAGTGCTGGGATAGGGCTTCGAGTGTCGATATTGAAGTCTAGTCATCAAAAATTTATAGGCGAGAACCATGGCAAATTGGCTTCGGCCACGTGATATGCAAGCGCTAGATTAATGCACGGTCAAGCGCCACCTGCATGCAAGCTCACATCACTTTTCATAACTGTGTGCTTTTTTTGCCAGTTAAATCTAACCGTAATGTTCCTCTGTCAATAAGTATGAATATTTTTTCGAATAATATGCCGTGGAATTTTCGTGCTGTTTAGAAAATTCTTGCTTTACTATTCGAATAACATTCTATTCGCATTCGACTCGGTTTCATCACTATTCAATTCGTATTCGATTGGGCGATTTGATTCGGTTGAAGGTCTCGACTACTTGAGGAAAGCACATATTTTTCGTTAATTATTGTCAGTAAAAATCAAAATGCGGGGGGAACACCGGGGGGGGGGGGGGGGGGAGGAGGAGGGAGGGGAGGCGATGGCCCCTAGTCTCTATGACAAACGAAAAGGATGACGTCACACAAGCACGAAGCCGTTCCAACAATACCAAGGTATTTGTTGTTTATTCTTTTTTATACATGTCGTGACGCTCGCGTCGCTTCGCGCAGTGTTGAACGGTTTCAGGCCAGTGCTACTCCGTATTCTTGAAAACTTGGGCGACGCCTGCGGTTCCTTAATCTTCTTCATTATATTTATTTATCCTTTGACTTCCTGTAGTCGGTATCCTTCAGCTCATTTCACATGATCATGACGTCGAATATCATCATCATCGCCGTCGTCGTCGTCGCTCCGAGCGCTGCTACTGCCATCTACACAGCTTCACTGCAAGGGATTGATTGATTTCTTCTGTTTTACGTCCCAAAACTACGACATTATTACGAGAGACGCCGTAGTGGAGGTCTCCGGAAATTTCGACCACCTGGGGTTCTTGAACGTGCACTGACATCGCACAGTACACGGGCCTCAACATTTCACCTCCATCGAAGTGCAGCCGCCACGGCCGGGATTCCATCCTTCGGCCTTCGGATCAGCAGCCGAGTGCCATAGCCACTAGACCACCGTAGCTGGGCATTGTAGGGGAAAACAACAGACAGGGCAACGATTACGCAGGTAGGAAAGGCGGCTCCATAACATCACCAGTTTGGTCAAGGAAGTTTGCCGCAACCTTACAGGCGTGAAACGACACTCATTTCAAAGGGAAGATATCTCCGCACTCTGTAAGAGACATCAAAGAAACTTAATCTGCACCCCTGCTTTCATTCTGTGCGGCGACCACAAAAGCGCTTTTCATAAGAACCTTTAACGGGTAGGATGCGCCAAAATAGAGCCGGGAATTTCATTTAGGGGCTGAACGAAGCTGTACAGAGATCGTGACCCTCTTCTCAACGCATACCATTTAAGTGCTTTGAAAAGAGGGTGCTTGCCTTTGGAGCAATGTGTACATACTTTAGTGGGTCCGCAATGTAGCTGCCTGATTTGCGAGCTCGCTGAAGAAGGAAGCGCGAAATGGGTGGTGGGACTCTAAGGTAGCCATGTATACAGAATGTTGAGCCGCGTAGCTTGCGCTCATTGTGCACACGCAAAATTTTTGCGAGCGCACCCAGCCTGGTTCACGAAGCGTATGAAAGCCTCAGAGGTTTCAGTAACCTCATTCTGCACGTCGCCGTTTATACACGTGAATGAGACCACACATATTCTGCGCTTTGCGAGCGGCTGAATGAGCTGCTACTTTCTTAACTGGACACAGCCGTCGCGTGACGTCACGTTTCTGTGCCACACAAGTTTATTTCACTTGGCTGAAGAAATGCAGCGAAAATTGCTCCAAGTTTCTTCAGGGAACCGTTGTTCTTTAGTGCGTAATTGTGCGGTGGACAGAGTCAGCAGATGAGCGCATGCAACAGTGGAGTTTCCAAGATGGAGACAAATATTAATGTGTGCTGAGAAATCGCCATAACCGATTGTCATTGAGGATAATTCAGAGTGGTTTACAAGCGAATGCAAGCGTGGGAACGGGGCGGCAGAAAGCTATGGGTGGGTGGATTGAGATCAAGGATTGTTTGCGGACGCAAAGTGACCTCAGCTTGGACCGGGTTAACGGTGGAAATATTCAAATATGTGAGAAGCCTTTGCACTGCACTGGACGTAGACAAGAAGACCATCCTTCTCCACATTTTTATTACTATTATGTGTCACTATTATTATTCTGTAGCTACAAACTTTTCAAGGAATTATTCTTTCAACCTCACTTTCATTGCTAAATTCGTAATATGAATTTCTTTTTGTATTGTCTATTAGTCCTCCTTTCCAAAACAAACCTCTCGGTTCGTGGCCAATCCCCTTCGATGGGTTGCGCCAAAGCTTCAAGGGAACAACCAACCAACCAACGATGACCACGACATATCAACCACGGGCATGCGCCGTTCAGTGGACGGGGTTTTCGCCGTTTATACCACACTTGTAGATAACGTACGATTACACATCATTATCAGCGCCACGCGATTTTGAAGGCAACGTAGATGCTATGGAAGTGCGGCTGCGCACGGCGGAGTGCAGACCTATTTGGAGCGGAGAAGACAGCTCGATGATTGCGACAAAAACTCTGTTTGTAAACAAGGCTATTAGAAAAAAGAAAAGACAAAGATCGTCATCATGCTGTCTTTGTTAGAAGGATCCGACCCAGCGTGGTGACCTCGGCTTCGTATAGGAGCACCATGTTCGCGCCAGAATTTTTAGCCGACAATCTGTATGATTAAGCTACAGATCGCGGTACAAATCGTAATATACCACGAGACCGGCTTACTGTGCGCTACAAGCTTCGTTAATATTCTAATAACTTCTGATTGTATTCGCTTTAATCATCACTTGCGCACACCCAGCATTTTATAAAAACCACAGTGTGAGCCACAACGCGCTTGTTTATTCCCACATTAGGTCCCCGTTTGCGGAGGAACAATGTGCGCGACTCCAGAACAACGCATTTTATGATATATATGAAATGCTTCTTCGTACACTGAGCTCTCGCTCCTCATGTAAATCTCCAAGTATGGATGCTTGGTGGACAGGCTGAGATGGCCAGACAGAAGCATACATACATACATACATACATACATACATACATACATACATACATACATACATACATACATACATACATACATACATACATACATACATACATACATACATACATACATACATACATACATACATACATACATACATACATACATACATACATACATACACACAAATAAGTCAACGTCGGCGATAACGCCCAAGGCAGGCCCGCCACGATGACCTAGTGACTATGGCACTCGGCTGCTGATCCTAAGTTCTCAGTATCGAATGCCGGCTGCATTTCGATGGAGGCGAAATGCTGAAGCCCGTTTAATGTCAGCGCACGTTAAAGAACCCCAGGTGGTCGAAATGTCCGAGGCCCTCCACTACGGCGTCTATCATAATCATAGCATGTTTTGGGGACGTAAAGCCCCTAGAAAGCTATCAAATCGTCGCAGAGAACAGGAAGCTGGACCGCTTAGTTTAGTGCCGTCCTGCAGTGGCGTAGCCAGAAATTTTTTTCGGGGGGGGCTGGGAATTTTCGACGGGCAGGCGGGAGGGAGAGTGTATGTGTGTGTGTGTGTGTATATATATATATATATATATATATATATATATATATATATATATATATATATATATATATATATATATATATATATATATATATATATACTTTCGGAACGAAAATATGCCCGTGACGTATTTGCGTGGACCGTCGCCCAATGAGTATAGATTCGGACAGCATGTGCGGCCTACTTCAGCCTTCAGTTGCCATGTCAACCGAGCACCGAGATAGCAATACTCTCGCACATTCAAACTTTCACCGACGACAATGTATCGACGAAATCTAGTAGAAAGACTATTTCTCCACGACTGCGAAGATTCGTCACTTGCCCACGCTACTACCTTGATGACCATTTCAAAATGAACTATAATGATCGATGTACACATACGCATGAAAGAATTCGCGATAGAAGGCGCAGCCGGGAACAGCGGGCAGCATACCTGAGGTAGGTAAGCTGAAAATGACGCCATAACAAACACATTTTTTGAAACCCTTTATGAATTTATCGTGGCGTTGTCCTGATAAACTCCGGAAGACTCTTTCCAACTTAACATGCTAGTAGAGATACAGGACGGCATTTTAGTATATATTTCGTATTTATGGTTTCCTCATCCAAACTTACCCGTTCGGCGTTCGCTACATTATACAGGCGCTTCCTTCACCAAATTTTCGATACATTTACAGGAAGAACAGAGATTTGCTTGCGATAGTGATTCTGAGCAGCTCCAGATCTATCTGTCCTGAACATATTACCACTTCTTTTTTTAAAAGAATTAAGCCTATTGCGTTACAGAAAAATGCCGTCCTCATTACCATGGTAGGCCTCCCGAAACATGGTTTTCTCTCCACTAAGCTCACAAACGTCACCGTCCCGACTCTTTCACGAATAATTACTGACACTCTTGTTAAGCTGGAAAACGTGGTAAAATATCTCTTAATATTGAAATAGTTTTTTATGCGGTTTGCCAATTCACACTTTTGCCAGGTAAATTAAAAATCCCACGGTGCTGTTGGGACTAACACCCTACAGTTACTTCGTGGCATGCCGAATGCAAGTTGCGATGGATAAATCTGATTTGGAACTCGCTGAAGTGAACTCCGGAATGGTGAGATGTCCCTACTTCGCGCAAAGGGGGAGGCGGTTCTACACCGCAACACTTCACAAGTACCACAACTACGTTACGACTCCGTTCGAAATGCTTCACGTAATCCCACTATACTCGCTCACCCCCTCTGTCCACACACCTCAACAACCAATTAACCGAACCGGATTCGTGCTTGGGCCGGGAAGAAAAAAGGCAACAGGCTTAATTAAGTCCCCAAAACATGGAATTTAATATGTGAACATGATCAAAGTATACAATTAACAATTGGTAGCCAACGTAATGATGCGAGGCAAACAAATAGCAACGTAAACGCATAGTGCAGCACAGGAATTAACAGGGCAAACAAACTCTTCAATGAACGGCCAATACGAGGGGTAAAACAGCTCATAAACTAATGGCGCAATATCTCAAGTACGCTTGCTGCCGCCAACGAAAGGAACGCCTATCTGGGTGGGCTCCATCGGCACATAGCTCTCGTCGCCAGCCTGTGCACAGGTGCTTTGTTAGAAACTCGGATGTCGACCACGAAGTCGCCGTAGCTCGCGGATTCTCCCCGATCATTGCTGCTCGCATCCTGCTCTCGAAAAGACTACATCGACTCTCCGAGGTTGGAGAGCCGAACGGGCAGGCTTGCATGAGGGATCGCAAACGAAGCTTACTTCTTCACATGACGGAAGGTCACTGCATCTCTTCGAGTCTCTCGAATCTCCAAAATTCCGCCTTGTCCTCTGTCCCGAGACGAGTTTTTCTCCCTGACAGCTCCGCCTCACCAGGGCGTCTATGCAATGGTTGTCTACGGCAACGTCACCGGTAGAAAACGCACCAGTCCAACCCGCCGTGCGACTATTGCTTGGGACTCGCCTCCACAGTGTAACGCAGTACGAACTCCTCTCCAAAAATATAGAAAGCAAAATATAAACATACACAAAACTCGACATTCGGACACGACGTCGGACAGCCTAACCGGCGACACTTGTATACAGATTACCGTAATGAGCGTTAGCTAGCACCGCTTCCATTCCGAAACACTCCAAGTGCAAGCAATTTGGCGCCGTCTAGGCGCCCTCATGCTGGAAGTGCCCGGTGAAAAGACGCGCCTGTGGGGAGTCGCTCCTCTGTGGCCGGCCAGATGTGCGCGTCCGAGAAGCAGTTCTGCTTACTGCATTGCACTGTGATCGACACATACCGGGGACGCTCCGTTGGCTTTTTTCAGGCACTTATGAGCGCGCTGGGTTCGCTTTGGCGGCATTCTGTCGTCTTCAATGTCGCCGCCTAATGCACACTCTCATCTGGGACCGCCGCACAAACGTCAGCTCTTCTGTCAAAGCGCGGTTTCCTCAAAACTCGCGGCTAACGAGATTCTCTGACCGCAGTGGCAGCCGAAAAGTAGGATTGCAGAAGGCCAAAAACTCCCGCTACCCGCCTTCCCGTGTTTCACCCTGCCGACGCCCCTCGGGGCGTCACAATGGCAGAAGGATCCGTATTAGGTATAAAATATTTCCTGTATCAATGACGTTCGCCATAAGCTTTCTACTTACGAAGTTCACAAATGTACTCACTTGATGCAGCACCAGCATCGACAGATACTAGATTATCAACTAGTACTAGCCGTATCTCACTGGTTTTTGCATACTGAAACTTCATTTGTTTTAACCTTACGCGATCGCTTGCTACACTGAGTTGACAATACTACATGCCTAGTGCTCGATTTAGACACATCAAGGTTAAAGAAGAAGTTTGTAAAAGAAAGCTCTCTTATGGTTCTTACACGCTAATATTTTCCCTGTGACCTTCATGGGGCTTTGTACGTTTTTTTCTTATTTCGCTCTCACTTAGGTTGCTGTTGAAAAACATGGGGGCTGATGTAAATAACTTATTTGGCTCCCTTACTAAACAAGGTCCAAGAATAGTGAGTTTCCTTCTGCCTAACGGAGAAGTAATATCCCGTTCAGTGAGTTAGAGACATGCCATATTTTCGGCTCTGATTCCGCGCACCAGGCAAGCATATAATGGTAGTGCATACAACCCTCAATTGAAACTATTCCAATGGCGAATAACTGCAGGACTTTCTCGGTGCTTTAACTTGGAATTGAATTAACAGTTGCGCGAAATTTTAGTATTTCATGCATCTAAACACTACTTTCTTCAAAATAAAGCGTCCTGATAAATCTGTTTACTTCAATGAGCAAAGGCTCGATGTGGGTAAGTTTGTTTTGCATGCTTTAAATGCCTGTCCTTTGTACCTGTTGTCACCGTTGTCTTGCGCTCTTTTTTCTTCATGGAACTCATTTGCACTTTTGCTTGACATTTAGCCTTCTCTGTTCGATTTGTTCGACCAGATACTGTAGCCAAGAAAGGTATTGGTATAAAGAGATTTTTACTCATTTTTGTTTCCCATTGGCTGCTCATTGATTGACTCATTTATTGATTGATCGTTCAATCGTCTCGGCGACCGTACTTATTCCGGCTGTTATGTTTAAAACGCTGTATATCGTATTTAAGAAATGAAATGATTTCAAATTAATTTCCTGGCTTGCTGAAATCAATAAGGCATCATATGACCACATGTGAGCAATAGCAAATGACTATTCAAACATTATCAAAGAATTCACATATAATCCATACAGCTCATCTTAGGCACATTACAAAGCCACTGTATTGTCAGAGGAATAAGGCATCATGTAAGTACAAATCAGTTGAAGAAAAGGACTTAGCATTCGAGGTCTCGCTCGTTTGTGGGCGCTGCAAAGATGAGCTTGCCCAGAAGACGGAGAGCCGCTGCCGTCCTTGAGACATATTGCCGCGAAAGCGACGATACGAATATGGTCACCTCTTCTTGAATGAATGTCGCGACCACCACCTGCTGGTAGCGGAGCTGTTGTGCATGCCCTTGTGCACGCTCGGCGATGAACCGCAGCGCGTCTTGTTGTCGACTCGTTATTCCGTAGTGCTTGTGGATACCATTGTAAAGCAGTGCTGTCCAGTTGGTCGAAATTTCCACTCTGCCGCATCGCCCTTCTCAGAAGGGGACACGCCGTACGCGCACATTGTAACCATATGTAAGTCGTGAAGAAAAACAGCAAAAGCGAAGCTGTATTGGGCCACCCATGTAGGGGCACTACTCAAAAAGAAAAAACGCATGCACTGTACGCCATATTCCCCACGCGAGCGCATACAACGCACGAAAAGCGTCGGCGCCCCACAGAAATAGGAATAAGAGGGGAAGAAGGGTCGGGCGGCACAGGGAAAGGCATTGCACGGAGAACAGCCGCATACTTTATCTTGTGCTTGGTTCGCTAGCTCGATGACCTTAGCCCGCGAACGTTTCACCCACAGCAAAACCACGCATGATTCCAGATACGCAGACTCGCCATGTTCTTCCATCACTGCAGAGAGCTAATTGTCAACGCATTGCAAAAGCGTCTGCCTGCCGCAGCACTGTGCTTCAAAGACTGCAAGCTCCCCCTTCAGGCTCTTATCACAGCACTCTTTGCCGAAAAATGACAGGTGCCCCTCGTTTGCCACCACGGTTTCCTGCAGACAAACTACAACATTCCCCGCCATAGAGTGACAAGTCAACTTCCTTTGTGAGTGGAAAGAGCCGCGTTCTTCGTTTTTAAGCCCACCGATGAGACGCGAATGCGCATAGCCGCACTTTCCAAGAATGGGCACCTTTGTTCGTATATGTGATGGGCAGCATAGATAGGCAGGGGGCACCGGCTGGAAAAATTTCGGGGGGGGGCTTCAGCCCGGTCAGCCCATGCCTGCCTACGCCACTGCCGTCCTGGTACCTCGCGTGCCTGCTCATTGAAACGGTCCGTGAAAATTCTTAAAGGGAAAGTCATGTATGCTTCATCAAAACGGGAAAAGTTGTTTGTACCCTTCGTGCTGCGCCGTCGGCTTCAGCACGAAGGGTACAAACAACTCCGACAAGGTCACCTCGTTTACTTTATATACACGAAATTGGCATGACAGGGTGCGAATCTGTGACTCATACGACTGATAGCTCATAACATAAATAACGTTTGTCATTTATGCCATGATGAACAACAATGCAATCACATGAGACGCATATCCACATCGCTCGGGCCGGGATGTGCGTGCATTTGCGCAACACATGATTGAATGTTAACCTTTACAGCCTATGTCAGATTAAAATCATGTAATATCAAATGAATTCACACATAATTAATATGACAAAGAAGTTCTCATGACAATGGGGAGTGAATTAGCTGTCGAGTCGCCTTAGAATGCGATAAGAGACGAGCGATTTTTCTTTTTATTGCATGCATGTTTCTCCACGCCCAACAGTATTCGTTTCCACTAGGACAGCCCATTTAAGGCATCTGCACATTCCAGCGAGCTTTTACTTTGTCTAGACGGGAATTGTTTCACCATCGGGTATATGGCAGGACGGCGGCGACAGTGGTGGGGGCAGTTTGTCGAGATAACGGTACGCTGGTAAAACGAGAGAGATTAGGCAGCCAAGGCAAGGCAGGCCATCGTCTAGCGAACCTTTCGTCGTCTATAGCTGCAACAAAGACCGCGACCGTCGCAGGGAGAAACAGACTAGGGAAATCGTCTGTACACGGAATTCGAACTCGAATTAATCAATCTCTGATATTTAGAAGGAGAGATGAGTACGCTTAAGGAGATATGTTCTGGATTGCCCTTAGACCCGTTGCCCCCGGCCAGGACAAGGAACCCGTCTTTGGCCCATGCTCCAGATAGGCTCGTTCCTCTAACCACAGAGGAGACCGAGGTAGGTCGTGACCTTTTGTTCTTACAGATTGTCATCGATGAGGCCCTTGCCTGCAGTGAGTTCTGTATTGTGACATCTTTATCCTTCCGTCGTGGTGTTTCCGCAGAATAAGTTGCTATCCTGTCCTGTTAAGTTCAATTACGCTACCAATTACGAATGAGTAAACCTCTTCAACAACCGCGAACCGGAGCTTTCCACTATTGCCTTCAATCAAGCGTTTGTTGCGCGCTGATTGCGCCAAGGTGTAACTTTTTGTGAAACATCTATCACTCCCCGTCTTGAGGCGGCCACACCGAAGAGCTCATATAAGTATTCGCGTACCTGGCATGCATTCCTCGAGCGATGTCCAAGAATACAGTGCCTCAAGCTCCTGGAACTGACCTCTACACACCTCACTGAGCAATGGCGCTGTCTATGTGTGATTCCAGTTAAAGGAGCCACTCGGTACTGTCTCCTTTCTTTCCGTCATTTTATGAGTTCTTTACGATGTAGGGCAGCAAAGCCAGCGCCGGTCTGGTTGACCTCCTTGTCTCCTTGACCTCGTACCTGAATTTCTTTAAATATTCAACAAACTAAAAATGCATGAAAAAAAAGAAAATAAATAAGGAAGACACATTCGGCGCTTAACCAACTGCCACAGTTTCAGGTCCTTTTTCAGTGTATCCTTGAATGTGTATGAACTACCGTGTATTCGTTACGTGTTATCCTTGCACATGATTACTCACGTTAGAGGCTACTCGCTACCCGTACTGGGGCTTCTATTTCTTACTCAACTTCGTGTATACCTGTCCACACAAATGAACATCGATTCTCGCCGAGAATCGATGTTTCTTATTTGACTGAGTCAAATAAGAACAACGAAATTCCCCAAATAAGGACTTGGAATATCTCCATTTGAACAAAGAATCGTTACTTGATTACATAAGCAGAAAAAAGATTAGCATGATCGAAATGGAAAAGTAGGAATGTTAAAGTCCAGCTTCAGAGCTCGCGAACGAGCAACAAGTGTACGCTCCGCGCCCGGTGGCATTCATTTTAATTGCGACTCACGCCTAGCCGTTTCCGAATAGCAAAGTTTTCGATCGATATCGAAGACGAGTAATGAAAGGAAAATACAAGCACGGAAGAAGAACGGCCTCTGATTTTTCTACAGAATGCCGACTTTCAGTTCAGGAAATACCGTTTTTTTAAGCGCTACAATTTAGCCTTCTTCTGCAACCGCAAGTTTAACTGCAATAGAGCCTAATAGGATGGACTTGCAGGCTCTCCAACAATGCAACGGAGCACTTCGACCTGCGTGGTTCTCCTCGATATTCGTGTCCATTGTGCAGAGTGAGCGCCGACTCTGTCAACAGTTTTCATGCCATGAAACATAGTGCAAGAAGGTTAACTGACTGGTCACATACCTAATCCAAGTTTCGTGTATGATGGTTACAGAGATCTATTCAAAATACAAATAAAAAAGGCACATTGCAGTGAAAACCGACAAATCCCTAATGTAAAACTGACAGGATTCTTCTTCTTCTTATTATTATTATTGTTATTATTATTATTATTATTAAATGAAGGGTAGAGAAAGTGGGGATGAAGTAAGTCTTCAACTCAACTGTATGCCACCGTGAGGGGCACGAGAGGGATTTGTACACCCCCATCCCCCCAACGCTCCACTAACACCTCCTCAGCTTGATCTCCCGCTTCACCCCAACGAGCCCCCGCCCCCCCCCCGTTCCCACACAAAAAAAAAAAGTGATAGTCTGGATAAGCCCCTGTTATACGCACACACATACAAGCACGCACACTAACACACATAAAGAGGACTCGGAAACCTCCATCTCTCGCCCTTCCCATGTTGTTCTGGCTACGACCCTCTTTCGGAAATACACAGGAAGCGGAGAGGGAAAAAGAAAGGAAAAATAATAGCAAAACTGTAACACGAGACGCAGACAGAGGTTTAGCGGCCTCATGGAAAAAAAGAAAGATTTAAGAAACTGACTTTCGAACTTTCACGAAACTGTGTGAACCACTGGATGGTTCACTAAATTTAAACAGTAGCGTCCAAATGACAGAGTGCCTTTATTTCTTTTTTCTTTCAGACTGCCATCAAGAATGCCCTTCGGTACTTCCCGGCGAGGTTGCATGGCCAACTTGCGCCGGAGTTCGCGCAAGAGCTGTCGGATTACGGCCACATCTACATGTACCGCTTCATTCCCAACATCCACATGAAGTGAGTGCTCACATACTGATCTGGGTAACCATATTACAGAGCAATGTGTACGATCTCTTGAAGGCTTTCCAAAAAAAAAAAAAGAATACAGAGGCATAAAGAAAGTGAAATTCACTACGGAAGTTATCTGGTGTAAATAATCACAGTCAGTGCGAATAAGAATAGCATAACACTATCGGCACAGCTACACAGCGCAAATCGACGGAGACAGAAAAGAGGACACAACACGGACGCTGACTTCAACTAAGCTCTATTAGCGAAGCCGCCGGAAATATATACACATGAAAAACACATGAGCAGAACCTTCTACATGACCAATGCACTGCCTATCGATATTTTATCATCAACTCGCCCACGTTGCCACTCTATGAACATAAGAGTGGTACATGGGCAACGTTTTCGTGCACACCTTCATGAAATGAATTTTAACATGTAAGTTCACATCATCACTCTGTATTACTTGTTAATTAATTAGTCATCCACTGAGTTCTCATTTCATTGCCCCCTCTTCGGTGTCCGTAATATTCGATACTCCTACATTGTTGCGACTGACGTTGCTTGGTTCGCCACAACAGCACCTAACATGGCAAATGAGGGAAAATGCACAATCTCAAGTTTGCAAGACCTAGACCAAAGACGTGGGCAGTGACGCCTCTTCTTAGTGACACGTTTCGATAGCTGCTGAGCCGACCGCTGCTGCACAGACGTCGCGGAAATGGCATATAGTGTGACGCAACACCGGATGTTAGATCGTCCACCAATCCTGAGCCCGTTGTGATATCTAAAGAAATTATATTACTATTTAAATGAAATAAAACTGAGCGAAAGAAGGAAAAATGGTTCATAAGTTTCCTGTAAGTGATGCATCACCACCATGCTTCGAAATTAGCTCCGCCACTAAACGACACTGCATTGCGGTGAAGCATACGCTGGTGATGGGATGTAACTGCAACGACTGAAGAACTGTGCTGGTTCAGCTTACCTGTTTGCTTCCAGACCTGCCACGGTAAAGCGCCTTGCGCCTTCATTGAAAATTTCGAATCAGAACAGCAGTGCTTGCCCGTTTTACCTGTCGGGATTCAAGATTTTTCATGCGAAGTTTCTTTCCTTTACGTGAGAACATGCGGTAGAGCACCTTTACTGGTGGATCCACCGTATTGCTGGGAACGCCGCATGTAGGAAGTGGACAGACAGACAGACAGACAGACAGACAGACAGACAGACAGACAGACAGACAGATAGATAGATAGATAGATAGATAGATAGATAGATAGATAGATAGATAGATAGATAGATAGATAGATAGATAGATAGATAGATAGATAAAGCAGTCTTTTGAACGGACACAACCAAGCCTTCTTTGGCGGCAAAGCAGGGATGCCACTGCCAGTGGGCAAACAACTCGAGTATTGGTTAGGCTGTCCTCGATAAGCGAAAAAAAGAAGACTGCAATCCCCTTTAGCACGTAGTATAACTGGAGTACTTCCCTTTTGTTCGCTTATTTGCGTCTCGGGCTTGACTTGAGGTTATAAAGCTAGCTCGCCTAACCGAGTACTGTGCTCGATGCACTTGCACTACACGCGCGTTGCTGTGATCCCTTGTTTACCGCGTATGTTGGCTCTACTGTAACACGCGTTCCGGAATCAATCACGGGGCTCCGCCGCAATGGCGCGGATAGATTGGCGCCAGGCGAAATGACAAGGATCACAGCACGATGACAGATCCCAGAGCTGTGGCTGAGGCGGGGGAGGGAACGGGGCAACGCACTCAGAGAAAGCAATGTTATGAGCTGTGCCCACGATAGATAGCTAGCTATTCGAAAATAATGTCTAGAAAACTCATTCGCAAAACCACACAAAATAAAGAGAGAAAGAGAGAGAGAGAGAAAACGAACATATCATTACGATATGAGGGCATAAATTGAGAAAATATGCGGTAGCCTGTGAGAAACATACGCTATGAGTAAACTATGAATCCAGTGCAAGGTAAACGAAGGCATACTGCCCAACATTAAGACGTAACACATTTCTTTTGTTTATGTCTTAATACTTCATACCTGACTGTCAAGAACGAGATGAAAAGAGCCGCGATGATATCAAAGTCCCTTTTTAGCGAATCACATGTTCCGAAATGTTTTGAGTTCGACTGTACATAACACGAGAGCGTACGTAATGCGCACACCAGAAATATATGCTCGTACTGAGGTGTTAAAAAAAAAGACAGAACAAGGCACTAGAAGGTTTGACGCTCGTGCATCATTGTGACATTTCTGCGACAGAGTGGATTAAGTGAATAGCGTTGACATTGAAAGACGCGCTCACGCCGTGTCTGCCTGTATAGCACTATCTAGCAGCGTACACACACACACACACACACACACACACACACACACACACACACACACACACACACACACACACACACACACACACACACACACACACACACACACACACACACACACACACACACACACACACACACACACACACACACACACACAGTAAGGGTGCTACTGCCATGCATTACAATTGGTGCGACTTTGATTTTGAAAAAGACCCTTGTTTATTCTTGTATAGCTGTGTATTTCCCTTACCGAATGCGTTCTTGAAGTTACATGTGCTATTTGTAAATTAATTAATTAGTTAATTAATAAATAATAGCTAACAACGACAGCGTTTAGCGCACTGTGACACATGAATATAGCATACCAAGAAGCGGAGTTCATCGCCAGAAGTTCTGTGACGACTTGCTATCGATTGAGAAATATCCGTAGTCGAATGGTACTTGCATAGATTGAACAAGCGCTGGACGCGTCCTTTCTGCGTCGATCGCAGGGCGTACCCTATCGACGAGTACCCGGCCAAGACGAAACAAGCTGCCGCCGTGATGCTCATGATCATGAACAACCTGGACCATCAGGTGGCACAATTTCCGGAGGAACTGATCACCTACGGGGGCAACGGACAGGTCTTCTCCAACTGGGCGCAGGTATGTCTTTGCGAGACGCCGCTGATTTCCAAGGGGTGCCACAGTAGGGCGATGTTGTGTGATGTGATGTTGTGTTAGGATCATTACAGAGGTAACCCATTGCGATGTTGTGATGTGTTCACACCCTCCTTGAATGGTTATCAGGTCAACAATATACTATAATAACTGAATCCCCTTGGGCTGTTCTTCCTTTCTCGAGAGGAAAAGTAAACCGAGTGGATTCAGTTATTAGAGTTGGTAGTTTATGTACACACACAAGGGTGCGCAATACTTACATTACGAACTCTACGAGCACTCTAACAAACTTCCAGGCTTCATTCTTTCGCAGCCTGCATGGTCGGGGCAGTGCGTTCACTTACCGACCATATCGATTTATTTTATATACCCGTCGTATTGAATCTCTCTCTCTCTCTCTCTCTCTCTCTCTCTCTCTTATCTGTTTCGCAGTTCTCGCTTGCGATAAACTGGCAAAGAGCTAAAGAAACACAATCACAATGGTTAAACGACCACTATATATTGTGTTAGCTGAGGCAACCTGTTCTATTTTGTCTTACGCACTTGCAGTAAGAATCAGTGTGTGTCAACAAATTTCTATGTAGCAGTTTTTTTCACCGTGGTGTCTTAATAGCCGAAAAAGAAAACACAGAGATGGAGGACAGGCAATGTATCTGCCCGCCTTAAAAAGACAATACCACCACACATAGTAGTATACTTCTAAACAATTTTCCTCCATGTCCAAAATCAAATCCACACAACGTCTAACGGAGGAGTAGGCAGCAACCCTCTTCACGTACTTTTGAGAAGGGTTACATAATATTGGACTGTGCATCTGCACTCCATATTGCAAGGCCTTACATAACCGAATGGTGGGAGATATATACTTCCTTAACTTCCCGTGTTCCCTTGGTATTGTGCTGGAACAAGATATCTATGTTGCTAAAGAATTCCAGCAGACACAGCTCACGCAGTGATCAGTCAACGTGGTTTCCGGATTTTCCTTTTAAATATCGTTTGCGTGCTCTCTTACTAACACATAACTTAATCTTCATGCCTACTGCCCACAGCGTGCACCTTTTTTTTTTGTTACTGGTTGGTTCTGCAGCGCACCGCTATGAGTGAATGACAAACAGGATAACAATAAACCCTTACTGGATTTTCGTTTAGCCTATTCAATTAAATGTTCGCTTATCCACGTCTTATTCATGTACTGAACGTCGTCCATGCACACGTTCCTTGCAGTTCTGGCTGGTGATGAACTACCTGTCCAGGATGGACGAGTCACAGACGCTGGTCATGTACTCGGGACACCCGCTAGGCCTGTTTCCCTCGTCCCGGCCTAGTCCACGTGTGGTCATCACCAACGGCATGGTCATCCCGAACCACTCGTCGCACGAGGACTACGACCGCATGTTCGCCATGGGGGTCACCATGTAAGCAGCAGTTTACGAAGAGAAGCGCGCTGACACGATTTCTTAAGTGAAGCTTAGATTGTATATAAGTGTATATGATTAAGGGAAGCGGATTTCCTCCTTTATGCAGGCGTATGTGCTAGTCTTTCGTTCGACTCCTTTTGCGAGTTATAGTACTCTCCCAAGAGGTAAGAACTATGCTAACGCGAACGTACTACATACTCTGAAGGTGTGCAATGATTAAAAGGAAAACTTTGGCGAATAAAAAGGAAAGAAATACCGCGATTCATTTGCGCCTTAGCGCGGTTTCCAGCACTCATCGCCCTTCCCCCAATTTGGTATGTCACCTTCCTACCATTAAGTTCAGGTCATGATTAGCGTGTATACATAAACGCAATGTAGTTCTGCTGAGAAGACAGTAGCAATCGCATAGCACAAAAAAAAAAAAAAAGAAGCCTCAAGATTTATCACACTGATTTTGGTGCGAAATAACGAAATAAAAAGTGCGAGATTTTTTTATAGGGTGAGAACATGCAGTTACTTCTGCATAAATGAACCACTTCATTAAGGAATTAAAAATAGACCAATCCGTCTTTCCTCTTTCCTGTTTCATATTGATCCGTTCGGTTTTGTTTCGGTCCTTTTTGTTTTGTTCCGTCTTGTCCTGTCCTGCCCCTTCCATTTTGTTTTGTATTGCTTTTTTTTTTCCCGTTCCGTTCCGCTCTGTTCCGTTACCGTTCTATTCTGCATGTCATGCCTCTAGTGAATGGTAGAAGCACAACGGCAGCACAATGGTAGAAGCACAACGAGTCATTTAAACAGCAACCTCCTCACGTTAATATTACGTTGTGTTCCCAGGTACGGCCAGATGACAGCCGGTAGCTACTGCTACATCGGGCCGCAGGGAATCGTGCACGGAACAACGGTACGGTGCTCAGACAACCATTCGCTACTTGTTCGAGCATGTTTGTGTCTTTGAAGGTCATCGTATATCGAAATCGTACGAATCACTCCGCTCACAAAATACTGCTCGAACACTTTTGCAACTATTCCAGATCACCGTGATGAACGCTGGACGCAAGTACCTCAAGCTCGAAGACCTCCGAGGGAAAGTAAGTGGACATGCATGACAATCAATAGTGACGCGTTCGCTACGCGTTTCGGAACAGGAGTCCTGTATAAGGCTTGCAACAATGCATCTAATGGATATTGTACACTGGGTTCGAAACACGCTAAAATTGGCAGCAGGGGGGAGGGGAGTTGTTGGTTTGTGATAAAAGAGAAAGATTTGAATTGTAACTGACGTTCAGTCCATCATATATGTCGTAAGTTGCACTGAGCGCTACCTGCGTTAGCGCAGCGCTGCAGTGTAACTCGTAACGACATATTCTTGGTCGTCTTGCGCTATCTTTCTGTATAACGGGATATGGAGATAGCGGTTAAAATCTGGCCGTATCCGAATACCGTACTTATGCGCACACTGCCAGGACTAGCGAATTATGTTGGCTATAGTGTTTTATAAATAGCCGCTCATGTACTGGTAACGTTGGCTATATGTGTTGACGTAAGCTGGCTTGTATAGGATACCTGGTGTTATGAGGGCGACGTAGTCTTCATTTTATCTCGGTGTCACGATAGAGTAGTCTATCGTGCTTTCTTCACCACGAACTAAGCCTTACAGAGCAACTTTAAACTCGAAGACACAATACGATAAAAGGAAAGAGAGGCGAAAAGATGATGCACCGACTACAACAGAACATCTACAATTCAGTGAACACTCAGTCTTCGCCCACTTCACTATTTCACACACCATCACGGCACCATCATAAAGAGTTGACCCCCAATCGCGATTAGTTCAGTGCACCTAAAGTCGAATAAGCCAAAAGGACGCTCAAGAAGGATGCAAATAAACATGCCCGACTTTTCAGGTGTTCGTGTCCTCCGGTCTCGGTGGCATGAGCGGAGCCCAGGCGAAGGCAGCGGTGATCGCAAACGGCATCGGAGTCATCGCAGAGGTGTGCCCTGTTCACAATTCTCTTAAATTTATTTTCCTTCCCTTTATTGTCTTTTTCTTGCAGGTGTTGTAAAAGAATTGGGCCTTCGTACAAGTCGTATTTCGACTTACGCTTTACTTAGTGAAACGACTTTTTTTTTTTTTTTTCGACCTGCCATGCAGCTTAGAGGATGGCTGTCGTGCGGCTAGGCTCAAAACGCAGGTTCGGTTCCAAGCCACGCCACCTTCATTTCGATGGTAGCGAAAGGCAACAACACCCGTGTACCTATGTCTATCTATATAAGCGCATTTCGAAGAACCCCGGGTGGCCACCACTATCCCCCGGCGTTCGTGTTGCCCACTCCTCTTCCTTTGTGTCCGTGTCTTGCACGCCTCTTCTTTTGACTATGGACCCTTACCAACTCGCTCAACTTTCTGTCCTTTTGAACTACCCCCAATGTGTCCCGTAATCATATAAGCTTCAGAATCTATGGGTTAGAGATGATCTTTGGTATTTACATACGCGTGCCTGTTTGTCATCCCCCGAAAATGCTGATTCGTTACCCTTAAATGAGGACCTTTAAATTAGAACAAGAAAAGAAAAGACAGTGTAATCAGGTCGTTACTTCATCAACAATAACATTACCATATGCACTTGCTTGCACTAGTTGTGGACGCGAGAGAAGAAAAAAAAAAGCCTAAATTGCATTCTCAAAGCAAAAACTGCAGCTGGCGCTCATGCATGATTCGTATAACGACAACAATCAAGGCACTGGTTGTGGTTATCAAATGAGACAGTGACACTTTGGCTGCGCCGATAGGAGCTCTCGATACGGTCTCCTGACTATATGTTATCTCCTCCTGTGCACCAAATGTATGAAACGTGAGCGAAAATTTCGTAATTGACTTCTACTTCAATTTCATTTGATTTGATAACATGGCGACCAAAGGGAATCGTATTATCGAACAAGCAACGCCCTTTGGTGGATTGGACGGTTCGACACTGTTGAGTATTTCAGTTAATGAATGAATGTGTGATCATCATAATATTACTTTTGTTCTTACGCAGATGTCACGGGAGGCAACGTACAAGCGACACCGACAGGGATGGGTGGATGAGGTCATCGAAGATATCGAAGAGCTTATCAAAGAGATAAAGTACGTAAACGTGTGGACAAAGCTCAGAGTGTCGCAATGTCCTTGCAACTGAGAGGATTTCAAGAAGAAAAAGAAATAATGCAATTTGTGAAACCAAACTCTCTTTCTTTTTTTTTGGGGGGGGGGGGGGGGGGTGTAATAGCTCATCAATGGACAGATAAACTGAAGTACCCTAACTATATCATACTGTGCTACCACGCTGTTCGTTTTTGGTGGTGCTTGCGATTTTTTATCTTTTAGATCTATTGATCACTTCCTCAAGGATCGTTTTCAGTGTTCATTGTCTGAATGCGCCTGAAGGGTACCATATAACACAATCTCCAACTATTGGAGACATGCTCAAATTTTGGATGAATGTTAGTGTTGTTAATGAACCGTGCACCAATAAAATGTTACCATGTGTATCAAAGAAAACGTTATCCTACTCGTAACGCTCGGCACATTGCAGAACAATTCGGCTTAGGCAAGTTACCCGCAGACTGTTTCGCGTCACATAAATTTCCAGAATGCATGGGATTCGTCCGAATTTATTTTTTTCCTACGCCCCTAAATGTGTCAGAGCGCAGATCGCGAGCGACTTCAGGTTGTTCAACCTCATTATTATGTCCACAAAACCTGACGTACAGAAAAGACACAATTTGCGGATGCTTGAAAGTTGTATAGCAAACAGAAAACTGTTCTTCCAGGAAGGCCAAAGCAATGAAGGAAACCGTGAGCATCGGATACCTGGGAAACATCGTCACACTCTGGTATGTCATTTAATTAAGTGTCAGAGAATTTTTCTTCCTTTCTTTAAGCGCATCGCTACAAGCAGCTTGCAGCTTCGTGGAAGAGTAATGTTAGGGCTGGCTTGCTCTATCCTACTCAGTACTTCTCATAGACTGTTATCATTGTTCCTCGTACTCTGTCATCTGGCTCCACCTACTCCTGCTCATTTCGGTGTTAAAGTGCCTTATCTGTGCGTGGTTCAACGGGAATATGTATTCAAACTTACTAATTTGAAAATTATGTTAGGTAGTTCATCCTGTGAATTACTTTTTACACTCTAAACTTTCTTACACCTTTCTTTTTCATTTTGCAAAAAGGGCAATTGCAACATGGTGCAATTTGTATCAAAGCTGCGCGTTACGGAGCCAGTAATAGGTGACGGGCGGTCGACATTCACAGTGTTGCAATTTCCGTTGCTTATTAAAAAAAAGAAAAACAAAGGACGGAGCAAGGAGGGATACTATTTATTTTGCGGATGTTTGCCCGACGGCATTAGTTATTATACCTACAAATTGAGGTCGCTTGCGGCAATATACATGAGTATAGGTATCGATGACTGGGCCCATTGAGCCATTAATCATGCTGCGGTGGCCTCGAATAGTCTAACGTTCTGAAACTGCTGCCTATTTGCTAACGGGAAAAAGTGGGCGTGGGGCATGTGGTTGGTTAGCTTACTTGAACCTTTTGCCGGTATACCGTAATCGCATATAGCTCATTATGTTGTTTCTATAGCGTGACAAACCGGCATTAATTATGACGAAAATATGCTGGGGAGGGAACGCCGCTTGCGCCAGCAGTTTGAGAAAAGGACATGATGTCGTCAAGGACGAGCAGGGCTTATTTCTTATCAAAACACTGGATCCGGTTTTTTTCTTATTCGTTATTTCTTTGATCTATCTCTATCTTCCGGAACTTTCCCTCCCCTTCCCCCTTCCCCATTGCAGGGTAGCCTACCGGGCTCAGCCAAGGTTAAACTCCTGGCCTTTTCTATTCCTTTATCCACATCCTCCTCCTACATACGGCATCCTCAACCACTTCTCATCAATTCAAGGCTCCATCTTCCCTGAACTTATGTCTATAAAACTGGCATTCGGAAGCACAAATGCTCATCAGGTGTATCGGTCGCGCATTAACACATTCGATCTACCTCTGTCCAAATAGGGAGCGCTTGGCTACAGAGCTGGAAACCACTGGTGAGCTCTTGGCAGACCTCGGCTCGGACCAGACGTCGTGCCACAATCCCTTCAATGGCGGATACTACCCCGTGCAGGTCAGTGCTGGCGCGTCTCTTTAACAGCGGGTGCGAACGAAACAGTGGAAGACATTGTCGAATTTGACTGGACTGTGTATGACAGACATAAGAAATTATACCTAGGAAATGCAGTAAGTCGAGCTGGAACCACTCTTGGTTTATAGTAACCTGTTAAAGCGGTGAACAGCAAACGGCGAAAGAGATAACAAGATGTAAACAAGAGACGGGCATATGAGCGCAAGCCCGACTATCACTGCTATGCCCTCTTTGCCTATAAAAGGGGGTATGGTTAGGAACACCAGTAGTCCCATCAAACGGTCCCCAAAGTGAGTCATCGTGCTCCTTTGAATAAGATTAAAGTGAACTGTCGAGCTGCCCCTCAGCAAAGTTCTAGCACACAGAAATCGCCTAAATAAACAAAGGCATTCGGCGACTGCAGAGATGATGGAGGAATGGAAGACATTCGGTGTGAGAGGACATCACAGCTAAAATAGACTAAAAGCTGAGAGAATAATTTGAGCTTGGCATACGTTAAGAGTTCGTTTTTGCTGCGTGTCACGTTTGACGCGTATGAAACACGGACTGGGAACGAAAACGAGCACTACTTTGACGGGAGACACCCCCCGCCCCTCTCCACGGTCTGCACGTCTTTCGCATTCAGTAAACGCGTCATGCGGCTGAAGCTGTCAATTCTGGAAAGGGTCCGTGGCGTATATCATACACAGGGTTTTTCGTTTTTAGGTTTCGTATTCGTGCCGATTTGGGGAAGGGGGGGAGTGTTGTAAAAAAATACCCCCCGCTATTTTTCAGTGGGATAATCGGGGAGAAATCTTGATATCATTTTTTGAACAGTTCCTAACATCGGGGCTGTTTAAATTAAATTTACAAATGGCAGTCGCGTAGAGTCCACATGGTTTGAAGGCAGATTATGAAATGAACTATACGTGCGTCATTGACGTACGTGCGCTTAAACCAACAGAATCTAATTTTGTTGTCCCGAGCAGGGTTATAGCTAGCGCCAGTACACCGCAAGCTCCGCGCAGCCTGAAAATTCGGTTGTTATGGGGTACTGGTATTCGGGGACTAAACCCGATTTCTCTCTACCACGTTCGCGTTGTAAGAATTGGATAAAATTGGGCTTGACCCCAAAACGAACAACCCTAATCATACACCATATTATCTGCCTCGCGTCTCCATGCTCATCTCCTGGTTGAAAAAACGTAGGGTTCGTATCGTTGATTCCTACATACACAGCCGCTTGTATACACGTCAAAGCATGGCGTTATAAGCATTAGGAGCTTGTACACGGACGTGCTTGATGACACGGGACATAGTCTTTGGCGGTAGGGATTACGCTACGCCGGTTTGGCGCAACTTCAGCAACGCGGCAAGCGTGTCTTCCGTCAGCCGCGATACGTGCCTTCTTCGCCGGGACAAACAGACCGGCGCTGACAATGGGGGAAGAAGGAAAATGGCAATATTTTGGCCGCCGCCAGGAATGCAGGAAAAGGACTCCTCCGTGCACGCGGCGCGCTCACGTACACAGATGGTCGCACGTCACGCTGCACAACAATGGCCAGCTGGGTCGACGCGATGGAGGCAGAGCGAGAGGAGATGGATTGAACGGCGAACGGAACGAAAATAGCGAGCCGCGAAGGAAGCGAGGAAGCCGAAGCAAGGAAATAAGAGGCAAAGAAAAAAAAGAAGTGTACGAGGTTTTCGAAGAGGAGAGCGTTTTTGCTAGACGAGCAACGAGACGTAAATCGTCGCTGGCACGATGATGAAGTGCTCGGTGGAATGATTTATGCCACGCGTCGATGGGGGGTGGGCTGGGAGTATGGTGGTGAGCGGAAGCCTTTTTGAATGCTGTGCCTTCCGAACTCTTCGCGAGAAAAAGAGAAAGAAAAATCTGTTATGTTTGGGTTACGTTGCCCCAAAGACAACGTAGCGAAGCGTGTGCGAAACCCGAACCCATAGAGCCAAGCTGCTCCAAAATGTTTGCAAAGCGCGTGGCCTGTGCCCTCTGGCGACCACAGGAGCACATGCGGTCCCGCCATGTTTGGCTTAGAATTAGACTAGAAAGGAGGACAGGGAGCTTCGAGAGAGCAGCTGGAAGTCGGTATTTCTGGATGGTGACTTTTGACGTCGAATACGAATCGAATATGAAAAAAAGGAGGTGAATCACTCACGTAATCAAATATACCATATTTAACTGCAGTACAGCCAGCACACTGAAATCTGCGCGTTAGCAAAGGTCCTCACAGTGAAGTTCACTTCAAAATGGCGTACACTATGCCATGTAAATAAACCCGGTACTTTTCTAGTAATTCTCGAATACCGAACAGTCGTTTTGTACAGTTAACACAGAATTACGTTCACATTCTCATTTTCATAAATCTAGCACTAAAAGGACAGACCGACATCACAGACAACAGATTTTTCGTAAACCCATTACTTTAGAAAGAGTAGCGCAAATGAACGCTCTATTCGCGATTCCAAATAAGCGCTCGCCACCTAGCGGACGCGCCTGGAAGCATTATATCAAGGGCCAGCATCGAAGAGAAGCAAGCACTCACATGCGCGCGTTGAGAAGTTGCTGTAGAGTTCTGTCGTTGTTGCCATGTCGCCGAGTACAAGCCTGAAAAAAAAAAAAAAGGTGTCAAAAAGCTTTCCTTGTGTACCGAAATGCGAACCATCGTGGTGAAAAGACAAAAATGTTTATCGTTTCCCGAAAAAAAAAAAGAAAAAAAAAGCAGGTGACGCGTAGCTCGCACACCAGGCAAAAAGTGAGTGGAGCCAGGCTAGTTTGAACGAAACTGTTCAATCTTGACGACTTCTTTCTCCCAGGTGACTTCGCCATTACCTTGTGTGCGTCATTTGTAATGTCATTCGACCTTCTCAAAGAGCACATGCGTCTTTCGTTCAGGCGAGCGTTTCAATAGATTAGGGACGTACGTACGCAAAATCTGCTTGTGTACATTGCTTTTGTAATATTTGCATTACTTTTGCACCGATATCGCCCCTATTTTGTCGCAGTTGACATACCCAAACACCCGTAAAACATCAGAAAATTGTTTGCCCTTACGTATAGCGGTTATTTGATTCGATGGCCACATCGATGATGACACAATATTCGCCTTCGACATTTAAAATTCTGGAATATTCCTGCCGACGTACGCCGTATCTTGTATGAATGTTCAGATTCCAACAAAGAGCTTCGAGCTGTTTGTGCGGCAGCCAGCGCTGTCCCGCTTTTGCTGCATTATGTCGCGTACTTAATGCGACATCGGTGGTTCCTCAAATTTCGGGTCAGAACGTGGTTTGGTGGGAAAGCGTTTTGATAGTTCGAAGACATGCCAGTGTTGTCCGATACACAGAGAATATAATGCGCTGTCTTTGCAACATTTCATACGTTCGTGTTTCTTACGACCGTTCGTTTCATCAATGTGTGTTGAAGTGATAAGAATTCTGCAACTACAGCTTGCTTTCATTCATCGGTGTACTTTAATGACTTGCGCTGATGCAAAAAGATTGTCATACGACGAAAGTTTGCATAAATGTCTATGTTACGCTCTGTCGCACGCTACAGGTGACAGAAGCTTGTCCAAACTGTTCATAAAAATTAGATATTATGGTGCTTGTATTATTTAATGATTATGTAATCATTATTTAATGCTTATTACCATCTAAAGATTTATGGCACTAGCGCCTAGCGGCATTATGTTTTTGTGGGGCGCCCTCATTAACCACCAGCGAACTGAAAGTTGAGGTTACATACCAAAATTAGCGAAGGTGGGTACGAATGTATAACACATCTGATAGGTCGTGGTATCAATAACATGACATGCTCATCCGTTACGTCCCAAATTAACGATAGTAAAATCACGCGCGGATCATTAGGTGGCTCATACTCGCATTGAATGTACGGGTATGTGCCACATGTGTAAATAAATAAATAAATAAATAAATAAATAAATAAATAAATAAATAAATAAATAAATAAATAAATAAAAGAAACCACCTATGCCTCATACCTGCGCCACTTACGGGGCTATGTATGAGATCAACAAATAGTCCACCTCAGTCAGCCGAAATTTGCACCAAACGCTAGGAAGCGAGCTCCATTCAAGACGCTCAAGGGAACATTAAGGTCGCTTCGGAGTTTTTATTTAAGAAAGTCTCTCGAAAAACGCTTAACACTTGCCGCGAAGCTTAGACGAGGTATGCGAGTCTGTTTCCGTTCTTCTTTTTCTTCTTTCCATGAGCACCTTTTGCACGAGAAAGATAAAATAATGCCGGAAAAACAAACAAACCCCCAAGTTGAACTATAGAGGACAGGTAGGGGCAACATCTGCGCGAAATTCCTAACTCCATCATCGCGCCTTCTTCACGCCATGTCGGCACAGCGCACGCCTTGGCTGTCGTCACTTGACTTATGACGAGACGTCCGCGCGGTTTGCGGCCGCACGCATACTTTCCTCCATCTTCTCATTTTCTTCATCTTGCTTTTTTTCTTTTTTCTTGACAGCTGACTTACGACGAGGCGAACGCCAAGATGAGGGACGACCCCCGGAACTTTAAGATGCTCGTCCAGGAAAGGTGTGTGCGTCACTTGCTGGCAATGTATACGACCAAAAAGCGAAGAAACGAGGAAAGGAAAGTTGGGGAGGGGGGGGGGGGGGGATTTACGGGCAAAAACCACACGACACGATCGTGAGGCGCATAGAAGCAGGACGCGTCGGATTAATTCTGACAACTTGGCGTTCTTTAACGCTCACCTAAATTTGTGTACGCGGATGTTGATTTTGTAAGTCCGTTGATATTGAATCACACAGGGCGCTTGTTAAAGCACTCCACGAAGTCTACAATAATCCGGACGCAGTCAATACGGACGGCTTTCCTCAGGGGACACCGTATTGTTTATTTTTTTTTTTTCATATTGAATCCTGTAAGTTCGCTTTATTTCGATGTGCGAATAGCTTGCTGGACGCAAGAGCGTCATTGGTAAGGATAAAGAAGGAAATCTTAATGTAATGCATTTATACAAAAACAACTGCAATTGAGCTCGCGAGAAAGTATGGGGATACTGGTGACGACGCCGAAGATGAAGACCATGACTCAGCACTAACGCGCTCTGTACTTTGGCTGATACTCGTCGGAGTAAACTTTTGAAATGACGCGTGTTGTTCCACCTCGAGGACAGCGATGTGGTAACAGAAGACCAGCTGACGGCAAAAATGCTGCTAATTAATTTGCTGAAGCGGTACTCCGATGCCTGTACAGTATGTGTGTGTGTGTTTGAGAGCAACAGAGAGAGTGAGAGGTAGTGAGAGGGAGAAAGAGAGAGTGATAATTTATAAAAAGGCAGAAAGTTTAACCAGAGCTATTTTCGCTTGGTTACCCAGCAAGGGGGTAGGGGGCGCTGGTATAAAAAAAGAATGGAAAGTGAAATTGTGAGAAATTCGAGCCCAAACAGAGCAAGAAATCAATCCGAGCGATATGAGGAAGATTTTATCGCTTTCTATCGTGTGTTCTGAAAGTGACTACAGAGCGTCCGCGGCACGCTATCCTGCTGAGTCTTTTTTGATTTGGTGGCAATATGTCGAACTTGCTGGAACACTATACCCTAACACTGCATCTTACTTCCTCGGGTAACAGCCTGAGGCGTCATGTGACGGCGATCAACAAGATGACGAAGCGAGGAATGTGCTTCTGGGATTACGGCAACGCGTTCCTCCTCGAAGCCTCCAGGGCAGGTGAGATGCTCGATTAAACAGTCCAGTGAACAATGTGCACGGAAAGGGTGATCGAGTGAATGAGTGAGCGAGGCGCCGAACAAAGGAATGCTCGAATGAACGAATGATCAGATGGTTGCGCGATGATCTATTAAAAAAAAAAACTTAGAGGGAGTGTATTGGTTATGGGTGAACAAAAACGAAGGACCGAATGAATTGTCGAAACGACAAAATAAATTTATGCGTGAGCGAATGAATAAATGAATGAAATAATGGCTTAATTACTCACTCAAAGATCAGCGAAATGAAGAAGGAAATGGGCCCCCTTTCATTCTGCACAGCCAGACACTTCATTAGCGGCAGCGTTACATCGTGTTGCCCACGCTCGGAAGATGGCTCCGGAGCAGTTATTTCGTTAAAAAATTATTTTGATTTCCCCTCCTTTAGCCCTTCATATTGCGCTCGCAAGACACAGCATCCTCGTTATATACACTGAGATGGGTAATAAAAACGTATTGATGAGAAGGGCATTAGCAATGTGTGATATAGCCCCTTATATCCATAGCGCACCGAAGGATTTTTACTGAGCAGTGTTGATTTGTCAGTGCTCTAGAGCCTTGCGTTCAGTCAAATAATCTTCACCGTCAACTTGTTCAACACGTCTCAGCAACAAAATGCTGCGATTGTCTTCATGAGCGCGAACACTTATGAAGAAGTGAATCGTGTACTAGCTCACAAAGTAACCGAGGGTGAAAAAAAAGTAGCCTTGCGCTCGGCTGGACCACATAGCGCAAACACAGAAAACAGAAAACACAGTAGACAGGACAGCACTCGTCCTGTCTACCGTGTTCTTCAGTGTCTGTGTTATTTCGTATGGACCATGAACGAACTTGCCCAAATGAAAATTCTTTATAGCCTTGTGGTTTTATTTTCTTTTAGATGCGAAGCAGCTTATGGCGGGGGCTCTGTCCCTCCTCACCGCGGCGTCCAACCCCCACAGCGCATGCGCGTCCCCTCCCCCTCTCTCTCCTCTCCTACGCTCCTCCTTTCTCTCCTCTAGGAATCCTCTACTCTACGGAGCGGCGCGCACGACAGGTGGTGCGACAGCTGCATACTCCGCTGGGGGGGCGCCACGGTAGTTCCGCGGTATGAAAATGACGGAGCGCGTGCGCCTCATTCTCTTTCCTGTGCAGCGCCGCGATGAGCGCTCGGGCCATCACGCAACCACCGCGTTGTCTCTCTTCCTCTTATACATTCTCATCGTCCTCTCAATAAAATTACACCATATACCGCGCAAGCTAACCATCTCCCCGCTGCTTCGCATCCACGCATGGTTCCCTTTAGCGGGAGATGGTGTATTTTTTGGTCCTGGGTACCCGTGTTTGTGAAACGCTCTAAGTAAGCTCAATTTCCAGCGAATTCCGGTTTCAAGGCATGTGACTAGCGAAGGCGAACGGCCAATGGCAAGGATCAAGCGGGAACGAAAAAGTGTTGGCGGTATTAATCTGAAGCGAATTGTCAGGGAGAGACCTTATATATATTTTAGAGAAATTGCTTCTAAACGTGTCTTTTACGCGTTTTCAGGTGCTGACGTAGGCCACAACGGCATCAGATTCCGTTACCCGTCCTACGTCCAGGATATTATGGGGTGAGCACATTCAGTTATTGCAAGATAATGCATGCACCACCTTGAACGTCAAATGGTGACGTACGGGAGGTGATGTTTGTGTAATATATTTTCTCTTTCTCTCTTTTTTTTTTTTTTTGCAGTGACATATTTTCTCTCGGCTTTGGACCATTCAGGTACGTTATTGCGCAATTGTAAAACCACGAAGACAATGATATCAAGTACCTGCTTTCTTTCTTTCTTTCTTACTTTCTTTGTAACGGTAGCTCAATGTTTTTCCTTGTGTTGCTGAGGCAAACTTATATTTTTTATTTATTTTTATTTAGAAAAAAACTGCCAGTCTGAGTGCCAGACTTTGGGCAGGGGTGGGCGATACAATGTTGTAAGATAGCCGATACAATGCTAAAAAAAAAGAAACATGAAATACGGTCCACAATCCCGTGACCGTGACATAGAAAATAGTACAAAAAAAAAAGCCATCAGAAAAAAAAGAGAGAAAAGAGAAGAAGAAGCGCACACTGGGTCAAAAAAGTGGAAAGAAGTGGCACCAAATATCAACTGTAGTCGAAATAAAATCAGCAACACTACAAAAGTACAGAAGCGAAACATTGAACTTCAAGCAATCAATCTGATCGAGATAGGTACTAAAATAAAGCGCACTGTAAATAAATGAAGGTGTAGCTATGATACATATGGAGCAGGTAACGCACGGAGAAACGAGTTGAGATCGATGCTTTCAAGAATCTCTGATGGCAAGTTGTTCCACTCGCCGATTGTGCGGGGAAAGAAAGAGTACCTGTATGTGTTAGTATGGCAGAGGTGCTCAGCAACTCTTTTAGGGTGGGAGGCGCGTGTTTCGCGGCGCAAAATTGGTTCGATGTAATTACTCTTCTCTATTGCTAGCTTATTATTATATATGAGATAGAATAGCTTCATTCTCTCGCGATAACGTCTCCATTCAAGGGTTTCCAGCTTAGCGCTTTCCAGAAGAGCTGACGGAGATGTGTCACGTTGGTAGGCATTAAATATGAATCTTACAGCTTTTCGCTGTACTGATTCTAGTTTGTCTATGTTTGCTTGCGTGTGCGGGTCCCAGACAGCCGATGCATACTCTAATATTGGTATTACGTACGTTATGTATGCGAGTAATTTAGTTTCGCGGGATGCCTTAGCGAGTGCCCGTCTTAGGTAACCTAGTTTTTTCAAAGCCTTTTTCTCAATATAAGACATATGTTCGCTCCACCTTAAGTCAGATGTGATAACAAGGCCAAGGTACGTATACTGCGAGACAAAGGACAAGGAGTGATTGCCTAGATTGTACTGGAACTTTAATGGGTCCTTTTTGCGAGTTATGGTCATCGCCACTGTTTTTTTCGCGTTAATAGTCATTTGCCATATTGCGCACCAATCTTGAATTTTATTTAAAGAGTTGTTTAAAAGAACCTGGTCTCTGGAAGCATTAACTACTTGATAAAGCACGCAGTCATCCGCGAAAAGCCTTATCTTTACTGGAATATCACGGACGATGTCATTAATAAAAACCAAAAAGAAAAGAGGTCCGAGGACGGATCCCTGAGGTATGCCGGACTGAACCGGCGCGGACGACGAGTTGATACCACCGACCGTGACGCACTGGTGCCTGCAGCTCAAGTATGCTTCTATCCATGCTAATAAGGTGTCGTTTTTCAGAATTGATTTTAGTTTGATGAGTAGCTTTCGGTGTGAAACGCGATCAAACGCTTTCTCAAAATCTAAAAATAGTATGTCTATTTGGCTTTGTTTGTCTAAATCAGCTGCAATGTCGTGCACCATTTCAAGCAGCTGCGTGACCGTTGACAAGCCGCGTCGGAAGCCATACTGGCGACTGTCTATTATGTTGCTGCTTTCGATGAACACTGAAAGGTGCTTGAATATTATGTGTTCCAGAACTTTAACACATAGACATAACAACGATATTGGTCTGTACGCGGATGGTATGGACCGGCTTGATTTTTTTGGTATGGGGGTTATTTTGGCATAACGCCAGTCATGAGGAAGTTCTGCTCGAGAAAGAGATTTGCGAAATATTAGGCTCAGATACTTAGAACACCATTCTGCGTAGCGCACCAAGAAGGCATTGGGTATGTTGTCGATCCCACTGGATTTCTTATCATCTAGCTTGAGCAAGAGGGAAAGTACGCCCTCTTCCTTTATTTGTACATTGTCAATCGGTGGCAAATCACTAAACAAGAGAAACTCGGGTTCTGTGCCGTTATCCTTAGTGAAAACTGAGCAGAAGTATTGATTGAGTATGTGCGCTATTTCTGAGCTGTCAGTCACAGCATTGTTGTCTATTACCAGCGTAGGTGGCGATTTTTTATTTGGTGACAGATACCTCCAGAATTTCGCCGGGGACGAAGAAATAAAATTCTTTAGCTGTACGTTTTGATAATGAGCCTTTGCGTCAGCGATGCAGTTTTTAAGCTGTAATCCCAGTGCGCAAGTCGAGTCGCTTGTGGACCTTGCGATTCGATTTTTGTTTTGCTTTTTTAAGTCTTCGTCCCAAGCGTATTATCTCTTTGGTTATCCAGGGGTTAGTCACCGTGTTATTTTCCGCTTACGTGGCACGAAGTCATCAATACACTTTATCACAAGGTTCTTGAAAAAATTCCACAGATGATTGACTGAATGCTTATCTGATTCGTAGAGAGATACAAAGTGTGCGAATGAGCTGTCTAATACATCCAGCACGTCAACATCACTTGCACGAGCAAACACAGGCACGAAGGTTTCCCGTTTCACGACTTTACGCACACAACTTAGCTGCATTTTTAGGCGTACAATTTTATGATCTGATATGCCCTCAAAAATTTTGATAGTGGGATATCGCTGTAGTGCCCTGTGGTTGACCAGGAAGAGATCTAGGATCGATTGCCTGGTACCTTGGACGCGAGTAGGTACTTGAATAAGTTGCGCCAAGTCATGAAACAGCATAACATCAAGAATATGTTCAGCATCATTTGAAAGTGCATAAGGAAAGTCATTGTCCCATGCAACATGGGGTACATTAAAATCGCCAACAAGGATTAGGTTACAGGAGTGATTTCTATAAGGCAATAAAAATTCATTCAGCCTTTCATAGAAGGATATGTCGGAACTCGGGGGCCTATAGAAACCACCAATTATTAAAGCACAATCCTTCAGGATAATCTTGACAATAACGCATTCAATTCCAACAATGTCGGCCAGTCTCAACACCTGCAACGAGTCCTTGAAAATAATTGCAACTCCACCACCACGCGAATCTCCATCCTTCCTGTAGATGCAGTAACCTGGGGGTGCAATTTCAAAGTCATTAATGTCGCTGTTAAGCCATGTTTCCGTAAGAACTATAATTTCTGGCTTCTGAGCAGTGACTATGCTTTCTAAATCAGCCGTTTTATTCACAATGCTGCGGGCGTTGACGTTTAGGCAAGTGAAACTTTCTGGGGGATTGCATGGTCATGCATCTTTTCGCCTTGCCTTACCTTGTTTCTTTGAAACTGACACTCTAGCCCTTTTCTCGTCATCCCATTCAAACAGTTCATTGTCGATCCTAATTTTATCATGTACAAGCCTGACTTTCTTTCCTGATTCGCGTAGGTCGGCCGCGCTATCCCAGAGCTGCTTTCTTATTTGTCTAGTGGCGGCGGAAAAATCTTCAGACACGGACATGCGCTTGCCTTTCAGCTTGAAGCAGTTTTTCAGTATGCTTATTTTTTCACGATGGTCGAATAATTTCAGTATCACAGGGCGAGGTTTGTTCGGCTGGCGACGCCCCATTCTGTGTAATCTTTCAACTGAGCGCACGTCTACTCCTAACGTATTCTTAAAAAGATCGGTGACGACCTTGTCGTTAAGGGCATCGGTCGATTCGTTTTCGCTCTCTGGAATTCCGAAAACAATAAGGTTATTGCGTCTGCTTCGGTCTTCTAAATCCACAAGCCTTTTTTCAAGACATTGCACGCTTTTTTCAATCCTATCAACTTTTTGCAGCTTAGATTCAATGGCGTCTAGTCTTTCTTGTATAAGTTTCTAACCATCAAGTATTTGCTTGAGAAGTTCCTGTGTACTAGGTCCGGAGTTGAGCTCAACGTCGCCACACAACATTAACAAAGACAAGAGTAGATGCCGCGTGTTAGTCAAGAAAGAATGCACACAGTTTGGGCACGTCAGCCGAAAGAAACAACGGTCGCTTGTTTTAACTGTAGAATAATCAACACCAACCTGTACAAAGAACAATAGCGGATTTGTCATGACGCCGTTCTGATGCCAGCCGACGTGCCCACTGCGCGGATGTTGGTGCAGCAGTCCTTTTATAGCCACAGTCGATGCAGTTGAGGCGCCATCATGTGGTGTTGAAAGATCCAGCACGTGTGATCCTTCGTCGTGGTTCCACTGCTGATACGGGAGCGTTGTGGAATTTATCTTCGTAGTCGGTGCGCTGGCCGCTGTAGAGAGCACAGGTAGCAATACCTGTACACAGAACAATAGCGGATTTGTCATGACGCCGTTCTGATGCCAGCCGACGTGCCCACTGCGCGGATGTTGGTGCAGCAGTCCTTTTATAGCCACAGTCGATGCAGTTGAGGCGCCATCATGTGGTGTTGAAAGATCCAGCACGTGTGATCCTTCGTCGTGGTTCCACTGCTGATACGGGAGCGTTTCCGCAGCCCCTGTCATATTTTGCGACACTCTAGCTAGTCTCTCAGTTGATCAAGTCGCTGCTTTCTCGGCATGCAACGCCTTCTCACGAAATATGCAAGAAACAGAGTACTCAACTACGTTAACGCAGAAAGTATGCGAGGTATCTCCTTTCTTGTTCGACTTCATGTTTCACTTCTCATATTTGCCTATGGATGATGTTCATATAGGCGAATTTATATAGCGTTACAGCAGACTAAGTATAAAAAAAAAAACTGACCAAACGCGGAGAAGTTGATAGATGCTATTGACCGGTTTAGTCCAGGCATGGGTTGACACTTTACCGTGTGCTTAATGCTTCAGCGACAAGCGTATTATTACGAAATAGATGCGCTGTCAAGCTCAATGTAACTTGCAACATGGAAGCGCTGGGTCGAACGCCCTCCAAGATTGCGCGCGGCTTTCACTTGCCATTATTTCCATAACTAAATCCTCTGCTCTCAATTCACGAGCGTCCTCACATGAGATGACACCTAGTTTTGAACGTATGGGTGAGTGAAAGCCATGCACAATCTTGAAGGTCGCTTGGCTACGTGTTTCCATGTTGGAAGTCACATTGAGAACGATTGTACATCACTGGCAGTAAAACTTACAGACCCTTAAAGGTCTGTGTATTAGATAAGGGACAGTGCAAGATTACCTTAAAACGCCTCTAGCTCACAGAAAGAACTCCCGATAGTACTTTTTGGCTTTGGGGTATTTTTGGAACGGATCCTGGTTTGTTATGATATGAGACTGTTACGATATGATATGAGACTGTTATGATATGATATGAGACTGTTATGATATGAGATTGTTATGATATGAGACTTACGATATGAGACTGAAGAGAAGACGGGCACTAAAAACAAGGACTATCTATGGTAAACAAACAACTAGCTACCAAGTGCTAACAATTCTAAATAAGCATGAAGGTAATATTGAATTCAATACGACTAGAAATGCATTCCAAAATAATGTAATGGAAATGTTACTAACACAGGGTTTAAGAGAGTGATTGTTAAAACAATATGTGTACGTGGTGTGTACGTGTACATATATATAAATGTGTATGGTTTTTCCTATAGTAATTATGCATATGCTTACGTTCGTATCTTCATGTCTGTATGCTGTTGTAATATGTTCAGCGCTGCATCTTACCGTTTTCATATTAGTTTTTCTTTCCTCCTATCAGCATTTCTCCTTTTTTCATATGTAATATCCTATGTTTTGAAGAAAATAGTAGCACAATAACTATGCGAGCGTAATGGTATGTAAGATTTTCTGTTTTTCCTGATGAATTGTATCGCAAATTATTACGATATTGTGTGTTTTTTCGTTCACTGTCAATGAACTACCATTATATAATGCAATATGGTGTATTAACATGTTTACGGGTGCAGGGGCCCCTGTCAGGCGTTGCTCGCCTTTAGCTCCTGTACCTTTCTTGAAAAAGTATTCAAGATGAAAATAAAGATTCATTCATTCATTCATTCATTTTACGCAGCGCATGGGCAGGACGAAACGAGTTAATTATCAGTTTGCAGTACTCTAATTAAAGCACCCATGGGAAAGCAGGGTGTTTATATGGCAGGTCAAAATGTCATGAAAGATACCATTCCAGGTGGGTTTGCACGTCTGGGTCGAAAGACGATTTGGAGCTGACAGACAAACTGGCCGCTTCCGTTCTCAAGGGGTTGCTCAAGACTAACGGTACGTCATTTGTTTGAAAAAAAAAATTGAATCATAACGTATTTTTATAGCGTAGACTGCAGCAATTTGTAGAACGAGGGGCATGACTTAATGTATCGTAAAGCAATGTTGAGTTCAGTGTCGCAACAAGACACCAACACAGATTGTACATGGCCTAGGATTGGCCGTTACATTACACTGTGATGAGAAGTTAATTTCCTTCTCTATGAATGAAATTCGATCCGAGGCTCTTTTACGCTTGCAGCAATCGACTATGAACACTCCTGATGGAAGAAGGAAGGAAGTTTCTTTTTAACCTGATTTATACACACCCTGACCACCGTTTCCAATGCTGACTGTTTGAAGCTCTCGAGTGTGCACACACACCCACCAACAGCTCGTCCACTCCAGCATGCACACCCGACCTGCACGCTACCCACTCAAGTAGCTCGTCCTGCCAACTTAACCGACATTCTGAGTCGACCCACTGAATCAACTCACTCGACCTACCGTCTCATCAGCGCACTCACCCCAACTCACTCACCCTGCTAAGTGCTAACTCAACCAAATCACATCACTCTACCAAGTCTACCAAAGAGTACACCAAACTGATTCACTTTGCTAGCTCGCAATCCAGCTCGCTCTATTAATTGAACAAACTTATCAACATCGCCGATTCAACCAAACAACGTAACCTACCAACTCAGCCAAGCCTACACACGCGATTCACCTGGAGAACTCACTCATCCGACTCCGTTACCCTGACAACTCAGACTCGCTCGAGTCAACCAACCCACTCATCCAACTTCTTCACCCTGCCACTCAAACGACTCACTCACCTACCAACTCAACCAACCCGCTCAAACAACCCATTCAACTAAATAATCACCTTGCCCATCCCCTCTAACTTGCAGTACCAGAGCACGTGAAGCAGCAGTACAGGGACAACATCGCGTGGATTGAAAAGGCCGCAGATCACAACCTGGTGAGTGACATCATGAGAGAGAAACTGCCTCCCTCCCCTATGCCTCAAGAAAAGACCACGTGTTTAAGCAACCTTTTGCCGTACATGGTTTCATTGTCGCTGCCCAATGGTGACAGTTTTTGGCTGTGGAGAAACTTCATGCATATTTTTAAAAAAGGATTTACGAAAAGAGAAAAAAATAAGGTTTATAAAGTAGTAAATTTTATCGAGCAAGTACGAGCGTTCTCGTCAATGGTTTCGTGTCTCGCAGGTGGTCGGCTCCCAGGCGAGGATCCTGTACTCGGACAAGACGGGCAGAACTCAGATTGCCCTCGCGTTCAACCTCGCCATTAGAGAAGGAAGGCTCAAGGTACGCGCACAGTCGGCACATAACTACGACTTTCCATTGCACACCAAGTACAGCGTTGAGCTTGACGAAAACTCAGGATTGAACAGGCGTATTATAGTATGGTCATACTTTCACAACTCTCATAAACGTTACTTCACCTTGCAGGATCCCGCATGACTCATCTGCCATATTCATGTCCCGTTAACTTATTGGACAGCCGCTAACCGTTTTAACAGTAGTATTAGAAAACTTCATTTCCTATTTTGGTGATGTCCCAGAAGGTGAGACCCTCAGTACAGGACCCCTTTTACTGATGTAATCCGGCTGCTCCGGTCATCACATTGACACGCGCAGAGCTCGTGCTTAAACTTAATGCTCACATCTTCGTTATTCCTTTTGACAGGGTCCAGTGGTGATCAGCCGTGACCACCACGACGTGAGCGGTGCAGACAGTCCGTACCGGGAGACATCCAATGTGTACGACGGGTCAGCCTTCACTGCAGGTTCGAAACATGCACTCTAGCATGAAGTTCGCGATCATTTTTTTTTTTTTTCGCCGGGTGTTCCCGTTTTGGCTTGGCCCGATTGACACGGCCCATATGTACCCCCATCTGAACTCTATACTTAACCACTGTATTTCGACACTGTTCACTACGGCGTTATACAGTAAAGGGAACAAGTGGTACCTATATAGATATTTTCCTTAGTGTGAAGACGCACCATGCACTTCACCACCTAGTTCGCGTGGGGTCTTGCTTTTTACAGCCGAACTTGTGTATACCTAAGCGAAACGCTCGCGGTCCAACCACAGAAAATGTAGATCCTTTGCGTAGTTGGCGCATACCCAGTCCTGGGGATTGGCCGAGAATCGAGTAATCAAAACGAAAAATTCAATGTAGAATAAAAAGGGCGAAGTTTTTTACCAAGACATTAGATTAGAATTGATACGTAAAAAATAAAAATCAAGGCACTGGCCCGTGGACTAAAGCGTCCATGTCTTTTTGCAGCCGCAGGAACAAGCGCGTGGCAAAGGCACGCACTCGCAAGCTTCGCCTTTCCCCCGTCTTCGCGACAAAAGTAGGGCTGCTGCTTTTGTTTTTTTTTTCTTTTTAACATTCCATTTCGCTTGACATTAATTTTTGCCTCACATAACCGGTAGCCCGCGCGATGTGACCAGAACGGTAAAGCTTTAGTTTCAGGACTCTTGGTTCCAAGGAACTCCCAGAAATAATCTTCCTGAGTTAACGATAGATTACTCCCAGCTGATGAAAGCCCCTTTGACCTCGCGATAAAGGCTCTTGCAACCTCTTTCTCCCTTTTTAACTGCGTAAGCGCGCGTAATCTTCCCGAGCTTGCCATGTTCCCGTACTTTACGTATCTTTTTCCAGATATGGCCGTGCAAAATTTCGTCGGGGACGCGCTGAGAGGAGCGACATGGGTGGCACTGCACAACGGCGGAGGCGTTGGCTGGTTAGTACACCTATAAAAACTGACGTCATTTGAAAATTTAACTTCAAGCCCCTGTCCCAGGGAGTAATGACGAGGATACCCTCTTGCAATATATTCACTGAAAAGCTTCGCAAGAAGTAACAGGCACCAATGATAGTGATATAGTTGAATGATGTCATGATACAGTGCACTAAAGAAGCGTAGTATACTGCTACTGCCTCCACTACATTGCAGTTTGTTTAAGCTGTAGCTGCTGGTCTACGCCAGTTCCTTGGCAGTGGATTGCTTCTGCTAAGATGAGAGAAAGTGAAGCACATTTGTAGAGATTCACTGTAGGAACTGCCTGGCCTACACATACACAAGTGTAGGGAGACATACAGCAAAGTGTTGTCTCACGGTTTCATTTTGTGTTCTTGTCCGCATGTCCAACTTTCCTTTTTTTTTTTCTTGCTAGTAAGTGAATTCGATAGTGCGACCTAAGATCGCTGATATACCGTCATATAGCGGTCATAACGATTTCGTCAGATTAATATCGCTGCTTGCGAAAAAGTGTGAGAATTCATAAGTCCGATCGGTGCGATGGGTTGGCAACGCCTGACAGAGAGCGAAATGAAAAGTAATATAAGAAAGTGAGGAATTAGAACGTTGACAGCAAAAAAAAAAAAAGAAAGAAAAGAAACCACAGAGGGACGACAAATTCATGGATGTAGCGCAACAAACTTGGCGTAACATTCACAATAATTGCTCGAAATTGAGACTGCAACCAAGCAGGCAATGTTGCATTGAATGATACGAAGAACGCCAAGACGTTCGCGGATGAAGTTCTTCTTAACTAATTAGTTATTTCCTTAATTAACATCAAGCATTCTTATCTTCGCAGGGGAGAAGTCATCAATGGAGGCTTCGGCTGTCTTCTCGACGGAACCAAGGTTAGAAAGCAGCAGTATTTATTTATTTATTTATTTATTTATTTATTTAGTCATTATGAGCTGTATAAGCTGACCATACTGAAACACATTTGGCCTTTCTGGAGCAAACGTATGACTAAAATATAGGTGAGTGAAAGATGAGTGTTGCAACAAAATGCATAGCAGTGAGATTGCAATTCTGAAAAATAAAGGGCGGAGAGTACTACGTGTTGCATTGCTCATAACCTAAAGAGCGACGTTCAGGGTATAATATGGAAGCCTGAAGTGACGAAAAAAAATCGATGAACAGGGAAGGTCACTGGAGCCAACGACGTTTCGGCAAGTTGAGTGGTCCTAGTCAGGGCAGTACGAAGATGACACCCTGACAAAGACAAGTCCTGTTGCCGAAACGTCATCTTAAGCGACATCGTTCAACGATTTCCCACCATTCCACTTAGCATGACTTGTGTACCATAGAACACCATCAGCTGGTGTTCACCGGCATTTCCCACTCGCACCATGAATAACCACTGAAGAAATCGACGTTTCGGAGCTTGCGGTTATGAGACGTTTCTTAGCCGCGAAAAACACATGGAGACAAACAAAGCAACCCAGACACGGTACGAGCGACACTGTGTTGCCTTCTTTGTGCCCGTGTCTTTTTTTGCGGCTAAGTAGTGTCTCATAGTAAGCTGCAACCTGGCCAATAAACAGTTCTTACGGTTATTCCTGGGCTACAGAAAAGGATGACAGTTCGATGGTTTAATAAACTGACGTCAATGTCGTCTGTTTCTTTCCAGGAAGCAGACGGGCGTTTGACAACGCTTCTTTCCTGGGACGTCAACAACGGGGTGAGTATAGAGACTCGGACCACAGCCATGACTTCACGGCTCTGAAAACATCCCGAGCCGGGTATAATGCGAAACAAGGGGCGGTTGGGAATCTCGCGCACTGAACTGTAGTTGAATTCATTGGCACTTTCGTGTACGTTTGATGCTGTATTTGCAAAATTGAATAGACTACGACTTTTAACAGCCAAGCTGTTTAAGTTCGAGGTTGAGCCGTGCCGAGCGTACGCAGTTAACAACAATGAAGCTGTCACCCGGAAGGGAGAAGCTCTTGCCCGTGACAGTGATTATACGAAGGAAAGTGTATAGAAAGAAAGAAAGAAAGAAAGAAAGAAAGAAAGAAAGAAAGAAAGAAAGAAAGAAAGAAAGAAAGAAAGAAAGAAAGAAAGAAAGAAAGCCCACATCCTTTCACTCATCGCACTGCCACCTGATAGTGATGTGAATTTGACACCGGTATGCCCCGGCTCAGCTGTTTCATCAGGTCTCACAGGCGTGAAAACTGGCTTTACCTTTTCTTTAATTGAGTTGCTTGTCTAGACGTAAAGTTGACGCACAGTGTGCAATGAGTTATCGTGTTCGCACCAGTGCGCTAGACGAACCAATAACTTAGACGACACCGCCATGTCGTCATTCCCCGGAAGAGTCGGCTTTTCATTTTAATGGCTCCATTCGCGAGGAGCAACAAGGCCACACAGAATGACGTCCCCGCATTGAACGTTGGTGTTATACGAATTTCTTGGTTCCTCTTGGAGCACTAGATCGTTCGCATAACCTCGATAACACGTCAGGTTGTCTCGCTGTGGCACTGTGTTGACGTGAGTGAGTGAGTGAGCGAGTGAGTGAGTGAGTGAGTGAGTGAGTGAGTGAGTGAGTGAGTGAGTGAGTGAGTGAGTGAGTGAGTGAGTGAGTGAGTGAGTGAGTGAGTGAGTGAGTGAGTGAGTGAGTGAGTGAGTGAGTGAGTGAGTAACCGTTTTGTTGTGCTCTATAGGTGTGTCGCAGGAGCTGGTCGGGCAATAAGTTCGCCTACGAGACAATCCAGCGAGCCATGAAGGATGATCCGGCGTTGCTGGTGACGCTGCCCAACGAAGCCGACGACCAGCTTGTCAAGAAAGTACTGGCCGCAAGGAACGTCCAGGGAGCGAACAAGAGTTGGTGAAGCGCGACAGTTCGCTGAACACGACTTAAAAAACCAGGGCGCTATTCCAAAAACTTCCCAATTCCGCCACGTTGTTGAATTCGCCACTCTATCCCTGTGGATTGATCGCCAGGGCGGATGCTCTCTCGTTGACTTGTTCAAGACGGCAGTTTGACGGAATACAACAGCATGACAAAACTTGGCACTGTCATGCTATATCCTATTATCTTTATCCGAAAGAATTCAATCTACTTACGCATACATACGCAGCAGAAGACTGATAGATCACGTGTTACCAGTGAACAGTAAAATAAATATTTGTTTCCAACGCTGTTGTCACGTGTCGTTTGCAGGTTTCGCAGGAGCACTCGAAACGCAGAGTATACGGTCGGGAAAAATTTCATACCGGAAACTGTGATAATTTTAAGTGGTAACTCTCCATAGTATTATAAAAACACTGTGGCGCTTCATAACGAATTCTATTGTTCATAGGTGATGCCCTGAAAAGTACTAACTGACAATTCCCTCTACCCTTTCTGCCAATAACCCTGTCTGTCTCCTGAAGTACGACATCGGTAATTATTCTTCGCCACTGGTAAAACTACCACTGGTAAATTTCTACCACCTGAGATTGTTTAACGTGCACTGACATCGCACAGTATATCTGCACATCTGCGGAGTACTTCTGTCATTTCGTCTCCACGGAAGTGCGGCCTCCGCGGCCGGGATTCGATCCTGCCGCCTTCAGGTCAGCAGCCGATCAAATGACTTGATACCCCGCACCTCCCCGCTTTTTTTATGTGTTAAGCTATCTACCGAACACCTTCCAGTAAGTAATAAGGTGGTTCTCCAGGAAGGAGGAAGATGGTGCCATTTTCAGCAGCTTTTCCGGGAGCGATTTTCGGCGTCAACTCTCAACCCCCTCCCGCTTTCTGTTTACACTACAATTTTTCCTTTACAAGGTTTGCAGAACTGGTACTCTGTTAATGCAGTTATGTCGGCGGTGTTGGTGGTGTGGTGAAACTGACATCTTTGAGCTTTTAACGAACGCTTGTTTTCCTTCGTTTCACCGCATGCAGGGTAGCAAAACAGACTTCGACTGTTAAGCCTATTCTTGCTTCCTTTCCCCTCCTCACGCGCTCTCTCTAATAGTAAATCAAGCGAAGCAGCCGCTATACCCTCGCCTAGTCACGTGGTACTGCAGCGACGAGGTTCCGAGCGGGCGCAGCTGCGACTCACCCTCACAACGGATCACGCAGCGTGACGTCACATACAGCGACTCAAGTTCACCGCGATGGCCGTGAATGACCTTGAGGGACATGTAGTAGTAAAGTTTTTTCTCTAAAAGAAGTGATAGAAACAAAGTGGACGTCCGACTTCAAATGTAGCTTCACGGCATGACGCATCTTGCTGCAGAGAAGCTAGCTATAAAGGCAAACACGTTGCTATACCGTGAAGCCACTCACTCTGGGCGTAATTGTCATTTATCGATAACTGCGAAGAATCCTAGCTTGCTTTTCTACAATACATGCGCACATTACGCCGATCACTTTTCTTTTTCTTTGAGGATGTGGGGAGTGAGCCAATTTCTTTTTGTCTGCGAACAGATACCATGTATGAAGGTGCATTGACGAACGAGTATTCGAATGACATTGAGAAATGAAGCTGCTGTACACACAGCGCATTGTTTTTCTTCTCCTGTCACCGCATTATGTAAGACAGCTACCTGAGCTCCATGTGAACTCGCATTGAATTTATTTCAGCGCAAGTACCCAACCAGGTGCGCTTGTTTTTGTACCGCTTTGTTTTCTCGGAATGAAGACATCGATCGAACTCGCCTTCTTCTGCGGACAGCCGCTATTCCTTTCTTTCCTATAAAATAGCGCCATGTATTTGGCAACTGTTCTAGTGAAGTGAACGCTAAGCGTGCTTCAGCTTTATACCGGCTTCCGATACGAAACGCGCCTCGCCGAGCTTTAGCATTTACGCTTGCGGAGATACACTTTTGTTCGTGCGGATAAGTGACAGCTTACGAGGATGCGTCATAAGAAATTTAAACAGCCACGGGTTGAATAATACTGACTGAAAGTGCATGGTGTCTTGAAATCGTATTTCGAGAACGTTAAGAATAAGAAGAGGAGTGTAGATGTCTTGCTTCTCCGACCTGTGTCTTACAAGGAAGGAAGTTATTAACAACTATTTCCGCTTCGCGGGTGATTAGATAAATATCGCAGACTGAATAGCGACATCCTTTGCACGTCGGGCTGCTGTGGTTGGGGTCTGCCAGAGCGCGCCTTCAGTGCGAAAGCATTTCCGCCCTACCTATCGAGAGTTCGCGGATAGCAGCAAAGAACAGGAGGCTTTTATGACATCCGCGAATGATCGCGAACAAGTGCAATATATCAAAGCAAAGGTGCCTTCGCGAGAAAGAGGCAGCTCAGGTACGTGGTTGTTCTTACAAATACCACATGCTGGCACGCAGCCGCGAGTTGTTTGCGTCAGTCCGGATGGCGATCGAATATTGAACATTACGTTGCCACAGAGCTTAGAAAACGGGAGTACGAACTGTAAGAGGGGCAAGACCAAGATCGCTGACTAGGAGGTCACCTTTACAAGCAGCTTACAAAAGCAAAGCGTAATCAGAACAAATAGCACCTAGGGGAATTCACAACAGAAAGCTTCGCTTTATGGGAGGATGCTTTAGCTTCTTCCTTAAGTGTGGAACGCGAGAGTCGCCGTACTCTGTTAGTACACATTCACAAGACACATAGAACACCGGTAAGCTAGTGATCGTCTGCGACATCATCTCCTCAACGTTTCGGCGCGGAATTCAAAGATGAAACGTTGACCTAGATGTTTTCCTCTAATACAGAACATAAAATGACGAAACTAGCACCGGTGATGTTACCAAATATTAATTTCTCAGTCTAAACCATCTCACTTCACTTTGCTGCCCCTTAAACGCTGTCGCGTTAGAAAGCTTTAGAAACACGAGAAGGCATAACCGAAGTGCGCACTCCACAAAGGACAATGAAAGGGTCGACGGAAAACAAAACATTCTCTTGAAGCGGAGAATGCTCGGCCTCGCTCATCAATGTGGTTGACCTTGCAGCCGAACCTCAGGCCATAGCGGTGCTGTCGAAGCAGCTGCGCAGATGATGACGCGTCGCTGGCCTTCTCCTATACACTTCCAGAGACATAGCACAAAAACTGCCTATTCTTCTTTTCCCAAGCGAAGGCAGCCATTGCACCCGTCGGCGCGACCACAGAGGTGTTCCCGGTGTTGTGTATCCGGGACGCATTCTTTGAGAGTGACCGCTACTTGAGTCCTAAAGAATGAGCACGCTCAGAGAGATCTGCTCGGGGCTACCACTGGACCCTCTGCCCCCGGCCAAGTCGAGGAACCCGAGGATCGCTCACGCTCCAGATAGAAGCGTTCCCCTCACAGCGGAAGAGACCGCAGTAAGTGGCAACCTTCAGCCTTCATAACGAAATGCGGTATGCAGTCAGCCTTCGATAAGGCACAATCGCGAGCAAAAGTTTGGAGTGCAATGGGTGCAGCAAGTACTTCTTTTTGTTTCCAGCCTAAGTATGTTGGATGAAAATCGAGTGATTCAGGCTAAGTGCGCATATTCGACCAATGTGATGTACAGAACCAGTTCCCCACTGCGGAGCTGTGACAGGTAGAATTTAAAATTTTTGCTTTTGCCATAGTATCCAAAATTGCTTGTGACTGTATACGTTATTTACCGGACTTTGTCATGGTTGAGTAAACTTAGACAAAACTGAATTATGAAGATCCCTACTCATGCAAAGCTCTCGCTGCATAAGCGTATTACGTAAATTATATGGCTTTCCAAGCCACCCCTTGGCTTGATAAACAATGACACGCCGAAATTTTATTGAAGTTTACTTTTACTCGTTATCAAAATAGGGAATTTAGTATCTCCCCTAGAAGTTGTTTCATATCTGCTGTGTCGCCGTCATATATACTCCGACGAGTCGAGTACGATGCTCATTGTTCCCGATGACGTCTAGCATCGCGCGCTTGTACTTCGTGCGCTTACTCAGTGTTGCGGCTTTCCTTGCAAGGTGAGGTATGTGATGTAGTTGGCTTTACGTGTTTGTTAATGTACGCTAAAAGTTACAGACTGCGCAAAGTACAGGTCACACGACGTAGTAACAGGGTGAACAAAATGTCAGTGGTGTCGGAGCACTTTTCTTTTTTACCGGGAGTGCGAAAAAATTTTAAAGAAAGGGCTACCAAATCACCACCATCACCGTGCATGATGATAATGATCATCATCATCCTTATAATTTATTCTTCTAGAGTGTTTAATATTTAATGACCAAACACAATCAATATCTCCTACGGTACCGAATGGTCCTAAAATTGCTAACATAACATTGCAAGAGCTTCGTGACGTGTTCGCATAAATATCGTACAACATTATTTATGTGATTAGGTGCCATAAATAAATATATAATTAAGCACTAAGGCAATGCTATTTGAGCAGTATATGTCTGAAAGCAGTGTACGTCTTAGCAGAAAATACTCTTCATAGCACCTTTAACGGTTGTGTATGACAACACTTAGGAACCAAAGGACTTGCAAACTTTCTAAACTTCGAAGCATGAAAGTTCGCTAAAAAATAAAGAAATCATTGAGTGGCTCAACATAAGTATATCTATTGCGAATCATTACATGCATAACACAGTATCTCCTTCATAGTGGCAAATCTGTAAAGGAACAAAGCTATCTAAAGTTAGCGGGACAAAGCTACACAAATTGCGATAAGTGTTCTTAAGACTTTCACATTTATCTGTGTTACCACGGGAACGCAGGAGAGAGTAATCAAAGCTGTGTCGTTTGGTTAAAGTAGCATGCATCAAGCAAGCTTTTACGTTAAAAATGATTAATTATACTTACACTGAAATCGTTACATAATTTCACCATTCTTTCACTACGTCTTCATTACACCATTACACCATTTATTAGAAGTCTTAGAAGGCGAAACATTGCTTCAACTGGGAAGCAAACAGCACTGCTTCACAAGCATTTTCCCTGTTTCACCCTCCCCCACCCCCCACCCTCTTAAGCGCGCACACACGCACACATTCCCTTTCATTTCTTTTCCTTTTTTTTCTTTCAGACCGCACTCAAGAATGCTCTGCGATACTTCCCTCGGAAGCATCACGAAACGCTTGCGTCGGAGTTCGCGCGAGAGCTGTCGGATTACGGCCACATCTACATGTATCGCTTCAAGCCTTCCATTGCCATGAAGTGAGTTATATACCTATATAAAAATCACAATATAACAGACCCCTCTAAGAATACGCGTGGATCTCGCGCCCTAACTAAAACAAGGCGGCGAAGTTCTCCAAAAGTTAACCAATATATAAAATTATCGAACGTCTGTCTAAACGTAAGCAGTTCACATACGCAAGAGATGACCCAACGTGTGCTTAGCTCGTGCTAGGAGCGAAGAAGCTTGCTTACGCAATGTGTATTGCTTCCCCAGCGCATATATCTTAACTCTACAAGCATGCTTATGTGAGACAAAAAAATGTGCGCGAGTTTGACGCGTCCTTTCTGCGTCGTTTGCAGGGCGTACCCTATCGACGAGTACCCGGCCAAGACGAAGCAGGCTGCCGCCGTGATGCTCATGATCATGAACAACCTGGACCCGCAGGTAGCGCAGTTTCCCGAGGAACTGGTCACCTACGGCTGCAGCGGACAGGTCTTTTCCAACTGGGCGCAGGTGTGTCTGTTTGCGGTGTTCTACTGTTCTCCATGGCACGCTATAGAAGGAACCTTCGTAAAATGATTATCAGCACAACTATGTACTTAATCTGATGATTAAAACGCATTGGGCAATCTTTCCTCTCATGCATATTCATACAACACACAGTGCGAGCCCCACAGAAAGTTTCAACGTTTCATTGCTTGCTCAGCCTGTTCAGCTCTGCACGTTCGCCTGTTGGCAGTGCTATCATCGAGCCATTTTGAGAAAAGATTGAATATCTTTATTATAAAGGAAACGGCTTGTAGAAGGGAATTAGTTTCAGAAACTATATAGGGTCACATTCGATGCTAGGCAACCGCCTCATGTGCCAGCTCTGAGTGAGAGAGGGTAACATATCTCGCTCTCGCCTTCAGTCGTCGTTATTTGGGGTGTCCCGCAGTCTCCGAATGAATTTACGTGCTGCCTCGAGAATTCGTGCCAGGGGTCGTTTCAACCGCAGCATGTGCATGGTAGCAGGACGAGCGCCTGTATTGCTAGTGGCGCTTGGTCCTAACGCATCTTACATGCTTTTGTCGTCACTGCAGTCGACGGGTGTGTCAGGCTTGAGTCTCGTTCGCGCCCACCATGTAGCGAGGACATCTTCATCGCTTTTAAATCGCCGTGTCTTGCAGTTCTGGCTGGTGATGAACTACCTGTCCAGGATGGACGAGTCGCAGACTCTGGTCATGTACTCGGGACACCCGCTAGGCCTGTTTCCGTCACCCCGACCTAGTCCACGAGTGGTCATCACCAACGGCATGGTCATCCCGAACCACTCGTCGCACGAGGACTACGACCGCATGTTTGCCATGGGGGTCACCATGTAAGCAAGAAATTTAGCACCATAAGTGAAAAGCGTCGGAATCTCCCGTCGCGTAAGACGAATGAGACTCACTCGAGGAACACAGCTAGGCACTAGCAAGTCCGTCCCGTTAAAATATATTCTTCACTTGGTGCCTATGAGATTAAGGTAGGAAGGAAATAAGAGAGGAAAGGCAGCAAGGATAGCCTGTTCAGGACAACAGGTATGCTACCCTACGCAAGGGGAAGACAATGGTGGATATTGATGGTTAGACAGACAGACAGACAGACAGACAGACAGACAGACAGACAGACAGACAGACAGACAGACAGACAGACAGACAGATAGATAGATAGATAGATAGATAGATAGATAGATAGATAGATAGATAGATAGATAGATAGATAGATAGATAGATAGATAGGGGCATACAACACAACACCACGAACGTTTCTATAACGGATTCTATCAAATAAACAACCAAAACACAACGTACACGCAAATAAAAGACGGTGTCCCGTTTGCTGTTACTTCGTACGTTGTTTCACCTGGTTGTTCACTTTTATTTGTAGCAAGTAGCCCATATTTCGACTCTACTTTCCGAAACTGCGAAGTTAACCGTTGGCGCACAACAAGTTCACGTTTCTGCACAAGCACTGCTTCGGCCATCACTTGCCCTAACGGTAATTGTCCTCTAGGCTAAGACTTTTTTTTTTTAAATTTTACTTGCTGCGGTAAAGTCATACGTACTGATACTACAATGCAACAACTGTGATACGTTACCAACGGCGCCTGTATAGGAAGGGAGAAGCAATAATTTAGGAACAAGAGTGTTACAAGCAACAATGATTAAAGCCAACGAAGCCATAGAATGACTATTGTATTGACCTGCACGATTTTGCGCACAACAGTTTCAACAGCTGCAGGTCTACTTGAGTCCACAGGTCCAACCCGTGCCTCACATATTAGCGCCTGTTCATTGAATGTCCTTCGCTTTCCCAGGTACGGGCAAATGACAGCTGGCAGTTACTGCTACATTGGGCCACAAGGAATCGTTCATGGAACAACGGTATACTCTTTCAACATGAGACCTATGCGTTTGCTTTTATATTGCGATGTCGTATCTGACCAGATGGTGCAATTGAATTAACTAAATCAGAAGGGAGGGGGGGGGGGCTGTTAGAGATATGATACTACTTCAGGTAGTTTCCTACACCATCTATTTCTTTTCCTTGAGTTCACTCGCTTATTTAATTTCTCTTTCCATCTTTTTTTCCCTCCTTACCCTTCTCAAGAAGTGTGGTTGTAAAACAGCAGCTTCTCTTCCCGTAAGCCCCTTGCTTAACTAAGCAAATTTCTTTCTCTCGCTTTCTCAAAACAACATGGAACTAGCCCATGCAGATCTCACAAAATTAACGACATCATTAATCTGAGTCTTTCTTAGCATTCTCAAGCATTATGCACGGGTGGTCTCACTTAAGGGTAATTCAATTACACCTACAAGAGGCATGTACCATCGACGCAGGCGGACAAAATTAGCGATCGGGGTGATAAAATGAATGACATTTAATAATATTGAAAGTATTCAGCAAACCTGTAACACCTTCTGCAAGAGCTCTGGGGTTCGTGAGCATGCCCGTACAACGTAAGTGACCTTGTGTTAAGATAACTTACATATTTTCCAGGTCAAGCTCACTCGCAATTCAACATTTATTGCATTTACGTCTACAGATAACTGTAATCAACGCCGGACGCAAGTATCTCAAGATCGACGACCTCCGAGGAAAGGTGAGTGACCTCGGAGTATAAAGCCACAGGGCGCATTACATGTAATACTTGAAGCATATAATTCCTTAGAAACGGGGTAACATCCATCATTCTTAATAGCGACGTTCAGCCGGCTTACCGCGGCGCCGGCACATTGTCGCAGACAGTATCTATTGCAGTTACCATAACAAGACTGAAGCAACTTAACGCAATAAATACAACGTATCACTGCAAAAAAGCGCTCCCTCCCCCCCTCCCCTCCACCTTCCAAGAAAGTATTAACAAAAAACCAGTTACAACCAGCGGCTCAGTGACAAATGTATATATGGGAAGTTTACATACTATACACTGTGCAAGAGGATAGCGGAGTGGGTCATGGAAAAAATAAGTGTTAAGGACACCTTAGTAAAAAGAAGAAATGGATGTGGGCAGAGGATATAACGCGAAGGCAAGACAACCTTTGGTCCTTACGGGTTACAAAATGGATCTCTAAGAAGGCAAACGTAGCATACCGGTGGCAGTTAGCTTGGCGTGCAAATGAGATCAAGGAGTTTGCAGGAGTAAAGTGATCGCGGTCAGCACAGGGCCGGAATAATTGGAGATCTGTGGGAGAGGCCTTTACCCTGCAGTGGGTGTACACAAGCTGATGCTGTTGATGACACTGTGAAAAATCTTGCACCTTCATTTTCAGATCTTCGTCTCCTCCGGGCTCGGGGGCATGAGCGGTGCCCAGGCGAAGGCAGTGGTGATCGCAAACGGCATCGGAGTCATTGCGGAGGTATAATTGCGTGGCTTTTGGTGAATCTCAGTTCACCGGAAGCCATTCTTCGTTTTATTGCAAGTCATTGTCTGTCTCATGCTGAGCGTACGGCGGTAGATATATGCAGGCGGCTATTTCGTCTCGTTCCAGTGTTTACAAAACAACAAATATAACATTGCGCTCACCCTGTAATAGTGAGGTGCACAATGTTCCACATTTTGCGGCAAAAATATGCTCGGCAAAGACGAACACTCGCGCTGTAAACAGAATCAGACGGACCGAACACACGTGCCTGCTATTATGTATTGTACAATGTCACACTACGCTAGATCGAGCTCAATTAAGTTTCAAATCAGTTAAATTTTTCCTTCCGTAATTATGGAGGAAGGCCTCAAGAATAAAGGGAAATGTCCCATTTTACGGGGATTCGGACACCCTGTACAAGGCACATAGTAAGTAGACAAATTATGACTATACATATACATGCACGTATGAAATACAAGCCGTATGTTCGGCAACATTCCAAAAAATAAAATGCCTCCTGTCAGGCTCGAACTGACCGCGGCTACTCTGCATGTACGTACATACTTGCCACCGTGCATTTGCTGCTGACGAGTTGAATAGTATGCACTGCGGCAGTGAAATCGTTAAACAGCGGAAGTTGCATGGAGCCATTGTTTCGGCACGACGACTTCTGTGAACTCGGGGCAAAGACAAGCCCCGAAATGTCGTGTGTCGCGACATTTCTTTCAAGGATTTCTCACCCGTTCAAGCCTCCACCTTCCCCAAATGTTCTGTTTTACTTGGATATAAGCTGTGCACGATTGGGAAATTCTATATATTGTCATAACCTGGACAATCATGCTGCACGTACGCATATGACTAGGCAAGCGCCTACACTCTTCAAGAAACACTGATTCTTTCTTTTCATACTTTGGCATTTTATCTCGCGCCCTGAAAGTGCGCAGCGGCGGCTCATTTAGCATCACTTACGAGTGACGCAAAACATTCGTAGTAACATTCCATGTATATCTATAGCGTCTGTAGCGAAGAAGAGTGGCGCGCCTTATGGACGCAGTATCATCACCGTCTCACCGACGAAGAAGTGCTCGCGCTCTCGGTGTCTGACGCTCGCCTGAGACGGTCGCTTTGCTGCTTCGGCAGTAAACCGCCTTACATATTTGGTGGAGCTATGCTGGGTCTTTCCCCTCAACCCTGGAACTACGAACTCGTCACCGAGTTCCCAAAACCCACGTCCCTGAAAGACCTCCGAAGCTTTATTGGGCTTTGTTCTTACTTTCGTCGTTTCATCCGGAATTTCGCGACCATCATTGCTCCCCTGACTCGGCTACTTCGCGGCGACGCACACCTTTCTACTTGGTCTCCTGCTTGTGACGAAGCCTTTACAACATTGCGCCGTTTGCTAACTTCGCCTCCCGTACTGCGCCATTACGACCCTTCGGCCCCCACGGAAGTACACACCGACGCCAGTGGCGTAGGTCTTGGTGCAGTCTTGGCCCAGCGAAAAAGTGGGCATGACGAATATGTCGTCGCTTATGCCAGTCGAACGCTAACCAAAGCAGAAGCTAACTACTCCGTCACCGAAAAGTAGTGCTTGGCCATCATCTGGGCCCTTGCGAAATTCAGACCCTACCTGTACGGTCGCCCCTTCGACGTCGTTACAGATCACCACGCTCTCTGTTGGCTATCGACTTTAAAAGATCCGTCTGGCCGCCTTGCACGATGGGCTCTTCGGTTACAGGACTTTGACATACGCGTCATTTACCGGTCTGGCCGTAAACACAACGACGCGGATGCTCTCTCTCGGTCGCCTACACCACGTGACACGGCTTGCATTTCTGCCATCGAGTCGGCGTCGACGGCGTTTTCATCACAAGTGGTCGTCGACATGGCTCAGGAGCAACGCCAAGATCCGTGGATTACGGCGCTTATGGATTACCTTTCTGGCACTTCAACAACCAGCCCTTCCCGCGCTGTCCGCCGCCAAGCTTCTCACTTCGCGTTGCGGGATGGAGTTCTCCACCGTCGCAATTACGATTCCAACGGCCGCAAATGGTTGTTAGTCGTCCCCCGCCAACTCCGCACACAGGTCTGCTCTGCTCTCCATTCCGACCCGCAATGTGCCCATGCCGGCCTCTTCAAAATTTACGCCAGGCTCCGCACGCGCTTTTATTGGCGCGGAATGTATAATTTTGTGCGAAAGTACATTCGCTCGTGTACAGCGTGCCAACGCCGCAAGCTTCCTGCTCCTCGTCCTTCTGGTCCATTGCAGCCACTTCCTTGTCCGTCTCGTCTGTTCGACCGCGTCGGCATAGATATCTACGGTCCTCTTCCCTACACACCAGCTGGCAATCGCTGGATTATCGTCGCTGTAGACCACCTCACGCGCTATGCAGAAACGGCAGCATTGAAAACAGCGACAGCCCGCGACATTGCGTTCTTTCTTCTGAATAACTTCATCCTTCGTCATGGCGCACCACGAGTACTTCTGAGTGACAGAGGGCGCGCATTTCTTTCAGAAGTTCTCAACGCTCTTCTGGCAGCTTGCCGTACCATCCATCACACCACTACAGCTTACCATCCGCAGACGAACGGCATAACTGAACGGTTCAATCGCACACTGGGCGACATGCTATCCATGTACGTTGCATCGGACCACACCAACTGGGACCTCGTCTTGCCGTATGTAACGTACGCATATAATACCGCCTCACAAGCCACAACGGGATTTTCCCCATTTTTCCTTGTGTATGGCCGTGAACCTACCTGCACGCTCGATACGATTCTCCCCTACCGCCCTGACCCATCAGAGGGCACGCCTCTGTCCGAAGCCTCCAAGTACGCCGAGGAATGCCGTCAGCTGGCCCGTTCGTTCACGGCGGAAGACCAAAGCTTCCAAAAATACCGTCGCGATGATGACCGTACTCCTGCCGCCTACCAGCCGGACTCATTAGTTTGGTTGTGGATACCTTCAAGCACCCCTGGTCTCTCCTCGAAACTCCTCGCCAAATATCATGGACCCTACCGCGTCGTTCAACAGACTTCGCCTGTCAACTACGTTGTCGAGCCGGTCACGCCGTCCACTGACTTAAGGCGTCGCGGACGGGAGACAGTGCACGTTCAGAGGTTGAAGCCTTACCACGACCCCCTCATCCTAACCACGCCTTGAGTCGCCAGGATGGCTCCTTCTTCTCCAGGGGGCAGTTGTAGCGAAGAAGAGTGGCGCGCCTTATGGACGCAGTATCATCACCGTCTCACCGACGAAGAAGTGCTCGCGCTCTCGGTGTCTGACGCTCGCCTGAGACGGTCGCTTTGCTGCTTCGGCAATAAACCGCCTTACACGTCAACTAAACCGGACGCTGGAAACGTTCAGTGGTAAAACTACTAAGAACATCAAGACATAAATTCCATCTCTTTTGTTCATTACGCAGGTTTCTCGTGAAGCGACCTACAAGCGCCACCGGCAGGGATGGCTGAACGAAGTCATCGAAGACATTGATCAGCTCATAAAAAGGATGAAGTGAGTGAATAATTAGGACAATTACAGGACACTACGAAGGGCGCACTAACGCTAGCTGTTGCTGTTTTATTTACTATTTGCGCACATGCAGGCAGGTATAGGTAGCATTGACAGCCGTATACTGTAATACATATTTATAGAAACTGCTTGTTTCCGCAAAAATACATGCGCAGACTGAACGATCAGACGACACACTATGTTCTACAAAAATACGGAGTAAAAAGAAAACGCACGAGTTAATCAAAGTTAACCAATTCAGAAGAGCGATCAATATGTACCCGCGTTAAAAGGTTATAAGTACAAGTTCAATAAACACTCCACTATGCAAGTAACGCGTGAATGTCTTTCAAGTAGACATGGCAATAAATAGATAATGCACTTGAAACTCAGGTCGTTGATCGAAGTTTGTTTTGACACCCCTCACATGCGCCGAACAAAGACCAGAACCTTTCGATAACAGTCTTGTTTAGATGTGCATACGCGATTGGTAAGAGTGACCATGTGTAAAGCAAATCGATGTTCCTCTTCCAGAAAAGCAAAAGAAGCGAAAGAGAGCGTGAGCATCGGTTACCTTGGAAACGTCGTCACTCTGTGGTAAGTCATTAGACTTCGTCGCAGATTTCGCGCCACAAAAGCCTGCGTCAAACACTGCCCTTGCCATGGTAGCATGACCATCTTTAACTTGATAACAATCAGGTTCATTTTGCTGAACCACAGCCTCTTCATTTCTTTGAGCGAATGTTTATCCCGTATCTCCTAAACTTGCTTACAATATTACTGAGTCTGTAAACGCAATGCATACTGCGTATGAGTAAGACGTGAGGGGTCAGTTTATTCATGAGAATAAATATATGCTCGTTTGTTCTAGGCTCAGTTTTACACATGCAGACCTGTCTATTAAACCCCACTGCGACTTATTCACTTGCGCGTCAAGCTGCAGGAAAGCGCTGGGGGCAGCTGGTCCGCAATGTAGTGTTGCAAGGGAGGCTTGACGATTAGCACTAAGAAAGGGAGGGACTTACTAGGCTTTACTTTTACAGAGATCTACAGCTTATGATCTTTATAATTGTTGCAATATTTATTCTCGTGGCATAGTGAGAAGCCGATCACCTTTTTTTTTTCCTCAGAGGGAACAACATAGAACTCGTGGAAGCATTCCATTCCTGTAATCGCCAAGGAAAAAAAAAATATTGGAAGACAGTATAACAAAAAGTACAGCATTTAGAGAATTGAGACTAGAACTGCTCCGTTAAGGAAAACAGATTATGCGGCTGTTTTCGCAAATCAAGCGGTACAGACAATATGCATCTGTCTGCCACGTCGCTACACAAGTTTCCTTTTGTGAGAAAAACAATTGCTTTATTGCGAACATATCATTACGAAAATTGGCGCCAGTGACGTGTTGAGTTAAAAGCACGTACAGCTCGGACGACGAGGACAGTGTAGACAGGCACGTGCTGCGCCGTGGGGCTGTCCGGATAAATGCGTCAAATTTTCCGAGAAAATGAATTCAATGCGCTTTTGCGCAGCATCAGCTGAGACATCAATCTATTCCTGAATAGCCATCGGCTGTTGGTACTTGACGTCACCCAGGAGAAAGAGGCTGTTATGTTATAGAATCGTTTGTAACCGAAAAAAAAAAGTATGTAGTCCGTTCTCGTGTTGAACAATGTCCGCAGTGATGGTGCACCAGCAATGGAAAAGAAAGAAAGAGCTTTCGTAATGTAGTATACGGACCAAGCTTGCTGGTGATAGTTCTACGGGCTGTCCTTGATGCTGCGAGTACCTAGAACGACGCAACCCCTTTGCTCTCGACAGGGAACGCCTGGCGAAGGAGCTGGACCGCACGGGTGAGCTCCTGGCCGATTTGGGCTCGGACCAGACATCCTGCCACGACCCATTCAACGGAGGATACTACCCCGTTCAGGTCGGTCGCAAAGAGGCGTTGGCATATGGGGCAACAGAGAGACAAAGGAAGTGTTGCACTGCTGAACCGATCAATTCAGAATGCTTGAAGACACTGCTGGTGTTTTGGCAGCGGAAATTCCACATTATAAGACAATAATAACACTAATGAGCCCAGAACAGGGATCAGGGGAGAACTACGTGAGAGCCCTTTGCCCTGCCCTCGAGTGAGAGTAGACTTCACGAGGATGATAGTGGTGACGATGATGGTAGCGGTGGTGAACCAACACCACCCAACGCAAACCTTGAGTGCCCATGCGCCATTTGGCAGCGTCAATAATGTTATCGACCCCCCCCCCCGCCCCCCCCCCGCCTTGCACACACAAACAAAACAAAACAAGAACAAAAGAAACTGGCGTACTTTTATATCTACTGTTCCCTTACTTGCACCCCTGTGTAATAAGTGACAGAACGTGCTATGTCCCGTAACATTTTGTGGCCCCAGTCCACTTCTTAGTACGCTGCACTGCATGGTACTACTGTACCGCGGCAAAGCCAACCTTGCTGCAATACATCAAGGTCACGCGGTGAAGCTCACTAAAAGTAGGAGGGGGCCACAGGCTGTCGCAGGCCACAGCACACCAGTGGCCAAAACACATCGGCAGTAGCGTGTGTAGTGGGCGACTGCTTTCGACGTCTGGTGGAATTGTGACGTGGACGAGTGTCACTGCTTCTCGAACATATGCAGCAGCCATCCTTGCTTCGCGATAACATTAAATAACGGTAGGTGTAGTACTGTCAAGGAAAAAAAAAATGTTGTACAATGTGCATTACGCCTGCACAAACAGCCTCTTCGAGCTTCCAAAGCTAACACCTTAGCCGCTAAGCTACCACTGCGTCTCCAACGTTGCGGAGAAAGTACTGTTGTTAGTTTCTCTATGTTAACGGCAGCTAGACTCGAAATTTCCGTCAAGGATACAAAAATGAAGAGGAGGACAGACAGGGTAGTTAACCTGTTGACGAGAGCCGGTTCGCTACATTACACATTGGGAAAGGGATGGGCGAGATTGAAAGTTTGAGAGGAAAGAGAGATAGGAAGCACACAGCACAGAACAGCACGCAGCAGTACACCGTCACAGTCCGTCGTACTCGCGTGTACGTGACGTCACTGTCACAGCCGCTTAGTTAATGTCCGTCGCTTTTAGGAACCTAAGCGCGGCCTTCTTCGCCCTCAGCTTCGGTGACTTAGTCGACCACGTTTAAGAACGGTTCTAGCAGACATATCGTCGAGGTGCGCTCGAGTGGAGGCATGCGACTGTCTCTGAACATTATACCGAGGAAAGTCACGTTGGATATGCTGTAACGCCTTCTCGCTATACGACAGGTATCACAGAGGGCGTTGTCGGCCATTTCAATTCGAAAATGACAAAGGCTTCGTGAAAGCCACTCTTAGCCATAAGCGTTAAAGCAGAGTGGCTTCTTTTTGGTGCAGTCCAGTCACCGTTAAAAGAGAAACCGTACTTATTATGAGCTGCGAGAAAGCATTCGCTTCGTTCTATTGGTGTACTATTTTGTTGATTTCTGTACCCTCAAAGCTCAAAGACAACTACATAGGGGAGCGGGAGTAACTTTAGTCACTTCTTCTTAGAAACCTGTGACTTCAGATTTGGTAAAGATAGAGAACGCACTCGTTAACTGTTTTTGGTATGAAGGAGTTGGAAGTAACTAGTGATCCTACATGTTCAAGCAGAACATATTCGATAAACAATGTCATGGACCTTATACCTTCGATTTTCTAACGGCCGCACGTATACAACGCACTCACATTGCTCCCCAAATGTAACATTTTCTTTCTTGTATCCCATAACATGTTATACAAGCGAACTATCCCGACATTAGACTTATTTTCCCTCCTCGCAGTTGAGTTACGACAAGGCGAACATCAAGATGTGGGAAGACCCCAAGGGATTCAAGGCACTTGTACAGGAAAGGTACGTGCATTCTAAAGATTAAAAAAGGACAAGTCATCAAAAAAAAGTTCGGAAGCTTTGAAAGAGCGCTGCAATGTAGGAAAAGACAATTTTAGATGATGCTGAGATTCAGTGTGTACTCAAGGTGTAGTCAGGTGCGTTCTACTGACTAAGAAAAAAGGAGAAGTCATTAAAATAATTTGAAAGTTTTGAAACGAGACTGCGATGCAGGAAGGAATAAATTCAGGCGATTTTGAGATCGATTACATGCTCAACATGCAGTCGTGTGTCAAGAGCATAACTTATGCTGTTTATTTGTACTCACTACAGGCTACACTCAGGTCCATTTAGTAGTGGAGTACACAAATAAACAACGAAGACGTTAAAAAACAAAGAAACACGCTTGGCTAAACATATCGGTTGAGTACGCAGGAGGCGAGGCGGTCACACTTCCTCACTGTGTAGAAATAAAAATATTAGAGGCATGAAAATTATGTTAAGAATGGTTTATATGCGAAATCATCCATATTAGTCCAAATTATGAGCAGGTGCGCATGCGCTGTCCTGTAGAGAAAGCCAGAAAAAAAAATTAGCTAAGCTTGCACTAGTGGCGCAAGGCTAGCGAAACAGAGAAGCTGATGGGCACATGGCTGGTCCGGGTTTGTCTCCGGCGCACCCGCATTTAGTCGCGGTCCGAAGCTTCGGGAAACGCCTCTCGAAGCACTGCGGTGCCCAGCGAACGCTTCTCAAAGTTTCGCACCAAGCCCAGCGTAAATACATTCGCGTCGAACCAGAGACGGTAGCGGACGCGGCACGCGCGGCCTCGGCTTAATTCCGTCCCACCTTTTTGGCGCACTACACTATGCATGCCTATGTCATTGCCTATGCTATTCTACGAGCTGCTTGGACGCCACGAGAGGACGTATCCTCTTGAGGCGCGAAGCTATGCACAAACGCATAGCATTGCGAGACGCTGTGTGCGGGCAAATCGACGCACACTGTCTTTGTCTTCTTGGTCTTCTTCTGCTTGCATGTGCAACACGTGCGCCCGCCAGCCGCAGTTTTGCAGTGTTCAGTAGTGGGCTGAAGGCATGAGCGCAAGAGAAGAAGCGTGCGTGTGAACGCCGCCGATTGGGCAGTGCATAGAGGTGTCGCGCAAGAAGAATTCATTGCTAATCATCTTTGCAACCAAAACTTCGTACCTCGAAATTGCCGCCACTAGTTTATTAATCCTCAAGTTATTTTATTATGATTCATTTGTATTATAAATAGTCTATCATTCTCTAACATTTCATTCTTCCTTACGTTACCGATTCCTTACTATTCCTTTGTTTTAGCTCAATTTTTTCTTTCCTTTTTTATATTAACCGCCGGCTTCATGGCCAATCCCCCGTAGTGGGCAAGAGCCAAATATCAAGGAAAAAAGAAAGAAAGAAAGGTGCCCGCGCACTCTCGGGGGCATGGAATAATGATGATGATAGCGTTTCTCAACGCGTTTTTAAGCTTTGACTAACAGCTTCGCTGTTAAAAAAAATTAACGAAATTGAGGGAGGGTAGAAAGGGGGGGAGGGGGGGGGGAGGGAGCTGCGTTTTGGAGTAAGTTTACATACCAACGGGTGAAGGATCGCGTCAATCAATGCCGCACGAGACGCGTGCCGTAACTGAATCGCAATAATCATCATCATCATCTTGTCGAGACTAACAGACTCATGTGAAGCTGCTCGTTCCTTCCTCCCCCCCTTCCTTAATGTCATTTATAAGGCTTATTCACGAATAAAAGGAAGTCCGCCTGATGCGCCTCCTTGCTTCTTCGAACTTGAGTAAGAAGAGGTAACGGAGAGGAGAACGCTGATGACGGTGATACCGGAAAAGAACGATAGCGCTGAATTTAACACTCTTTCGAGTCTGGGCTGCAGTTGGAGCCTGACGGATGGTTTTGTCTGCGGGGCTTACAATGAAAGGGCGCGTTGGAAGCTTAGCAGCGATAGCGATTATTCTTGAGTTGGAGACTGCTACTCGTTTGTATATGTGTGCGTGGATATGTAGAACGCTCCGTTATACACGCTGCATTCCTGTGTTGTGTAGATGTGACGCAACGCTGTCTTGTGATACACGTAATTTGATGTCTTTTGTTTTGCATGAGAACGTTGTGTTGTAATGTTATAACGTTGTGTTGTAATGTTATCGGTGTTAATCGTCTGTGATACAATAATTTTTTTCTAAACACCACAGCGCGGCAGGGACAGCCTTGTGAAGCTCTCCCCTAGCAGAGTACGCTGTACTCTGAATCGTTCACCATCTGTTATAAGCACAGTTGTGCCGAAGTGTTGGTACTTCGCTTTCCATTTCGTTTCTGGAACGGCTGCAACAGTTCTCCAATATAGTAGAATGAATTATTGCCCTAAAGCGTTTACGTTTGTTCTGAAACACAGCTTTTGTAGTGTATGCGGTTGTTTATTATATTTTTTATTGGCAGAGAAAGCCCTGTGTGACTCCCCCCCCCCGGAGTATGCAGTACACTGAATCGTTTAACATTTGTTCTAAACACTTCTTTACCATTTCGGGACACCTCTACCGGGCCCTCCCATAGTAGAGTACAATATATTCTAAATAGTTTACTTTTTGTTGTAAACACAACTTTTACGAACTAATGTCCATGGTATTTCCTGGAAACAGCTGAAACAGGTGACCCATAGTAGGGTTCAATTTGCCATAAATCGTTCACACTTGGTCTAGACCAACCACCTTGGTCTAAACACCCGCTCTATGCCGAGATCCCCCATAATGAAGTACGATGTTTGCTGAATCTTTCGCATTTTGTCCTAAACACAGTGTTCAAGTAAACTTTTGCTGAACAGATTTTTCAACTTTACCGTCGCAGTACAGCACTCAAAGTCGCCTCTGTTCATTTTAAATACACACTACAGGTAAATAATAAAAATAGGAGAAACTAAACCTCCACTCACAAACAATGCTCTCCCACAGAACACCTGCAGTACAACGCCACTAGTTATAAACAAAACAAAGATAACCTCAGCTTAGAGCATTTACTCGTATAATGCTAGCACTGGCTAATATTTCTTTACTGCATACTGGTATCTAATCTCGGCTGGTATGCCGCTGTATCACCTCATTAAATGCTTCAAGCACTGCATTACTCACACCCATGGAAATTTCCCGCAGCTTAAATCGTGCTTCCCTTGTGCGCAGTCTCAGGCGGCAAGTGGCAGCCATCAACAAGCTGACGAAGAAGGGCATGGCCTTTTGGGATTACGGCAACGCCTTTCTTCTCGAAGCTTCCAGGGCAGGTGAGAAGACGAGAAAAAAAAAAAGTAGTTCGGTCACAGCTCCACTATTTGATTACACACGCTTGACATCAGACAATCTCTCCGCCACCACCTGGCTATCATCACTTGTGCGGGAGAGCCCGCGTGGCTGAGTATTTTGAATTCAGCCCTTGCTGTCACACGCGAAAGCGAAAGAAGGAATGAGAAGAGCAGGAAAGGAGGCCAGCGCCGTTGATACGTGCGGCGTAACAGAATTCGTAGGTGCGCGTAGCTTATCAAAGCTGTACTGAAATAGTGATGCGTATCAAATTCTGGACCCCCGAAGGTGGGAACAGACAGCGCCGGGAAGCTAGGGACTTAACGCAAGTAGTTTCAGAACATTTGATGGTTAAAAACGTAGCAGTTTAGGCGGATTGGCAAGTCATGACTTGTGAGCGTGTAGCGCTGCTCGAAACGATTGCAAAAAGAATTGGTAATCAAGGGGACGGGACAACATGGTGAGCGCTAATTTCCAGTTGATGAGCGCTAACTTCCAACATAGCGCACACCCTGCTGTCGTGTCCCCTTGATTACCCCTCCCTTCCTTTTTCGCTCGTTTCCAGCGGTGCTATACGCTCACGAAACGTTTGATGGAGCGAATTCGGTGAGAGTACAAAAAAAAAAAAAAAGAAGAAAAAGAAATTGGCCCGTCAGGACTCCGAAGTTTCGGTGCGAATTTCAAAACTAAAACTTCCGCATTCATTTTATCTTTTAATTTTGAACATAAAGTTGCGAAATTAACGACAATCGAGTCGTCAAGATGTAAGTTATCAACCTAAACCACTTCACATATCCACTTTAGTGTTCCTTTGAAGAGAAGGCACCGTTTGGTTTCTGTCAGCAGTTATCACAGATATGGTATCATACTACCGATAGAGGCACGGTGATTTGTTCGTGTACGTTGCTCTCTCACCGTTCCATTTTACGGTGGACCGATGCGCACATCTTGATACAATTTTTTTTTTTTTTTTACCGCAGGCGCTGACGTCGGCCACGACGGCATCAAGTTTCGATACCCGTCGTACGTGCAGGACATCATGGGGTGGGTTTCCTTTACACGTTGTGTACGGTGCGGTGTGTGGGGCAAATTGAACGTAGCGTATAGCAAATTGATGTAATGCGGTGTTTCTTTTACTGTTGCAGGAACATCTTCTCCCTTGGCTTCGGACCATTCAGGTATACGATCCTATACGGCACCAGTGTAGAAACAATCAGAAGTATGTTGTCGCGCATCGGAGGGAAAACGAAATCTTAATTCCGATAATGCGCAAAATGATGATGGCGTTGATGGTGATAGTAACGACGATGACAATAGTAGTGGGGTGGTGGCATACATGAAATTTAATGGTACAAAGTAAAGGTATGGCCGAAGAGTACCAGGCAGTTGACTACTGGCATCCAACGATGCATCATGAATTTCGACCGGTAAATGTAATGTGCTTACATACAAGCCTAAAACCAAACGTTTGGTAATGCGTAAGCGTACACGTAACAAAAGTGTGCTAGTGATTATTGATGCGTGCGATGAGTACAGAAAACATGTCCCAAAGGGATGTTATATGCCGAAAGGGTGTTGGTGCGAGGACCAGTACCACCTCAAAAGACCCTTGATATATAAAATTTGTTTCCTAGAGGCAAGATATAGAAACGTTACAGTATTGTATGCAACACGTGCCGTACAAATTTTTCATTGCCATAACACGCCGTGAATGGTAGAACATCACGTAAAAAAAGAACAAAATTCAAACTATTGCGGTTAAAGGAAAAGAGCCGGTATTTGTGTGGAAGATACAAGCAGCAGTTCGAGTTTTACCTCCTGTTTGCTGCCACTTCAAGAGATAAAGTGCTGCGAAATCAGGGCACTGATAACGAACTTCGTACTGGTAAATTTAAAACAGGCATGCACTAACGATGAAACGCGCTTATTCGAACTGATAAAGCGTGCCTTAGGTGAAAGTAAAAATTATGACTCATTTTTTGTCGAGTGATTATGAATATCGACGTAGTGCGGACATGACGAACGTTTGTGATAGTCACGGCTGAACGATTTCCCCGAACACGGGCATAAACTACCGGTGTTTCTGGCAGCAACTTAACATTCACTAGCTCTGCTGCACACATGCATGCGAGGGTATACGGCAATCGTTACTCAGCAAAATGTTGCGGGCAGGTACATATGTGAAAGTATATTATCTGAAGGCTGCATACAAAACGGACAAAATGCCGGATAGTACATTACCCGAAGCACATCGCCTTTCTCAAACGACCATTACAGATGGGTTTGCACATCTGGATCTCAGGAAGATTTGGCAATGACGGACATGCTGGCCACATCCGTGCTCAAGTCCTTGCTAAACACAAACGGTACGTGATTAGCGAAATTTTATCCCGTTTTCAGGGGCGTTTGAAAAGACCACCAAAAATAGTCACGACAAGGTGACCTCCAGGAATGTCTTTCTTCGACGCAGTGCACTTCAGTTGCGACAGGCAAAAGCTACCAACTTGGCTAACGCATGGTTATATGTATATACACCTTCGCACAGCGCACATGCACGTTAAGAGCGCAGATGTGTAAACATTGTATACGGCCGTACAAAATGCGATAGCGTCGTCCCTGTGCGCTGTCCTAGAATGGATATCTTATGCGATGGGCCGTATAATTTCTCGGTGCCAGCAGGCTTAGAGGTACCGACGTATCTTTCCTTTAATTTACCGTCTTCACCGGCCCATTTCGCCTTCGATTTGCACCCTTACGCAGTTCCGGAGCACGTGAAGCAGCAGTACAAGGACAACATCAGGTGGATCGAGAAAGCGGGCGAGCACCACCTGGTGAGTTCGCGGTGCCCCGTGCATCGTGTGTGACGTTTGTGCTCTCCCCAGGACAGCTCCATTCTTCAATCATGCCAACATCCTTTTCTTTGTTTTTTCCGGGCGCAGAAGCCACCCGGACGTTCACGTCTCGTTCATTTTTCACTCCAGCAAAGCCAGTAGCTCTCCAGTACTCCTCTTACTGGCCTTACTCCACTTGCACTCCAGTACTCCTCTTACTAGCTTTATTCCAGTTGTACTCCAGTAAAGACAGTAGCTCTCCCGTACTCCTCTTACTGGCCTTACTCCACTTGCACTCCAGTACTCCTCTTACTAGCTTTACTACAGTTGCACTCCAGTAAAGCCATTTGCTCTCCAGTACTCCTCTTACTGGTCTTACTCCAGTTGCACTCTAGTACTCCTCTTACTGGCTTTACTCCAGATGCACTCCAGAAAAGACATTTTGAACTCCAGTAAAGCCAGTTTCACGCCTTTGAAGTCTCATTAAACAGCTGAGAAGGGGCAACGGTGCCAAGTTCACTATCAATTAACACTATCATAATCATTATCACTATTATGTAGCAGTGGGCCTGCCATTGATTATTGCGCGACAACGAGATCGTCCGACGCGCGACACATCCTCCACTTGGGACAGCTCCGCTGTTGAAACTCACTACAAAGTCCTGCCGGTCATTGGGTTGTGTTTCACTGCACTGCACGCATGTTCTGCAGGTGGTCGGCTCCCAGGCCCGGATCCTGTACGCGGACAAGACGGGCAGGACGCAGATTGCTCTCGCATTCAACCAAGCCATCAGGGAAGGACGGCTCAAGGTATGTCCCCTGTCGGCTCGCCAGGGTTGCGTGTTGGTCTTGTTGGTAGCCTGTCTTGAAATTTCTTTGGCGTAGCGCATCCAAGACGGGGTGAAGAGCGACATCTAAGCACATTTAGCGTTTCGTATCTTTGTTCCACACAGTGTCGTTCAACGGCCCGTATAAGGCAGAAATGGAAAATAAATTAGTTCTAAAAGGTAAATACGTTTCATAATTACTTTTCTGGGACTTCCTAAAATTTCATTGAACAGCGCTACAAATTGCAGCTGGCTAAATATAACGACGGTACATTATTGCTTATTTCTAAAAATTATGAAATTACATTAAGAATTAGCGTGAAAGTGACTTGTTTTGATGAAGCATTTCTCTAACATGTCTCAAAGCCCGTGGCGCTTGGTCTTGCTTGAAGAAAGAATGGTCTGGCGGCGGGCGAGCCTATAGGACCACAGGACCTATCAGGGTTTTGACTAAAGAAACGCCTCCTCTTTTGGGGTGGCGGACGCAGTTACACGTTTGAAACGTTTGCGCCGCGTTGATGAGCTGACCGGCAGTCAGAAAAGTATGGTGCCGTCGTCGACCCACTTTTTTTCTGGCGTTCCGAGGGACTTGCCTTCTAAGAGCGCAATTCGAGGCAGTTTTTATGAGGGCCCACCTTGTTCTCACGCTCGAAGTTTGGCACTGGGGTTAAATTAATTGTCTTTGCTATTCTTTCTTTCATTTTCTGGGCTATCCTTTTATGTCATAGTAGTAGCGGAGATGTTGAATATTAATAGCTTTGAGGGATGTATAACTCTCCTGAGATACTCACTTCATGTAATTCACTGCAGTACGAAATTGCAAACCTATGTAGGTAATGCGTTATATTACTCATTGCAGCAAACAGCCATTTAGCCACTAATTTTATCACCGACAAGTCTGTATCGCCTTCTCACTACATGCCGTCCCCAAGATAATTTATTCTCGATTTCAACTGAGATATGTCATTAACGGGCGTTTGTTTCATGACCTACTTCGCTCCGTACAAACTTTGCAAAGCTTTAAGTGAAATGAATAAATTCTTGGACGTTATGTATCAAACCACGATGTTATTATGAACCATGCCATGATAGGAGCCTGTGGGTTCGAATTCACGTTGTAGCCGTCTACCACCAGGTTTTTTCTTTCTTCGAAGGGGCACGCTTGCAACCCGTTCCAACACTTGGCAGTCTTCTTGGATGAACTTTTACTGTGATCGCCTGAAGTTCTTTAACGCGCACCTAAATCAAAGTACGTAGGCGCGGTTTTGCATTTCGCCTTCATCGAAGCGTGGTCGCCCGGTCATAAATCGATACGGCGTGATCGGGCGCTACTCGCCTGACCACGGCACTTCGTGCGTTTTTATCGAGCGGCCGTGACCCGACCTGATAACCTACTACAGCTGTAAAAAGTGTCTGTTCCTCCGTAAAATACACTTCTTCAGCGATTCAGCGAATGTATTCAGCGATTTCTGCATGTACGTACAAGCATCTTTGCGCATTCCCAGTTTTTACTTAGCTGAAAGCCTTGGCGCAATGCGCGTTTGGACACTGATCTTTTTATACGTTATCTTACGAAAATTTTTTTTGGATCATCGTTTCTTTTTAAAGCAGCATAATGAATAGCGTCTGCGCAAACACTGCAGTTGTGGATCGTTGCGTTGATTATGGTACGTTTTGCTGAAAATGAATTTTCGAAGTCACGAAACTATTCCTTAAACCAAAAAATTCTTCAATTCACTGCCCGGTATCCCCTATATTTGTGTGAACAACCACAGCCGCGCCTCATGACACCTACGTCTTCCCACACGCGCTATAGCGCCAGATCAAGTGAGCAATGGTCATTTTTGTAGGACACTGGTCCCATGACCACGTACTCCAAGGGTGCACGGACGCGCATGCCACTACACGCGATCGCAGAGTATTGCATATTCAGACTTGTCCGGAGGGACAAGCTATAACTGAGCAATGCATGTAACAGTAGCATCGCATGGGCCTACACCGCTGAACGCGATTGTGAACACCTGGTGATATGTATGGAGAAAGCAATGCTCAGACACCGCGGCTACATTCCGAAGTTCTCAGATTAAAAACACACACACACGCACGCACGCACAGCGGCGTCTGTGTGCATACGGACGTTGTTCATCTTGCGGCGCACAGCAAAGCATGGCCATAGTTTGCTGCTACCGTACAGAATACATAGAAGTGAAGCTCACAGTTTGCTTTCCTTTCCCGCTTACATTCACATGTGCACCATCACCAGTATTTTGGATATCTGCCAGCCGCAGCAATCCCCTAACGTTGTGCAGCAGATGTGAAGGTCGTAGGTTCAAACCCCAGTGCCCCAGCCGTATTCCGATGGGGATGGAATGTAGTGCGCTCGTGCATCATGTATGTGCTGTCACTTTGAGTGTGCTATCTTTATGTCTCGCGAAATCCTAGAATAATTATTCCTGATCGAATCCCGGCCGCGGCGGCTGCATTTCGATGGAGGCGAAATGTCGAGGCCCGTGTGCTGTGCGATGTCGGTGCACGTTAAGGAACCCCGAGGGGTCGAAATTTCCGGGGCCCTTCACGTCTCTCATAATCATATCGTGGTTTTAGGACGCAAAATCCCAGAAATCAACCGTTCCTGATGCGCATGTACTGTCGCATGAAGCAACCTGTTACGTTAAATATTTTTTTTTCACAGGTATCCATGAAAAAAAAATTGCGAATTATGTTCCATGAACGTATTTCCGCTTGTACCGAACTACGATGCAAAGCGCTGTCTCACCTGGTGCAGCTAAATGTTTATGATGTATACTGCATCTGCAGGGTGTCGGGTCAGAACGTAGGCAACGAAGAAACAAACATGATGCGTGATCACAGCCACATGTCAAAGGGGCGTAGAAATATGGGTGTAGCGATTTTCGCGCAACTTACCTTCCATTTTTCATTTCGACGAGCTCCGCCGCGTACCGCTGGAAGATGTGCTTGACGTAGTCCGAGTCTCACGGGGCTTGTCTGAATACTCGCATGTACTGATATACAGACTCAACGGACGGCGAACTTGGCACTGTCGATGCTGGCAACGTATGGCACTATCAAACAAGCATTTGCATGAAATATGGGCGTCATGTGAATGCTCTCGCCGCGACACCACCTATCTGGAACGTATTCAGAGAAAGGCAGCAAGATTCACTTAAGAAAAAATCCGGTTAGACCAGCCTTCCGATTTAATGCAAGGAAATGGAATTTTCGCCTTCGTACTGGAACGAAGGCAAAAATTTAGATTACAGTTTGTCTCCCAACTCTTGGAAAACAAACTTGCCCTAGATGCGTCGACATATTAGAAGCAGAGTGTCGGAACGAAATGTCTTTCGTTCCGGTTTTCGTTTCGTTCCACAGAAAAAAGTTCCGTCCCGTTTTCGTTCCGGAACAAAAAAAAAAAAAAAAGCAACGTTTCGTAACGGTTCATAACGTTTTTTTTTTTCAATATGAAAAGTATCCTTTAAAAACAGCAAAAAATATTGAACTAATACATAAAATGCAATAATAATTGATGGGGTTTTACGGTTTTACGTTCCAAAGCCACAATGTGACTATGAGTCGCTTTGGAACGTAAAAGTCGCCACGGCTTGGAAGCATAAGTGGGCTCGGGCGACTCACAGTGTCCCTGTGAGCGTATAGGCGACTACTGTAGTTTCTGTGATAGTTGGGTTTTTCTATCGCAGTTTTACGATTGTGTAAGCCTTCAGCGGCGTCGAGAAACAACTGCTGCGTAGTTGGCTGCTCGAACAGGACCAAATACTCCGCCAGGAATACACTTATACAAGTTTTCGGTGCTGATGCTGAGGGTGTCGGAACGAAATTCTTTTTGTTTCAGTTTTAGTTTCGTGCCACCGGAAAAAGTATCGTTCTGTTTCTGTTCCGGAACGTAAAAAAACATTCTGTAATGGCTCGTAACGGTTTTCATATGTATGCAAAAGATTGAAGTTATAGTAACTATAATATCATAAGATTTCCCCTTTAAGAACCCTGGACAGGAATAAAACAAACAAGTATTTAAAACTTTACCATGAATTCCTAACCAAAATAACGAAAATCAGTGCTTTTCTATGTTATAGTATTTAATTTTCTCAAGAGTTAATTAGAAATTTTCTCAGCAGTTTCAATGCTTTGAGTCAAGAGTGCGAGCATGATCTCAGAAGTCGCCCGTCATCGAGTGTACTCTCTGATATGCGAGACCGCTGTTCTGATCGAGCAAGCAAACTTAAGCGACGACAGAGCCCCCACCACGACGGCCTGTGGAGAGGCACGCGGAAGTCCGCTTGAATTTAATACAAACAGCTATGGTTGCCACTTTTTTCGTTTCCTGCATTATTCCAACGCATCTTTCCTTTGAAATACCTGCCCGAGATTCGAGCTGACGTTGAACCCTGAGTTATGCATTATTGCTCACGTTGCATGACCTCGGTTGTTCCGGATCACAAAGTTTTCCCGTGAACCGAAAAACGATAGAAATATTTCGTTTTTGCTCCGGAACGAAATAATAAATAACGTTCCGGTTAAGTTTTCGTTCCGGTCCAAAATATCGTTTTTTTTTATTTTTCGTTTTTCGTTTTCGTTTTTCGTTCCGTTCCGACACCCTGCTTAGAAGGCCCACCCGACACCACAATGTAAACGCCTTCACCCCATACTTACTCGCACACCGTCCCGCCACGGTGGTCTAGTGGCTATGGCACTCGGCTGCAGATCCGAAGGTCGCGGGATCGAATCCCGGCCGCGGCGGCTGCATTTCGATGGAGGCGAAATGTTGAGGCCCGTGTACTGTGCGATGTCAATGCACGTTAAAGAACCCCAGGTGGTCGAAACTTCCGGAGCCGTCCACTACGGCGTCTCTCATAAATCAGAGCTGGTTTTGGGACGTTAAACCCGACAAGTCAATCATTTGGCTGCCACAAGCCTATTTCAGTTTTATTTCCCGTGAACAATCAATAAATGGAACTGCCTTAACAAAACAAGTGATCATTCTGTGATGTAACCTTTCCTAGTCAGTATTTTTGTTGTACATTGCTGTTTCTTTGTATTACTCTTGTATTTTTACTGACCACCCTGCATGGACCACGAGTCCGCAGTATCGTATAAATAAACGATATAGTTACGTCATTAATGTCGATCTTCTAAGGTTGAATGTTGCATCACGGTAGATGACTCTACCAGCGTTGCGATTGTCTAGTTATACCGGCCATGGCTCATTATCCGGCGCTGTATAGTGCGCGGCTACGAATAACGGAAGCATACACAATGCATAAAAATGCCTGAAATCTGAGGCGTGTCCATTCTAAGGAAGATGAGAGTTCTAGTTCGTTTGCTGTAATTGGGGTTTTACGAGCCAGAACGATGATTGTGAGGCACTCCGTATATAGTATAGGACCCCGGAAATTTCGACAGCCTGGTTTTCCACTTGCGGTTTCTGAACGCGCCGCACTGTTAACGCACAATACATGGGCCTCTAGCATTTTCGCCTCCATTGAAGGTACTGCTGCCGCGGCCAAAATCGAACGCACGTCTATCGGGTCAGAAACTAAGCATCAGCCACAGAACCACCGTGGAAACAGTAAATTCGCTGGCGCCAGATGAAACTCTGCCCATTATTGTTAGTGGCAGACAAAAATGACCATGCTCAATCGTTACAAAGATCATTTGCGAGAATCTAGATTTTGACAATTTAAGGCGATTGTAATCTAACGGCACATCACTATTGCTACAGTCTATTTTATACATTTGACAAAATATATATCTAGATATCGTCCCTATATGTCTCCTATATACCTACACAAGTTATAATTGTAAGCCTGTTTTCATGAGGTATACAGCTGCGACCACGTACAGAACGAGCCGCCGCGACGTCTGGTTATGTCTTGGCTTCCGACCTGAAATATATGCTGGTTAGATCCTGGCTGCGGCGTTTTCGATGAAATTGAAACTTCTAGAGGCCCGTGTAAACCGTGCGTTCTACGTTTCCCACTACGGAGTGCTCCCAAATCATCGTCGTGGAACGTAAAACCCGAGAAAATGTTCGCAACGTAGAAGTATACTTACCATCATGCTTCTCGGCAGTACACTACCCAAGGCGGAGTACAGTGGTCGAAATACAGAAAATGGAAAGGGCAGCGACCTATACACACTTTATTCGCAACATTTTATTTGCAATAGGTAAACAACTGCTCGAGCTTAAGGTCCTAAAGCTAATATAGCTTGCTCCAGTTCAAGAGATAGCCATGCATGTTTAGATTGCAGTACCCAACCATGGTATCCGAGAAAACGAAGTCTTAACAAGCGACACAGCCTTCAATGTTTCATACACATCCATGCAATCAAGCGCAACGACTCGCGTACAATTCATTACGAGTGCGATAGCTTTCCATGAATGTCCAAAAGCTGACACTTACCCTCTCCAAGAAACTTTGGAGGATGGCAAAGCACCCACACTTTTCCCATTTATGCAAACAGCGCGTTTCTTCAGTGGCATGTTGATGCTTTAAACTGGCGATGAGCGGCATAAAATCCGAAATTATATCCAGAACCCTTGCGCGGTCAACTTGAAATAATGTGCAAATAAATGGAAACAACATCGACATAAGCCTACGGGACACAGCCAAACTGATACTTTAACCGATTATGCTCGCCGAAGTTGAGAAGACTATCTGTGGAAGAAACACTCGCTGGAAGAAACGATCACTAAGAGTCCAACTGAATACCAAGAACACAACAGGCGCGTGATGGAAGCGATTTAGCAAAGAAAATGTAAGAACTGAATCCATTCGATGAATGAAGCCACCGCTCCGAAATCGACCCATACTAGTCAAAGCCAAACATACAGGAACTGGTACTGATTCCAGAGCGGATGTCAAGTGACAGGCGCTACACTTCATGTAGCCCGCCACAGAAACGACCCATCGATTTCCACTAAGATAATCGTTGCCATTAACCATTGAAACACAAATGGGCATTGCAGACGAAGTATGTATGAGAACCATGTTTCCCCACAAGAAAGCATTTTGAAACGAATTCGTTGAACGTATGACGGCGTCGCTCTGAAGGAAACCGTCAAGACGGCTGTTCCGGCTGCAACCACACCAGGAACTTTGCAGGAAATACGTTTAGCGGATGACGACAGCAAGGTGAACCCCCAGGACGAGGTCAGCCTTTACAGAAACTACACCAAGACCGTCGTTTGAACAAATATGTTCAACATCTGCAATTGCGACCCCGAATACCAATCCCCAGAAAGGAAACCAAGGAGGCATCCGCCGATACAACACGGCGACGAATTCTGAACAAAAGTTCGATGATTGGAATAGTCAGCCGGCATGTGACGGATTCTCAGCAACCTTGTACCAAGGAGTCCTGCCAATGCTCCGAGGAGGCCAGCTGGTCAGCTTTATGCGCTGGGTACACTTCCTAAACCCAGGCATGTAATGAAGGGCGTTTAGATCATGTACCCTTTGTCTACCGTCTTAGCCACTTGGCGAACATGCAACCGAGGAAAATGCATCGGTGGATAGCGGAACTCCTGGGTTCCACGGAAAGCCCTTTCAGAACCTATGCCTTAGGATAAAGCCTAAGAAGCTTTTACCGCCACACTAGGGCGGCCAATTTGGAACTCAAATGCAAGAGGGAAATTTTGGCGAAATCACGATTAACTTATGGAATAAAGAGTACATGAATAACTGCCATGCAAGAGCCCAACAGATAATACAAGATAACACGACTGATTTCCATGGATGACCCTGCGGCCGAAGCATGCATCTTACAGCCCCCACGGATGAAAAAAAAAAATAAAAAAACTTCACGAAGGAATTAGTCACAGCTTGCCACTAAACCATCAAAGGGTCACGGACACTACCAGAAATTAGCGAAGTTCGATAGGCGCATCGATCCCATCTATTCATAGCCCAACAAGACAAGCAGAGAAGCTGTGAACACACGAAATGACCAAATGAATATGCGCGCTAACAGGCAGTAGCAAGATTAATTTGCTATTAGAAAAGCGCACACTGCGAATGGCTTTTCTTGCCCTAATCGCCAGTCATTTACAAATTAGCTCGCTATCGACACATCAGTGCTTATGACAGCAGTATAACACGTATAGCAAATTTTAACCTATTCGGTTCCGTATTCCATTTGCTGGAATACGGAACCGAATAGGTTCCGTATACGGAACCGAATACGGCCATTGGCTGATCAACACACAGCTTTAATGCAGGGCATCTTGCTGCACTGAACTGATGAAACGTCCGCCCGCGCTTGGGCTACTCTATAAAGTTCAGTATAACATCCGGTGGCCAGTCGAGAAACAGCGATGACAGTCTTTTCGAAGAACACCCACAAGCAGGGAAACAGTCCAGTCCAGGACACTACGATGACTTCGAAATGCACGAAGACTTCAGCGATGACAGTCTTTTCGAAGAACACCCACAAGCAGGGAAACAGTCCAGTCCAGGACACTACGATGACTTCGAAATGCACGAAGACTTGACCGGTCCAGAGTGTCCGGTAGAACAGTCATCGGGCTGGATGTAGTCGCTCTCGAGGCAGTGCCAGGCGGGTCAACGAGGGTTATTTAAGTAGGTGAGCAGCCTAGGCCAGTCATCCGTAGCGCCACAAGCGGGTGTACAGTTCATGAGCCTGAAACGACATGTGACACGAGTGTAGGTACTTCAAATACTTCGAAGACACAGTCACTGCAGTGTGGACCATATCTGCCGACGTGATACTTACGAAGTGTAGAACAGGCATCGGAAGTCGTCCTCGGTCGACACGGTCCCAAACAGCGGGGCCAGTGCCAGGGGGCCGCTACAGCTCGATGTCGTCCCTGGAACAGGCTGGATGGGCGGTGTACAGACGCGCGGTGGCTATCGTTCTCATGGACCGCGATGGAAAGCAGACGTCATGGACCTGAAACGACACGGCACAGCGCCGACAAAGTTACAAGAAGGCGGGCATGCAAGCGCAGGGCAAGGCAGGCTGAATGTCGCGAATAGAATGACACGATAAAGGCGACACGACCGAACACCGCAGTACATTATGTAAACCACAAGTGCGAGGCATGTTTGGTAATCAGGCCAATAGTAGGGAGCGTTTCCACAAGCTTCACTCTTTCTACAGCTACACAGGGACTGTAATTAAGCGAACTTCCTGAATTTTTTTTAAACAGGATATATGGCTGTTTAAGGTGCCTGTAGTATTTACAGACAAACATTACGACGAGGCATGAACTCTCCAGCGACTGGACTCAAATAACACTAGAAGGAGAAGCTCAGGGGAACATGGAGGCTTGAACTAAACGTTTCGACAAGAGGAAGTGTCTTCGTCAGGACGGCGTTAGCGACATTCCATGTCCTCCATCGTTTTTAGTGACTCAACAGTAACTCATAACTCCTTTACTTTTAACCTGACAGCACCTGCGTATGAAAGAGTTGTGCAACTTGCGCCACAATTTCGGGACGTCCCAGTTCTCTAGAAATTACAAATCGCGCGTGATTGTGGATACTCGATGAACTCCAAGGCCGCGACCCACTAAAAATCTAGAGCGACCGAGCTCACCAACAACGCGGAAAAAGCGGCCGTGTTCCCTAACCTATAGTAGAAAATGCGCTGATGAAATTCCAAGGAAGACACGTCGCAGCATAACCTAATCAGGACAAACGACCTAGTCGCCTACCACACAGAGGTGGATACCGTAATCATCACGTGGGATGAGTGGTGCTGATTTAAGACAAATCGGCGCAAAGTACTCTTTCGCCTATCGTACTGTTCACAAGAAGCACCGGAGTGGCTGCCCCCGAGTTTAATGCAGTATATTGGAGGGAAAGAAAAATGAAATATCCAATCAGAGCCTTCTCATTGCGAGGGCTAGGCTGGCTGCCTGTAGAGCGCATGCTTCCTGGACCGATGAGACCACCCACCAGGGGACTCAGACCCGAGAGGTTTTGAGTACGCACGGTTTTGGCTTCTCCCCTTCTGCTCCCCTTGGAAGTAGCAAGACAAAATAACGCGGGCCTCCTATAGCTTGGGCGTTAAGCTTCGCCGTCTCGCGTGTAAAAGGTGAAAAAAGTGAAGGCTTTTGTCACCTGTGGACAAGAGCAGCAGCAATGTCCTGTCTGTCCGGAGGGCGCCATCCGCGGGCGTGTGCGAAGGCCAGCCCGCTGTCCTTGTCCTAGGTCGCAATGAACGGCAGACGTGGGGACGCTGGAACGACACACGGCGCAATTAAGAGCACGCGAAAAAACAGCAACACCAAGAGTCGTGCGCATATGCAATACCTACCACGAGTAATGCTGGAGGAGCTCGAGCGTCCTGTCTGCCCGGAGGACACCATCGGTGGGGGTGTGCGAAGGTGTCAACACGCACGGCCATATGATGAGTGGTGGTCAAGGTCATCCCCGCAAGGCAGGCATCCAAGTCGATTTGGGGAGGCAGCTCACTGTCCTCGTCTTAGGTCACAATAGATGGCGAACGTTGGGAGGCTGGAACGACACACGGCGCAACTGTTAAAAGCACGTGAAAAACCAGGCCAATAGTTCGGCACATACGTAACAAGAATACTGCAAGGGGCTTAGCGAGAACATTTGTGCTCACAGGAGAATGCGATAGGGATAAGGAAGAACTGCCGGCACAGCCACTGGACGGTTGGAGCCAAACACGATCTCCGTGAACTCGGGCAGGAGAGTCTCCGACTGACAGCTCGTCCTGCATCAGGGCCATCAGTAAGCTTTGGTAGACCTGAAGGGATACTAGTGGCTCCTTAAAAAGAATGAAGAGAAAGAAAAATGCGCACCAACTCACGACGTCCACACTGCATGGTTCGTGTGCTGCGCTCCGCCCATGGACTCGTGGAATACCAGGAACACGCGGAAGGAAAGCCTGAAAGTAAACCTCAAAAGCGCATCGTAAGCGTAACACCGCGAACAGTAAGGTTGATCAACGTGCAGCAAACGGTAACAGGAACAAGTGCAATAAAATTGCAATGTTACGACATTCGACACGCGCCGCAGCTGTAGCTATAAAGCTGGCGAGGAAATTCCGGATGCCATTTGCTTCCGCGAAACCACATTTCGCTCGACAGCACGCCCATCGGAAGCTAACTGCCTTGTCACGAAATGGTGGCCGAGGTCACAACGTCATTCGGAACGGGTCAGTGTCCCTGACGCATTCGAAAGAGGACACCTGTCAGCTATACACATACTGCGCTATAACCTGAGGTCACACGTCGCGCCCCCCACCCGTCCCATGTCCTCTTCGATTCCGTCACGGAGAAAACCCGACGTGGCTACACCGGCCGCCCACGAAATAGGGGCTTCCAATTAGGCGCCCTTAATTTATCACGTAATTTTTCATGTTTCGATATTTGTAGATAGTTGATTGGCGAAACTCGTTTCTCGATGGTGCGCCACCCTCGCCAGCCTGGACTATCCATGTAATCTCACGTGAAACGAAGCGACGAAGGTCCCTGCAGCGCTGGACGGCCGATCGCTGCACACGTAGGGCCCCGCCAGGACCGCGGCATCTGAAACATTCAACAAACAATTCACTTAGCAACACGAAACGTAAAACAAGGGCGTACTAACCGTGAACGATGCTCACGCGCGTAACCGGGTTGTGTTCCAAAAACTCGGCCCAAGGTGCCCAGGCGTCGAATATATTTCCTTCGCCGGCAGTCGTAGCACGTGCTGTCTCGTCGCGAAATGGTAGTCGAGGTCGCAGCGTCACTCGGAACGGGTCTGTGTCCCTGACGAAGTCGAAAGAGGACGGTTGTCATGTGCCCTGCCTAGTGTCAGCTATCCTGCCTAGTGTTAGCTATAAGCTCGAACTGTCCTCTTCCGATTCCGTCACGGAGAAGACCCGACGAAGCCGCAGTATCCGCCCACGAAAACTGGGGCATTTAATTAGGCAGCAAAGTTAACTACAATCTTTAACATACACATTTCGCAGTCGATTAGCGAAACTTGTTTCTCGATAAAGCGCCGCACTCGTCAGCTGACTCGCATGCAATGCCGCCTAACGGACCTTCCGTCGACGGACTACCCTGCGCAATGCACGGATGAGAACCATGGTAAGCCGCCGATGTAGACGACGGCCCATCGGAACTAGACATCTGAAACGTATAGAACAAACATGTTTTCAGCAGTGCGGAATTAGTAAAAACTGACGCACTCACCATGAATGACATCCGCACGCGTCCGCGAGCCTTGTTCTAAGAAGGCCAAGGTGACAGGCGACGTAACGGTCGAGTAGCAACGGTTGTTCGGAACGTGTCGCCGCGACGCAATAGAAGGAGGACGGCTCTCAGCCATCCTCACTGCGAACACCCGACGAGGCCGCAGTTTGCCTCGCAAAATGTCGGAGTATGCAACGCACACAATAACCGACACCTTCACTGTGCTCACCACTTACTCATTGGCTGCAGCAAGGAAGCGCTGACCTGCAGCCTGAAGACGCCCTGGCCAGCTCGGTGATGTTGCTGAACGGTGACGTAGCCCTTCGTGAACAGGCGTTGCCCCACTGGTCCTTGAAGAATGGCACAAGATTAACTCAGGTTCTTGTTCCAGGCGACGCCGACGTTTAAACAACGCGCACAAAAAACGATTCCAGGGCATGGCCGGAGCGCCTGGGAGCCAAGTCCACGGTGGAGTGCACGCCAAGCGTCGTGTGTAGCGTATTCCACCTGCTTGCAAGAAGAATGTGGATGGTCCCTGTTGAATAACCTTGAAGGTGGAAATGTCCATGGTAAGCATTCCGGCCGGCACTTGCTGTGGCAATGGGGCGTCTCATGACAGGAACAGCTGGGAACATAGTGCCTGCTGCGGTGTCAGCAGGCTTGCCGGCCAAGAAGTTTCTCGAAATGTTGTCCACATTTTCAAGTCCCGAAGCTTGAAGATAGTTCGTCCGGAGTTCGTGCGGAAGGCCCGTGGGAGACATTGTCAAGCGCAGCCATTTTCAGTGCGCAAGCAGGACCGCTCCGACGCAGAGCTCAGCGGAGAGGCAAAATGCGCACAAGGATCGACATGCAGAAGCAGAATGGCGGCTCGAGCCGACAGACGTTCCTTCTTTGATCAAGATGTCGAACTGCCTGGCGCATGCGTAGGAGCGACCGGACAATTTTCTTTATTCGCACATTGGTCAATCTTGCTCCGTACGTCACTGGTCTGCTCGCCACCGAGACGCCGTTATCATCATCGCGATCAACGGGACTGGATACGCACAAAGCACAAAAAAAAAAGGAAAAAAAAAAGGGCTGTATTGGCCGGCTTATACCGAACGCGGAATGTTCTAGCAGCTTTACCCGTGTTTTCTGTCCGCAACTGCGTATATAGTTAGTGCTGTCGTCTTGTGCCGTTCTAACGAAAAGAAAGCAAAAACACACGCACATTCGTGAAACCATCGCAATATTCGCGTGCTATTGTGAACATTATCTTCGTATCGAAGCGCTTGCTGGCGACGGGCATTTCTTATATCTGCGAAATTAAAAATATTACCGAATCAATTGCTGCAGCGTCACAGCGGTCGCGATCGGGTCTGAACGGGTCAGCTAACGTTGCCACTTGAAAGAAAAGGTACTGGTCCTACAGGACTAGTACCTTCTTTCATCCATGTATATACGAGACATGTATGTCTCGCATACACATGGATCACTTCTGAAGCGTCAGGCAGCCGATTCTGATAGAACGAAGACCGTCACATGAGCAGGTTCGGGATTGTAGCGAACGATTCGCGGGCAGCATATTTGAGACCCCTGCTTCATGCGATCACTTATAGGTTTCCATGCCTACTACTAACAGACATATTTGCTTTCGCTTGCTCTCCGCAGGGCCCAGTCGTGATCAGCCGTGATCACCACGATGTTAGCGGCGCCGACAGCCCGTACAGGGAGACATCCAACGTGTGCGACGGGTCAGCCTTCACTGCAGGTTAATAAAACATTCTCCTTCTAAAATTCGTTACGTACATACGTTTACAATCGTTGAAAGCCGTACGAAATTGTACCTCGCATAGCTGTCTGGGACTCAAATACACAAAATCGCGTGTCCGTGAGAGCTCTTTTCACACTGGCTATGGACATAAGGTAATTATATGTCGAGCGCCATGACTGGTGGGAATGATCTCGCGCGAGAAATCATTTAGCCTACATTTTTACGAATACTTGCTGTGGGCTCGTGAAACTATATATGGGGAAAAGATATATTTGAAAAGGTGAAACTTAGTAAGACATGTTATCTCCTTCTATCGAAAGATTTTTTTTTTTTTTTGACAAGTTGGTTCATGCTCATCGAGACGCAACCAAAGGTGCGCAAACACACTGGCGCACATAGTATGTTCCAGTTGCAAGTGACGTTCTTTTCGATCATGTACTTCTTTCACGTTCGTTTCCACCTTGACCACATTAATGAAATGCATTTTTTTTCCTGGAAGTAGACAGGTAGCTGCTTACTACCGCAGTTGTTAAGGCAGCAAGCACTAAGCGGAGTCATTTGCATGGAAAATAAGTTAATGAATTACATCTGTTTGGAATGACAAAGCCAAACATAAGTCACTCGAACGTTGTATACACGAAACATCTATTTCGAAGTGGCAGCGACTGCTAGACGGCGGGTCTCGACCACGGTTAGCGCAAATCCTTATGTCGATGGCATACAGCGAGCTTGGGTTCGGTTCTGACAAGGAAAAACAAAATTTCTTTCTCGAAGCTTTCTTGCTGAAAAAGGAAGAAAAAATCTACTTTTATTTAACAGCTTCATGCATGACTTTTGCATCTCATGAAGCTTCCTAAATTTGGCAGCTTTTCACCAATAAAGAAACTCTGCCGCAAGGAGGCCCAAGCTATGACACCATCTTCCCAAAGGGAACCCTGATGCGATGCGAAGCACCCGCGTTAGCGCCGTTCAACCCGTGACGCCACCCGTGCGCAACGCTGCTGCTTCGCATCCCATCAGGGTTCCCTTTGGGAAGATGGTGTCATAGCTGCGGGCGCTGCGACGAGCGCGCGGCAGGCGAGGGAGAGAGTGACGTCAGCGCGCACTGTGAGGGGAGCGTGACGTCAACGCGCAGCTGCAGCGTGACCCACTTGGCACCGCTCCAACACCTGCGGCGAGGGGAGCGCGTTGCGGCGCGTTCGTACGGATGGAGGGACAGCGTTACACAGGCTATTCAAAGAGCTGCTTCGCATCTAATAGATGGGCAGTCTTCGTTACCCATGACGTCCGTTATCTCTGAAATGTTTTAAAAAGACATCCGTATATTTGAAACGTCTTAAAAAGGCAGCCGTTTAGGATGCCGAAACGTCTTTTTAAAACATTTCAAGACTTTTGGTCGGTATTTCGTTTCTTTCTTTACACCATCACGCCTCCCGACCAGACGAGTTTTCGTCAAACAGTCGATCCTCCACGTCCATTATCACGTGCTTGTATGGTTTTCCGCAAGGTTAGGTCGGTAAGGTGTAGGGCTATAGCTTTTTTTTTTTATCTTTACAGGGAAGCTGTATATGACTAGGAGGTCGTAGTTGTAGACTGTAGGAGGTCGTAGTTGTAGACGTAGTTGTAGTTGTAGGCCTCTTCGGCCAATTAGGTGGATGGACGCATATTAAACGTGTCTTTCCACGGCTTGTTATCTGCCAATGGCAGGATGGCAAATGGCAGGAGGATGAAGCGAGGCGACTGTTGGCAGTAGCGGCTAGCAGGTGCGTGTCCGAACCCAATGGTATTTCGTCTCGCTTTAGAAGAATTCTGCACTCGATGGCCTCGTAGCCTTCGCTCTGCTGCGCGAAACTAGTGAAACAGAGTATTGTGGCTGGTCCGAACATAAAACTTGTGGGGCCGTTTAAAGTGGTATAAAATTAGCCACAAAAGAAGGAGTACTGAAGACTATCGGCTACACGACGCAAAACGGTGTGATGGAAATAGCAGCCATTGCCAACGTCATCCCTTATCTGGAGCGGAGGGAGGAAACAAAGCCTGGGAGAGTGTAGTGGGTCGGTGTGACAATGGACAGATTTGGTGGGAACAGGGAGAAGAAAAAGAAGAATATAAGAGATCGTGTTTCGGATCTGTGCATGGCAGTCGTGGAATGTTACAAGTATACTGCTATGCGGTTGTGATTATGCGAAGCTCAATGTGCGGCATTTGTGTACGCACTCCTTCTTTGCTTTCTACCCACTACTACGTGATTGTCACAGGCGTGCGCAGTGTTCGCCGTTAGGAGAGGGGGGCGGGACACGAAGGTTCACTGCGGCGCTCCGCTCCTCCTCTCAACCCCCTCCCAATGAGGCCATTCTGGTCATGATTGTGGTTAGGTTAAGGAAAAGACGCTAATTTCTGCAGCCCATCTAGGGAGCACGGCTAAGCATCCGTAGGGGAAGGGAAAGGGACTGAAAGAGATAGAAGAGGAACGCCGTAATGGAGGGCTCCGGAAATTTAGACCACCTGGGGTTCTTCAACGTGCACTGACAACGCACAGTACACGGGCCTCTGGCATTTTCGCCTCCATCGAAAATGCGACCGCCGCGGCCGGGATCGAACCCATTCTGGTCAAAACGCTATGCAATGTAAAGGGCCAGATTTGGCGCACCCCTTCCCCCCCCCCCCCCCCCTTCCGTGCGCACGCCTAAGATGAGGGTGACTGCGCGACCCTCTATGTCAGCCATTTGAAATAAACACTGTGATGTGGTCCAAGCTGAACTTGCGTGTAAAACCTGATTAGTAAACCCATTATTATTATTATTATTATTATTATTATTATTATTATTATTATTATTATTATTATTATTATTATTAGAGAAATTTAAACAGTTGGTGTTGTATAATCGATAAACGGCGTTTAAATTGCGCTTTAATGCTAAAGCCAAGTGGGGCGCATTCATTGCGCCGGCATGGCAGCTTACCGAGTGCCTGCACTTTCTTATTTTTCAGATATGGCGGTGCAAAACTTCGTAGGAGACGCCTTCAGAGGAGCGACGTGGGTGGCCCTCCACAACGGTGGAGGCGTTGGCTGGTCAGAATGCGTCAAAGCCCCTTTAGTATAAGCCCGCGCTCGTGTGTCTGTGATCAAAATGTCATTTTTAACAGCACTCTGGTCACCGCTTGATGAAAACATTAAGCCTTGAATGATTTCCTGCGTTATATTAAATTAAAAGGTTTAATGTTCTAGGAGAGAGAGAGGGGGGGGGGAGCTGGTGGAAAGAGGGAGGGAGAGAGAGAGAGATGGAGACGAAGGAGGGAAGCTTAGGCAAGCGCTAAGAGCGCCTTGACCTCTGTGGTGTATTCCTTGCGTTCTCATTCGATTCATGCATGAGTTCATTTCTTTCATTTCGTCGCTGCGCTCCGTTGTGCGGCGCTTATCAACTCGCCGGTCGACGCTCGCGCGTTCAGCTTAAAGAAATGGGCGATTCTACCCGGCTTATGAAACTCATTTCTAATTATGCTGCATGCGTTAAGGGCACTTTGTGTTGTCATCACATAGTGTTATATATCTCAAGCGCGTTTCTAAACGTTGCAGGGGTGAAGTCATCAATGGAGGATTCGGATGCGTCCTCGACGGAACCAAGGTTAGAGACGAGCATTTTTTTTTTCTTATTTTTTCTGTGACAGACTGCGCGAGCAGTCCGCGTGACTTTCTGAAGCAGTAATTAAGGCCGAAGCCTATTATGACTCACGGAAAGTGAAAGGTGACCGTCGGTGACAACGTGAATGACACCAAAATTATGACGTCATACGCCTTGTACAACAAAAGAACGAAGCGTAGTTGGAGTATATTAAACAGCAGTTAGAAGCAATTAAAGAGACCCGAACAGTACTGAACAGTAACGACGAGTGATCCAGCAGGCGTGAAGAGCTAATTAAATGTAGTTACGAGAAATTTAAGGGACCCGAAATGTAAGTAGGAGTAACTCAACAGACCCAAGGGAAATTAAAGTTATCAGTAATTTGGGAAACCCAGAGTAATTAACAGCAATTATGAGTAATTCAGGAACCCAAAGAGTAATCAAGAGTAACTACGAGTATAATTAAACAGACCCGGAGTAGTTAAGAGTAATCTTTATGAGAATGCATAATTGATGGATTTCACCGTAAAGACGTCTTAGCATGGGAGAACGCACCCGGTGAGGTTTTTCTTCGTAACTATGTGTGTGTGTGTGCTGAAATCTGAGCAGGCTCTAATTAATGCACTGTAGACTAATCAACATTTTCCATTCCCTGTGGCGGGTTGCTATTCTGATTTGTTTATTTATACGTTGGGCTTAACATCTTAAAGCAGCGGGGATGCACAGACACTGCACATGAGAATTCCGTCACACATGGTTCGTTAGTGTGTACTTGGGGTACGTGTTCCCGCGATGGAACAGTGAACACAGCTGAACATACCTTCATGCCACCACAATGGGTGAGTTGCGATTTCGCAATCATTGGCTCGACAGGGCCGATCGCAAGGCCAGTCTACAGCGGGGGCGATGCACGGTCAAAACTCAAATGTTGACAATGTAATGCGAATGCGGGCGGAGGATGACGGGAGAATCACTATAGAACGAACGCTGTCAGTGAAGCTTTCAACTACAGAGGAGGCACAGAGGAGTGAGAGTTCGTCAGAATACTTATTTGCAGTAGCGTTGATTGTATCGTACGGCGGCGACTATATATATGGTACACGAGCACATAATGCTGTTACCTGCAGACTGCGAGCTCGCTGTACAAAGTACAGCGCTGCGACTTCCCGGATCGAACACTTCATCATTATCGACCTCTCTTCAACCACTGCAGTGTATAGGCCTCTTGCCTATAGATCTCTAATAATCCCGGTCCTGTGCTAATTGCGACCAATTTATCCCCGCAAACTTCTTGATCTCATCTGCATACATAACTTCCTGCCTACCCTGCCACGCTTGCCTTCCCTGTCCACACCTATATTTCTTTTTAACTTATACTGAGATGCCCTTACCTTAACGGGCTGAACTGCACAGGAAAAGTAGGATCGTAGGTGTGAAAACTAATATGCAGAAGACTAAAATAATGTTCAGTAGACTTAAGAGAGCCCAGCGGTTTGATATATGTGGCTAGGCATTGGAAGTGGTAAGCGAATATGTCTACTTAGACCAGGTAGTGACCCCTGATCCGAACCATGCATCTGAGGTAATTAGGAGGATAAGAATGGGGTGGAGTGCATTCGGCAAGTATTCTCAGATAATGAAGGGTAGCTTACCAATGTCTCTGAAGAGGAAATTGTATAACAGCTGCATCTTACCGGACGGGGCAGAGACTTGGAGGCTAACTAATCACCAAATCACAAGAATGCTACGAAATCAAATTTAGAGGCTACAGTTAACCATATACACTTCAACTAATTTTTTTAAATAAAACTTCTTTATGCGCAAGTTGGTGAGAATTAGAACGAATGACTACAGGGCGCTCAAACAACAGGTATAACGGAGGGACACACAGACACACATGGCGCTCTGTGTGTCTGCTTGCCCCTCCCTGATGTCTGTTGTTTCAGCGCCCTGTAATCATGTATGTTCTAATTAGCTGTATTTGTCGGCTCTACTTTTCAGGAGGCGGACGATCGCGCGACGATGCTTCTTTTCTGGGACGTCAACAACGGAGTGAGTGAAAAGTGTAGCACATGCATTAACTAGCACGCGCAGACTGGAAAAAGCGAAAACCAAATTACCCTTCATTCCTCAACAGTAACTCCCTTCGCTCTTGCTCCCGCGAAAATTGTCAGACCATCGCCACGCAAATACCATCAACCCTCTTTATAACGTAAGGGGATATAACGAAATAACGTGTATCACGAAGTAAATAAAATTCCCCTTGAAATCCCCGTAGACATACATGCATTTGAAACCTCGTTTTAATGAAGTAAAATTGACCTTTCAATGGATATAACGAACTCAGATCGTCTCCGAAACCGCAAGTCTCCGCGCGTACGCGCCAAAACAATCGCCTCCCACGATGTTCGGCTCGGAGATTCCAAGATCCCGCGGCCCGATGAAACTGCCGCACACACCCGCGCGTAGCTGCACGCTAGGAGCGGTGCACACTGTGTGTACTGTTGCCTTCATCCGCCCTATTGCAATCCTCACTTGCTACATACTTTTTTTTTTTTTTTCGTAGCAGCTAGATATCAAAGCATTGGCCTCCAACATCGCATCGCGGCAGTCTCGTAGGTCATGCTGATTGCGCATTGAGACGGCCGGCTGTAGAGATATGAGGGATAAACGTGATAGTGCGTCGTTGCTTGCGCGCGGTAGTGAGAAATTAGTGCATCCACTTCTCTCGTTACGGTCGCCCGCGAACGCTACAGAACGCTGATGCAGCTGGACGTGGCCTCCGAGAGTACTTACCGACCTTCGACCAAACCCGCGCGGCGACGTTCGTTGGCCTACTCATCGTGTGCGTCGTAAGGGCGAACACAGCGCGCTCGGTCGTCCGCCGTGTGCTGCTAGTCCACAACGAGCGTAGTTTCGCTGATGACTGTTCGACACCGTCGCCGTTTTTCCGGTTTCGCGGTAAAGTGGGCGAGCCGCGCGCCAAAATGAAAGCGAAAGACGATAGCGTAGCGAAAGAACGCGGCCTGTCGTGCCGGTTGCTGATCTGCACGCTATTGACGAGTTATCTTTTTTTTTTATACTGCCTTCATGAAACTTCATCGAAAGCGTGGCTTTACCGCCGGCCATAGCGCCTTCTTATTTGGACTTAAAATTTTCGTATCCGAATGGTAAATTTTGCAATAAGGGAGATAATGGTTATAACGAAATAACGGATATAACGAAGTAACCCAGTCTTTTTTCGTTATAACGAGGTTCGAGTGTACCATGTATACAGGGTGTTATAGCAATTATATGCATACTCTAAGCGGGTTTTTGCAGTCGCCGTTGTTCTGTGCAAAGTCCAAGTCAATAACAACTTTTACGCATCGTATCCTTACGCACGAGTAAAAGCGCGCTAGCGCTGGGGACGAACGCAGCTGAAGCAGAGATGAAACGACCCGGTCGTCTCCGTCGCGCGAAGGGCACATGCGATAACATCGCTCCGCGCGCGTGGCCTGTCGTCGCTTGCTTCTCAAGCAGAGAGGAAACGCCCAGCCCGTCTTTTGTCGGGCGAAGGTCCATAGAGGGCCGGTCGCACGCACTATCTCGACAGACATAGGTGCACAACTGAATTTCCGGGAGATTTTCCTGTTACCCGCACAACCGGGAGAAACTGCAAAATCCGGAAGTCTCCCGGGTATCTAGGCAGGTATGCACTATGCTCCATGTCTGTACTTTCTGCAATGGTTTACCCAAATCAGACCAGATGTCGTCAGACTGTCGACTGCGATGGAGAGACTCGATGTCTCAGGAGAGGCGGGCGAGGAGGAAATCGAGGCACTTTAGACACTCTAGACTGCGACTGAGTGTACAGCCCATGATGCCCACTTCGAGAATTTGTTTCCTCCCTCCACCCACTTGGTAAGAGGGGACAGTAGAGTGAGTGCCTTGACAGAGAGCAGGGTGGATGAGTGCATCGAGGCACTCTATAGGGTGCTCTACCTTAGGGGAAGGCAGAGCACCCTTTTGCACACATCTTTGTTAAATACATCTACGCAAGTGGCAGGCCCCTCAACAACGCTGGTGCATAAAGTGCAAAAGCATTACACTGGCTCCTCCCACCATGAAGAACCTACAGTGTATCTAGGTGGTGCAAGCAAGGCAATCTTCATTGTGGACGCAGAAGATACTTAATGAAAGTGCATCAATTACCTAATTGGTACAACAAAAGAAAACTTCGTCACAGTTGTTGGTTTTGCAGTGTGTTGCCGACATGCTTTCTGGTGCTAATTGACACTGTTTGTCTAAAAGTAAAAATGTCCTCCAACTAGCTCAAGCTATTCCTCCTAACGCACACTAATAGCCTGCACTGTCAGTGAGAATTTTCCACCATCCCCTAAAGCAGCTGGCATAAAGAGTGACATAATTATATAATTTATTAGTTATCAAGAAATGATTAAATAACTTCAATCAAGGGTGTTGCCATGTATAGGCTCTCAGTTTTGTTTCTATGTTCCAAAGGGCACCGGGTTAACACGGTCATGAGACACTAAATGCATCCACACAACCATTTTAACATCTACAAATAGACTGTTATAGTTTGCATTTGGTTTCTAAAGATAAAAAACACTAGCACTAACAGTCCAGATAGAAATGCTCAATGCTCCTGTAAAATTCCTCTACAGTTCTGACATTTCCTAAACGTGGTGCAATTACATAGGGATGCAAAGTGACGTAGTCTCATGCTACAATGCAGGTGTGCCGCAGAAGTTGGTCGGGCAACAAGTATGCCTATGAGACCATTGAGCGAGCCATGAAGGATAACCCAGCTCTGCAAGTGACGCTGCCACATGAAGCAGACGACCAGCTGGTTAAGAGATTAGCCCCAAGGGAGACAAACGGCACCAAGACGAACTGCAGCAAGACGAGGGAGACGAACATGAGAGGAGGCAACATGATCATTGGCCAATGTTTTAGATCATGCATGTAACACCACAGCAAGGGCATAGGCTGCTGCACTTCTATAGTTAAGGTGCAATAAAATTCCTGGACAATGACAGACATTATCTGGTCTTTGTAGTAATAAATTCGGAGTAACGTGTTTGATTCACATGTGTCTGAGTAATACTGCCTGGATATTGTCACTTGCAAGTGCCAGCAACCAGCAGCATCATGCAGTTGGGTTCGACATCTTAAAGCAACACTAATCAGCAGAGATTCCACATATGGAATGGCTAAAGCATATTTATACCGATGTCGCTTCTGCTAAGCTTTTCCAAAATGCGTTGCATAAACATATTTCTTTTCAATCCAACCCTCAGTGATATGCAGAGACCTTGCTTCAACTCTGTGTGTAGTAGGACACGCTAGCCAATGAGCCATGTAGGTCATTTCTTCACAGCAAGTACAAAGCAAATCATTGATGCGCGCTCGAATGTGCTTGTGGGTTGATTCCTGGCTGCCATGCACAAAGGGACACCACTGCCAGCCAATAAAGCCAGCATGTACACATTTTCTAATGTACTGCGTGACATCCTTAAATGCAGTCTTCCACACTTGATGGTTGTGCACCAGGAAGGGCTCTAGTCCTGCCAAAGCATGACCAACAGGTCACCTCTCCAATCCCCTTTGGGGAGAGTGACAGCCAAGTGATGGCTCTTTTATGGTGCACTGCCTACCTGCCCAGGAGAGGGGTGTGGAAGCTTTTCAAGTAGAGGTGCATTGGCACCATGCGATCGCAATGCACGCACCCAAGCTCCCACAACTGGCCCTTTATTACAATTTTTTTTCACCTGCACTAGCGCCTAGGAGGAATAGTCTCGTAATGCTTTTTTACGCAACACATATGAGAAATGGTTAGTCGTCATTATGTAAAGAAAAGCTGTGCAAAAAACATGGACACAAGGGAAGAGAGGTGGACAACACCAACGCCGACTAACATGCTTACATGTGCAGATAAATTGTGTGTCTTCTTTCTTTTTCGTCTCAGTGCTCCTTCTTCAGGTGATAGTCGGCGTTCATGTTGTCCCCTCCTTTTCCCTTGTGTCCGTGTTTTGCAGGCCTTTTCCTCACATAATGAATCCTTACAACTCGCTCAGCTTTCTGTCCGTTTGAGTTAGTTGTTGTGGCATGCAGCCTAATCTATCCAATTAAGCCATGCTATATGAAACGTTCAATGACTGCAAGACTGTATGAAGAGCAGCAGATAGAATTATATTCACTTTCATTGACACCATGGTTAGCGTGATTGCTTGGGATCCCACACAAGGGAACTGGAAGTAGTACCCATGCAACAGTCCGTTTCCAACAGCAAGATGTCGATCTGTTGATATAAACTACACGGAATCTGCCATGATTACCAAATGTGTGTCAAAATACTAACTGGTTGAATGCTGATTTCTTCTTTTTTTTATTTATATGGATGACAATCTTCTGCAATTCTTACTCAAAGTCAGGGCTGCCACAGTTAATGGTTAGTTCCTCAAATAACTTCTTCCTCAAATAACTCAAATAACTACTACAAATAACTACTACAACGTTTCGTTCACATACAGTTCACAATGTGAGGTTCATAACGTTGCCATCTTTGTAGTCAGGTGTGCTTGAGCCATTCTAGATCTCCTTGTAGGCCATTTCATTCAAGTTAGGTATACTCCATAGTGGTACAGTCACTTGCACGGCTGCAGGCTAAATTCCATTTCTTACACTGATGTTACACACTCACAAGGTATGCAACCAGACTGTTTAATCTTCAGAGAGAACTTCCACGTCTTTTAGAAAACATGTGGAATTAGTCTGCTGTTAAAGGACATCTCCTAGCAAATATTAAAAAGAAAATACTCATAAGTGTTCCCCAAAATAGCAGTTATTGGTAATCAAATGCTGCCACTGCCTTGCCCTCGCGTTTTGTCCCTCCTTTTAGTGTTCACACAGCACTAAAAGTCACAGTGCTGTGACTATGTGCAGTGATAATAGCCGTGCTTCAACTATCATTGCACGTAAATGATGAATCAACATGAACCCGAGATGATGTGGCTATACTCTCCACTGTGTAACCTCAACGATATTTCGTTTTTCCATTCACTGCTATATGGTGATGTCCAACAAAACTGTGCACTACTCACCATACTATTTGCTTCTTTGCAAAGTTATAAAAAAATTTCGTCTCGAGGGTTTTGAGATCTTGAAGGAATGGGAGGCAGCAATTAGGGTGAAACCATGAGCTCCCAGTTACAATTGCTGGAATAATATGTACTATTGTCCAAAAATGTATCCAGAGCGGCTCCAGGACCACAACACCATGCTACTATCTCGCTCAGTGCAGTCATGTTGAGAGTGGCCTGAGTAACGTTACACTTCACCCACGCTGTGGGTCCCGCAGCTGCCCAGACTGCCCAAGGCATGGTCCGTTTACTTTTTTGGCTGATAGTACAAGGCTAATATAGTCATGAACATTGTTTAGCGACTAAGCTTGATTATATACCAATCCAAAAGGCGGTGCACCTCAATAAACAACCTGAAGCGATATGTTGAACCATGCCCTCAATATACAGCGTCACAATCCATTCGCCCCCATTTTATATTTCTAAACGTAACAATCAATGAACAAAACATGGCTTTCTTGAAATTCGCCCATTTTATATCTCCAGAACAATATGGCCATGCATTCAAATAATTGTAAGAAGATGGATAAGCAGACACACTAGGTATCGGTGTCGATGTACAGCGTAGTAACCACTACTACCACCCCGAAAATATGCATGTGCTAAAAATTGACAAACAAACCTGCCAGCTGTTACTGTAGATGCATGACAGGCACCTGCAACCACTACCCCTTCCTTAAACATGACATGGAAAAGGACTACAAACAGACATATTTTGCAAACTTCCTCACAAGACTTCTGATTAAGCTTTACAGCTTTGCAGACATACATAGCTTTACAAGATATTAGCTGTTCTGTGCACAACCGATTACAACACTGTCTTTTATATAAGCACTGAATGGCTTTCATTTGTTTAAGAAATTTTCTTCATGCTTCGTCATACTTTTCCTTTATATACTATACTGCACCCTGTCTGCTGCGCGATTGCAATCCCTTTCAAATGCCCACTAATAAAAAACAAGCAGGACAGAAAGTAATGATCCATGTGGTAACCAAAGTAAACTGTATACACAAGAAGCAAGAGGAAAACAAGCTGGGAGCCATGTAATGAGAATAATGTATTTATGGCAAAGGTGGACGAGAAAGTTTACTTTGTGGGTGCTGCCACAGGAGTGGCGGATGCCCTCCGAAAATTGTTGAAGTGCTCCATGTACTGCTGAACAGTGTCCATAGGATTGTACAGTTCGTTCATGCGGCCCTGAAGGTACTGAGGAGGACCCTGCACAGTCGAACCCATGAAGCCTTGGAGAAACTCGCGCATCAGGTCCCAGCAGCTTGACGGGACCACACATGGAAGGTATTCAACCTAAGCAGGCAAAAAAAAAAGGGGGGGGGGGGGGGAGGAGGAGGAGAAAGAAAAAGAAAAGAATGATTACTAGTGTAGAAATCTTTGTCTTTTTGGTAACGCCAGCTTTAAAAGGGCATTAAAGAGAAGAGAAATATCTCTCAAGTGAGTGAATTAAGTTTTGACAGTACTAAAAGCACCGCTCCTGCCATGAGAAGACGTTTAGCTATGCGCAAAGAGAAAAAAACAAGTCGCAATGCTACTGTGAAGTTCCCACTCCAAACTGCCATGATTTCACAGACATTAATTGACATGTCTGCTAGGGCTTGAATATTACTCTATTGGCAAAAGTAAATTTCACTGCGTTCTAGGGGAGCCATAGATTTAACATAGCAAGATTCAGGGAAAGCAAAGGACTTTCAAATCTATGCTGTCGTACTAATATCGAGCTGCTGAGGTTCCTGTTAGAACCGAAAAATGAAACAGTGACCTTCGAACAATGAATATATGGTAACAAAATAAGACCAACATAATTCACAAGGAGTATTTACCAGCATGAAATAAATTTACCTTTCATGTTCTGCTTTAGTGTCTGATTGGTTTTTCTTCATTGCAGCTCAGCCAGTACAAAGAGACTGAGAAGGAAATGCGTGTGCCTTGTTCGTTCTCAAACATCATGACAAATGTTGGGATGACAATGCTTACCTCAACAAGTATGCCTCGAAAGCTTGGTCCCATCGAGACGCTGCCCACTTTGACAAGGAAGTCTGCGACTTCGTACCGGGGGCCACGTGACTCAATCTTGGTGGACTTCTTGGCACTGTAGATGCCAGCCATCTTGAGCATGAGCATGTCGAAGGTGATGTCTGCGACGAGGCACATGCCGGTATCGAGCAATGCAAAGCATGTTGCTGGATGCTCAGTGTCGTGGATGATGTTCACAGAGTGACTGGGGTCTGAAAATTATGAGATATTGGAGGCATTCATATTAAAATCCTGACGGTCTGTTCATGCGCACCAAAACAACGGCATGATTATAAGACATGCCAAAAAACGATTAATAGATTAAATGTGTCCCGTAAAACAATCATCATCAATTTACACATTTCATTTAACTGACTTAGTGAACAGAAAGAATTCAATTAATCGATCAGACCCCCACTTCCTGCCTTTGGCACCTGCTTTGCCAAGCAAGTGATTGTCAAGCGATGCTGAGATGCATAAATCAAGCATATCTCGTATTTTTTTCCCATTCCCCATTTTATGCATGTGCTTCCTGGGTGTAGTAGAATGAACCTGGTACCAGGGGCACCTTCCACCGTGGAGGCAGAAATAAATGTGCCTGCAGCCCTCCAGATCACTGTTCTGTTGAAATTTTGTTGTCCTTCCTTTTCCTTCCCCCATGCTTGCCGCTCTGTTCCCTTTCAAATCAAAGGCCATCACATCAATACAGCAGGGGAAGCAGCTCTCATTTGACAGGCGTGGATCACCTTGACAGAATTATAGAACTGGGGTGGCGGCAACTTCAAGGAAAGGAGTGTGGGGAGGACTGTCCTCGAGTTTGAATGGGAAAGTAGTTGCAAAAGGAGGAGGCATAACAACAGGTTGGTTCTGTGCAACGATTGCCGACCTTGTGTGTTTCCTCCGAGATGCAGTTTACAGCATCTTTTTCATCCTTTTCTGGTTCAATTTAGTTGATTTTTAATGAAGCCGTTTTCTGCTGTTGATACACAATACACTTTCCGTTACCATTCCGTCATGCGGCATCAAAAGGCCATCGAATATTTCTTCAAGTGTTCTGTCTTAGTAAGCAATGTGTGACCGTACAGCGCGATCCACCTAACTGAAATGAATCGCAGTGTATACAATCCAAAGACTGCTTCAGCGTCTCCCACTGTTATAGTAATAAATCTCTAGATGCAACTTTCACTGGGAATATACAAGAACTTAGGATCGCCCTGCAAGCGTTGTTACCAAAACAAAGCCGTGATCAACGCGATAATTCATGTAACGTACGGTTCGGCGGTGCACATCGTCAAAAAGACTCACGAATGAGACACGCTACTCACTTATGTTAGGTGAACTGTAGTATGTCTCGCAGTCCACGGTAAATATTCCTTCACGAACGGCTCCCAACGTTTCAAGACGCTTCTGGAGGAGTTCGGCGGCTTGCTGCCCGCTCTTGCCTTCGGGTATTGGAAACTGGTGAATGCTACGAGACGTTTGAAAGCGAAAGAACATGGCAAAATTAGTGGCAGGAGAGACCTTCCACAGCTGTGCGAAAGAGTGCTAATAGCGGTAACGTTACCTCACGACGCCCATAGTGGAAACGAAGCGTGCTTGCGGGCAGGACAACGAAACATTCACGAAAATCTTAGCAGCTCACGGCGATGTAAACAAACTTGTGTGCGCCGCCATCACTGCACGACCGTGACGCCACCTCGCAATTGTAGCCTCCGAGATTTGCGCGGCAGCGTGCGAAGTCACGGAGGCCATGTTTTAACACTCTGCCAAAATTGGCGCTAATAATACTTTAGATGCCACAAATGCAAGCGAATTGCTTTTATACAATATTAATTGGGTTTATAATAGCTTATTTATAGTGTTATAATTCCGGAAGTTGATAAGGGTAAACATCCACGACGCGCACTCCAGAATTCGTCTGCACACTTGATGCGTTGGCAGCGGGCAGTTCTCCGTACTGGACAGGCCGTGTTTGCCGATGCGTTTGCTGTCAAACACTTTGTTCGTTGTGGCGATTGCCCAAAAGAGCTGCTTCTATGATTACTTTAGCACAGTTAGGTAGAATTTGCGCTACTCTTTGAGCGCGTTTCATCCGATAAACGGCGACCGCACTGTCAAGCCCACTCAGGCGCTCGCGGTTGGGCTCATCGCAACAGCCGTGAGCGTGTAGTTTCAACGTGAAGTCGCTTGCCGAAAGCTAGTGCGATGCATTAGTTCCAATAACTGTTACTGCTCCTCAGAGCCGAACGCTGTAGATGCAATAACAGGTCTACGATCGCGTACTACCCGTGCAATTTAGGTCTGTATACCGTCGTTTCGAACTGCACTGATATGGGAAATGCCGAGACCCACGAGGGTGCCCCGCCGCCGGACTTGCTCAACAGGCACCTCGACCTTAGCGTCAAAGTCGACGATCGCTCATTCCACAAGGTATGCAAACATAACGCGCAAGACATGATTCGCGTACATATGTAACCGTGCGTGTGCTGTGCGCACGGGAACAAAATTGAACGAGGTGTCCAAGTGCTTATGATTTTTGTGGGGGAAGCGTGCTGCCTGTCCGAGTGAGGAAAAAGATTACTTGACAAGTGCTAGGTGGTGCTTCCAAGGATGATATATTCGCGGACAATCACTTTCGGCGATGGAGCTCTCTCGATATGCTTGCGTGAGAATTCCAACGACAGCGTCATTCTTGTTTTACCCGGCCATTCTGCGCACGCGCCCTAACCTGCCATCGGTTGTTGTGGGCTATTATCGGGAAATTCGTACTATCTCCAAAAGTGATCGAGAATATACGGCCCCAGGACAGCAAAGCTTAATTAAAGCCAAGGCAGGTTCTCGGGTTGGGGCTGTTTGCTCATGGCCTTTGATACTCCACTGCCACTGGGTTATTGTCCTCCATGCTCTTAATCCTGAGCCTTTGCAACAGACTTACCGTACACCGGAGTCAGAATTCTGCTGTAGTAAGCTAGACGCAAGCTTAATTAATACACTTGTGTTTTCTTGTTACAGCACATCAGTGGCGACCATAGTGAGAAGAGCCTTACGGACCTCCCCTGGAGTCTCAGAGATGCCGTTTCGTTGTATGAAACTCTTAATGTATCATTCAATGAACTCACAACACTGCCTCCTGAGACACCATTCAGACTGCCACACATACGCATCTTGGACCTGAGCTACAACCGGCTCAAGTCGTTGCCAGACAGCATTGGGTTCCTCTTCCACCTTGAAGAATTGCTGGTTCCTTTCAATCAGCTCGAGTCGATACCAGACTCAATAATTTACTTAAAGGTGCTTCAGAAGCTTGACCTCTCACACAACTGCATCACACAACTCCCCGACAACCTGGGGAAGGTCACGACCCTGGCCAAACTTAATGTGAGTCACAACAAGCTCACATCCCTGCCGAAGTCACTGGGGAAGCTGCCCAACCTGAAAACGATTCTCGCCGCTGGGAATGCCGATATCACGAGCCCACCCTTAGCAGTCTGTGACAAGGGATCGGATGCTGTCCTTCAACATCTGAGGAAATCGGTCCACATACAGGAGAAGCCAACACTGCGAGCCGTCGAATGCAACCAGTTCCCGAGGGTGCGTGGAAACCTGGTGGCAACATCGGTGCCCAACCTCCACTCGGCACATGCGCAGTACTTGCAAATACAGACTGATACAGTGAATACAGCTAGCCGGATCAAGACTCCCCTGCTACCACCTATTGGGGCTACAGAGTTGGAGCCCAATATACTTACAGACAGGATAACAGGTTTGTTTTGCGTGGTGGCACGTGTGCGTCTTATTTGAGTTGCAAATTTGGTGAGAATCTGTCTTCAGTGACACCACTTACTGAAGAGACAAGCACAACATAATATTTGTGCAGCCCTGCATGTTCTATATTACAGAGTAAGCTGTTATGAGATCACAACAAGGGTCGTTTTTGGCGCCGTAGTTGTCCGCTACCGCCAATGTCCGTAACCGATATCGCGCAAATTTTAGAAAAAGTAACCAGGACCGAGGAGGATTCAAACCCACATCCTCTGAGTGGATTCGAACCCACACCCTCTGCGTGGCAGTCGAGCATTCTACCACTGAGCTACGCCTGTGCTTGAAAAATCTTCGCTAAAAGACCTAAACAGGTACAATGTCTGCTGAGGAATCACATTAACAAACGTAATGTTGCATGGCGGAATAATAATACGCCACTATATGTCGCAGAAAATGGATTGCATAACGAGTTCGAGGAATCATTTGAAAGGACACAGGGTTGCATGCTTTGTAGCTCTGAAACCATTACGGAGGCACTGGTAATTATGGCGTAGTGGGTACTTTCCTACTTGGCAAAATGATAACATTACGGAGGCACTGGTAATTATGGCATAGTGGGTACATTCCTACTTGGCAAAATGATAACATTACGGAGGCACTGGTAATTATGGCGTAGTGGGTACATTCCTACTTGGCAAAATGATAACAGTTATGGTTCAGGGGATACCTACCACCTCTACTTGCACTAGTTTCCTCAAGCGTTTAAAATGGCCTCTAAGAAGGTCGCTCCTCCAGATTACGCTGTCACTGTCCTGTGGTTCCGCGCAGGCCTGGCTCTTTTTTTTTTATCTCTGCATGTACAATGCAGGTTTTTGTGTGCTTCAAAATCCACAAGTTTCTTCAAGCCAGTTAAGCAGTTTGTGAAGTGAGTGTTGTAACTGAAGGCATTGATGAAGCGTGCCCTCACAGAAAAGGTGCCATTCACATCAGGCATACAAACTATTATTTATCTTAGAAGGTCTATCTGCTCGGTGTTTGATAACGTGACTGTGATTTGGCAGCATCACCCAACGAAGGTGCCATAAAGAGTATGAAGTATGCATTTGCTAGCCCATGTGAATTTGTTGCTTTGTCAAATTTAGATAAGCCTCTGCATTAAAAATATCTCTTTTTTTAAGACAGTACAGCACATTTCTTATCTAATTAGCATTCTTGTTTGTTGTCCCAGTAGTATCACACTGCACTATTACATTCGAAAATGTGCACAGCTGTCAGCACTTCTACCCTGAGAATATATTTTGTTTGCTGTACGCAGGCCTGCTGTATGGAGCTGCCATTGGCGATGCAATTGGAGTTGCAACTGAGTTCATGACTGTAGATGAGTGTGCCTTCTACTATGACCCACAGTGCCTCGAGTACACATCTATTAGGAGAGATGAGCATCGAGTGAGGTGGAAGCAGGGTGACTGGACGTGCAATGCTGACCAAATGGTAAGCTCACCTCTGGTTTGGCATGCATTTCTCTGTGATGCAAACAAGAAATAAAAAGGAGCATGTCAGAAGTGAATGACCCTAGAAGGAGGATTAATGATAATGTTCAGGAAGCAAACCTCAATAAAATGAATTATCGCTTATAGCAAATTATTGGACATAACAAAATTATGCCAAAATAGATTTGGTGATGTCACTGAGTAAAGAATACATGCCTACAACAAGTATTGGATGCAACATTGGTTATTTTTGTGTCAGATGAGACTTCATTATGACGAGGTCTGACCGTAACATTAAATTGTTTTGCTACCATTAGTGTGTAATTTTAACGCACCAGTGATTGCCATCATATCTGCATACACTTCCAATAATGACGCTGATATGGAGCAAAATGGAGTGAATTAGGTGTAAGCAGGTCCAGACGAGGAGTAACAGAAGCAAGAGTAAAGGGGAGTAAATGAGTTCCAAATGATTTTTTAAATTTGATTTCTGGGGTTTTACGTCCCAAAACCAGCTCTGATTATGAGAGACGTCGTAGTGGAGGACTCTGGAAAATTCTACCCACCTGTGGTGCTTTAACGTGCACTGACATCGCACAGCACACGGGCCTCAACATTTTGCCTCTATCGAAATGCAGCCGCCCCGGCCGGGATTCGATCCCGTGACCCTCGGATCAGCAGCCGAGTACCATAGCCACTAGACCACCGTGGCGGGGCATGAGTCCCAAATGAGTACAACAATTATATACACCATGGAAATGTGCACAATTAAGGCGTTTGCATTTTTTCATTCTGTCCCTATTTGAATGCGGCTGCTTCAGTGAGGAATTGAACCTGTGGCTTTACGTTAACCAGGACGACATGGCCGGCCATAATTACATGTCCGCTGTGAAAGTGCACTAATATATCTTCTCACTATTTGCATTGTTTTTTTGTTATCATACTGTGCACGTGGAAGTTGCATACTAAAAAACTCTTTTCTTTCCATTTTGATGCCTGCTTACAGTTTTTAGTGCTTGATTCATTGCTGCGATGGGCTGGAGTTGTTGATGAGCTCGACTTTGCAAAGCGGCTGGTGTCATGGAAACGTTCTGGTGTACCAGAGCTTGGAGATGCTGAAGGTTTTCTTCTGTCTGATCTTACCAAACTGGTTAGTCACATATTATGTCTTCTGGGAAAGAGAAAAAAAAAATGAGCTCAATGTAAGTTGCTCAATGATTGTATGTGGGAAACTAGTGTTGGTATCCTTAGTAGAATTGTGTCACGATTAGTCAGATGAGGATATTTCCATTTCCTTAACGTTCCTCTGCATTGTGGGCTTGTGCAGAACTGATTTGCCATTATACCTATTGGTAAGCTTTGGACAGTTTGTCTCATTCAATCTGGAATGCACATCCTGTGCACCATTCTGATGTCCTGTTAGGCCATTCATTTAAGTAAAAGGTGGCCGGAACTACTCTGCCTTGACTACAGAGCGTCTTCGAAAACTTAGGACCTCCTGAACAGCCAGCCATGACATGTCGAGGAAATTCCTTCTCTCTTGGTGAGAGTTGGCATAAACTGGCACCATAGTCAGAGTAGCATATGTCTGCTGCGATAGAGTTCTTAAATTACTCAGCACGTTTTGGTGGAATGCTAGAATGTTCTCCTAGCGAGACTTGAGCAAGATGTGCATTTTCAGAGGCTTTGGGTCTTAATATGAATGGAAGTGTGAACTGTTCAGTGGCTGAGTGAAGTAAAAGCCATTAGGAGTATTGGCGAAAATATAGCAGAGAAAAATTGATAGAACTGGAGTTGCTACGAGCACAGACAACGGTACATTGTAGAAACAGAGGCTGTGTGAAATCAAAGAAAGAAAATGCGACAGCCAGGAGTGTAAACTGATGGTGTAAAACATGAGTGTAATGAGTGTAAACTTGGTGTAGACATATGAACAGCCTGTGTGTCTTGTCGCTGCCTGACCAATAAAGACCATTGTAATCTGCATCTGTGCGAGTTTCTTATGAGGCACTGAGATGACATAGGAATGGTGTCCTGAACATGGCTGATTTAAGAACATAGCCCGAACAGTGGAAATAAAGCTTTCTTAAATTTTAGTACTCGTACTAAGTCTCCGTTCTCTTCTGGTAATGCAGACATTAGCACAGTGCATTTAACCGGAGTTCTGTTTCACATAATAAATGGCGCAATGCTCATGGTTTGTGTTGGTTTATCCTGCCATGCTTAGCTTCTGCATCCCTGCCCTCACACATGTAACTTATGCGGCAATTGTTTTTTCATTTGTTTGCACTACTACTAATAAAGAATAAAAAAGAAAATGGAAATGTGCAATTAAAACTGACTCATAATGAACATACATTTTCTGATTATTTTTTCAAATTCGAAGAACCCACCACCAGCACAGTTTACATTCATTACACCTGCACATCCGAGTGCTACTACTAATTATTGTGTTAATTAGAATTTGTTTACAGTTGAAGCCTGATATGATGAACATGACATAAATGTGATAGCAATGACATATAATAAATGTATGTGCCTATAGTCAGTGATAGCATTGAATATAACGAACGTATTTTTTGTGATGGATCAAATTTTTTCGTAGTGAATGTCAATAGCATTAACGTGGCAAATGTAGCACTTTATACACTGTTTTACTTTCCATATGGAATTAGTGCAATATATGCAGCAACTGAGTGCCATATCCATTGTAAAGATATTCTGCATCTATGAGAACTGCCAATCCAGAGCTTCCACGTTCCCAGCGTTCGAACACATCGAACATCACCACTGTGCTGCTTTTCACTGTAGGAGCTTCGCAGCTACAAAAGTCACAAGGAAATCTGTTGTTCAAACATCATTTTATGTCTTCTCCTTGACAGGTCCTTCAAGAGGAAGGCTACATGAATGCCCCACACCAGGTAGCATTGCAAGTTTTCCAAAGAAGCCAGCCTGCCTGTAACAATGGCCTTGGCAAGCCGCACGAAGCCAGCCTGCCAGTCTTAGTTGACAATGGATCCCTGACAAGAGCTATTGCACTAGGTATTAAATGGAAGGCATCGTATGGATGCTGAGAAAAACAACTCAAACACGACACAAGATGAATGGATGTACAACAGTGCTGCTGCATGTCCATGTATGTTGCACTTACAACATTAATTTCTGGGGTTTCACATCCCAAAACCACAATGTGATTATGAGAGATGCTGTGGAGGGCTTTGAAATTTCTGGCATCTGGGTTTCTTCAACATACATTGATATCACATTGCACATGGGCCCCAACATTCTGCCTCCGTTGAAATGCAGCCGCCGTGGCCGGGAATCGATTCTGCTACCTTGAGACCAGCAGCTGAGTGCCATAGCTACTAGGTGCACATACAACATTACTGTTGAACGCCTTGTATACGTTGTACATGGAACAGTGCTGCTGTACCACCATTCATATCATAGCAGACCATTTTTCTTGAGTTTTGTTGTTTGGTCTGTTTTCACAGGAGAGGGGGGGGCGGGGGGGGCGTCATGAACAAATCAGCCTGAATGCATAACTGCTCCTGCATCACGTTGTCTCTTGGCAACTTGTTTTTGAAGAGTTGCAAAAAGGGGGGGTGATAGGTGAATAGACATACGGAAAAAGAAAAGGTTATAACCACAACAAAGAGCTGGCTAATGTGAATATATAATATAGATTAGTGGTTCGCTAGTATCCACTGTGTCCAGAAGCCTCTAAGAAATGCAGCATGGCTTTTGTGTCTGTTGCATGCAAAAGTGCATAGCAAAGCCGAAGTTCGAGGGTCTTTTCATCTGAGCACCAGAGCCCTAGTTCTTAGAGCACATCGTTCCTGCATTTGCTTGATACCCAGCTTGTAAATGGCACCAAAAAAAAATTTTGTTTTTGAAATTGTGAAGCATGAGGCAGGCAACCAATCATTCTGTTGTGCTCAATTCTGACCCCGTCGATGCTGGCTTGTCACCTCCCCACCTCTGGGTAAATGAGGTACCTTTGTCCCTATGTCCCTGCTGGCCTCACTCTGTTTTGTAGCCTGTAGAATAGGAGTGTTAGGATTGGCAAATCAGTTATGCAGAGCCTCGTAGTGTAGTATGAGGGTTATGAGAGAATTGGCATCCACCCGTCTGTAGCTTGAACAGGCAGATACGAAATTTTCCGTTTGTAATGTTAGGATTGGAAAAATGAGAGCGAGAGAAAAGTTAGAACAGTGTACTGGTTGATCATCAGCGTAACATGATTCAGTCATGTATAGGCATTCGCGAGTTTTCTTCTGTCGCTTATGTGGTATGGAAGGTACAGATCTTGTAAAGGTTATCAAGTAAAATAAGTTTTTTCACTGCGCGATCATTGCTTTACGTGGGATTTTAGGATAGAGAACATGAACTGGCCCCCTAACCCATATGCAGGCATACCAGTGTTCCACAACTTGTCAGAGGTGGCGTCGAATTCCGTGCGGATATGCCTGGCCACTCACCCAGAGGAACAGTGCAAGGCGGCGTCTGTGGTTATTTCGACAACCCTTGCAACCATACTGCAGGTACTGTACACAAATGCAGCCTGTTCTCTTCAAATGGGTTGCATTCCTGTTATGACGTATGTACATGTATCGGTGATGCAGATAGTACTACACTAGACACCCAATGCGGAGAATGTAAGTGTAGAGACATCAAAGTGAAACAGTAAATTACTCTAGAACGATAGAGTATATTTGGGAGCTAATTTTACAATCATGAGTTCCCTATAAAAACAGAAAATTGCGGTGAAAATTGTCACTTTTGAGGTTCTGGACAAAACCTCAGCAACTGAGTGTCACTGCCGTGTCACCGATTTTACAAGTACGTAACCCATCTCTGAGCCAGATTGGCTAAATAAAACTATGCAAAGCTTTCCGTGTGAGTTCTCTGGCTGCCTTGGAACGTGATGCAATTAATTTTTACTTATGAAGATGAGTTACATACGCTAGAACACACACCATCCAAATCATCATCACGGCAAGTTGGTGTGTTGCTGCCTTTACTTTATTCTGTGCGTCTTCTAGCCCGCCAGGCACCTTCTCACAGGAAGCACCTTGCACCTAGTATTGTGGAAGTGTATTATGCTAATACTACAAGTGAAATTGTTTTTCCCTTAGTGTCTAGCAACCTGTTCATCTAGTCAGAACGTCAATGCAAAGGAAGGCCACCACCAAAAAATTAGTCGCATTATCACGTGGCACAGTGTTTAACTGCAAGAGACACAGAGCTAGTATTACTTCAGAATACCCAACATACCAAATTGTTCTTGCTGTTGCTGCCAAGTATAGCATTAAATAAAATCAAAGTCCTGCTGTACATTTCTGTACAGTGGAGCATGTACATACTTTATTTATATCCGTGTCACAAGGCCACTTTCAATCATGATGGGGCCTGATCTAGGTCATTATTGGCTTCTTTACCAAAGCTGTGGGAGTGTGCAAATCGCATTTCAGAGATTTAATGCCGATCAGAGTTAATTTTGATCAGTAGTACACTGTTTGACGCCAGTATTTACGGAAACTGTGCAATTCGTACAAGAGGCTTTCAAGTGTAATTAATAAATGAATGGAACCGCTTTCTTACGTTTCATGCTGAGCCAGAAATAATTTATGGTAGTGCAGGTCCATGCTTGATTGTAATTTCACTTTGGCCCTTCCTCTGCAGGGTAAGCACAACCTGTACAGCTGTGTGGATGTGGGTAGGCTACTGGACACAGTGCTCCAGCTGTCAGTGAAACAGTTGACAAGCGAAGGCAACATTGCGAGCTTCAAGAAATGCTTCGAAGGAAACAACTTTGAAGAGTGAGTTCCTGCTCAGGAGTGACCTTATTCTTTTTATGTGCTTGATTTAATCGATATCTGCAAAGCCATGCAACGCTGTGTGCCACCGGTGATACTTGTTGCTTAGGCGTTGAACCGTGCATTTGCAGAGTTTAACTTGGACAGAGTAGGTATTATTTGGAGCAATGTTCATTGAAAACTTGTTTTGCTGCATATCTGTCATAAAAGCACGCATTAAAGTTGCTACAGTTGTGGCTGAGGTCGTGTTTACAAAGCACTTAGGCGTAAGTGATGGTACCACCAGTGCAACATATTAATAACATAATGTTTGCACGAGCATACTATGTTTTGTTCTGAGCTGATGCATACACATATGAACTTGTGAATATTGGAAACGTTGTTGACAGGGTTACAGATCGATCAGTGCAGTCTGCTACTTGCTTAGATGGCACTGTACTTTCAGAAATGCAGTTATTTTTACTCATAACAAATGCTTTATTAAATCTGCGTGTTTCGCTTCAAAGAACTGCCACTAGAATATGAAGCATGACCAACCCAGCATAGAAACTTTCAGGGACACCAGAGCTCATTGTTCAGAGCCTAACCGTGAAGCATATGTCCACACAATAAGTCATAGTGCGACGCCTGCTTTATGGTCGCTTGCTGTGGCAGCCTTGTGGCTGCCAGGCTCAAGGTCGTGGGTTCCCTTCCCAGCCATGGTAGCTACGTTTCAAAAGACGTGAAATGTAAAAGGACCTTTGTTCATGTGGCGCATGTTAAAGATCCTCAGGTGGTCATAATTATTCTAGAGCCAATCACTAGACATGCCTCATAACTGTATTGTGGTTTCTAAATGTAAAACTCCATGACTTTATCAATTTTTCGACATGTTTATTAAGTAAGTAATTGAGGGTCGTCATGTTTTTGGGTGCACAGGTTGCAGCTGAATGATCAGCAGTCAAGCAGCCATCCATTCAAGTCCTTATCTGCAAGCATCGTGGCCCTCAAGCAATGCACTGATTACAGGTGAAGACATTATGCAACATTAAAGGAAAACTGTGTGGTCTATCACGAAAATGCATTACTTAGTGCTTAAAAATAAGACAAGGCAAATGTAACTCTGCTGAGTGCATGGGAAGGCTGGGGAATGAGCCCACCTATATTCACAACAGCAAATGTATGCTTGAAAGTCACATGCAGCATGATGAAATCGCACCTCTTCACGTGGATCGCACGAAGGTACACATTGCAATATAAAATAGGACACATTTCTGGTAATTAAATGGGCCCACAGAAGGGCACCACTCATCAAGTCCCTGTCCTTCTCACCTTAACCTGTCATGCTTCCCTCACATCCACAGTAGAAAGCGCGGGAGGTATGGTGCAGTCCGTTTACAGAATACCACAGCGATTGCAAATGTTCGCCTAGGCTGTTTATAAAATTTCAGTCGCTACAGTTGCTGATATCAAAAGTTAAGGTTGTATCAAGATTTAGAACGCTGCATCTTGGCAATAAAAAAACAAAAACAATACAGGATTTCTGTAAAGTGCACCTGATAAGGCACTTACAGTAGCACTGAGCCTTAACCCTGGAATGTGACAGATACCACCTAGATTAATTCTGCAATAACCCTGCAAGAGTATTTCTACATTTCCTATGTATTGTATTAGGGAACATTGAGTTTGGTCCTGACGTAATAGTTTTCTATCAGGCCAATTTCCACAGTGTGTTGGATCCTTATGGTGCTTACTGTTCGCTGTTAGGTCTACCATCAGCTGCCTGGCCATGCAAGGGGGTCACAGCAGCGTCAACTGCTGCCTAGCGGGTGCCTTCCTCGGCTGTCGGGACGGCTTTTCGGCCCTGCCCGAGTCCTGGGTGCAGGGACTACTTCCTAAACAGCGTGCATGGCTCAACGAACGCATCAACAGCCTACTTGACAAAATGGGCCTCCCTTGAGTGCTCCCCTGCCTCTTCTACCAGACAACTTTTGTCAAGAGCTGGGATCTTCACAAGAAGTGTTCACTGGTGAAGCTGGTGGCACATGGTCCTAGCACAGCCTTCAACATACTTATCTAATACTGTTGTCACACGGGCGCTTCGAAGGCCTTCGAACCAACTGTCCACCGACTCAAAAGTCACGCTTGAGCTGCTACACGGGCGGTTTCGATGGCCGTCGAGTCGACAGTCTATCGAGTTCGATAGACTATCGACTTGACGGCCATCGAAACCGCCTGTGTAGCAGCTCAAACGTGATTTTTGAGTCGGTGGACAGTTGGTTCGAAGGCCTTCGAAGCGCCCGTGTGACACCAGTATAAAGCATGGATGCAATGGAGTTTTAAAGGCATCTATGCAGTCTAGCATGGACTACTGGTTTGAGACTTAAATGAGCTTAAACTCTGGCAGGTCACTTCAGCTTAAATTTTGGTACAGTACAAGTGTGGAGTGGTTTTACGTGCATAGCATGTGTGAAAGTTCCGGAGTAACAGTGTAAAATGCACTACAGTGCAGAGAAGACACATGTACAGGATGTTGTCTGTTTCGGGGCAATACTGTAGGAAAACAAACTGTTGTACAGCATAGCCGGAGCCAATGTCGAACCATGCTTCGATCAAGTTGGTACAAACTTCATTATGCAGTGTGTGTGATCATAACAAACTTAGATGTGGACTATAGTAGCTGGGATTGTGTGGTGCGACTTTGTAGCATGAAAACGATGGACAAGAGTTAAATGAAGACAAAGCATTTCGCCACAGACATGTGCATCTACACTACAACAAAGCAATGCAGTGAACTAGTAACACTCTTTTTCTCTTTTGGTGCAATGCCAGAATGTTAGCAATATGTTTTGATTGAACATAGGGGTCCAAGAAGGCTGAATAGGGGCGTGTGAAAATATGAAAATTTCGAATCTTGTACTGGTTCTTTTGGATTCAGCCTTTGAACAGAAAAGTCACTATCCAAAAATGCAGCTATTTCCTGAAGTTTTAGAATGACAGCTGGTGGCGCATTGCGACATAAAAGTGCAGTGAAGGTACAGTAAAGTACATCCTCACAAGTGCAGTGCATCATAAAAATATGACAACTTATGTAGTGGAACAAGGTATGGTACTTGGGGAGCTATACAGGAACCATTTGCATTCTTTGAAGAATTTTGCATGTGCAAAAAAACTGCTTATTAGTCTCTAACACTCCAATCATAATAATGGTCAGTAACGAGCAATTATAGAACCATACTAATGTTATAGGTGCTAAAACACAAACATCTCTGCGTATCTACATGTGAAAATGGCAGTTCATAATTCTAAAAGCATTCAACTTAATTCTTATTCAACTTCAAGAATTGCTATTCTTACACTCCAAGGATTGAAAATACAGATGTAGTCTAGAAAAATGACCGCGACCTAATACCAGCGGAGTCTCGTAGAAAGTTTCGTTTAACATATACAGTATGGCACATCAGCATTATGTTAAGTAAATGCATACTACAACAAACCAGCAAACAGGAGCTCTGGAGACGTGGTGCCCTGCACAAGCAGGCCAAATAGGCGAATTTGCATTATGTGGCTGCATTATGCCTGTTAGCAAAGCAGTTCATAATGTTGATTCAAACTTTGCAGTGCTTTTCTTTTTCCCACCAGGAAGTGTCAAGATGAAGTTATGCTACATTTTTCGTTAGAGCACTTCCTCACTGCGTGCCACCGCGAGTGTTGCTGTTTGCATTTCTTTGTATTTCCACACCACTAGTACTTTCTTGTAGTGCTCATACAGGTAATTTTAACAAATCATCTATAAAAGTCTCCATTAACAGTGCTTTTATACTGAATTCAGGAACCGGGAAGGCGTATAAATGAGGCATTACTGCAGAGATAAATTTAATATGGAACTGGGAATTTGCTTGCCTAATCTATTATGGGAATTCATTAAAAGTATGTGCATAGCTATCAAGTTGCAAAATCTGGCAGAAATGTTTACGTCCATTGATATCTTATGTCTTTCCTTTTTGGCAAGTTGTCAGCAAGCTTTGCATGTGCTTTTCTCATTAAAGTGCATGGTATGATGCTATTCTAGACTTGATTGAATTCTATCATGTTGCCAAATGTTGCCATGTTATCAGTTTTGATCTGCCGTGCCCTTTTCGTTTGTCTTGAACGATAACACAGCAGAATTTTTCATCATGGCATAATTTGACGCCGTGCAGCAACGCATGCCTGGTCTTGTCCCTATTCCCAAGTTCTTTCTCACAAGCATCCATCGTTGTAATGTGCCTTTATGTCGCATTAACATACTGCCAATGTGCATTTGTTAATAAACCGTTGCGTTGATGTGTATAAGTGAGGTAGAACATTTCGATGAACTGCAGCCAGCTTAGCGTTGATTCAATTATATCCAATACCATATACGGAACTGTAGTGCTTTTAAATGTTCAAAGAATGAAAATGTGCTCAAACCTCAACAAAATGAATACAAATATAACAAATTACCAGTTATCACAAAGAAAACATGACTGGTGTCAACATTTAAATTGTTGCAAATATCTGTTTATAGCAAATTACTGGATATCACACAGCTGTTTTTTTTTTTTTTTTTTGTCAGATACAGTTCGTTAGGAGGTTTGAGTGTACACATACAGCAGCAAAATGGTAAACCATATTTTCGGACCAATACTACTAAGGTCTGAAAGAAAGCTTTTATTTTGCTTTCTCTTATCTATAGAGGCACAGGCTAATTGTTTGCCCTATCTACAACTCGAACAAATTGAGCAGAATCAAGGTTGATTCAGTACATGTACTATGTATTACCCATGTCCCCATGCAGATATAAAAATGCAGGAAGGCTGTATTTTTGTGTATGAAGCTAACACACAAAAACAATGATTTGAAAGTTGAAAACCCTCAAATGCTTTTAAGCACATGACACTAATCTTTTTTTCTTTTTGTTAGCAGTAAGTGACATTTTGTGACTATATGTTCATGCACCTAACATATGCCTCTGAGTTCAAGCTAAAGTTTTCTTTTCCCCCAATTCTTGTGGTTGACTTATTAAAGTGGCCCCTGTCGATAAGCCTGAAGCCTATGGCCTCTGCTTTTCCATCTGCACTGACAAGAGGAGAGGATTTACAAACAAGAATTGCTCAGCATGTGTGTCATGACTTGTAGATGATAGTGCAATCTTCCTTCCTTTCATGTTATGTGGAAGTCTTATCTGTGATATACGTGTATGAGGTGCGGCAGCTTATTCAGAGAAGATTGTAGCATTCGTTATTTGTATGCACTCTCGAACAAAGTGAGGACTGCACAATGCAGTACTCGTATGTGCTATGGCTTTTTCCAGATTGGCTACCTTAGCTTTTGAAAGAACTGAGCAGAAGTTCCGTTGAAGAGCTTGAAAAAAAAAAAAAGTGAATTAGTACAGTACCAGCTGTCTCTATTTGTTGAAGGTCAGACATGTGTTGCTACATATGCAGTAAAGAACCAACAGTTTTGAATGCCTAAGCGATTGGCACTCAAAACTTCATGCTCATGATTACGAAATGGCCTATAAAGAGTGATCTTGTGTGGCTTGGATGCTCGCTTCTGAAAACCATGTTATATTTGACCTTTCTTCATTGCTTGCTTTGTGGTGTACACTACTAAGATTGCGATCTGTACTGCAGGCTTTTAAGCTATGCTTCAGATTCACGGAAACAGCTTGCATGTGGCTTCTTGAACCTTTCGTGGTTGCTGAAAAACTTTTGTTGGACATAAGTTCGAATACAGAAAGTGCCATCTTGCTTGCAAAAGAGCTCTTGTTTTGCAGTGCCTCATAATGGTGTTGTGTTGACATTCTTGTCAGGTGATTGAACTGTCAAGCTTGGCCATGTTTCTTGCATATGGCAGGTCAGCTACTAGATCTAAATAAAAAACAAAGGCATTTATGTACTTGCTGTCTATGAGCAGCTACGACTATCATGTACAGTAGAATCTTGGTAAATGGAAATTGCATAAATGGAATTGCTGCTTAAACAGACCACCTGCCTATAATTTGGTTTTATGCTAGACTGATGCACTCACCTGCTTCCTTCTCAGGTTCTGTTTAACTGCATCCTACTGTACAACCTATGGACCTCGGAGAATGCAGTAGCCATTAGTAACACATATGTAAAAACAATTCTATTGGGCATGAGATCAATTGCAGAACAATAATAAAAACAGCCTGAACAAGGTTTCTGGTTTCACAAACTACCGAAGCGATTCCAGAATTGCAGGTAATAAAGGAGGCATGTAATGTCAGTGAAAGTATGAACACAAACATATTTTAGAATATGCCATGCTTTCTATTGGGCTCTCTTAGGGACCAATCCCTCCTTTTCGAACTGCTCACTGGAATGACTAAATAACTTTGTGTGTAGTTATGTGCTGTTTATGCTAAATTATTGAGCGTGGGCAGCTGGAACTTTCTTTGAAAAAAGCTTACTCTTTTGGGAGAACTTGCACAAACTAGATTTTTTATTCTTTGTGCAATTTAACTGTTGCCAACAAACAAGTGTGTCGTGAAATATTGTACTGAATTATGCTGTGTTTTAATTTTGCAATGATGGGAAAATTAAAACTGCCTCAATGGTGTTTTGGAACACTGTAGTGATGTTCATTTCGTTACTGTCCTTGTGCTTCCCCAGTGCTTGAACCGGCGTTCTTGATGGCAGTATGCAAGTTTCTTCAGTATGAAATTGTCTCGGTGACAGCCACAACTCCTGCTGTACCTAGTAACTTCACTAATAACAATAACTGCTGGGTTTTTACATGCTAAAACCACAGTATGATTATGGGGCATGCCATAGTGGAGGGCTCCGAAAATTATGACCGCCTGGTGTTTTTTAATGTGCGCTGACGTCGCACAGTACAAAGGCCTTTAGCGTTTTCGCTTCCATTGAAACTGCAACTGCCAATGCGGTGATCGAACCCGTGTATCTTCGGTCAGCAGCCAATCGTCATAACCACCACACGACTGCAGTGGACATTAGTAACTTCACTGTGCAAGTGGTACAATTTCAACGACGTCAACGGAGCAATCTCAGAATGTGACCAGTGCTATTAAATAAAAAAGAAAGCTTCATGCTTAATGGGAAGAAGTGATGTAACAGCTTGTGAAATATGTGTTACAAGTCTAGCATGGGTTTACATAGCACTTGCAGCTTCAAGATAGCTTCAAGACAAAGAAATCCGAGTCACCTTTGAGGAAGTCACGCTCCCCAGGAAAGTTAAAAGATATGGATTTTACTATTTATAATGAGCCTTGACACAATGTGTACACCTACAGTTCAAACAAACAACAAATTTACATTTTATTCCATCAGGCTGAGTGCTTTACACTCTTCGCCATCAGCTGTCGAGTCGTTCCCCTCGTAGTAGGGGGCAGGCTTGCCAACTTCGGGCTCGTACGTCCATTTGGGGAACATACGTTTGTAAAGGTGCATCAGCACAGTGTCCTGTGACTTCAGCTGGCCATTGAAGACACATTTCATGTGCCCATGTGTGCCTGCGAAAAAGTGCGTCCAATCATGCCCCAGCCAATACCGAGAAAGAAAAAACTACTGATAGGCTGACCTGATGCTAGCCTACATAATTTGTACAACAGTAGTGCGACTAGGATTGTGACTTAGGCTGCAGGAAAACATGTATGCATAAAAATTGAATGGCAAGTGCCACAGTGCTGTTCACACAGTTTTGACTGTCTTCTTCAATTAAAATTCGAATAACTTAAGGAGTGACGCAGTAACTCATAGGGTGCTTGATATTTTTTAGAACGTCTGGTGTTTAGTGTAATATGCCTCTAATGCTCAATACATCAGCCTTTTCACATAATATGAAAGGCCGAGGAATAGTATGTTACAAAAGTGCTATTTTCAGAAAATCACTTTTTTGAAAATGATTTTTCCTCTCTTAATCTCCTAAGAGCAGCATCCCCCCTTAAGGCATTCCTGCAATAAGTGATGTGGAGACACAAATGTAGTATCCGACAACAATATGAGCACAAGTGCTGAGGTGTCTAGTTTGTTTTGTCTCTTTCATTAAAGTGCTGTGTTATGTTTTCCATATTATATGTACTGTCGTGCTCAGTATGAATTACGACACCGTACACCACATAAGTGCCAACATATAGAAAAATTGGCAAACTAAACACCATTTAAAGTATGTACTGGTATTTTAGTGAGGCACTTTAGCATTTGTCATGTCACTACACAGGCTTGGGACCTTTCGACGATGGGCAATGGGCACCGTGTTGCAACCCCTAATCAGCATAACTGTATACTATATGTAACTGTATTTAGCGTAACTTATACTTAGCGTTATATATAATGGCTAAGTTTCAAGTGTCAAAGAAAAAGTTCCACGAAAATACCGCATCACAACACATACACCGAGACCCTTCAGGAAAAGCCTGTGCAGTTACTTAAAGAAACAGCCTTCCTGCAAACCTCCAGATACATAGAACTTGTTTTGCATCATTTTGCTCCAGTTACATTGATGGAACGATTTCTTTTCAGGTCTTAAACTTGTATTAACTCACTGCATAAATAAATAAATAAATAAATAAACAAATAAATAAATAAATAAATAAATAAATAAATAAATAAATAATCAACAAATCGATCAACCAATCGATCCAACGAAAGGCTGCAATGAAGGGGGAAGGAAAACATACCAAGTGGCTCCTTGATGTGCCCCCGCCTTCCATACTTGGTCTTCAGTTCCACAGGCTTGAACCACAAGATATCATCTGCCGGAAAAACAAAACCACAATTAGAAAGAAAATGAAGACTTGCCTTCTTCTAACTTGACTCCGTGAAATTTCAATAAGCATGGCAAATAAGCTTCAACAAGACAAACTTGCACTGCTGTTACAGACTAAGCACCTAAGTAACATACATGAACTACAAAAAGTATGGAGAATTCTGGTGGCAGAACACAAAAGAAGCCCAACAATCAACTCACCCCTATTGAAGAACATGTAACGGACAACGGCAGACTTGCGGTTGATCTTGAAAGGGTGGCCACTCAGGACGGCCCGTTTGACAACAACCCGATCTGGATTGGCTCCAAGCACAGCACCCGACCCTACCAGCCTATGTTGACCTATAAGGGGTTAGTTAGTACATGTTCAGAAGAATGCATTCCATCGCACTTCTGTAATAAATGTAGGAATAACTTGTGTCAACGACAGCGCAAAAGAACAGGTATGCCAAACTTGAACTACACTGGTCAATTGTGTGGTCAAGTATTTATATGTACAAGGGGGCTATTGAAGACGATGTTAAGGGAGACACATCTAAGAACCTTAAATGACTACAGTATAAACTCATTATAAAAGATATGCTTACAACAGACATTTGGATACAACGCAACAAACTGCGGTGTTGTGCTGATCTTCCTATCTCTTCCACTGATTGAACTTCTTTTACAATGGATTCTGATACAACACACATTTGGATACAAAAGACTAAATTACAAGACCAGCTAGCTGATCAGCACTCCTTTACAGCAGACTTATGTACAAGGGACATCCTAAATTCAATAACTTCCATTAAAACATTGCTTGACAGCACCCATGGGATCAACACAGTGAAGTACTATGGTGGCAGATAAAGTCAACAGCATTGTAATGATAGTGACGTGTGTATTGTCCAAACTGTTGACTGGACAGCACAGTTAAAGCTGACGAGCTTCTTTCGGAAAAGTTAGGGAGCAAGGAATCGGTTCTCTTCAACCATGTCTGTGACTGGTAATTCACTCCGGTCATAACAGACTCATTTGGTGTCGACATAAAAGTCCGTTTTAGCAGTATTTGTATTCTACTCCTCTTACAACAGACAATGATCTTCTTTATCAAGGTCTGTAGTTATGAGATTAAACTGTGCTACCACCCTGACATGTAATGATTATGGTGGTTGAAGTGGTGCGACATACGTACACAGGATTTAAAAAAAAGAATGACACGGATGAGCCAAGGACATGTGCTGCCTATGTCTATCTTTACATCCTGTATGTCTTCGCTGCTTCAATCATTTTCATGATTCGCAAACAAAGCAAAACATCCACGCTGCTGCACGTTGAAATATAATTTGAGACTGAATGAATTCTGCAATTGGAAGTAACTAAACAAAGACCCTCTGATAATGATTATTAAACTATGCTTATAATAGTTATGATCACGTGTTTGCTGTATCCCTCAGCACCAAATTAGGCCACTAATTAAATTATCCATTTTGTTTACTGCGCTGCTTTCCAGAATTACTGCCTATGTAGTGCTTCACCTAAACTGTCTTTTCTATGGTATCCTATTGCAAAGGTTTCGCTCGGAGTAGATGCTTAGGATAAATAAATACCAATAAGTACCATCGTCATCCTCGATGAAAACAACTGCAGAGACAGGTGGGAAGATGATGGGTGCGAACATTGTTGCAACTGACACTGCGTCACTTCGTAGGAATCTGTCATACTGCAAAGAAATCACAGTGTGGAACAGAGGTACATTAATGTTGTGTACCTGTTCAAGGCCTCACAAGAACACCTTTTGTGTACCTGTTCAAGGCCTCACAAGAACACCTGCAGCACAGGTGCACTCGGACGTTATGTTTGTACACTAACTTGGGAAAATAGCTTAGCGCCAGTGGACAAAGACAGTAGAGGGCGTCCTGCTCGGTCGTGTTAACGTGTTTCTAAACGACTTTATAAACTGCAACATGCACTGCAATAACGCTATAAGACCACAACAGCGTTAACATTACAGTCTATGCAGGAGCTTCTAATGCAAAATACAGGCACTGCCCTATTTAGCACTCGTATTTCGTTCATCACCCTCTTATCTGTGGAGGTTAATGCAGCCCTAAAACGAAAGATGCATGAGCTGAATCCATATCCATGCACAGAAAAATTACGTACTCATCATGCTAACTTTGCAAGCTAACTTCGGAAAACACACCACTTTATGAAGATGATTATGACACATATGATACATTTAATATGTAATTATGAGAGACATGGCATCAAACCAATACCAGCAGCGTTCTGTACCACCACTACCAGCACTCACAATTTCAATGAATTTACATAGCAGCACGCCAGCTTGAAAACCAGGAATAAAAATTTAAAATAATATAGTAATGCTGAAAAATTGGTGGATGCTTGAAGTTTGCAATGTGACAGTGAAATGCGACAGTGTTACCGCGCTACATTCACATTGGAAATCACAAGAGCCTGACACCATCTCACCATAATGGCGCATAAAGGCAGTCGTTAGGACAGAAAGCACTGCAGCTCATGTCCACCAACTATACAGTAAAACCTCATTATAACGAAGTTGAAGGGGGAGCCATAATTACTTTGTTATAACCATTAGTTCGTTATAGCCAATATCCATTTCATCTATGGGAATTTCAAGGGGAATTGCAATTGCTTCGTTATATCCAATAGTTCATTATACCTGGGTTCGTTATAATGAGGTTCTACTGTACACCCTTTTTAATTCAGGTTGAATTACCTGGCCATCATTGTGACTTTGGAGTAAGCATGCTTTGCACCCAGAAGGGCCTAGGTTTGATGCCCATCCTGACCTAACTTTCCTCAAATTTCTTTCCAGCTGAACTACTTTACTTTGTTTGCAGCTGTTGTCCTGAGAAAATGTGGTACCAAACCAAGCATTCTTTGACCTGTCTTCATTCTTTGTGCCAATTGAGATTTTTTGCTCATGTCCAATGCTGCTGTCAACAAATCTTCTGCAACACGAGGACCTTAATCCTGCTGTTTATCACGTTCAAAATTATTTGCTACCATTGCTGCTCTGCTGTTGCCCTAATTTCACAGCAACCTTTTGCCAGGAGGTGGCCTCCTCTCCTTTTTGTTGTCTTATATCTCTAATTCTCCTATGCCCTCATGACACTCACCCGGTGCCTTATGGCTTGCAGAAGTACAACAAGCATCTTTACTCTAAACTCAGACCACTGTCATGCTCTCCCACACCTGCATTACACAGCCTTGGAGTTTATTGATTGATATATATATTTTAATGCAGAGAGCGCCACTGAGATTACTAAAGGATGGGAGAAAATAGGGAACGCTGATTCTATAAGAGATTTGCAATGATAATTTTGGGAAAAGATGGGAACTTGAAGTCTTCCACGTTCCGTCGAAACCTCTGCCTTTTATCAATGAAAGTGATAACAACATTAGTAAACAGGGTATGTTGCTGAAATCAATGTTTTGACAATAAGGCTTGTCTTTGTCAGCGCAACTACCCAAAGACAGTCCATTTACGGTCAGCGTAGAAATTTATACAGTTGAACCCTTTTATAAGAGACAACGTTTAGTCACATGGTTGGCTGCCCTATCTCTACCATTAGTCAGACCCCTTTTGTAACAAACACACTCCTGAGGACAATCGCTCATAAAGAACAAAATATAACAAAATTTGGTCTATAGTCTTTGTTGTAGCAGATATCCTGACTCTAAATGCAGCACTGATGGCAGTTAATTTATTGAGGAAGCAAGCGAAATGATAACCGAGTAATGCTGACAAGTTACGATGAAAAAAAAAAGAAATGAAACATGAATTCTGCTTTGAGTCACACAGTCCACCAAACAAATTTCTTAACATGAAGGAAAATGGTATCTAATAACACCTGGGCTTAGCAGCCTTCCTGATCACAAACGGGCGACGTTGTTCACTGCCAGTTACGTTTGCTGCAATCATATCCAATACCCTCCCTTAGTCCGTTTGCCCCCAGCACAGCTGTCATCCTTGAATATCAGGGTCTTGTCTTGTAGCAGCTGATAAAAAAGCGCAGTCTCGTCTGCATTAAAGATGTCTACTGGTTGATACTCACTGAGGTACTCGTGAAACATGTTTCTGGTCGACTGATACCTTCTTTCCGCACACACTTTTAATAATCAGATCATGATGATGTTTGAAGTGCTTCTGCCATCCATCCAAAAAAGATCACAGCATATCCACGGGGTGAATGATGATGAGTGGGCGAAGCTCCGGAGTGAATCATCGGTAAACCGTGAATCTTCCGTGTAATTCGCCCAGTCGATCATCATGTAAAGACGTGAGAAACACTGCATTCGAACGCTGCGATCTTGCGTTTAAGGGGACACTAGCACAAACGCGTTAGAAACGTGCAGTACACTCTAGTAAGGGGGAGAGGCCACAGCGTCTTACGCAGCCCCTTACACAGGCCGGAACACGCACCGCGTTTGCCGACGCCATCACATGACTGCTGAAAGAGTATAAGGCGGAGAGGCCACAGCGTCTTACACCAGCTTCTTACACGCGCCGTAACGCGCTAGCACAAACGCATCATCATCATCATCAGCATCGTTAGAAATGGGCAGTCTTTCGTTAATGTTGGGCATTTAGTGTCATCGTGGTGCATGTTTCCATGTGCGCTTCGTGGCGTAGTGCACGGCTTCAGGAAAGAGGTAGCTGATGATGATGATGATGATGCGTTTGTCCAGGTAGCAGCCTGGACACACAACGCCATCTATTGAGCCATTCATAAATTAAACTAGAGGTGGCTACATACGTACATACAGAGGAGGGACAGACCCACACACTAAAGAGCTTCGCCCCTGAAAGTTAAGCCATTGATTCTCAATATTGTTGCAAACAACGACTCTTCTGCCGTAACGACCTCACCACTGAGAGGAAGTTTGTTATTACATGCTTCCTTGATCCATATTAGCAGTGCTTTCTACAACACTGGGTAGGTGCCGGTGTGCATCCACTTCTGCACCATCCTAAATTTCTCGTTTTCAAAAGAACTCATTACAGAGTGCTCATTCTTGATATTCTAGATGAAATTAGACAGCATGCTAGGCTTAATGCCGTACTTTTGAGCAATGTCTTGCTTGGAGGTGCCTTCCTTGTCAAGTTCTTTGATAATGGCAACTCGCAATAGGAGTTGCAAGTTGCCATTATTAAACATTGCCACCACAACACTCAAAACCAGAAGCATGGGAACATGTAGAGAATCCACCCAACACACGGATGATGCTCTCAACCAAAGACAAGGAAAGAGATAGCTAATTCAATGCACTGGTGCTGGCTAAACAATCCTGCCACTTCCTGAGCTGCGGCACTGTGGATAGCTGCGACGGTGCTGACACCCGTGCGGTCTGGCAGCTGTTTAGGAACTTGAAAAATTGTGCGTTTTATTGAAAAATTACGGCTGCCTCGAGGTTCTCGACTAAGAAATAATTTCTAATTAACCAACATTATGGGCTTTTAACTTTGAATTATTGAGCATTATTTTTTCTCTAGGACTGCATGGAAGACTGACAGGGCCACTTCTTTACTTCTAATCGACAGAAAGTTCCAAGTGACCTTGAATTATCAGAACTTAACTGTATTCGCATTTCATGCATCGGCGAAGACACCAGAGAAAGGGTTGCAAGGCACAGTGAGCTCACTTTGTGCTTGTCCCCGTTGGTGTGCGCCGAGAAGATTGGGCAGGCGGAGAAGCGGCGATAGCCAATGTGGAAGATGAGCCTCTCCTTGGACTTTATGGGGTTGGTGTAGCCGGGATGCCTCTTGATGGCTACATTCAGCACTGACATCTTCTGCTCATGTGGCAGCAGACCAAACAGCACCAGTGGATCCCCCTTTGTCTGGAACTCATCTGTTTGTGCACGATGGCGAGTCAGAGTCATGTTAGTGCATGATGGCGGGTCAGCGTCATCAGCAGCGGCAGTGTCACGAAGAGTTGGCATAAGTGAAGTGTTTTGAATTTAAAAGACAAACAAACAAAAAACACTTTTTACATATTGTGACTAATGAAGAAGTGTTGATTGGTACACAAATTAATCTTCTCCGTCATGTAAGAGTCAATTACAAGGGCTGCTTGTGCTCATTATGTCATGAGACAGAAAACGAACTCAGTAATATTAACAATTTACTTCAATACACGAAACTTTGTGAAACCGAAATTTGGGCTTTTATGGACAGTATGGCCGCCCAAGAATTTTCTTTTACCCAGAAATGTCGCAAGAATGTAAAAAACCCGCGAAAAAAAACCTAGCTTCAGTAACATTTACAAAAATGTTTTACATTGAACTGGAGATCCAGCGGCGACGACATGACAAGCACAGATCAACCATTCAAGCCATCTTCACAGCGGCCATATGTCACATGTAAAGATCAAACAAATGCAGGCCCAACCTACTGTGGCAATAAGCGCCAAGCAAGGCTATTGTGTCCATTCTGTCAGGGGGCTTGCTTTCAAAACTTGCGCGTTTCCTGAAGCTAGTGGTTCAGTGAATGTTACCACATTCACCGAACCACTAGCTATCAACTTAATACAAAGAACACGCAACATCAAGAACTGCTGGACGCCACAAAAAACAGAGCTTTGGTCAAGAGCAGCACGAATGCAAAGCAACAATCCAGAATCGTGGCTCCTCAGTTACTGGTGGCTGCGTTCTCTTGTTTTCTGACATTCCGCACGTGTGTACAAAGAATTTGGCATGACCTGATACCACTAGGGTACCAGAGCAGGTAGCTTTACTGTATTTACACAAATGTAAGTTGATGCTATTATAGGTTGACCCTCCCGAACAATCGCAAATCAAGAACAACAACAACCACACACCCCAATGGGCAGGTTATTTTCGGTTTCGAATGTAAGTTGGCCCCACAACTTTGCATTTAAAACTTCAACCGGTCAACTTACAATAATGTAAACAGGGTATTCTATAGGATCACAATCCTCAAGTGACATCAGCTAAGGAGCACACTGCCTCACAAAACGCCTGTGGCAAAAATTTTTCACATTTTTGAAGTATTAGCAGAGTTACGGTGTCAATTTTGCAGACAATTCTACCATCCAAGGCTGTTCAGTCTCCTTTCATCATGACGAGTGTGCTCAAACCTAAACAAAGGTGAGTGAAGAAGAGGCAAGAAGTCATGCTAGTGTGCATCACAACCTTGAACATTTCCTATCTCTCTCTCTCTATTTTTTTTTTTTTTTTCAGTTATTCGCACTTCCGCAGTGATGACAAGCTTGTGGCCAGAGTCACTGTGGCCACCCCAGTGCATCTGCAGCAACTGCACATGGGAGTCAGTCAATGGTAGTACTCCCAATTATTCGTAATCCTTGACATTTATGATGTCTTGTTGGAAAAAGAGCAAGTGTTTTCCAGATGAGACTAAATTACACATTCCCTGCTGCATGTACTAGTACAATAATATTTGGTTGACATGTTCACAAAATCCTCCGCGAGTGATTAACGGTGTTCTCTTGCAGTGTTCAAAAAGTGTTGCAAGGCCTCTTTAAAAAAGAAGGCACAATCTGTTTGTAGTCCTTCTAGTCCTTATGCGAAGGGAGGGATCACAAGAACATAGTTAGCTTGTGACACTCTTGATGCTTACCGTAAATGGTTCGTGGAACATTGGCGATGTGTATGGTGACGTACCAGCCAGGCTGCAAAAGTAACCAGCTTTTGTTAACTGTGAAAGTGAAAAATGCTTGATTCTGCAAAGCATCACATAGATGTTGACCACCCTGCTTTTTGTGTTTCCTCGGTCTTCCTCTATCTGGCTCCTTCCAGCTGAGTTTATATTTCAGGGCAAAGTCTAACTGCCTAGCTTTTACGAAATAAATGTCATCAATTTAAGCATTCCAACTTGTACATTCTAAAGGACACAGAGTGACTACCTTGTCAGCCACGCTTCTTTATCACATAAAAACAGGCTGACTCAACAGGCTCGGCTTGGCAAATCTTCTTTCCATATCTGGTCCCCACATGCGTTGAGGTTTCGATGAATGCACTCTCATCCTGCCTACCACTGGTCTCTCAGCCAGCTCAAGGGGTGGAACGACTGCCCTAAAAAGGCATTGGTCCCAGGCTCGAACCCCTAAGCAGCACAAATTTGTAGTTAACTAAGAAGCCTTTCTTTCTGAGAAAAACCTAACGAACTCCTTATAGCTTTGTGCTACAGACGGAAGAATGACAATTTTCTTTTCCATAACAGGCTTTAGTGTTTTTAACTTGACTGATGAGCATATTTTTTTCTCTAGGAACTGCATGGACGACTGACACGGGACCACTTCTTTACTTCTAATCGAACAGAAAGTTCCAATTGACCTTGACTTATCAGAACTTAACCTGTATTCGCATTTCATGCATCGGCAAAGACACCAGAGAAAGGGTTGGAAGGCACAGTGAGCTCACTTTGTGCTTGTCCCCGTTGGTGTGCGACGAGAAGATTGGCAGGCGGAGAAGCGGCGATAGCCAATGTGGAAGATGAGCCTCTCCTTGGACTTTATGGGGTTGGTGTAGCCGGGAGGCCTCTTGATGGCTACATTCAGCACTGACATCTTCTGCCTCATGTGGCAGCAGACCAAACAGCACCAGTGGATCCCCCTTTGTCTGGAACTCATCTGTTTGTGCCCGATGGCAAGTCAGAGTCAGGTTCGTGCATGATGGGGGTCAGAGTCATCAGCAGCGGCAGTGTCACGAAGAGTTGGCATAACTGAAGTGTTTTGAATTTAAAAGACAAACAAACAAAAAACACTTTTTACATATTGTGACTAATGAAGAAGTGTTGATTGGTACACAAATTAATCTTCTCTATCATGTAAGAGTCAATTACAAGGGCTGCTTGTGCTCATTATGTCATGAGACAGAAAACGAACTCAGTAATATTAACAATTTACTTCAATACACGAAACTTCGTGAAACCGAGATTTGGAATTTTATGGACAGTATGGCCGCCCAAGAATTTTCTTTTACCCAGAAATGTCGCAAGAATGTAAAAAACCCGCGAGAAAAACCTAGCTTCGGTAACATTTACAAAAATGTTTTACATTGAACTGGAGATCCAGCGGCGACGACATGACAAGCACAGATCAACCATTCAAGCCATCTTCACAGCGGCCATATGTCACATGTAAAGATCAAACAAATGCAGGCCCAACCTACTGTGGCAGTAAGCGCCAAGCAAGGCTATTGTGTCCATTCTGTCAGGGGGCTTGCTTTCAAAACTTGCGCGTTTCCTGAAGCTAGTGGTTCGGTGAATGTTACCACATTCACCGAACCACTAGCTATCAACTTAATACAAAGAACACGCAACATCAAGAACTGCTGGACGCCACAAAAAACAGAGCTTTGGTCAAGAGCAGCACGAATGCAAAGCAACAATCCAGAATCGTGGCTCCTCAGTTACTGGTGGCTGCGTTCTCTTGTTTTCTGACATTCCGCACGTGTGTACAAAGAATTTGGCATGACCTGATACCACTAGGGTACCAGAGCAGGTAGCTTTACTGTATTTACACAAATGTAAGTTGATGCTATTATAGGTTGACCCTCCCGAACAATCGCAAATCAAGAACAACCACACACCCCAATGGGCAGGTTATTTTCGGTTTCGAATGTAAGTTGGCCCCACAACTTTACATTTAAAACTTCAACGGGTCAACTTACAATAATGTAAACAGGGTATTCTATAGGATCACAATCCTCAAGTGACGTCAGCTAAGGAGCACACTGCCTCACAAAACGCCTGCGGCAAAAAGTTTTCACATTTGTGAAGTATTAGCATGGTTACGGTGTCAATTTTGCAGACAATTCTACCATCCAAGGGTGTTCAGTCTCCTTTCATATTGACGAGTGTGCTCGAACCTAAACAAAGGCGAGTGAAGAAGAGGCCAGAAGTCATGCTAGTGTGCATCACAACCTTGAACATTTCCTATCTCTCTCTCTCTCTCTCTATATTTTTTTTTTTTTCAGTTATTCGCACTTCCGCAGTAATGACAAGCTTGTGGCCAGTGTCACTGTGGCCACCCCAGTGCATCTGCAGCAACTGCACAAGGGAGTCAGCCAATGGTAGTACTCCCAATTATTCGTAATCCTTGACATTTATGATGTCTTGTTGGAAAAAGAGCAAGTGTTTTCCAGATGAGACTAAATTACACATTCCCTGCTGCATGTACTAGTACAATAATATTTGGTTGACATGTTCACAAAATCCTCCGCGAGTGATTAACGGTGTTCTCTTGCAGTGTTCAAAAAGTGTTGCAAGGCCTCTTTGAAAAAGAAGGCACAATCTGTTTGTAGTCCTTCTAGTCCTTATGCGAAGGGAGGGATCACAAGAACATAGTTAGCTTGTGACACTCTTGATGCTTACCGTAAATGGTTCGTGGAACATTGGCGATGTGTATGGTGACGTACCAGCCAGGCTGCAAAAGTAACCAGCTTTTGTTAATTGTGAAAGTGAAAAATGCTTGATTTTGCAAAGCATCACATAGATGTTGACCACCCTGCTTTTTGTGTTTCCTTGGTCTTCCTCTATCTGGCTCCTTCCAGCTGAGTTTATATTTCAGGGCAAAGTCTAACTGCCTAGCTTTTACAAAATAAATGTCATCAATTTAAGCATTCCAACTTGTACATTCTAAAGGACACAGAGTGACTACCTTGTCAGCCACGCTTCTTTGTCACATAAAAACAGGCTGACTCAACAGGCTCGGCTTGGCAAATCTTCTTTCCATAACTGGTCCCCACATGCATTGAGGTTTCGATGAATGCACTCTCATCCTGCCTACCACTGGTCTCTCAGCCAGCTCAAGGGGTGGAACGACTGCCCTAAAAAGGCATTGGTCCCAGGCTCGAACCCCTAAGCAGCACAAATTTGTAGTTAACTAAGAAGCTTTTCTTTCTGAGAAAAACCTAATGAACTCCTTATAGCTTTGTGCTACAGACGGACGAATGACAATTTTCTTTTCCATAACAGGCTTTAGTGCATGTATTCAACAAGAAGGGCATTTTCGCGCGTCAGTAAAAAGATAATCTGTGAAACGATTGTTTAGATTATTACGAAAAAGTACATCTCAATGTTTCTGTCTAACATGGCTGTATCATTAAACACAGTATTGTACACAGCAATTATAAGAATTAGGCTATTAGTCGGGCAACAAGTTGCACCACAAGTTCCTGGTGTCCCACAGCACATCACAGCATATCACAGCACAGAGCAGAATTTGGCTAGTCTGGTGTGGGCCACCATCTCTTTTGCAACAGTCGGAGTCGTGTAATGAACACGAGACACTAAACATGTTATCAACTAAACAGAGGGTGAAATGTTTTGTTCATCGCAGCAATAAAGCACTGCCAAGGAGTGGCGAAGGTGAACTCTTAATAAAAAAGTGCTTCATTTTGTGAGGATAACGTTTTCTGGTTCAGTCTCTCCCCTATTGCAAGTACTGGAGCTTTTGCTTATTAAACTATCGCATACAAAATCTATTTGCACATAAGTTAGGCTCCTAAATTTTGTGATGGTCATTTGATCTTTTGCACCTATAAGATGTGAGCGCTTGCCTTATTGGGGAGCTTTTACAATCAAGGTCAATAGTGCTGCCGAAAGGTGGTGAGTTCAGCAGCTTTTCCGGCCACTTGCCTAATTCAACCGACTGGAAAGGCTGACCCATTTTTCATGTCCCCTCAGGGTTGAGTTAACAGAAATTGACTGTACATATGTGCATTCCTGCCATGCTTCATGTAAACAAAATAAAGAAGGCACAGAAGAAAGAAAGCAACACAGTGCACACACACCATGGCCCCATCCTTTTCTTCAGACATGACCCGCTTCTTTGTCCTGGCGAAGTTCTCAAACTGGAAGACACGGGCATAGTCGAGAGGAAGGTTCTCCTTGGGATCCCAAGGGGACGAGTGAAAGCTCTTCAAACCACGATACCTGCGTGACACATTCGCAGAGTCACCTGCTTGAAAATTGTAAGCTGTGCAATCCATAACATCGTGGCAGTTGTGAACAGAGAGAAGAGCCCTTCTTACACATAGTACATAATAAAAGGCATAATGAAATGAAACAGCACTACTGTTACCTGACTTTGACAATGCAGCAAACAGCAGTGAGGTAATAAAGATAACTGAACCACTTTGAGATCATAATGCCACAGTTTGAATACTGAAGTAAGTACTAAATAATATTGAGGTTTGTCATGTGAGTAACAGAATATTAACAAGAGAACTTGTGTTTCCGAAGCTACTTGTCGCAAGTGCCCCTGTTGCGGCTGCAGAGACATTTTTCCCCTCATTGTTGTTCTCTTCAAGACTCTACCTTCTTGTAAACTTCTACCCTGATAGCATCCTTTAATATGCACATACAGCATTAAACTTTACAAGTTTCTGAATTTGATGAGAATACACAAGCAGTGGCCATTATATATTGACTTCGACATTATATACAACGGCAGCAGGGCATTGAATCGATAGCCCCCAGCTCATCAACACAACCATACTACAGTACAAGCTTGTTCATTTGAACTCGAAGGGGACCACAAGATTGTTTAATTAGTGGGTCAGCGCTACAATGAACGTACATCTCATGCCACACTGCATGTGCAGAACCCAAAGAAGCCACCTCTTGACTCGTTATTGCAAATAAGGCACTACTAGGAGTCTGTGGCAGGTGATTTCCTAAATTATGTTTACACTGCTCGAAAAGCTAACAACAATAGTCGATCAGTGAGTTATTCACCAGACAAGCGCCAGCATGCATTCATGTGAGTAGCGTGCCTTAATGTCGAAATGTATAACACTATTTATGCTACAAGACGTGTTTATTTACATGGCAAAGCCAATGCAATCACAATTAAAGGTTATTGATAATAGTTTGGTTTTGCAACACAATGTAATCACTCTGGGCTGACTCCTGCGAGGAGTGATGTACAGTCACCGACCAAATTTCCTAAGATGGCAGAGACCAAAAGATAGTCCAAAAAATTTGTTCAGCCAAAAAGTCCAATTTATTATGCCTGAGAGACCTGAACAGGTCTCTATTACTGCTCTCTCACGCTAGGCTTCTGTGCACAAAACGAGGATGTCGTCCACATGAGCAAAGTCAGAGATCGTGCATTAGGTCCTCCATCCAGTCATTTGATCGGAGCCATCAATCGTGCTGTGTGGGTAATCTACCATGAGTTCTTCAGAAGTGCAGAAACATGCAAGCTTGAAGCAACATGCACCACACAATTGTCTTCAGGATTACTGTCTTCCACATATGGGCCACACATGCGCTTGCAAACACATGCAACATATCGAAGACATGCTCGATCTTGACACCGGTGCCCGAAACCACTCAGACTACTCTGATTCAATAGCACCCCCCCCCCCCCCTTTCTTCTCGTTCCTTCCCAAAAGAAACACTTGTCTGCACCAAATGATGATGATAGTGCTGAATGAAAATGAAATGGTGACTTTTCATTTTTGGTTTTGATAGCTAAGGGGGAGTGGACATAGCCTCCGAAGCTCAAGTATGCCACGCATTATCCAATCTCAGACGCCATGGGGCTGGCCATCGGCAGTGAATCCTGGCCAAGTCAGTCAAAAATCCAACACGGTGGCTCTCATAACGGAACAACGTGGCCTGAAACAAGAAATTTAGTCTGCAAAATCAAATTTCGGTGCACAAATCTGTCCAAAAAATCTATTGCGAGAGTTCGTTAGTTCTCTGGGGACCTTGATGGTGTATTTGCGAAGTCTGAAATATCCATACAATCACAATTTTTGGAGTGTGAAAGATCCGTCGTGCGCTGAACACCAGGGGCTTCCAGTTAGAATTAGCCATGGAGATACCGACATGTTTGAATTATTGGGAATTTTTCCCCACTGAAATACAGAGGGCTGTGCCAGCACCAGCATATCAGTTTGAATTAACTGTAAGTTTGAATTAACGGAGTTCGAATTAACATCCTTTTACTGTACACAGCTGGAGATGTGACAGCGAGGTAGACCAGACAATTACAACAAGAAAGGCAATAGGTAAAAACTTGACATACGTAATTTTAATGCTGCTTTCCTAATGGGTTCACTAGCCATCCGAAACTATTACCAATGAATGACTGCCACATACGCCCTCAACAAATGCAGGCAAAAACAGCTAATTCAACCATTGATGTTCCAGGACACAGAAGTTAAAAGGATAAATCCCATGACATCGCTTTGATTTATCGGGTCTTAAATGCAGTGAATGACTTGCTGGCATTCGAAATGCCAACTTTCTGCTGAAGAGAAAAGAGAGAAATAGTGGGGCTGAATTTTAATTCTGGGAGGATGATTTGAGTGCAACTTGTTCATAAGTCCAAGCCCCCCCCCCCTTTTCTTAAGAAATAGTGACACCTCACCTTGCAAACCTTGTTCGTGCGGTCTGGTTGAGAGGAGTGTCGATTTCATCTGGAAACATCTGGTCCATGCGCTCCTCCCTGAACCTCACAAGACTACATACAAAAGAAAGTGTTTTTATGAGAGTGAGGCAGACAGCACTGCTTTCAAAAATAAGAATTCTTATAAGAGGCTGATATGAAGAGATATGAGATTTAATATCCATAAAGTCCAACACTCCAATTAAGTCATATTAAGGTTCAGATGAATAAGATATATTTTGCTTTTTAGACAACAACTAATACTAGCAGTTGTGACTAAGGGTAAAAGTTGAGACCAGTTTTAGGGTTCTACTGAACTATATGGCCAGTTTGGAAATGCAGAGCACAATTTAGTAGTAGTATCTGAACTATACTGCATGTACAGTGGAACCCCGCTGTTACGTTCCTCACTGCTGCATTTTCCCGGCTGTTACGTTGTTTTTCATCGGTCCCGGCATAGTTCCCACAGGGTCCCATGTATTGCGAACCCCGCTGTTACGTCGCAACTGTGGGCCTGTTCCCGCATGATGCGTTGCAACCTGGGACGCCGTACCCGCCTGGGCACCGCTATTTTGATCTGACTTTTGACAGTCTTGGTCACGCTTGCAGGCATCGCCGCCCGCTGGTGGCTGCCGAGATAGCGCGAGCGCCAGCGCTATCTCAGCAGCCGAGCAACACTCCCCCCCCCTCCCGCCTTTGCGTCTTTTCATGCTCGTTAAAGACAGGCGGGGCGTTTCCTCCCCGCTTCTATGGCAGGCGTCCCAATAGGGGTGATGTTAACGCCTCCGAGCGACGGAGATAGGCCGGGCTCGTTTGATCTCTGCTTCAGCCGTTTTCGTCGCCCCCACTCGCGTGCTTTTATTCTAGCGACCGTACTTTGGGCTCCGGGGACTTCCGGAGAAAAGAATCTGAAAAAGAGACATCACACTCCCAGCCCCTTTTGCGTATGACTGCGCTCGCCTGCGCAGCAAGGGGCGCGGACGCGCGGCTGTCCAAAGTCTGTCCGTGCACGCGCCGGTGAGCTAGTTCGGCCCGGACGGCGAGTGCAATATGCGAGGATTTTTTTTTTTTTGTAAAGCTGGCTGAATATCAGGGGTGCGCAAATTATGCGAGGGCGCAAATTATGCGGGTAAATACGGCAAACAAGCACTGAAGACAGAACGTGACAGCGCTATCGAGCGATCGCGGACCCGACGCCGTACTCGCAATCACAAACCACGCGCGGGATGCCGGAACAGGATGCGGTGATCGCAGTGACGGGGCCCCCGACTTGCCTCCAAAATTGGTGTGTCATGCTTTAACTAAGCCTCAATGATCACAGTTTTGATTGTGATTTCTGAGGCCATACTTTCATCGGGGCACCGGAGGCTATAATGGCGGCCCATTCACTGCGCTCGACAGCCGCGAACGGAGTCCAATTATCGAATTTAGAGCTAGAAACCGTCCGAAATATTGGTCGTCTTAACACATTAAGTCTATGGGGGTACTGGTGGTACCGCACGGCTGTCCGAATTATCGGTCGGTGACCTAGATGGCTCACCTTGCTGAAATAAATTGGTTGAAGTCAAAGCGGCCCTGTTCTCATTCGTTTTCGGAGCTTTCCTCACTCTTGCATTTTCCCGGCTGTTACGTTTTTTTGCCCCGGTCTGCTGAAAAATGTATGAACGAGGTTCCACTGTATTATACAGTAGAACCCCGCTGTTACGTTCCCGGCTACTGCGTTTTCCCGGTTGTTAGATCGTTTTTGACCGGTCCCGGCATAGCTCCCATAGGATTCAATGCATTAGGAACCCGCTGCTTACGTCGCAATGTGGGAACGTTCCCGCATGTTACGTCGCGAATTGGCATTCCAGGCGGCCACTGCCGACGGAAATATTGACTTTTCATGTAGCTTGACTTGGCTTGACTGTAGGATTAGCTGCACAATGGGCGACGCCAATTACGTTTCCAGCTTCCGCCATCTAAATTATGGCACAGTGATGCAAACTGTTGGTGACGGAATTGCGTACAATGATTATGTTTCCATCGATGACGCCATTGTCACCTCCGAGGTTTTCTCTGTCGACGAAATGTGCCGATGCGTGCACTGAAAGCGCTAGCACTGAAACAAAATTGTGTGCCGATCACCACTTCTCTCATTTTTCAATTTTTCCCATTTCTTGGCTCTTACGTTTCCCGGCTCTTACGTTTATATTTCACGGTCCCGTGAAAAACGTATCAGCGGGGTTCTACTGTACCACATGTACAAGTGTCATTCTGACAACCTAGACGAAAATATCCATTGTCAAGACACTTATCTACTGGTCTTTAAGGTCAATGAGTTTTTGAAAGGATGTGCCTTGTGAGAAAGGGAAAAAAGAAGGACACCGTACAATAGCATGAAAATGAGACAGACATATCCCTTACCTAGCTTTTTCCTCTTCTAAGTCAAGATGATTGTCATAGCCCTCCTTTCCTCCAGCAATTGATATCTGAAATACACCTTGTGTCATGTGGAGTGCCAGGAGCAAAATGTAGCATATTAAGCGAGCGACTAAATCTTACTGCTTACGCTAAGGCTAGAGACAGAATAATAAATAAACAGTCCGATATAGTGCAAAGGGGTTCTGTTACCAACAAATAAAATCTCCAGAACAATGAAAACGATTTATTGCTCTCATTAGGAACGCCACCAACTAACCATCATTTTGAACTTCTCTCGGCAATGTGGGGCAGGCTAGCTCTTTAACTACTTGCTGAATTATGTGTATTTCAAGGCAAGGCATGGTTACGAACATCAACCACCAACAGCGGTAACTTAAATTAACTGCAGTACATGTTCCACTTTACTGAGCAGCTGCCATTATAGAAGGCACCTCGAGGCCACTGCTAATCTGAATTAGCTCTAACATGTTCATACCGATGCACTTCCCGCAATAATAGCTGAATACTAATTTGCTAACGGATCTCACGGAACTCACCAGGACATAGACATAGAGCAGGTATATGTGTCACTTCCAAAACTTTGGTCGCAATTCCTAACAATGCTTCTGTAAATTTGCAAAACAGTGAGTCACGAATGTCCAAACTAAAAATAAACACACAGATGCTTCTTATTCCCACTTAGCCCAAGAGCCTAGGATTAATTTCCGCTGACACTTGCTCGCCGACAACTGCTTCGTTGTTTATAACTGAACTTGAGGTCTCCTCGGACAGCCCCTCGTTCTCGCCATGTCCACCTTCTTTTCAGCGCTAACAACTGCGTCCACAATCTTAATCTTGTTGCTAAATGGAATTTGTTACTCAATCAAATGGCAGGCACTCCTTTGTTCATACACAAATTTTGTGGCTATACCTTTCCGTGATGGAGAGCATGCTCACTCCTTAAGGAGTTAAGCTTCATGCAGAACAATGCCTACCGATTCAGTGTCGTCGGCTATGGTTGCATTGTCAGTGTCAGACCCTTCTTCCTCATCACCGTCCATTGGTTCAAAGCCTTCACCTCCTTCTTCGTCTTCACTTTCGGAGTCAGAGCCAGACCCTTCCTTCCCGCTCTCATCATCCAGGATCCAGCAGGCCTGGTATTCAGACGTGCCCTTGGGAACCTTTTTTATAACTTTTTTTCTTGACTCTTCCTCGGATTGCTTGGCTGAAGGATAAAGAATTGAGTTTGCATAATGAGGACACAAGGGCTAGTATAGGCTTGAAGTAAAAAACAAGATTACCACATTTATAACTGTTCAGTTGTAATTTTTAAAGGATTTGCAAAGGATTGAGTCACTGTGTAAAATATGTACTACAAAATGTTTGGGTTATCTGACGAGGCACACCTGACCAGCTTTATTAAAGAAGAACACTGAAGACCGCTTTGTTGTAAAGCACTGTCCAGGGTGCAGTCATCAATAATCAGAGAGTACTTATGTCTTACTCGACATCATGTAGCATTACAGTGTAACAGTGGCACTTGAAATGTGTGACCTCAAGAAGTATTGATTACTTAAATCAATATCAAGCAGAGGATTAAAGCAGTGAAGAGTGCAAAGATTGTATTTTTGTATTATGTAATGCTCCCCGTGAACATAATGTGAAAGGGAACTTTTCAAACCTTCAAAACAGACCAACAACAATGCAAGTGCAGTTCGGTTTATTTTAAATGTGACCACCTGCAATGCAAGACTGGGCATAATGGAGAATGCTTCGTTTAATCACCCTGCCTACAGAAGAGAATGTTAAACACTTAGAGGGCAGCTGTGTAGAATAAAAACATGTTTTACACTGCAGTTAGCACAACATCTACAAGAAAATCTATACCTACTATGTCTTACTGAGTGAATGAAGTTTCAGTTCACTCACTGAGTGAATGCACTCAGCATTCGCATTCGCGCTTCCACTGTGACAAGAGTGCCGTCAGAGTCACTGCAGGGACATGGCACCAGCCCACGGCATCTGTGGCAACTCGTCCGCCAGTCAGCCAATGGTATTTCTCCCCATTATGTAGTCCGCGCCCGTCTACAGACGTGTTTTGTTGAAAGAAGAGCGCACTTTCCAGGTTTATTTTTGAAGCCTAACTGTGGGTTCCCTGCTGCGTGCAGTGCAATATTTGGCTGATGTGTTCTCTGGAACCTCCCCAATTGATCAGCAGCATATTCCTGCAACATTCAAGAAGTCTTGCAGGGCCCCTTTAAGAGATGGTAGCACCGGTGTTGCAAAAGGATGCCTTATTTTACTGCTCATGCAATGTAATGATCCTATAATGAGTGCCTGCAGATCCTCTACGCAAGTTCTGTGGAGCTATTTTTATAGCTTGTGCAGCTGTTTCTCTCTGCTAAAGCTATTTATATTTTCAGTGGGCAATAACAAGATTGAATAGGGCCACACATTTCCAACAAACAGTACACGCATCTCTTTCAGTCACAAGACAAAAGCAGGCATTGATGAACTGCTAGAAGATAAAACACAATATATAACAAGCATTCTTCAGCTACAGTTCCAATTACGGCATTAAAGCGAGCACAATTCATGCTCACATTTAGCTGTAGCACAGACATGTTCTTTTTGCTGCAACAGCTCGAGGGTACAGTTACACAACCCCCCAAAGAAACACAGCTCACAAGATCGTTATTAAACATTTAATTATTCATGCCTCAGTGAAAAAAGTCTCACTGTGAAAGTCCCAACGTCCAAGAGCACCATGCAGGCAACAAGAATCGTCACGGAGGGGGCCCTGAATCCATTTCAGTCACCCGAGTCTCTTTAATGAGCACTTACAGTACTCCAATATACAAGTGTTCTTGCACTGCGATAACATTAGAATGCAAATGTGGCAGCTAGGAATATGAACCACAACCTCACACTCTGCAGCAGTGATGTCATATTTAGGAGGCAACCACAAAGAGTATTACCACAGCAGTCGAACACAATGCAACAAATAGTACAAGCGATTCGCAAGTGGACCAACCAGAAGCCCAGCTAGGCAAGCTAACCATGCCTGTAGCAAACACCTAAAGCAACCAACAAAGCAACCACAACATATTGATCCACTTCAAAGCCTGATCCAGCACTCACATTCTGCTTCTGCCAGCTCCTCAGGTGTTGGCCATGTCTGCTCGGCATCCATTTCATCCGGTATGTTTTCGGACTGCAGCGACTCCTGCTTGAGTGGGTCAGCCTTCTCCAGAAGCTTGGGGGTCAGGTCCGTCATTTCTATGGACTTCTGTAAAGGTTAGAGCAAGCTTTATTTTTTAAATTTACCAGTGAATGGAAATTAACTGCGGCACATCAGTACTACGTTGCTTTGAAGAAGTTCAAGACAAAGCTGCTACTATTATTGCATGGAAAATTAAAAACCCTCTACCTTATGTTCATTGCTAACTGAGACTGGGTGTCACTTGATATGAATGGTTGTTAATTATATCCCTGCAGTACATCCTCAAGTAAAGGTGATTAGATCTGTCTCTTATGTAAAGCATCAGGCGAGAGAGAGAGAGAGAGAAGGTTATATGTTGCACAGGAGCTAATGGATTAACTCTCCAAGATTTCACTAAAACCTCCGCGTTATAGTGGATGTAGATGTGCACAACACAGAGAAGCATATTAGCAGGTTACAGAGAGGATGCAAGATATTTCAACACCTTGTGCATCTCTCCCTTTGTGCAAGTTTCGAGATACTCCTCGACGCTTCATATGAAACAACCGTCGGACATAATGCCGACTGTGACATGACCATTGCGAAGAAATGGTCACTGCTGAGACTATTGAGAGTATCACTTACAGAAGTGTCACGAGACTTCAGAATGAGCCCATGGGGGTCGTCGGGGGCATCAATTTGAGTCATCTGGAAGTCCCCATGTCCCGGTATGTGTATGAGCGAGTTCACACTGAGCGGCTTTCCTCTGATATATCCAGAAACCTTGAGTGTTCCCACAAGGTTCTGCAAAAGCAGGGCACAAATGAGTGAACATATCATGGAGCACCCCTGCGATGGAGCCATACACTGAACAAGGATACAATAAATAATTGGTTATACACTTGAACCCCTTTATAAGAGACATGCCTCAGGGAGCACTTTCTGTCCCTTACATGAGTCGTCTGTTATAAGTAGGGTGTTATGTTTTCATTTTCTGATCAGCCCTTCTTTCGATGTGGGCACACTACGACAAAACTGACCACAAAAGAAGGACACAGGATGTTGTAAAAGGTTTGTTATACACTGCTTGCCTTCATGTTAGGAGGTTTGTTTGGTGGACTGTGTGACGTGAAACAGAATTCTTGCTTCTTTTCCCCCACAACCTTGTCACATTACTCGGTTATCATTTCCACTGTTTCCTCAATTGGCTGCAGTTAGCAGCCAGCAGTGCTGCATTTAGAGTCAAGATATCTGCTACAAGAAAGACCACAGGCCAAAATTTAGTGATACAGTAGAACCTCGTTAGAACAAATCCAGATATAACGAACTATTGGATATAATGAAGCAATCGCAATTCCCCTTGAAATTCCCATAGATGAAATTGATATTGCTATAACGAAATAATGGTTATAACAAAGTAATTACGGCTCCCCCTTCAACTTCGTTATAACGAGGTTTTACTGTATTTCGTCCTTTATAAGCAGCTGCCCCAAGCTGTCCAACTAATGGGAAAGATAGGGCAGCCAACCATGTGACTAAATATCACCTCTTATACCCAACTGTCCTTTATATATCACTGCCTTTTATAAAGGGGTTGAACCGCCATTAAAACAGCCTTACAAATATTTACTTATGGCATATTATCGGAACACAGTGATGCTATATTCGGGTCATCTGAGAGCAAAAATTTCCAACAGACGAAGATTAAGCGGCCCTTTGTCAAGAACAGCTTTGCTTACCTGACCTTCATGTGGGCAGAATTCTACGCTCTCTGCAAGCATGTGTGGACGCGAATCTCTGTAGCTTATTGGTCGTCGCTTCTGGTCAGCGATCTGCCTCAGCAGCAACAAGCCGTCTTCCTTTTTGTCTACTGCACGAAGCTTCTCACCGGGGAACCTGCAACAGACAAAGAGCTGCAAGTTGTGAACGATTCATGGAAACCAAGATGGACCACGACCACTGTAAGGTGCTCTTACAAAAATAATAAATTACTCCGAGTTCACCTCTTCCCTGTTAGAAACAGAGCATGCCAGAAGATATAAGATGAAACTTGGGTGATTCCTGAATGGTAATCACCAGTTCAAAAGGCCCTCAAAAAAAAAAAAACCTCCAAATGATAAGAGCCAGCGCATTCTGGGCTCCCCAGTTCTTTCTCTCACACACACATGCACACCCACACGAGCACAAATAAAAAAGAGAGCAGTGGTACAGATGCTGAATCTGCTGGAACAACGCTGATACCTTTTATAACCATATTGCTTATGAATGTCCATGGACACACACTGGTTGTAGCGATATGTCTTAATCTTCAGAAAAAAACCCATGAAGGAGACCATGAAAGCAAATGAATTTCCCATCATCAAAGTGGGCCAAAGTTGTGCTGTTATCACAAAAAGAGTTATCTTTAGCATGTTCTGATACTAGTCATGACACAATCGTGATAGATAATGCCCAGATGACAGTAGCACACGTGGACACCATACAGTAGAAAATTTTGACCTTTTCTCCGGTACAGTAAAAGCTCATTAATTCGAATTTTATGTGGCCAGAAAAATATGTCCGAATTATTCACAGCTTCAAGAAAACAATTAACAAATGCATGCTATGCTGGTCAAGCTTTCATTTTATAAATGAATAAGCAAATCCTGTTATTTTGTGCAAGAGCTATCTAAAAGATGCTATCTGTGTCATCTTCCGATTTACATCTCATGGCAACGGCAATGAAAGACCCTGTGTGCCAATTCAACCAAAGAATTGTGTTCACCTTTCCCCTCCATCTGCTCCTTCCTTCCTTTGTTGCCACCACTATACACACCACCATGCACACATGATGTGAACGTTCTGCCAGTAAACTGGTTGGCCTACATATAGTCCATTCATTGCAATGTAGCTGGCAAGTTTCGATACCAGCATCAGGACGGCAGTGCAGAATCACTTCTTAACCTCGACAGCTTCCACCATGTTTGAGTTTTGTGACGTTGCACGTGTACTTTACGCACTCAAAACAAAAGTACTGCTATGGATGAAACCGTGGTCACTAGCGATGTCACCTTCATTAGCATTCGCGCAGGCCCTAAGACATGTGAGGCCTGCTTGCATAGTAAAAACAAAATTTATGAGTGCTGAATCCATGGCCTACTTAGCGGCGTATGTGCCCAAACGAAAGTGCTCTTTGCCGCAGCTGCTTCAGAATAAGCTGTAACCACTATCGGCAGCTATCGACGCGAAGATGATCGAAGCAGTCATCTTCCGTAACATGGAGAGCAATCTCCAGAAGATTTTCCAGGATGACGAAGAAAAGACAACTCAAGCAGAGCTTGTCCTGAACTCGTAGAACAAAAAGTTCTGTTGCAGCAGTCTGCAGCAGATCACTTATCAATCGTAACAGTGTGTAACCTTGGGTGGAGGGTATGTACATAAAGAACAAGTTCCCAACAATGACTAAGACTTACCACTTACTGCTTGCTTTTTCAGGGCAACGGTATGAATGTTATGAACGCCTTGTAATGTTCACAATGGAGTACCAGTATGACAGCTACTTATATAAGTGTGCTTACCTAGACTCCAATGCTTTGGTGACTTGCTTTTTTGCTTCTGCCCTCTGCTTCTGTGGCAGAGACTCAAGCCCCTATGCAAAACAAACAATGCTGCCTGTTAGATTTATTAAACAAAAACTCATATTTTTTATCTACAGCACGACCCACTTATAACGATATTGAAGTGTCATGGAAATTACACTGTTATAATCAATAGTTGCTATAATAGGGTTGCATGAAGAAAAGCTAAATAAAGGTACCCCAGAGCTGTTATGCATGTGTCACTGTGTGTGTGAGAGGGAGGAATTGCTGAAAGCCTGTTCCCACACATGGAGTGCTTCACAGCATGACAGTAAGAACAACAATGGCTAAAGCTAGCCCCCCTGGCCAACCCTAAGCTGCAATAAGAGACCCCCTCCTGGCACCCCCCTTTCTATCCTTGAAGCAGTGATATCTTAACCACCAACACTTCACTTCAGTGACCACAAGGGATAACAACATTTCTGTGAGAGCTAGCTGAGGTTCCTCAAGGCCAGCTTTGGAACCAATGTCCATTGTTACCTTATTTTCAGGATGGGGCTCCTGTATAAAAGGGTGGCAGAATAAAAGAGGGACAGAGAGACCCTGGAGGGACCTTTAAAAAAGCTGGTTTCTATAGCATGACAGGGGGGATGCCTTTTGTAAGGGGAACAGCAAGCCTGCAGTGGCCAAAGTTCATTTTCTTTTCAAGGGTTTCACATTCCATTACCTCTAGGCACAAACCCAGGGCTCACCCTGCTAGCAGCCAGCCTTCATTGTGATAATCAATAATAGGGAATGTCCGCATTGCTGTAAAAGGGTTAGTTCATAGAACACATAAAAAAGTTGATGGTGCAGCAGCTCATCATTCTCTTTAAGGTCTGTGCTTGAAGTTGATAACTGCATATTGATAACTGCCATCCAATAACCAAACTGAATGCCCTCCAGGCTGAATGCTGTTCCATAGGTATGAGACTGCGCTTCCTTGGTCCTTTTGAAGCTGTCACAGAATAAGCCTAAAATAGCAACCTTCAAACTGACCTGTACAACATGGATTGCAGATGGCAGTCCCTGGGCGAACAGGATTGATAGCATTGTGTCCCCCAGGTCATCGTAACCACCATCAAGGGAATACAGGAGGACAGCTGAGTCAGCAACCTAAAAATGTGAGCATGTAAGGGGAAGTGAACATACACTGATGTGCACATACGGTAAGTGAACAAATGCATTAAGTCACGGAGAGTGAACAGTGCTCCCTAATCTCCCTTTGTTCCAGAATAAATTAAACACAAAAAAGCTGGGCTAGCACTACATCAGGGTCATGCATTATGTGAGGCTTTATTTGTAGCCTGTAGCAAGTGGCACATGCTATATACATTTGAGCACAGAAGGGCCATATCCAGTAATATGACATCAGCTGCCAATTAAATGTCATTGTCATGCAGGCGGTAATGTATACAAATTTCAAAGTGACTCACAGCCCTAAGTTCTACATTGCAAATGTAATAAAACCCAACTGTGATGCAAGACCTTATGTTAATGTGAGAAGTGTCAAAGAAAACGATGAAAATCATGCTCCGTGAATGAAAACAGAGAACTACAGAAAGACCTCAATATAACAATGACTCAGTATACTGACAAATTAATACAATATACTAATAAATTATATGACTCCCCATTACTATATGCTTGGGCATGCATCTGTATGTATGCATGTGTATTACATATGAACTAAACACTCAGGTGTGAGGGTTAGCCCCCTTCCCAAACACCAATGCTTCTCACGTAGCACAAAGTCAATGCAAGACTTTTTCCACATCAATATCAGCACTTTACAATCATGTACTTAGTACAATACGGAATATAACAAAGGTGTTTTAGCATTACATCATTATAACAAGATTCCACAACATTCACAGAGATGGGCAACTCACTTTAGCAGCATCGAGAGTTGCGTATACATCTCCTGGCCTTGGAATCACAAAGGAGTACCTCTTCTTAAATCGTGGAAGACTGGGGGCGAGGAGAGGAAAAAGTTATGAAAGCACGTTGAAAAAAAAAAAATAAAAGACAACACAGCTTCATCGCTTCTTGTGCAGTGATTGCTTCAATGTGAAAACCGAATGTTGGCTACTTAAAAATGGTAATATATGTCCTCATGAGCTTCAACGCATTGACACAGAAAGGCACTATCCTTACCTGATGTGACAGTATCCCTGGCTGCTCTCCGTGACCACAGCATCCTCATCACAGCTTTTCACAAGTTCCAGAAACTTCGCTGGGTCCTCGTTTGCGTGCAGCGGGATGATCGCCTTTGGGGAAAATTGAAACACGTGATTAAATCCTTAACTGCGAAAAATATAACGACAAGAAGGCAGCATCATTTGTGAAGAGTTAGCTATCTCAACAGCTGTTCCATGATGCTTACCGTAAGGAAAGGTGGTACTCCGCTTCCCCCGAGCGACCTTTTTCTCTCAGTTGCTTCCTCTCGTTTTAGTTTTCTGAGTTGCTGAATCTGCAATCGGTTACAGGTCGTTAGCAATGATTCAAAGTGACTGTATTGGTAAATGCCTTATGGAATGCAAGATTCGTTCCTCAAGATGCGGACAAAATTAGTCAAAGTTAGGCAGCTGCAACTCACGCTTTCGCAAACACATTTATACTTCGCGCTTTTGCTGCGAGCAGCAAACGTGGAAACGAGGTATCGCCGCACGATTGCTGTCACCGCCGAAAGCTGTCAACATATCAATGACAAGTTTGTCACAACACTGTGTTAGACGCGCACACATCTGTTGGTTTCTTCTTGCGGTGGCATGCAATCGGTCTTGCAATAGCGCGCGATCTGTGGCATTGTAGCAGCTCTTCTAAACCATGTGAAAAACGCTCGCAGAAATTAAAGGGGCAGATTGAAATGCGACGCTTGTCACCTACCTGATTCTTCCTTTCTTGCCTCTTCAACTCGTGCTTGTTCTTGCGTGTGATAGCCTTGAGACTAACCTTTCCTAAACGTGAAAAAAGTAAAGCACAAGATCGACGAATAATTGTCTCGATCGACAAGTTATCTCAACAACGCACGGCACACGGCAATGCTACGCGAAACCACATGGCCATACAAGTACCAGCGCAACACAGACAAACACGCGCCCGTCGCAACGCCAGAACAAGGTAATTACAGCTTACCCCTACTGAGAGATTCCAATGATCTGTTACTTCTGTGACGACCGTGTTTATGCGCCTTATTTTGCTGTTTGAAGGCGCCTGGCCTGTGCGCGACATTTTCGCTGGGCAGCGCCATGTTTGCCTCGAAACGGCCGAAACTGCCGAAAATGCGTAATTTTGGTATCCAACGTTCAAATAAAATTAAATTTTCAAGCTATTTCCGCAACGTAAAGGCTTCTAAATTATTTCTCTGCATTTTACGTTATAAAATTTATTTTTTGGGACGTTAATCAGACTTAAGTTTACGTACTGCCGAAACGAGAATGGCAAATATCAGCAGGAGCTTTTAAAAATGGCGGCCGCTCCGTTACCGCAGGTTCCCGAGAAATTGAAGGCAGTCGTTCCTTACGTAAAAATTGCGGCAGAGCATGACTCGAGAGACCCGATCATCGCATACTGGTGTAAGTCGAACGTCTTTAAGTCATTGTCATTTGGAATGCGTGACTGTAGGTGCAGGAGAGATGAGGGGCGGGCCCTCGGAAGCACAGGTCCGCTGTGTTTGTTGTTTGTCTCTTTAAATGTCACCGAGATCACCGAGATCGGGCAGAAATTGGTGACTGACACCCTCCTGCCCGAAATGCGTGCTTCGTGGACTTGCTGTTCGGGACCTTGGAAGTCCCGACACTGAAGCGGTGCGCGGAACGTAGCTGAGACTCCCGGCAGCGCCCGACGCTTGCAATTCCTTGTTGACAGCTCTCGGCGCGCGACAGCTATCTCTCTGATGTGTTGCATTTCCTCTTCGCTTCAGGCCGACTCTACGCATTGCAGACTGGCATGAAGGTTGACAGATCTTCCTCCGAAAGCAGGGGATTCCTGATGGCCTACATGGATTGGTTGGAGAAGGTATGCATGTGTAGTTCTGAATAGCGTTTTAATCACCAAGTAAGAACGCTCTTATTACCAACCGGTTTGATAATGTCTATATGAAATGCTTAATACCAGGTTATCCCACAGTATTGTCAATAACCAAACATCCAATTGGGCTATCAAGCTTGAATATTGTGAAAGCGCTCTCGCCACTTGTCCCCAGCTTCGGTGTGTGTACAGCCAATCGGACTAGCAACATTTTAGTTGGGAGACCAAGTGAAAATTGTGCACCTGCTGGCATGAAAATTTGGAACTGTCAAGACCAATTCAACTCTCATTGAAGTGTAACATTCCAATCTGCCCACTATCGATTACCGTTATTGGTGCAACAAATGTTGCTGTGCCCTCAATTTTCTTGATGTGATGTGGCAGAACGATCATTGAAGGTAACATTCACCGACTTCCCTGTAATAGGCAGAGGTATTATTGGCAGAACAAATATTCCAGTATATAAGGTGACATTTATAACCGCACAGGTAAAACCGGGATTTATTTTGTGCGTTTATATTTTGCTATTCTAACATGCTTACATATCTTACAGATGGGACAGAACAGCTTGTTATTGCACTGATATTTGTTTCAAGCCTTCATCTTTCCATGAACTTTTGTTTGGCTTTGAATATGGCCAATAACATTGTTTTAGCTACATTTCCATTTCTTTTCCCTAAGATTTCTTTTAGTTCACACTACTGAGATGGCCATTTAGCCGAAAAACTAAACACGTGCAACAGCTAAATCCGAAGTGAATAAGAAGCAGCTATTGTAGCTTTGATTTAGAACTATTTGAATATCAAGGATGTTTTACTTGTGCAGGAGTGTGTAACTGTGTCCACCTCACTTGTTTGAACAACTTCAAGAATGTTGTATAATGCTTACACAGGAAAAAGCCAAGAGGAAAGATGAAGAAGCCATCACAAGCGATGTTGTTGCTCAGGCACACATTGAGACTCGAGCCCTGAAGCTATTTCTTTGGGCTGACGGTGAGGACAGAGCAGCACGCTTCAACAAGTATGTGCTCCTTTAATTATTCTTGTAGTCTGTCTCATAGAATAGCTGTTGGCTAACTTGGGCAATTCATTTCACCTTGCAGAAATGTCGTCAAGGCATTCTACACAGCTGCGTACCTTTTTGATGTGCTCACAACATTCGGAGAATTAACAGATGAGGTATGTTGATGTCAGCCTCACTTGAGGGATAGCTTTTGCCATTTGAAGCAGTGGTTTTTGTCGGAAGCCGTAACTGTGGAGGAAGCTGCTTTGATGCATTACTATTAGATTGCAAATGTGGAAAATTGGTGTTTGAGTTTGTGCGAACCCTACCGTATTTACACACCACGTTCTACCAGTGTTGTTGACCATCAGTGTAATTGAAGGTAGTGCTAATGCACGTCTCTTTATGTATTCTTGTAAGGCAGCACAGCTGCTGGAGATTGCAGGATATTTTAATTGCTTCTTCTGGCTGACCTGCAACTGAAGTTTGTAATAACGTTTGGGAATTGATGTGCTTGATTTTTCAGGCAAGTTTCAGTGGCTTTGTCACCTATTTTTGTTGTAACTTTTGGGGAACTTACTGTCAATGCAGTGGATGCACCACCTGAAACTGAGTATCAGGATGCATTTGTCACCGGGCCAGAAACTGTTATTTAGAACCAATTTTCAAGATATGTAGGCATGAAAAGGGCATGAAGAGGAATAGTATTGAAATAGAGTTGCTGCATTACTGTGGCTTCAGAGGCAGCTTACCATCTTGCAGTTGGCATACGAAAGCTGTGGTGTCTTATCTGCAGGTTTCGAGCCATCGGAAGTATGCCAGATGGAAGGCAGCGTACATTCACCGATGCCTCAAGAACGGTGAAGTACCAGTTCCAGGACCTCTCAAGGGCGAAGATGAAGGATTCGAGGAAGATGCTGGTGGTATGGTCATTCGTCACAAACAGTGAATGAATTGGTACTGAAGGATCTACATGAACTACCTTAAATTTGAAAAGAGGTTAACATGGCGGATTGCACCCTTCTTGCCCTTAGCATTCTGGGTCCAGTTACTAGGTTACTTACATGTGCCAAATTTTTTTCTTGAGAAGTGATCTTTTTTAAAATGATTTAGCCTATGGTATGCTTGTTATAGTTCTGCGATTTTTTTAGTCAGACATTATTAAGTAAATCAAAAACTAATGTAGAAGCCACAATAATGTTGGTTCTTTTTTCTGACCTTTGTCTCACTGTTGATTTGGAATAGCTTAATGCTACGAATCACAGTGCAGTTTACAGCTTGTATGCTCTGGAAGTGTCTTGGATTGATGTAACATTGCTAACCTTTTCAGCTTCTTGTTGCAACCAAAACATATTGAACAGATGAAATGCAGAAGTCAGGGGTGAGACAGCTGCTCATATTGCACAGTTTTGATACAATTCCGTTTTCCTGCTCCGAGCTGCTCCAAAAGCATGAAAATTGGGAAAAATTGCTCCAAACTGCTCCAAAGCAGCCTTAAAAGCAAGTATTTTGGTGCTCACGTCAGTTTCAATGGGGAAAAAAAAAAGCGGAGTTGCGCAACGTGCATCGCGTGATTGAACCTCGGGTGTCCGAGATTTGCTATAGACACTTCGATTTTTATGTCAGCTTACGTTGACACGAAAATCAAGACATGTGCAACCAAGACACGTGGAAGCGATTATCTACATGCAATTGGAGTATCTTCCGTGATTAGTTGCCACCACAGTATTGCAGTGTTACAATAGAGGGCAATGCGCTGGTGAAAAGCTCAGATGAGCTTCTTCGTAATGGTGTGAAGCAGGGAAATCTTGATAAAATCCAAAGTGACCAGACTCTCCTGACAAAAGAGGACACTAATTAACCTGCAAGAAGTGCTAGGAATCCCTCAGAAGCTAAATAGAAAATCTACAAAAAGTGAAAGCATTGATTGGCAAAATCATGTAAGTGGTCTTAACTAAAAAGACTATTATGTGTCGACAATTTTGGTGCAATGAGAATTTCTTTTAATTTGGGAAGTGTACTGACCCCTGGTTGTGGAAGAGGTACCTGACCTGCCTGGGCTGCTCCAAATTCGACTTTTTGAGCTCTTAACACATCACATTAACTGTTGTGAGCTGCTCCAAATCAAGGTTCTCCTGCTCCAAAATGAACATTTCGCTGCTCCAAAAACTGCTCCCAAGACTGTTTCTGCTGTCTCACCGCTGCAATAGTGTGAGATAAAACTTTACCGAGATCTGTGGCACAGTCTTCATTCCACCTTTTCTAAATCTAAAATAGACTAACAATGTAGCTTTAGTAGAAATGCTGGAAGCTTGCACAATCTAGGAACATCATCAGATTGTGGATATTTCATGGGACATTTTTTACCTTCACTAGTTGTTAGCAGCATTAACTAAACCACGCAGGAGAGCGAGCAGCACCATATTAGAATTTTCTCAAATCTAATGCACTGACCTCAAGCAGTTCTTCCCCAGCCAGCTCAAAACAGGTTGATCATGGTTGTGTACAGTAGTAGTAATAGTACTAGCAGTTATGTTGAAGGCTTGCATATCGCCCCAGCAGTTCTGGGTTTATGTCTTTGATAAGACACTCCTTTTTATCCACAGCTGTCGGTGGCAACCCAAGCCCATCGAATGGACCAAGTGGAGCAGTGGGAGGGAGCGACGGCTTTCCACCGCTCCCACCAGGTTTTGCACTTGGAGGTGCCACTGCCTCTGGCTTCTCAGAGCCTGGCCCCAGCAGTGCTCGATCGTCTTATGGAGACCATCAGCCCATGCCATCTTCCCTTCCCGTCCCCACACCAGGGTCACAGGCACCCCCGTCAACACCAAGCGGCTCCACGCAGCCATCACCATCAATGGCTCCAATTGAGGACATACGAGCTGCAAGTAAGCACTTAAAAAAGCACTTTGCCACCATTCCTCAGAGAGCTGCTGGAACAGATTTTTTTAACATAGTGCGGCCCTGCAGGCAATGCTCCTGTAAACATGTGAGCTATTTTTTTTTTATTTGGGCATAACACACACATGGTTTGCCAGTGAGGCAAGGCAAAAGGAGTACTTAAACCTCCTGACTAGGCCTTATTTCATTGAACCAGTTGAACCTCGTTAATTCAAACTGCCGGATATTTCAAAGTGGTCCATTGATCTTGTTATTTGAATGGGGAAAGGTCGCACTAATTTGAACCTAAAATGCATGCCACAGTTAATTCAAACAAAATTGCCTGTCTGCACAGACCACTTTTTGTGTGGTTCCAAGCCAAAAGACAAAGTTAAATGCACCACTACGTGTCACACCTCCTTGTGGCTAAATCTGTCATGTGGTGATAAGCAGTATAGGTGAAATTTTACCACTCTCACATTGCCTGTGTTGAGTGCGGCTGTTTCTCAATACTAAACTTCCCACAGGATTTTGCACTGTGAAATTGTGTGATCTGGGTTATTGTGTTTCTTTCAGCAAACTACTGCTTATAACAGACTCACAGTGTCTTGACTGGCTTTCTTGCGATATTGTTTCTCTAGCTCCTTTGTTTACCTATTTCTATTTCTCATTTTGTTTCGCAGATGGCGTGGCTTTGAATACAGAAGATTTTATGAAAGCCCAAAAGTACTGCAAGTTTGCCGGTAGTGCACTGCAGTACGAAGATGTTCCAACGGCAATTGAAAACCTGCAGAAGGCACTCAGGTTGCTTACCACAGGCTCGGAGGGGCCTTGATGGCTCACTCTCTGAGACCCGAGGGCACAACCTCATGACGTTCCCTCCTTGCAACCTGAAGAACTAGCCTAGGACAGTCCTCGACCTCTTCCTAAACTGTCTTGTTCGAACATGTTCCACTATGTCTGGTGCAAAGTCATTTTATGTCTGTGTTTGTAGCCACCTTAGGGCTTGCTCCTACTACAAGAGCTTGACGCTCTTATGCCATTAGACAGCGCGCTTCCCTCTCCCTTTCGTTTGCTCTCTCTTCAGTGAATGGACAGAAGCTGTAAGTAAGGTGTTGTATGTGTCAAGCACATAGCCAGTTTTGGTCAAGGATGATGCAGGAGATTGGAGACCATTGTTATGGCTTGCGAACGGTGAACGATATTACGTCTACCAAGGTAAAGCGTGGCTTTTGCGATCAAATCTGTGAGTTATCAGAACGCTGTATAAATAGCATGTTAATTTGGCAGGCTGCCCTACTTTATTGAAATTGTTATCCACCCAAATGAATTTTTTGGTCAGTTTCTTTTGACTTTGTGTGTTGTTCAGCGGCCATTGGTCGTAGTGTTCATTGCTGACACTGGTTGGTCGTTCGGAGCGTAATCGTTAGGTTGCACCCGTTGCTCTTGCTTGACACAATGTTTCAATGCATGCCGTTTTTGTATCATGTGAGCTTATGGTAAGTGCACTGGAATTAGGCCCATTGTGAGTGGCAAACAGGCTGAAATGTGAGTCATAATGCTATTGTGTGCGATGTTACTCTGAATTAACTGACGTATCCCAATTGGCATTTCTATTTCACTTGCTTGCCAGTGTTGCTATAATCTCGTCAAAGTGATTAGAAGCATTTGTCTTTATAGTAGTAATTAGCAAACAGTTGCAGTGTGACTAATGGTAGTAGTTAGCTGTTCTGACAGATGTAAGACTAGTAAGCCTTCGGACTCTTAAGGACACAAACAAACGCTGCCACGCCTTCGTTGGCTATAATTCGCGTAATGCAGCTTTCAGTGCTCATGCAGTTCAAAGTGTATTGCAGTTGAGAAAGATATTGTCACTTTTCTGCTTTTTGCTACTACTAATATTTTGATACTGGATAAAAATTGTTCTGAAGCTGAGGAAGGTTAGTCTTAGTAGAAAAGCTATATGTGATTCGCATCTTTGTTAAAAGAGAGACCAAAGTAGCCCTTGGAAACTGGAAAAAAAAAGGGAAAGAGTGCTATTTCATAATCTGAATATTTTGAGGTAATTTATTATTGTTTTGTGCTAGAATGTGCCTACATTTTCGCACTGAACTGTGCTACACAGTTTTCTTTTTGTACTGTAAACCAGTTAGTGATGGATAACTTTTTTTGACGTATACATTGACTTGGAGTGAGCAAGCAGATTGTGCCGGAGAAACAGAGTGTCATTTTTACAAAAATATATCTTTTGGAATTTTTCTGTTTCTGAATAAACTGTGTCAAGCACAGGTATTGTATGTTCTTGTCCGAGTGCTTTTCAGTTATATGAAACTGTCACAGTGTAGACATTGCGATAGCGGCAGTGCAATAAACATTACCAGATCTGCCCAAAGAAAAATAAAAAGGGAGAGTTGCAGCAAGTTGCACAAGGCTTGAAACAGTGAAGCTGGACGACATAGTTTGACGCGGTTTTGCTAGATCTCACTTGGCAACCTATTTAGTCTTAGCTAAATAGGGCTTGCCTCAATTGGTCCCTACTTATTAGGCTTGCCTTAATTAGTAATGGCTTAATTAGGCTTGTCAACTTTATCATCCTTCACTTATTTAGCCTTAGTTTATTGGACTACTTAATTAGGCTTGACATAACTAGTATTTTGTACATATTGGTTTAATTATGCTGGACTTCATTAATTACCCCATTAAGCTTGACTTAATGTTGGCTTAATTAACTTGACATGCCACAAAATTTTCACCCTATTTAGGCTTGACATAATAATTAGCTTAAGCCTCATTTAGCCAAAAGCTTGTGATGAGCCTTTGCCTAATTATATGGGCTTAGCTTAATTTTAGCTTAAATAAACCTTGCTTAGCTTAATTACCCCTAAACTAGGGAACGTGTGGTAGGGGCGGTAGCGTGCAGTGTCAAGGTAGGTGGGCTGCACAAAGCGCAGGTGCAACGAAAGTCTCGGTATTATGAAAGTGCCGCCATTGTTTTAACCGAGCCGTCGCGCCGCATAAAACCCCTTGATGTTGGAAAGTAGCGACACGCTCCTCCACACGCGCGCTTTCCTCCTCAATCCTCCTCGGATTTCTTCCCTCCCCCCGACGGAGCGGTGCGCACTAGCGCCGCATAGAGGTACAGTAACTCTAGCCACGGCCGGTCTGGACGCGCGCGCTTGCTCTCTCTTTTACGGCCTGCGCACAGGGGGCTCTTGCTACCTATCGCCGCAACTTGGCGGGGGCGCTCCGAGCCAACCCTCTCTAAACCAGCTCCCGGCCGTTGCGGAGGCTAGCGCGCGCTGGGAATGCTCGGCCTCAGACTTGCCGTGTCACTTTCTGAAGCTCCTCTATATGCTATGCATGGTACCAATGCGATGAGAATACGGTAGCAAGCATATATATGGCAACTCTGGTGCTTTCCGCTTTTCCGAGGGAGAGGCACAAGCCACTGATTCGCCCGCTTCTGCCGCTCGTGAGAGCACTTAGCGATGCGCGTCGCGACAGAAGAAGGCGCATGATTCGTCACCGACCGTCAGAACAAATTACACGAAACATTCTTTTTTGAAAGAAATTGGTTTCCAAAACGTTTACGTCAAATGCACATATGAACCATTAATGTACTTGAAAATGATAAAATATGGTCATTTTTATTCAAGCTGTCGCAATTCTTGCTTTATTATTAAAATAAATACCTCGAAAAGGGGAAAGTCACACTCCCCACAAGTAGCCGTGAGTCGCAATCACAGCAGAAGGAACATAATAATAATAATAATAAACTCGCACCACACCACGCTGAGTCCCTGCATGCATATAAATTCCCAAGCTCTCACGTGTCCAGACGCGGTCTTCAGCGTGCAAGTAAAGAGATGAGAAAAATCTTTTTATGCAATAACGTACGCCGCAGGCGAAGAAAAATAAAAAACTTTCACAGAAACCGTTCAGCATCACACAAAATGTTGTCCTTGGTACTAAAATAATATAATGCACAAGAAGAACTGAAAAAGAAAAAAAAAAGCACTGCTGTAAAACACTGTCGTGATGCTTACAGCTAGTTTAAAGTAGTCACATCGTTCACAGCCGGAAATGTTTCCGCGTGGGCTTGTGAATATAGCCAGAAGGCTTGTCATTCTGATCTGTTAACTTTTTTGTGTAGTTCACAAGAAGAATCCGGAGAAACTTTTCAGAGATGATGTGCGCCGACACTCTGGTGTGACTCTTGTCCACACCTTCCGGACAGTCCAGAAGCGGCGAATCTTCAAGATATGACTGAACAGTAAATTGCAGTGTCTCGAGGATTTTGTTTCGGTAAAGATATTTCACTGCCTTCTCGAAGAACGTCACAATCTCATATGATGGTTCCGGGAAACATTTTGACAATCACACAATTGAGCGGTTCGCTACAAGGCTGAGCAAATCCGTTTCATTGTAGAAACTATATAAGCAGAAGGACGCACTTCGGGACATCTGCATCAGCATGCCATCTATCATCCGAAAACTGCGTTATGTTTATGCAGGACGCCGTGGTGGAAGGCTCCGGGAATTTCGACCACCTGGTAATCTTTAGGGTGCACCTAAATCCAAGCGCACAAGCCCCAAGCATTTTCGCCTCCATCAAATATAAGATGGTCAAGTTTGACCAACGAACCAACCCATTCTTGTTGCTAGTAGCACTGAGTGTGCCTCTTCTTTTGCAGAGTGCATGAGTACCTAGAAAGCCAGACTGTCCCCACACGCACCTGTACTGCTTCCACCACTTTCTACATGCGGAAAAAATAATTAGCACGGTAAAGTGGCCGGGAACAGCTGGTTTACCATACGAAGCGCATGCAGAGCAACGCGCCTTGGGGGGTTGGCTCGCGACGCCCTCGCGCGGAACGCGCCGTCGTCCTGTATAGAAACAGATCCATTGTAGTCGTGGCAGCTGCTCAGGCCGTAAAAGAGAGAGCGAGCGCGCGCCTCCAGACCGGCCGTGCTCTAGCGCCGCAGACCCTCGCACGCCCTCTTCTGCCGCCTTTGAACACGGCGCTCTTCGGATGATGATGATTGTGGTTCGGTTAGGAATGGACGCTAATTTCTGCAGCCCATGTAGGGAGCACGGCTAAGCGTCCGTGGGGGTGGGGGGAAGGGAGTGAAAGAGATAGAGAGGAGAGAAAGGCCGTAGTGGAGGGCTCCGGAAATTTAGACCAGCTGGGGTTCTTTAACGTGCACTGACAACGCACAGTACACGGGCCTCTGGCATTTTCGCCTCCATCGAAAATGCGACAGCCGCGGCCGGGATGCGTAATTTCACTACATATCCGGAGCAATGCATAGGACGCGTTCTGCGCCGCCATTGGCCGCACGCGAGCCCCACGTCATGAGAGCCGCCCGCTACGCATTTCCGGTAAGTTTGCTCACACACAGCAGTCGCGCTACAGTGCCTAGAAATATAATGATTTTTTTTTTCTAGGCACTATAGTCGCGCAGTGCCCGCCTCCGACGACGGTCGTCGTTCCTACGAACGCGGAGTGGGGGGGAGGAATCCGGCGGTGCGGTTGGGGTTGCGTCGCCTTCGATTCTTCGATTGTTTTCCTTTCGCTGGTGGGTTTTCAAACCTGCGCCAGTTAAGGGTAAACGCGGTGCGCAAGAGACGCTGGTTTGACGCTTGCTGTGTGAGTGCTAGGTGCCGCTCTTTCATCCTTTTTTTGGGCGCTGAGAGCTGTGGGAAAGGAGGGAAAACAAAGAAAGATGTCGGATGCGCATGTGTGTGTTTTTTGTTTTGGTTTTTTCTCTCTTTCGGGATGAAGGAGAGAATTTATCAAGGGGCTACGAGGCTCGGCGCCTCGGGGGGAACTATTATTACTAACACAACTGCTCCGAAGGAGCCGCTTAATGTTCTTTTAAAAACGCAATCGCGTTGGGTCTCAGCGGCGGGCGCGCCAGCGCCCGTCGCTGACGCGCCTGGCTCTGGCAGTAGTGACACGAGCAAAATAGTGAGAGCGCCGAAGGCGCACCGCGAAGCGGCGACGTATGTCAACGGGCCCTCCACTGACACGGGCGAACCACGGACACGCTTAAAATAGCTATATGGCAGGAAATGCGCCGGCAGCGATAAAATGCCGGCAGCCTTCCCGTGCCAGGCTACTCTCTCTGCCGGCTGCCGGCGCGTGCGACTGTAAACATTTACCGGAAATGCGTAGGCGGGCTGACGTGGCCTCGCGTGCGGCCAATAGCGGCGTCTGTGCATTGCTCCGGATATGTTAAGGAAATACGCGGCCGGGATCGAACCCGCGTATTTTGGGTGGCAGCCGAGTACCGTAACCACTACACCACCACGGCGGACAAACGCTCTTCGGAGCGAAATACCTCTGCAATTGGCCCCCTCTGTGCATCGCCAGGGAATCGTTTTGTTTTAGGGGCGAAGCTCCTTATGCCGTGGGTCTGTCCACCCTCCGTTTGTAGTAGCCACCTCTAGTTCATGAAGTGCTCACTAGATGGCGTGATGGCGCTGCGGCGCTCGCTTCATTCAGATGTATGGGAACGCGTAGTATGGGAGTCTGTCTGTCTGTCTGTCTGTCTGTCTGTCCGTCCGTCTATCTGTCTGTCCGTCCGAGCGCTGCGGTGCTGCTTAGCTAGTACATGAATTGATCAATAGATGGCGCGGAGGCGCTCGCTGCGTGCTCTAGTGTGACAGGAGAGCGCTAGATGGCGACACACTGTGTTTGTCACGTCTTTGATGATGTACTGGGCAAGATTCACGGTTTTTACCGATGAACGTCCGGAGCTTCGCCCACTCATCATCATTCACTCCGTGGATATGCGTGGATTTTTAGGGTCGTGCGTCCCCGATGTATGTAGTAGTAGTAGTAGTAGTAGTAGTAGTAGTAGTCGTCGTAGTAGGTAGCCACCGGCGCGTGCCTGCCGGAGGGCACGCACGCGCCGAGGGCGAGCGCGTGGCTCCCGGCGCTCGCCCTCGCCGCGAGCACCGGGAGCCACGTGCTCCCGGCAAACTCGACACTGCCCCGGCAAACGCGAGAGACAACGTTGGCGCAGGCAGCGCTGGCAAATCCCCATGCATGAGGCCGACAAGGAAAAAACGGCCTTTGCCACGCCTGATGGACTTTACGAATTTAACGTCATGCCTTTCGGCCTCTGCAATGCCCCTGCAACCTTTGAGCGAATGATGGACACTGTGCTGCGTGGCCTCAAGTGGAAAACTTGTTTGTGCTACCTTGACGACATAGTCATATTTTCTTCAACGTTCGAACAGCACTTGCGCCGGTTAGACGAAGTGCTCACGTGTCTGTCTACAGCTGATCTTCAGCTGAACACCAAGAAGTGCCACTTTGCGAGCCAAACTATTAAAGTACTGGGCCATCTCGTAAGCAAAAACGGCATTCAGCCTGATCCCGAAAAGATTGCCGCCGTCCTCCGCTTTCCGAGGCCTGAACGCCCCAAGGAGCTGCGTAGCTTCCTTGGCCTCGCGTCCTACTTCCGCCGCTTCATCCGCAACTTTGCTGTCATTGCAGCACCGCTCCACCGACTCCTCTCTTCCGGAACGAAGTATGTATGGGCGACGAGGGCCAAATGGCTTTTGACAGCTTAAAACGCGCCCTCACGTCTGAACCGGTGCTCTGTCATTTCGATAACACCGCGCCCACTCTGCTACATACCGATGCCAGTGGCCATGGAATCGGCGCGGTTCTTTTACAACGACACGGGCATTCTGAAGAGCGTGTGGTCGCATATGCAAGTCGGACGCTGACAGCGGCGGAAAGAAACTACACAATAACCGAGCAAGAATGCCTCGCCGTTGTTTGGGCCATACAGAAATTTAGACCTTATCTCCACGGCCGTCACTTCACTGTCGTGACCGACCACCACGCTTTGTGCTGGCTGTCAACATTAAAGAATCTATCTGGACGTCTAGGTCGCTGGATACTACGTCTCCAAGAATATGACTTCGACGTCACATACAAATCCGGCAAGAAGCATAATGATGCGGATGCTCTCAGCCGTTGCCCGCTGCCGTCACCTTCAAACATCCCCTGCACACCACGCCCCATCAGCGAGCCTGCGAACGAATCGTCAGCAGTCCTTTCACTCGCCGCTCTCGATGTGCGTCCTTCTTTCCACCCAGACACGTTTGCGGCACACCAGCGCAACGACACTTACTGCCGCTCCATTATGGAACGCCTTCACGGATCATCTCGTCCTCCTAATGCTCGGACCCGTCGACAGTTAAAGAACTTCAAGGTTGCGAACTCCATCTTGTACCGCCACATCTTCCATCTTGAAGGACAACGTTGGGTTCCGGTCGCCCCTCGGTCACTCAGGGCACAGATCTTGGAGACCTTTCACGACGACCCTACGGCTGGTCACCTAGCATATCATAAAACTTACGACCGCATCCGCACTCGTTTTTTCTGGCCTGGCCTGGCCACATGCGTAGCAAAATATGTCGCTTCTTGCTCGCTCTGTCAGCGCCGCAAACGACCAACCTTACCACCGGCTGGGCTGCTGCAACCTCTTCCTTGTCCTGACACTCCATTCGCAGTAATTGGGATTGACCTGTACGGACCGCTGCTAACATCAGGTGGCGGCAAGAGATGGATTGCGCCTGCTGTCGACCACTTGACAAGGTACGCTGAAACAGCGGCGCTACGTTCTGGATCTGCGGAAGAGGTAGCTAATTTCTTCTTGGACGCAATCTTTCTGCGGCATGGAGCTCCGCGCGTGTTACTGAGTGACCGTGGCAAAGCTTTCCTGTCGAAAGTGCTCGGGGACGTTCTTCTCACATGTAACACCCTCCATAAGACAACTTCCAGTTATCATCCTCAGACCAATGGCCTCACGGAGCGCTTCCATCGTACCCTCTTCGATGTAATATCTATGTATATCAACGCCGACCACACAAACTGGGACACAGTACTGCCATTCGTAACGTTTGCGTATAACACTGCTGTCCAGAGCACTACTGGTTACTCCCCCTTCTTCCTGGTTTATGGCCGGCAACCAGCATCTTTTCTCGACGCCTCCTTTTTTGATGTTCCCGTCAACTCGTCGTCATCGCTAAGAGAGCAGTTTTTGTCTCGCCTTGCTACTTGTCGCCGTCGTGCCCGCCTCAACACCGAGGCAAGTCAACAAGAACGCAAGGCTCGCTACGACGCATCTCACCGCGTCGCCTTGTTCCACCCCGGAGACGAAGTGTTGTTGTCGACCCCAACCCGAGTTCCCGGTCTGTGTGCAAAGTTTCATTCACGTTTTATCGGACCTTACGTGGTGCTCGAACAAACTTCACCGGTGAACTATCCGCTATCATGCCTTCCGACGGCCGCTGTCGTGGCACTGAGGTTGTCCATGTTTCCCGTCTGAAACCCCTCATCCGACGTACCTCACCGCTATAAACAGCGGCCAGGTTGGCCGCTTCCGCGCGGGGGGGTATTCGTGTGAGCAAAATATTTATCGCTCGTCATCTTCATCTGTATATAACCATCATCACTGCCAGCGTCATCTTCGTGCAGCGCGTGGCTCAGCCGAATAAAGGCTTCGTGGCGACAGCTGTGCTCCTGCTTTACAATATATATATATATATATATATATATATATATATATATATATATATATATATATATATATATATATATATATATATATGCACTGGATCTTGACTTGCAATGAAGTGCCGGTGGGAGATTTCACTTGTGCATTGTGCATAGTTGAACCGTGAGGATTCGTAGCATGCGCGTTAACTAAATTAATCCGGAACTCGGCACGATCTACGATGCACATCCCGAGCTTCGCCCACTCATCATCATTCACTCCGTGGATATGCTGTAATTTTTTTTCACCGACGTACAGGGCCGGCGCCGGCAGAGCGCGCGGCCGGTTGAGAGAGGTTACAGAGCAGTAAAGCGCGGGAGTGGAGGTGAGAAGCGACAACACAGCGCATACGCAACTGGCGATAGTTATGCCAGAGTCGTTCAGTAGGACTGACGGACTCCGGTTATGCGGAGTCGTGTGTATACGCCTCGTTGAACAGGTGCAACCAACGCGTTGGCTGTGACATTAGAGTTTTAGTACAGCGTAAGTTGCTCCCCGCTAAACGCTAAAATTTAGCGGGGTCAGACTGCGCATGCGTAGCACGCTATTAGAGAGAATTTTAGCGTGTCCGCGTTGTTGTTTATTTTTTATTACAGTCAAGTGGCGCCAGCTATGGGAGATACACAGAACAAGCAAGACAGCGTGATCTATGTCCTCCGAAATTCTGAGGGGTCACCCGCTAAGCCTACAGCCTCGACAATTTCAATGTCGCGCTGAGGAATGGTGCCGAATTGTCACGGATGCTTTAGTGTCGAAGCTTCATGACACAAAACTAAAGCAAATACAACCATCAGTTAGTAACTCGAGGGCTACAGAGCGCGCGACGGCCACTCGAAAGATTCGATGGGGAAGGCAACCTCTCCGGGTGGTCGGCCATGTTTGCGCATGCGCTGTTTACACCTGGTATACCGCTCTACGGAAAGTGCTTTGCGTATTGCGGGTTACCGGATAAAATAAAATTCCCTAATATTTTGCGTTAACGTTAGCGTGTAACACACCGTACATGCGCAGAACGTAAGCGTAGACGAAACCCTTAAGTGCCTACGCTCGCAGAGGGACCCGTACGTTTGGCAAGATGGCGGTGTCAGTCGAAGCGAGACTCCGCTCGTTTCAGATCTGTCTAGACGTCGGCGTGCATTGTTAAGCTCATTCATTCCCCAGTACCTCTACTAATGTTGAAAGTTGCTTTGGATTTCGCTAATTAAGCTTCACCAGCCGTGTATTGGCGGTAATCTGGCGCCGTTTTCTAGATATGCTTGCAATAAGCGGCGCACAAGGCTTAAATAGCTAGTGAGTGTACTTCACGTTTACTGTAGTCGAGGCGAGGTGGCGGCACTGAGATTATTTTTTTTTTTACCATAGATTCTGTCGTTTCAAATTTGCTTTCTCAAAGCAAAATTATCAGCAAAATTTCCGATCGGGCATAGCCTCCCGTTCAGGGTGCGAAGTGTCTGCATTGCTGCTCTGGTTTCCAAACCACAAGTGCGAGCCCAACTTAGAAAGTACAAGAGGTATGGGTCAGAAAGGAGACACGATGGCGGAATGTTGAAACAAAGCGACGTTTCCCTGTTCTGCCGACACTACACCAACACAACACACAGTGACTTTGGATAAGCTTAAATTAGTGGCGCACTCGAGGATTCAACAGTAGTTATTTTGAGGTGTAGATTGCACCGCATGCCTTTGTGTTAGCGTTAGTACTCTGCTTTACAGCTGAACTAAGAGCCTAGCTTGTGCAACGATGTGCACCACGTTTTGACGTAACGCTAACGCTAAATATTTACGTTTGCTGCTTTTCGCTATACTAAAACTCGCTATTAGCGGTTGCTAGGCAACGCTAGGCGCTCCGAGGCGTTTTTTGCGGACATCAAAGCTCTTACACTCTTAGCACGGTAACCTTTAGTTTATTTTATAGGTGCACAAAAATGTGAAAATATGCTCCTTTATAAAGGTTAAAGTGCTTTTAACCTTTATAAAGGAGCATATTTTCACATTTTTGTGTACCTATAAAATAAACTAAAGGTTACCGTGCTAAGAGTGTACGGCCAGCATGAACAGCTTCGCTGTTAAAAAGGGAAGTTTGCAGTACAGTAGATGACTGCACAAAGTAAAGTTGGTGTGTTTAATCGAAGGGGACCTGTAACAATTTTTCAAGTAATCCTCGAATGACATCATCGACGAACGCGCTGGAAGCTGCACAGAGGAGGATGAAAAAGGGGCGAGCTACACCGGCGCACGTCATCACCTTGAGCATTTTCTCTTCCTTTTTAAAGACGATAGTCTTTCTTGGGCGACCTAAACGCGAGATGCTTTGTCTGTCTGTCACTTGATTGAGCCGGCCGGCCAAAACCAAGCGAGCTGCTAGCACTAGTGGCACAGGGTCATACCCGTCAACATTATACAGCGAAAAGGAAACCTCAGGCTTATTTTAGGCGAAATTATATGTTCATAGCAGTGATCAGCAGCGTTCATTTTATTAAAAAGTACACATTGGACTGGCTTTTACGGTAGTAAATGAAAAATGAACGCGTTAGAAATGGTGTCAAGGAGACGTTAAGCGTTAAAAAAAAAAGAAAGAAAATCCAGGACTGCGCGGAATCGCAGGACGGTGACAGCGTAAGCTGGGGGAGCGACCTTCTTAGTTGGCACTGCAAGCGCTTGGGGATCTGGACAAGTGATCGGGCCATCAGGTATATCGAAGAGCCAAGTCAGGTTGCTGTAGGGGCTGCGCACTTCGCCTGGATCGCGTGACGCATGGCACGATACGACAAAACTGCTTCACGAGGCAGCGCTTTGTAATTAATGATGACGGAAAAGTTGAAGAAGATCGTTTCATAATGATGATGTTGATGATACCTCTGTAATGGGTGCAGGGCTACAAAGCATGCACCCCTGTGTTCTTTCAAATGACTCCTCGCACACGCACGCAATCCACTTCCCTTTATGGTTATGTGGGGTTTAACGTCCCAAAACCAGCTCTGATTATGAGAGACGCCGTAGTGGAGGGCTCCGGAAATTTCGACCACCTGGGGTTCTTTAACGTGCACTGACGTCGCACAGCACACGGGCCTCAACATTTCGCCTCCATCGAAATGCAGCCGCCGCGGCCGGGATTCGATCCCGCGACCCTCGGATCAGTAGCCGAGTACCATAGCCACTAGACCACCGTGGCGGGGCCAATCCACTTCCCTCGACGCGTAGTGGCGTATTACACGTTAATGCGATTCCTTGTTAATGCGATTCCTTGGCAGGCTTTATACCTGTTTAGGCTTTTTAGCGATGATTTTTCAAGCACAGGCGTAGCTCATTGGTAGAATGCTCACTGCTACGCAGAGGGACGTGGGTTCCAATCCTTCTCAGTCCTGGTTATTTATTTATTTTTTTTTTTCTAAAATTGGCGCGATAGTACACACCGGCGGCGGCGGCGGACAACCACGGCGTTGAAAACGGCCCTTGTTGTGATCTCATAACAGATTACGCTGTAAAACACGCTGACAGAAGCGGCGGCTCTGCGCTGCTTCTAATAAAGAGCTCTGATAACAAAAGGCACCAACATATGGCGCGAGAGCAGGGCGAACGCGGGAAATTTGAATTGGATTCATCAGAACCTCCATTGCATCCATCATGGGAAAAGTGAGAAGGAAACGGAAATGCTCGTCTTCCATTTAGCAAGGAAACAAACGTCCGTGTTGCAAGCATTCTCGCAAGAAATATACCTTGAGATGACGAAGTTGAACAGCCTATTCGCGATTCCACCTAAACGCTCGCTATACCTAGCAGGCGCGCCTGGTAATGCGATACCAGGTAATGCGATACCAATCGCGGTAATGCGATTATATATCGCATTACCGCGAGCTAGAAATTAATGAGCTGTGTGGCTCTGTAAACGTAGCGATGCGGCTGCGCACCATGGCGAAGAAGATAAAAGTCAAGTTGAAAGACTATCGTTGTACATCTAAACGTGTGTCGTCGTGGCTGTAAGGCCGCAACACACCGTTTCCTGAGAGAACCAGGCGACGGGCCACGATGGGCGGCGTAGATAACAATCTTGCGCACTGGCAAGAATTTGACAGACACTATGCTGTTGTTTTCCTAGCACTTCACTCATTTCTTTCCCCCGTTGAGTAGAGCGTTACTTACGTGTGTGCGTGTGTTATTTTAATATTGTATGCGCTTCTCAAATTGCAGGTGTGTACTTTCGCTCAGGCAAGCGCTTTTGTACACGTTGGATGTACGCGAAATTTGCCTACGCTCGTTTTCTGCGCCAGCGATAGCTTTACTTGTGCTCAAATTAGGCGGCACAAATACTTTCGCCGACATTCCGACGCATGTAACGTAGTTGTGAAGCGAGAAGTACGATGCACACAACACACATACGTTATGCCTGCTTTTGTTAAGCGCGTCCAATTATGCGCAGAATGTCGTGTTCTCGCTCAACATGGTGCGTTGGCAGTTCATCTGTTCGCAAGAAATATAAAAGCAAATGCAAGCAGAGCTTGTTTTGGAGAATACGGCCTAAGCCCCGTACCGCTAAGTCCCTTGCGACGCTGTGGCAGCAGGTGTTTATCGAAAATTTCGATTTTAGGGGGTGTTACCCACGGTGTACCCACTATGCAGGGGGGTGTGGGGTGTGGATACCAAATCATCGGTTACGTGGAGTTACGTACACCGTGGGTTTGGGGGGTGTGAGGATCCAACTGGGGGTGTGTAAGGAGAGTTTTGGGGTGTGTAAATCCCTGCGTGGCAACAAATCTGTTTCCAGGAAACGCATCTCTCTGAGAGGCCTGTTACACATAAACAGTAGCTTACCTCAACCTCCGGCTTGCTTGGAAGGTTCTTCGTGATTTTCGACACGCATGTGAAGCAGCTCGTCGAGCAGACTGGGCGTTTGCACACGAAGCACAGCTATATTTACGTCGTTTCGCCACGGAAATCGTTCAGATCGAGTTAATATGAGGTTATCGGCAGCACGCACCTTTCCGTCGTCGAAAAAACACCGCGATTTAATGGCGCAATCGAGAAGCCTCAGCACAGCGCTATGCGAAAGAACCCCGCTAACTTGGATATCGTTATCGTATTGACTGGATCAGTGTTGCCAGATGAAGGAGCGTTTTTTGGAGTTTTTTGGACAGCAGCAATATTCATTACAACACACACAGCAATGTCTTTGAATGAAAAGAACAACGTTCAAGACGACGCGCATTCTCACGAACTTGCATTAAGCTTAAAGTATACACAGTCGCTTAAAGGGTAATTTCGGGTTTTTATTTTGCTTTTTTTTACCATATTGTGACATCGCTGTTTTCCGATGGCACTGATAGTCCTGTAGCAGACAGTATGGTTCGGTTTGCTCAGAAACTCACCAGTAACATTAAATAAACGAATGAGCGATGTGTCCAAGCGGAAACAGACTATATGCTTCGTGCGGCGTATTCGATGACGTCACAGCCTCCCCGTACATCAGAAATATGGAGCTGGTGCCAAAAAATGAAAGTGGCGATATCATCCGACGATGTATTGAGCTGTGCCAGCTTTGTGCCATGATACCTACGCAGTTACGTGATTCAAGAGCATGACAAGCGAATGAGGAGGCGATGCGAACTGGGCAAGATAACGCTATCGCGTTCCATTCTTATAGGGGAGCATTTTCCCCCCTTTTAGTTCTTTTTTTATGAGCGCCGTCGTAAGCAGTAGAGCTGATGGGGGGGTGGAACCTGGTGTTGTGCCTAAGTACACTGTGGCCGAAGGTTGCGAGCCCCCCACCCCGCCTTCCCGCTTTCTCTTCTCCTTCCCTTCCCCCAACGGCTAATTTCGGAAAAATCGGCATTGTGCTGTTCCGCGCGTCGCCGTGTCCCCTGCTTGTCCCCTCACCGCGTGGACTGCGTTTGCATGACGGTGAAGGTTCTGACGTCATTGTTGGCCACAGCTGCATGTTTCTGTCCCGACACATGGCTTTTTTTGGTTATCAAAAAGTATTGGCGAGCCTCTAGGCAATTGGAACCACCCTAGCTGTGTCATTACTTTCAAGACCACTTGAAAACGCTAATATCTCGATGTAGTGAAAAACAGCCGCAGTTTCCCCGTAAGTAAAAGAAATACACAGTACCTCACAGAGCACAGTGTGCTTGGTCGTAACGAAGTACTTCCGGCCGATGTTATGGATCCACTTCTTTCTATGCGCGATGTCATTTTTTTTCTTCGAGAGCCATAGCCACGGATGGGCAGGTGGCTATGGCATTCGGTACTGATCCGAAGGTCGTGGGATCGAGTCCCGGCCACGGCAGCTGCATTTCGATGGAGGCGAAATGTCGAGGCCCATGTACTGTGCGATTTACGGAGCCCTCCACTATGGCGTCTCTCATAATCGTATAGTTGTTACGGGACGCAAAACTACAGGAATTAATTAATGAGATGGTGGCTGGGACGATGATGATGCTGTGATGCCTGTTAAATGAAGATGACGCCGTGATGACGACGCTGAGGTACTTAGTAATCCAGCCTTCCACCTGATTAGATTACATTTAAACGTTTCAAATGTACGTTTTTTGGGTCTCTCGTACTTTGGGGACAGCGACAGGAGCGTTTTCTAAAATGCCCAACATTTTACAGTCTTTTCCGTTTAAAAATTTAGTTTGCGTAGCCTGCCTAATTTACACCATCCTGGTATTTTTCAAACTTGTTTTCCCATTCCATTATTTCTTTTTCTCAGGTGAGAAATGGTAACTTATGTTAAGGCATTCTATGGGTCTTCGGCCTATCACTCAGAGTGGGTGCATGCCACAGGCTTGGATCTACTCTGCTTGTCTGCCGTATTCATCTCACACTTTTGTGGGTCCAGTCCTATGACACGCAGGAAATAGACGCTTGCACGCCAAGTATTCATCATAAATAAACATATCTTTTTATTTTTTTTCTGTAAAAGTGTGTGTACAGCAGTGCACGCGTGATGTCGTATGCGTGAAGTACGTAAAACGAGTCACCGAGGCCGTGATTTTTTTTCTTTTTGTCGCGGCCAACAGTGGTTCTTTTTTTAGTTTTCTTTTCACACACACATACACACGCACATACACACATTTGGGACATGCAAGTTCGCTTCTATGTACAACGCATACCTTTTCTCTTGTAACCCTCGTTTGTGCACCCGAGCTCTCTGTTCCCGTCAAACAGCTGCGAAGCGGCAGCCATCTTGCGTTTCTCGTTTCTACACCAGTCTTCTCGATGCGCTGGCTGATGATTTACGAAGCATCAACTTTAGTCTCACGCCATTTTTTTCCCCTTTCTTTTTCCGCGTAATCCAGCCCACGAAATACACGTAGTGTAAGCTTGGGGAGAAAGTTCGACACCGATTGAGAATGTGAACGCACGCACGACGACATCATGTAAACGATCAATATGCAGCTTGCGACATAGACGCCATTTCTGTTAATGCGACAGCATTAGCAGTTACAGTCTCTGCGAACGAAGTTCGGTGAAAGCGATCAAGCCGGAAGTTATGATTGCGTAATTTTTTTTACGTTCTTTTCTAATGCGCGTCTTTGAATGCTTTCACGATATTAGGTTTGAAGAGCGCCTGCTAATGGGAACGATTATTAGAGCGGACACTTGAGAGGTAAATTTGATCGATTAACCTAATGGGGTTTGGCACCCCGAACCAACATAGCCAATGCAAGGGACGCGATATTGGAGGCTTCTGGCATTAATCTTGACTGCCGTGCACACCTCGGCGGGCGCTTTGTTTTCGGCACTTATTTTTTTTTAGCGTTATGCCCTAGTCAGAATCTGTCCGGCGCTGCCGACAGTTGAACCGGCGATCTCGCCTATAGACAAGTCGGCGCATCACGTAACGTCACGTGACGTATACGAATGGCAGCGCCCTTATTAGGGAGTTTTAGCAGCGCTGGCTTACCGTACAGCAATGACGGTAATGCCGTACCGTCATGGTCGGCACGCGGCTATTTTAGTCATAAAGAGGTGCACTAGTTGCTCGGCGAGTATGGAAACGTCGTGAGATGATAAAACTTACTGGCAAAGCCTTCAGAAGCTCAATTTTCTACGTGCCAAGTACGACGGTACGGCATTACTGTACTTACCGTACGGTAAGCCGCCGCTGCTAAAACTCCCTATTGCAAGTCATGCGTTGCAGCACAACTAAGTGCACGCGCAGTGCATCGAGAGTGTCGCGACTTCTTTATGTGGGCATTCGAACTAGATATGTAGATCACGCCACCTTACGGACAGACCTGGAAGTTTCTTTAGGAGGTTCTGTAGACAAAGCTCACGGTTTATGATTGTATTCTATCTAGTTAAAGTACACCGCACAGCAAGGAGCTGTGCTGTGATGTGATGCCACACTCTGCCCTATAGTGCGTGAGAATTACCGGAAAAGCGTGGGTGTGTGAATCGCTTCGCCCCCGATGTTCACATATGCCTGGCAGGCCTTGTTAGAAGTCGTCCACGCCTTTCGTGCTGCCTGATTCCGCCGGTTAGGTGCATCAAATCTCTGGAAAGCGAACGCTGTACAAACAGCGCACTGACGGGGTCGTGTTGTAAAGACGGCAGACACAGTCCCGTTGTTGCAGTGCTTGTTCCAGTTTTATTATGCAACGAGCAGACCAGCTCAGTATACCCTATCGAAGCTCGTCTCTGGAAATTTCAGCGTGTAGGGAGACCTGTCCATGAAGTCGACCGGTGCTACGAAGGATGACTACACGTTTACAATTTTTCGGCGCCCGGATTACAGTGTCATGCTAAGGGCCACGCTGACTCGCAAATTGAAACTCCTTCAGCCGAACTTCGTTCGCAGGGACTGCATCTTTGGTATGGGTTACGCAAGCACAAGGTTCGGCGGATGACTCTCTCGCGTATTTTACGTTTATACGCTTTGTAGTATGACGTCACAGAGATTAAGGTCCTGAGAAGGCTCGCGAGACGTGCAAGACCATATTGCACACACACTCACACGCATGTACAAGCACACAAAGAAAACAAATACATAGTAAAAAAACAACAACGAGAAAAAGGGTGATCTATAAAAGCAAGTCATTTCCTTTAAAAAGACAGATGAAAAAGAAAGGAAGCTCACGATGTTCACAGGCGTCGCGGGAATCAGGCAAGACAACCCGGTTTAACATCGGGCCATGTTGTTCTCGAAGGCAGCAACGTTTAAGACAAGATAAAAAGAAAGCAAACACAATAACAAAAAAAAAAAAACGGAGAACAATGTCAGGGACACGAAATATTGCACACTAGACACACAGGCGTCGTCATAAAACTTTCCACGCTTTTCATCAACGCTTTATACAAAACGAAAGAGAGACAAAAATAAAAAGAAAAAGAGACGAGACGGCGCGCGCAATATGTATGTTGTTCCTGCAGGCAGAAGGGGGGCGTATGTATGGTGCATGTGCCGTCGCGGCAGACGCTTTCGCATGATTGCTCTTTGGTGAGGGGGCTCCTGGGAAATTCGTTCCGACTCGCGAAAGAGACGATCGCGGACACGAGCCTATAACCTCTTTCATTTTGCCGAACTTAACGGTACCTTCAGTGCGCGAGCGACAAAGCCGAAAGACTTGCGGAGTATCGTTCGTAGAGAAGAGGAAGAATGAAAGAAAGTTACGAAAGGGCAATTTTTCTTTTCGGATGAAGCAATGGTTACTTGTAGCTGCCAGTCACTGAGAAACAAGAGTGCGCGATCGATACTTGAAGATATTGTGACAAGACAATGAAACGCCTGCCGCGTTATGCTTGTTCTCCTTTGACGTCAAAGAGAGAGAGGAAAGAAGAAGTGAGATGACTCAACGAATCTGAGATTCTGCGAAACTCGACACCTTTGTCTTTACATACAAATGTACAAACAACTCTGGGAAAGAGGGCGGACATTGGTGCGCAAGGGTGACGTGCCTCGTGTGACACAAAAAGGTGATTCGCTCCTTGTTATTCTGTGCTCCTTAATGAAAGGAATAAAAATCATTGATAAAGGCTGTGTGTGTAGCAAGCAAAAAGAACACACTGCAGCGTGGTGGTATACAAACTATTACAGCGGTGCCCGGGGCAAACATTCTCACAGACTTCCTATACAGGCTGGTAATACATAACGGCACGCCGTAATACGCTCTCGTACTTCTACGCCTGTGTCATTCTGTTGATGAGGTTCTTTTTTTTTCTTAAAAAATGGGACGGCACAGTGCGACCGCTTTTCTTTCTTTTCCCGACGTTTGGTGATGTGAGAGAACGAAAGCGAAATCTATGAAAACAAGCAGTAAAATAGATCTCAAGTATGAGAAGCTGTACTGTGCAGCTAAGACCATCGATGAAAGAAAAAAAAAAGTGAACGTAATGGGTGTGAGGCGAACTGCGCTACGACGGTTAATGCCAGCTGTGACCACGAATATGAGCATAAGACAGTGCGAAGCCTTATTGGGCTGTACTGTCGCTGCTGACTAGAGCAAATTCATTCGGGATATCGAAGCGTGCGGGAAAGGATTCGAAGAGTGCGTTACAGGAATTCTGCAGACCAACGGCATTAGTCTATCTCACAAAGAGGAGAGAAATCAGTGCAAACTCCACGGAATAACGTAGGCATGCGTGTCTGTGGTCTACGTATATACGTTACAGGAGGCCAGAAATCCGGACACGCATTTATGCCGGGTAATAGGAAGGGGGGTTTATAAGCGACTCTAGATAGAACTGTCTCTCTGTCTCGTGTACGGTATGCTCTAATCTGACTGACTAGTCGCATTAGCAAAGGCTACGTGTGACTAGCGAATTCCTAAAAACACAATGACACCCGGTGTTCGCAAAAAAAGCAGATCGCTGATTGGTTCGTCTTAGAAGGAGTCCCAATCTGGCCCACAAACCGATGCCTCCGAGCTGCGGTGCAGGGCCAAATCGCTGGTCGCTCCCGGTGTCACGGGAATAGGACTGTATTCCCTCCACTTCACTTTACACGCAGGCACACACAGACACACACACAGGAGCGCAAGCTCGTCGCACCGTCTTTGGCGGTTCTTGTTTTCCCTTTTGATCGTGTCCCATCCGTCGTTGGGTCCGAGCACAAACCAAACGCGCGCGTATGACACATGCACACAGTAGAGACACTTCGGTAAAAACAAAAACGAACAAGCAGTAGAACGGCGACATAAACCAAAACAAAAATGTTATCACACTGACCGTCCGTCTAAGCAGCAAGCTTATCTCTCTCGGTGATTTGGAGAGAGCGCCGGATTTTTTTTCTGTTTTACGCTGTCAGGATCAGAGCAAGCGGCGTGGCAGATACGCAGACTGTTGAGTTCTCGCACTGCTGTTTGTTATTAGACCGCGGAAGAGAAGGAAACAAAATCTTTCGAAAACTGGCTTCGCAAGTCCATTCTTTACGGTGAAGAGCACCGCACAGTTCGCAGAAGAAAGTCGCCTCCCTGGGCCTCCCTGGCACGCGGATTTGGGAGCACAGGAACGTGTTGACGCTGGGGCAGGCATTGCCAGGACTGTGTGGTCGCTCGCGTCCCATTCATAGTTGACGCTCGCGGCATGTACTACATAGACAGCTGGCTGCAGGACGCGAGAACTAAATACGGGCGCTATGAAACATGCGCGTTACGGCAGCCCAGCCCACGAAAGATGTAGACACTTTGTCGTCCGTCGTAACCACCCAGGCATAACCAGGCGTAATCGTACGCCGTCCCGCTAGCAGTGCTTTCCAATATGGGTCACTCAGTCTAATGCTCTGTCACGCCCTTCTGATGTCTTCTTCCGTTCGACGCTCTCGCATCGTCATCACTCGCTTTCAGATCTCTTGGCAGCAATGTTCAACGTAAGGGAGGGCGCATGCTCGGAACGCTTCGGGCGCGCTAGACCTGCGTGATGTTGCGCGTCACGCCTCCGGTCTTGTCGAGAGAGTGCTGCGACGAAGTGTAGACCGCGTTGTAGCTGGGCACTTGCGGCGGCAGCGGAGGAACGACTCCGTCTTGTCCCGGACGATGCTTGGCCAGTCTCGCTGGTTGCGGGACGCCGCCGTAGTCGCTCTTCGAGTACAGTGACGGCGTAGACGAGTTGAGCGAGACGCCGTCCTCGACCATCATGATGGGCGGCGGCTCGTGCCTCTGCTTGGCCTGTTGGACCTTGTTGTAGTGGTCCAGCAGCACGCTGGCGGGCCACGAGTTGACGGGGCTGATGGCCGCCGCGTCCAGACGACCCGACGTGGGCGTCGTCTGTTGCTTCACGTCGTCGTCCATGATGGGCGTAGTCGTCTGTTGTGCCGGTACGGTCGTCGTGAGGTCGTCTCGCGCTATCTTGGTCGGCAGCGGCGGAGGCTGGGATGCGGTGCCGTTGTCCGTAGACTTCTTGGGTGGCGGCGACTTGCGCCGCCTCGCCATCAGCAGTATGATCACGATGATGCCCACGAGGAGCACGGCCAGGGGTACGGCGATTATAAGGGCCAGCTGGGCGGCGTTGAGCTTGTCCCGGGTACTGCGTGAACCGCTCGGTTGCCCGTGGGCGCCGGCGCCTCCTGCAGTGCCCGATCCGCTGCCCCAGGAGGACGAAGGCTGCGTTGACGTGGACGTTGTGGTCGGAGGCGGGATGATTACCACTTCCACCACGTTCGAGACGGGTCCCGCGTTCCCTTGGTCGTCGATGGCCCGGATGGCGAAGTAGAGAGGCGTCGAAGGTGTCGGCTGCTGGCCGTTTTTGAGCCTCACGGTGGCTGTTTGCGTAACGCCGAACGGCTTGGGCGGCTCGTAGTAGGGTCCGTCGACGTCCCACTGACCAACTAGCTGGCCGTGACTCGCGAAGCGGCGCTGAGCGTTCAGCCTGTCCTTGAAGCTCTTCAGCTCGTAGCGACTCGCTGTCAGAGAGAGAGAGAGAGAGAGAGGGAAAGTGAAGTTAGCTGACGTGTACGGGAATCGAATATGACAAGTAACCACAACAACTAATAAAACAAATCTCCGCGTACAGGACTGTTAACGAATAGGCAATACGTTTGCCGCTTCAATGAAATCTGGTTTCATGCATTTCTATTGTAATCATAAAAGAAAAAAATTGTTAAAAATAACCACAGGGCGGGATTAACCTGCAGTCATTGCTAGTATTCAAGAAAGCGTTAAGATAAGCTCGAATTGTAAGTAGGCTTCACATGAGCATCAAGTTGATTGAGGCGAAGACAGCTTTACAGCTTGTGATTCAATGATGCCTGAGTTCCAAAGAAAATACTAGCCCATAAAACAGGTTTCGTTGACACAGTCTGGGTAAGGAAACTTTAAATAATAATAAAAAGAAAACAGAGTACGCAAGCTTCATTTGTAAAAAAAATAGTTAAAGCAAAAAAATCGATAAAAACAAAAGTGCAGGCGCATGTAAAGCGGGCTTTTCCTACAAAAGACTCTGCTTGAGGTGAAGAATGATTTACAGTGAAACTGGTCGTACAAGAGTGTTTCGAAAGTGTATATGTGGGCGGGCCTCACCTTGTCCTTCGTCGAAGTCATCGCCCGGCGCTGTCCAGTTGAACGTCACGGCCATCCTGCGGTTGTCGGTGGACACCACGCGGAGATCGGTGATTCGGCTGGGCGGCAAGCACGTCCCGGTCAGGCTTGGGCACCGTCACGAAGAACGAGCCGTAGTGGTTGATGCGCGTGAAGCGACTCGTCTTCTGCGAGTAGCTGTCCGACACGCGGCTTCCGCAGCACGACGGGTATTCTGCGCATGCGCGAAAGGGACGCCCTTTCAATGCCTGATTTACTCGGGAGAATACTGGCCCACATTCAATGGTACTGTCGTAACGCCACAGTTGTCGCCCTTAACCAAACGAGTGGACTACAAGCAAGCCACGAATAGGCAGTTAGAAGGAGACATGCTCTGAATAACCTTAATGTGAATAATTCTGTAGTGCAATTTCACAAGCTGGTTTTAGGTCAGCAAAAAAAAAAAAAGAAGATTACTTTTGGAGGTAAATAAAAGCAGGAGAACAAAAAGCTATATCGACGTAAAGCAGGACACACAGACACACAAACTATGAAATAAAAGTATTTATAGTAATGTGCCCTACAACGCAGAATCTTTTTAAAAAAAGAATTAAGGCTTGTACAACGCCAACTATGTACATAACGAAATACGGTGATACCTGCAAACACGCACGCAAGAAAAGTAGGCAACACAAACACCTACTATCAACTGAAAGGGAGCAGTGTGGCTAAAAAGAAAGATGCCATAAAACTCACGTGCGCATGCTCAGAAAGCTTTGCACCTTCTTGCTTTTTTGCTGCAGTGCTCCTATTTGGTTGACAGCCAGCGTTCGTGTTGTCAACCAAACGTGGAAACATGGACTCTCGTGTCCATGTTTCCACGTCTTACCGTATTTCATTACTAACTCTTACCAACCAGCTCAGTTTTCTTTAGTTCTAAGCATATACCGTATTTACTCGCGTAACACAACCACTGACTACGTGTTGGATAATGTTGTTTAGGAATGTAATAAAATAATACGCGCGGTGTCGTGACAAGGGAGGAAAACACCCACCTGCACCTTCGGGGAACCTGCTCTCGAACTCAGCGCTGGATGCACCGACGACGACCGCCGAAACGTCGTTGTCGTTGGCCACAACCGTCAGGTCGTAGCGGCCCGTGCTCGTGAAGTCGGTGAAGTGGCGGCTGTACACGCCGTCGTTCTGCGTGATGTCCGGATCTGCGCAGCGTGTGTACACACAACGAGGTGAACACGTCTCACTCTCGTTGAATCACGTCTCTGTGGCTTATGAACACCCGCGCATTCCTGAACTCAGAAAGCGCGGGGAGAGAGGGAGAGGGGAGAGAGAGAGTGACGAAGAGGGAAGGCAGAGAGGTGAACCAAGCGCGTTCTCGGCTGGCTACTCTGGGGAGGGGCAGAGGAAAATAATACATAAGATAGAGGAAAGAAGAGCAGGAAAAATAAACGAAGAGACATTTAGTGTGAGAACACAAAACACTAGCATGAGCGGATTGTTCACAAGCGGTTCTTGAAGTCCCGTCGACCTCATGATGCACAACAGGGCCCTTGCGCATCCAGGAGTGCGTACGTCAAAGTCCTAGGATCTTTTCTGCAGAATCAAGGCGGCAGGGAGCATTGCGAAGCTTAATATTTTAGACTTGCGTGGATTCGTGGTGTTTAAGTGAGCCTTGACGCGTTTAATTCTGCTGCTTCTGAGTTCACGTAAGAGCGGCAGAGCAGCGGAATTTTAGCAAATTTGAGTTCGAATAAGCTTTAAGCGAGGAAATGTAGCTTGTAAGTGAGGCTGAATAAGGCTTCATTTATTTATCAAAGTCACTTGTAAGACTAGGTTGTCCGATTTCACGGCAACAGCGGAACTGAAAACTTCCTCGAAGCTTTCTTTCACAGAACGAATGTTATTTGTTTAGATTCCGAAAGCTTCATTTACTCGTACAACTAAAGCTGGTATTCCTGGTTAATGTAAAGTGGCACTGACCGACGCTTTCAAAGCCGCTGAAGGTCTACGCTCCCTGAACGCAAAGAAAGGTTATCGAGCTTTAGTAACACTGAAGACTTGCGCAACAAACACTTTCTGCCCTGTCGTGCGGCTTCTATGAGCGTAATGTGTATCATCTGCTCCTGCATGGACAGCCAAACACGTGACAGAACGACTACGCCTCAAGCTGCTCGGTCGAGCAAGCCATCGAAAACAGTGCAGGAACCTACCTCCCGCTCCGTTGTCAATGAGATGCAGCCTCGTGATGCTGTCCGTATCTGGGTGTCGGATCAGGGCAGTCACCATGGCCTTGGCCACGGGGTGAGATCCCTTCTTCAGCTCGGCGTAGATTATGAACTTGTCGGAACCATTTACCTGTAACACGACGTCACTCCGTTAATTAAATGCACCGCTGATGTATTCTTAAACTTTCTACATTCTTTCACTGACCACGTTTGCTATACAAATATACAAAACTGCATTTGCGCCCATAGCTGCAAACGCACTTTCCGTGAAACACACTCAAACACAGCTTCAATGAAAGAATGCACCGCTATTTATGTTTAAGGCGGGTGCGTTATTCGACACTTAACTTTGTTTCACTGACTGTATATTTTTTGTATAAATATGAAACCGTGTTTGCATCCGAAGCCAGAGGCCAATAGCAGGTTCAATGAAAGATTGTTGCACGATGCGTCACAGGCAAACTGCATGAACATTTTTGTCGCCAAATGCTTGCCTTACTGGAAAGCCTTGTAACAATTTGTCCAGCCAACGTCCAGTGTACCGGAAATCCACAAATGGTAAAGACTATGGGTACAAATCAAATCATTCTGTTGTTTAGTAAATGTAATCGATCGCCCCCACATGTAAGTGGATTACGCTTTTAGGAATCCACTTGCTACTGGAATACTAGATCTGTGTTTGCCTGTTTTAACACAGCGCCAACAGGTGGCGCCATGAACCTGGCGGCCACTTTTCCGCTTCCAGTAAGCCGGAAATCAGCAAACAGTAAGCTTGCAGAAGAGCCAAAGCCATGCCAAAGCTCTCTATTGCTTGGTTGAACGCTCTGGGATTAAAGCAGTATCGATTGACCCCGCACCCATGCACTCCACATGAAGCAACAAATAATATACACGGCAATGTGCGCGAGAGACATCTCACCGCTGACGAGTGTCCGCTGATCCAGACGTCGAGCAAGATGGGCGTCTCCTTGGCAGCCGGCCTGGCGTACACCAGGCCAATGACCGGCTGGTCTGTCTTTGTGGTAGGCTCGGCCCGGAGCTCCCACATGCCAACCTACGTCACAGAATGACGGAACACTACGCTCAGGCAAGGCACCCGCATCACACCATTACCACAATCACCTCCATAATCATCGTCATTATCATCATTAACATCATGTCAAGTTACAAACGAAGACATTGCCAAGGATTTCTGATTATGTGTGTACAGCACTGGCGACTGTTCCTGTACTCCACCTTAGCCCTTCAAATTTCCAGGTTCTATCACACACATAGCGTACACTGAATATTTTTGTAACTATCCAAACGTGAGCTGAATCGCTTTTTCGGACTCCCGGCCTTCTAATCTTGTACCTCAGTAACTTCTTTCCGCGATACACAACGCCCAACCATTTTTTGTCACACTATAAGGGAAGGGTCTTTCGGCACGTTGTTTGCAATCTAAACTACGCCATCATTATATGGGCAATATGGCCTACAGCTTTGCAATAAAAAAAGTTCATTAATTTTGTCAGCGACGTCCCTTCTACAGAAGGAGGTCGAATGTCTTAGCTTTATGTCTAACTGTTCATTCATTTCCTCATTAAGTTAGCTTATGAATATTTTCGTTGATGTTTGAACCCTTGAGGGAAAAGCTGAATTGATTGATTTGATTGATTTGTGGGGTTTAACGTCCCAAAACCAGTTCTGATTATGATGGACGCCGTAGTGAAGGGCTCCGGAAATTTCGACCACGTTAAAGAACCCCAGGTGGCTGAAATTTCCGGAGCCCTCAACTACGGCGTCTCTCATAATCAGAACTGGTTTTGGGACGTTAAACCCCACAAATCAATCAAATCAATCAATTCAGCTTTTTCCTCAAGGGTTCAAACATCAACAAAAATATTCATAAGCTGACTTAATGAGGAATAGAAAACTCGCAGTGTCTTTACCAATTCTTTCGTTTCTAATAGTGCCTATCTTGAACTATCAGACTTCCTTCGAGGAGTGACGAAGCGTAAGAACCTCCACGCTAGCGTGCCTCTCAATCTGGGCGCTTCTGGCGTCGATACTCGGGAACGGAAAGGAGCGGCACGGGTGGGCCAACACACAGTGACAAACGCATAAGACTTCAGAACAGACAATCGTGCGCCGTAACAAAGCGAGCGGCCCCACTAAGGAAACCACCACACATCTTGCCGACTCTCCGAGGTAACGAACACTTCCTCTCGAGAGCGTCAAGGGCCGCACGGCGATGTCTGATGAGGTCAAAAGGGGTGGTAGAAGAGGTGCGGTGAGGATGGGAGAGAGTCATAGAGAAAGGATAAAAAAAAACAACGATTGATATATAGTAATACAGTGAGAAGATAGATACGATAGAATAAGAAGAGAGAACGGGCAGATAGATATATAAGTGGACTGATATACAGATGGATTAATAAAGCGAAAGAGAACAAGTGCGGCTTTAATACGTGTACGGGGCCACTGGGGAGTATTAGAGAGGACAAGTCTTACAACAAAGACGCAACAAGCCCGGCAGTTGATCCGAGGAAAAAGTCACGGGTGGGGGTCGAGGGAGAACGGTGTGGCGATCGCGGAACTGAGAAAAAGCGAAGTGAACCGTTACGCACATATACACAGACAAAGACACCTCGGCGGCTCGTTTCTTGTCGCCATTGCTTTCCTTTTTTCTTTTCTCGTTTTTTCCCCCACGTGGTAAGAAAAGAAGTAAAAGGATAGGGGTAGCCAATTCCGTCGGGATAAAAATTGATTGGACGGGTCGATAGAGTCATACGGGGCTGCAAGTTAACCTCCATCCCTTCCTCACCCTTCTTCCCCGCAACGCCATCTCCCAGCGCCACCGTCCTCATGGGATCTCGACCTCTTCTCATCGCTCCACTCTCGGATCGGAGTGGAGCTCGCGCGCTGTAAGGAAGAACGAAATAAGAAGAGGGAGATATCACGCTTGGCAATGCGATAGCCGTGTCGAAGGTAAAAACGGGAGAGAAGAATACGCAGAGAGAAATTAGGGAAGCACGCATCTGGAGGATTGCTGGGCGAATGGGAAAGGGTGGCACCCAACAACGCAGTAAAGAGAGGAGGACAAGCGAAATATGGTACGTAAAAGTTTAACGCGGAGAAGAGGGAGAGAGAGAATGATGCGGAGAAGTCAATTAGGGAGGCGAGAATGGCAAGGGGAGGCAGGGAAGGAAGATTTCTTACGTAATGACACGACAAAGTGTATTTCGTAGAAGTTTAGAAAGGGAGACGCGAAACCTGCTACGAGAAGGTACAATTAGTGGGGACGAAGGAAAACATAGCGAGGCTAATTAGGGAAGCACGAACTTGGACAACTGGAAACTTAAGAAGGCGGAGGTGGTGTGTTCACACGACGCCGTTGCAACAAGGAAGTTGTGGAAGTTTGTTGGGGACACAGTGAAATCTGATATAGAAAAGTTTATTGTAGGGAAATAAGAACAAGACAGACAGACAGAGAACTTTTAATAATAAGAACAAGAAAGGAGAAAGAACAGGAAAGGATGAAACAGTTGAAAATAAAAGGGTCTTTAAAGTGCGCGTAAGTGAACTGAGGTACAATGCAATTGGCGACAATGCACGTGCCCGGTGATGTAACATGAAGTATGAAATGAATGTAAAAATATACAAGGACAAAAAGCAAACGCGGCGTGCTGGACGAGCACCTAACCTAACCTAAGCTAACCTAACCTAACCATACAGCACACTACGTTTCTTTCTTCTTCTTTTGTACTCATCTGATCATGCTGCGTTCTTCCCTGTTAACTATAACCGAATTTGTCCAAATAGGTGTCCTACTAGAAGCCAATTTGCGCGCAAAGAGCCACACACGTAAAGAAAGGAAGAAAGACAGAACACAGAGTGGATAGCGGAAATAGAGAAGGACAGTCCCCATGGGGCATTAGTAGCAGGCCGGAGTAACCAGGCTCAACTCAATCTAACAGAGGCCGTCCAAAGCGAAGCGTATTAGATAAGTAAAAAAAAACAACAACGGAGAACAAAAGAAACGTAAGCGTGTGGGATCTAACGCATCCTTCGCTTCTCCCGAAAGCGTAGTTGTTCCTTCGAGATACAGCGAGACACACTGCTTCCATTGCTCAGTCCGGACAGCGGCGCTAACAACTGCTGTAGCGGGCATGGACCAGCTCCGGAAGACAGAAGTCGCGGCGACAATCGAAAGCGTAAAACGTGATGCAGGCCTGCAGGGAATACGGCGTCATGTCAGAAAGCACCACGTTGACCTTTTCTGTCAACCTTGTTCATAAACATGACCTTTTCTGTCAACCCCCTTTGCGCAAGATGGCCACTGCAACTTCTTGTACTTGTTCTATAGCGACACGTGGATTTTCGTCCGCCAAATGGCGCTCACTGAAGTCGCTTGTTTGACTCGGAAAAACAAGAGTTTGTAGAGGAAAGGATAAATGCAGAGCTTGGTGGCCGGCAGGCCACCGCCCTTTTATAAAGGAGTCATTTTAGGGGCGAAGCTCCTCTTAGTCTAACCTTGTCCCTCGTCAGGCGTCAGTGGGAGATTTCACTTGTGCATAGTTCAACCATAAGGATTCTTAGCGTGCGCGTTAACTAAATTAATCAAGGAACTCGGCACGATCTACGATGAACCTCCCGAGCTTCGCCCACTCATCATCATTCACTCCTTGGATATGCTGTAATTTTTTTAACACCCGTCCATCCAATTTGCGGTATAGGTGCAATGAGTCGGCACATTCGTTACACGAACGCTAGCTGTTGGAGGTGAGCAGAGGAGAGTCTCGAGTAGAGTCAGGGACTGCAAACGCACCGTGGCCAGCGACGCACCGGTCCATGACGACGCAAGCGGGCAGCATAGCGTTTACTCGCGTATAAGGCGCGCCTCCTAGCGTTGTATAGTGTGCGACTGTCAATGGAGGCGAGCATTTATTCTCACGCCTTATTTTTGTTATGCATTCTCGGGCCCAAGACACCAATGACAATTCAGTGACGATTTAGCATCGCATACGGTATAAATGACTTGCAGTTACTTACGTTCGTTACCTTTAATTAAGTGTAATTATATTCAGTTACCTCGATAACCAGGTGCTGGTACTATGCCAATGAATAAAAATATTTATTTGTGATGTTAATAAAATATTAATAATAGTAGAGCTACATAGTTAGGTCGAAGTGTGCTGGTAAACTTGAAACCATCTGTATACATTTGTTATTACTTTTTCTGCTACAGATATTTCATGCACTGCGCTGAAATCATAGCGCCAAGGCTCGCAATTGTAAGCATGACCGGCGCGAAGACCTTTACACTACTGCCTCTTTGTTTAAGGCGCGACAAAGTACGGGCCTTAAACAGGCGAATACGATATCGGACGACTATAGCGTGTGGCGCTGATGGCACGGTACTACTATACGTGAAAAAAGGGGGAAAAAAAGAAAAAAGAAATACGACGGAGGGAAGTAGCGGCACAGTCACAACTCTCCGGTGACGCGAAAGCGAGCGAAAATGGGTCTGACAAAAATGACGGCAAAAGAAAAATAATAAAGTAAAATTGAAAGTGAGCTCGACAACAAAAGGGAGAGCTCGTGGGCGTACCGGTCCCGACGTCAGTTTCCGATGGCACGCGGCTTATTAAAGAGGTATATATACAGACATACGGGGGAAAGCGTACGATATAATAATACGCCACGTGTACGCTGTACGGATGCGCGCGTTCGCGCGAACGCCCCGCGTATCGGAAATCGAAACTATGCGTTACGCTTGAACAAAGCAAAGAGCTGAGAAATAAGAAAATGCCGCGACGTATGCCTGGCGCCGCACGTTTCATCTGTTCGCTGTCACCCCCCCCCCCCCTCCGTCTTCCCCCCAACCCCCTTCTCTCTCTGTCCTCATAGCGTGTGTCTTGTTGACAAGGCCAGGCGTCGTTGAAGCGTTGCAGCGTACAGGAGCGACATAGAAATGAGGGGGGAGTGTGCAACAATCACACAGTGTCGTTTGACGCAGTGTAACCTGCTCACGTACGCACGAGACAACGCGAGATCGACACACTGTGACGGGCGGCGCGATTTATAGGCGGAGCAGACGAAGGGAGAAGAAGGAGACGGGAAGCTTCCAGCGAAGTGTGAAGAGCTGCACCTGGCTGGTACGTTCGATCGAATCGCACGCCTCCACCGTGTCAACGACATTCTTCCTTTGTTTTTTTCCATAAAATAAGTCTATAGATAGCGGCCTATACTACTACAATCTCATTCAAATGCAAATGAATGACAGAAACATCGCGCTCTATTTGTGCAAATTGCCAGAAGCAACGATCGTGAAATTTGCTCAGTTTATTACGGAAACGTTGAATCTCGCGAGCCCTTGGAAAGCCGAACATTGATCTAGCCTTAAAGCTTATGCCAGACATGGCGAGAAATCGGAGGAGATTTCGCAAAAGAAACGTTGGAAAATGTAGAAGTGACTTAATTAGCATAACACCACCTTCAAAGGACGAACTGCGGTTTTTGTGCCCAGAAGTTGGATACGCGTCATGATACAATGAATAACGTATCACTACGGCGAAGCGTAGATCTCTGGCTGACTTAACTCTCTCCTGCAGTTCATTTTCTTTCCTCCATCCACCCCATCGTCCATGGTGGCTAGAACATTTCCATACAGATAAGTACTAAGAATATAAAAAAAAATACAACGATGGGCATGAAGAAGCACACTTATATAGGACAATGCTCTCGATGCGTGCTCAGTCCAATGGGAAACGGGCCAGTTGATAGTGTGTTGAATACGTGTCGCCTTCCTTTCTTTTGCCGCTCTTGTTCTTTTACGCTTCTTTTAGGTGTTATTGACTTCTGGGGTTTCATGCCAGAAAACCAGGACATGATTATGAAAGACGTCGTAGTGAAGGGCTTTGGGAATTTCGACCACCCGGGGTTCTTCAACGTGCACTGACATCGCCCAGTACACGGGTCTCAACTTCATCAAGATGCAGCCACCGCCGCTGGGATTGGATACCGCGACCTTCGGACCAGCAGCCGAGTGTCATAGCCACCAGACAACTCTTTTAGGTTTATGTTTCATCAATATGGCTGACGAACTAGTTAAGACAAAACCTCGACAAGCGAACGCGCAAATCCAGAGACTGCTACAACTGTGAACATGTTTGTCGGCACTCCCCTATACAGTTATTCACACTTCCTGTATACAACAGAGAGGGGACAAATGAGAAAAAAAAATCCACGCATATCCACGGAGTGAATGATGATGAGTGGGCGAAGCTCCGGATGTTCATCGTAGATCGTGCCGAGTTCCGGATTAATTTAGTTAACGCGCACGCTACGAATCCTTATGGCTCAACTACGCACAAGTGAAATCTCCCACCGGCACTTCATTATATATATATATATATATATATATATATATATATATATATATATATATATATATATATATATATATATATATATATATGGGTGGCCGGTGAACGGTTCTCCAGCACGAGCAGTCGGTATTTTTCAATCAAGAAACGCGCTACAAGACGCTGCCTGCGTCAACGTTGTCTCTCGCGGGTGAGGGCGCGTTCTCCTTCTTTGCGAGCTGGTAGAGCGTTCATCGAAGAAAGAGCGTTTCCATAGTCAACGCGCGCCTTTCGCTCTCTCTCTCTCTCTCACAAGACAGCAGATGGAAGAGTGAGAGAGCTCGCGCGCCGGGAGGCACGCGCCGAGGGCGAGCACGATCGTGGATACGACACGACGACGAAATGGATGGATGGATGGATATTAGGAGCGTCCCCTTTATAACGGGGCGGTGGCCGGGCCACCAAGCTCTAGCTTTATTTCTTTTTCGTTTACAACCATTTCCTTTCCCGAATCACAATCGTCGATGGACAGCGAGCGCCGCAGCGCCATCTATTGATCAATTCACGTACTAGCTAAGCAGCACCGCAGCGCCACCGCGTCACCGCGTTATCATTCTGAGATCATTCAAGAGCGAGCGCATTCAAGAGCTAGTATGGTGTACTGGAATGGGGTAGTGTGCCGTCTGGCGCCTGAGACGTGGCCCTTTTTGCGATGACGGCTTCGTCAACAGAGCACACCGTTCTATGGTGGCGCCACCACTCGCTGGACCTCGGAGTCATTGATTGCCCGCGGATAATATACGGCCTCCGAGATTGGCTTGGCTTTCACGGAGGCCATGTTTAACTAGCACGATTGGGTGCAGGAGTACTTCGTCTATCTTCGCTGACAGTTCGTTCCTGCGGCGTTCTCTTGCGTTCTTAGCACTAGTGAATCTTTGCGACTATCTTCGATTACAATGAGCTGTATGCAAAAAGGGGACAAGCATTGCTTTCTTGCAGTGTTTTTTAAATGAACTATTTCTGGTTGCGTGCAATGAATTTCTGCGCTCAGGCTCTTCTCGCGCTGATCAATCGGGCTAATTATAACGCGCAAACAGACGATCTTCTGCAACTAACAAATACTTCTTTTACTTCTTTTTATCGCATTATGCAAACATAAGGCCTACATGCACAAAAAACGAAATTTTTTACCGTCTGCATTATGAGCAGACGACGCTCAACACAAGCAGTTAAAGCAGACGATTAGAAATGCAGTGCCGTGCACGCAAGTTATTATTCTTTCGTTTTCTTATGTTACCCAGTGTGTTAAGAACTTAGAAGCCGTTATGTTACGCTTCATTTCGAGCTCTTCTTTCCGGTACACAACGACGAAATATGGCCTACATGCGGACTTAGTCACACCAAGCAAGTGTATTTGCTCACTGCCACAATCAAGCTCTGTGGGCGGGCACATTTAAGACTTTCTTCTTATATTTGTCGGCAGTTAGTCGTCTAATGGTATGAAATCGAGCGACAAACAAAACTGTGTGAAATGATGATGCTTTTCGGCTTAAACCAGCATTAGGCCCCGCATAACAAATTCAAATTTCGCGCCTTGGGCACACCGTTCGATCGCAGCGCCTTTCTGGTGGCGTCATCGCAAAAGTGACCACGTTGCTCCCATTGCTTTGCGCCGAAGACGGCACACTACCTCATTCCAGTACACCATAGAGCTAGTACGAGACCTAGCGGTCTCGTGCGCCATGCGCTCCCACACTACGCGTTCCCATACATCTGAATGAAGCGAGCACCGCAGAGCCATCACGCCATCTAGTGAGCACTTCACGAACTAGACGAGTGGCTACGAGGGACAACAGAGGATGGAACGACCCACGGCGTAAGGAGCTTCGCCCCTAAAAAAAAGGACTGTAAGTACTTTGTCCTGGGCTCGTGTCTACTTCTCCTTTTGCGCCTCGTTTGAAAAAGTGCTGTTTATCTTTCTAAGGATTTTTTTTTTCAAAAGTTAGGAACGGGGGGCAGGCCGGGCAGTCTCTCTCGACGACAAAGCGGCGCAGCCTCCGCCGTTTTGCTGCAACCTAGCAACGCGCGCATGCGCGCCATCGTCCGGCCTATCTTTCAGGCTCAATTTTAATCTCAACGTTCATTTGCTTCGAATTTCCTTTTTTCGACAGACGCAGACTTTATATACGCGTTCTTTCGGTCAGCAAGAGCAGCAATAGACAAAGAGAAATGGAGAGTCGACCCGTTCTTCGGTATACAGACCCCAAAAAACCGAAGTATGTAGAGAGAGAGAGAGAGAGAGATTTAAAGGGAGCGTTAAAGAGAAATTGCACAAACTGAAAACTCCGGCACCTCTCGTTTTGCATACACACCACCGCGCAGGAAAAGGATGCGCTCGACGGCGAGACTAGCTCACGTGCGTAGCACGGCTCACGGAAGCCCCTTGGCGCGTACCCCCTCCCCTCCCTCTCCCCTCCTCTCCCACCTTGCCTCCGGTACCCCCGGGGACGACAAACGCGGTTTGGCTTCGAATAAATAACGTCGGCTCGCCCTGGCTCTATATTCGCAAAAACCGCGGCTTTTCGAAGAGGAAGCCCCCCTATATAGAGCAGCGAGGATTCAACGGCGTCCCTTTTGTGTACTTCGCGTGCGCGTGCTCCAAAACAAAAAGCCAACAAAAGCGAATGCACCCAACAGAGCCGGAGGAAGAGGAATCTCAGTTCGCGAAGGGCGAAAGCCAGAGGGCGAGGAGGGACGCGGAAGTGAGCGCACTGAACAGGGAAGACCGTGCTCCTTAGCACTGCATAGTACGGTGCAGTAAGTGTAGCAACTAGCTCGCGACGGCCATTCAGAGACCGTGGTCGGAGAACAAACGCGAGAGAAGTAAATTGGTGATGCGCATTTAATTGCATCTTACTATGTTCAGTTGCGTACACAGCCAACGGTTCGCCACAGTAATTCAATTCAGATTGGGTAATGCGCTGGCCGGCACTACCCAATCGTTAGCCAACATAAAATCAGTGCGCGGATAACGTTAACCAGTGCGGTATTAGAAGAGTAAAACGCGGTTTGACTTTGCGCAGCAGGTATTGGAAAAATTAAAGGCGAAGGCTGTTCACGATCGAGACTTTCGGACAGCAGTGCTTTTGAGGTAAACTCTACCCCTTTATTTTTAATTTTGCCTCGTTTGCATCGCGTGGTAGGCCAGCAGTGCTTGAGGTAGGCCTGAAGTCAGGCTAATATCTACAGGATCATCATCAAATACGTGTCTGTTTCGCTCTGTCTTTCTCTCCGATTCATCTGCGATTTACTCGTCTCATAAAAGGAGATTGCTACATGCACCAGCCCAATCTTTCCGAAAAATGGGTTTCTTCACTTTGGCTGCACGCGAACATATTGATTAAGTCGATAACTAGTATTAGTTCACGAAGTTTTTTTTTTTTTTTTTTTTACAGCGTAAGCTGTTATGAGATCACAACAACGTTCGTTTTTGCGCCGTAGTTGTCCGCCGCCGCCGCCGCCGGTGTCCGTAACCACTATCGCTGCAAATTTTAGAAAAGGTAACCAGGACCGACGAGTATTCCAACTTGTCCTCTGCCTGGATTCGAACCCAGGCTCTCTGCGTGGCAGTCGAGTGTTCTACCACTGAGCTACGCCTGTGGTTGAAAAATCATCGCTAAAAGACCTAAACAGGTATAACGATGCCGCGGAATCGCATTAACAAACGTAATGTTACGTTGAAAAATAGTAATACACCGCTACACGACGCGAAAATGGATTGTTTAACGAGGTCGAGGAATCATTTGAAAGAACACAGGGCTGCATGCTTTGTAGCTCTGAACCCATTACGGAGGCACTGGTAATTATGGCGTAGTGGGTACTTCCCTACTTGGCAAAATGATAAGTTATGGCGCAGGAGATACCTACCACTTCTACTTGCACTAGTTTCCTCAAGCGTTTTAAGTGGCCTCTAAGAAAGTAGCTCTTCCAGCTTACGCTGTCACTGTCCTGCGGTTCCGCGCAGGCCTGGCTCTTTTTTTAACTATGTCAGTATGCTGAAACACGTGGCGTATAGCCGGCGGCAGTCGTCGGCCAGTTTCGCTGGCGTTGTGCAATCCCCGAACGCATTTTACAGGTAGTATGTTGCGCTGTAACCAATTGAGCAAAAATGAATCCCAACCAACTGGCCCAACTTGCCGTTTTACTGTAGTATATCTATACAGAAAAGCTCTATAAGCTTCGTATGCAATGCACAGCGATTACACACGGACAGATTCTGCAGGTACTTACAGCAACCAAGTAAATATGGCCTTCCGTGAACTTAAAATAAGGTGGCAGGGCTTCCATTCATGCATAGTTTGTAGAGGCTCTCTCCGCAGCCATTCAGTATTCATATTGGACTTTCGAATAGAATGAAGAGATAATCTCTTGTAAAACTTGCTGCTCACGATTCCATTGCGTTAGCGAGCTAGCACATTGCAACAATTTCGACCGATTTGCAGCGTTTGTGTGACTGCGGTTCTCGCAAATTCCTTCTTACTGTAAAAACAACCAAAAGGTAAGATCGCACTAGTAATTAATTCGTTCATTCACTCATTCATTAAAAAACATTATCGCACAGAAAACACAATATTTCATTACAGATTGCTCGACGCCAGAAGGCGGTTAACGTGAATGAAACAGTTGACGTTGCGATATTACATCTCAACCTGGTTCATCCTGCCAAATTCCGTGACGTGACAGTCTTAATTAATTAGATGCGTTCCATGAGCTACTCGCTGGTTTATAGCAGGTTGGATTATTATTATTATTATTATTATTATTATTATTATTATTATTATTATTATTATTATTATTATTATTACAATTTGTGCGTATATTCACCTAAGGATTGTTCGCTGCGAGTTATCCACTTCCTGTACATATGTTCTGTTTCATTCAGCTGTTTCGTTCTGCACTTCGTCTCTTTTTTCGTTTTCGTTTTGCAACGGCAACCTCTGTTATGTTTATTCCGGCTCCTCCTCCCCCTTTCCCCTCCCTCTACATCTGATGTGTTCTACTAAGTTCCTTTAAGTGTATCGTAAAAAAATAGAATAAATATAGCGTCATGTTTATTTATTTATGTATTTATTTATTCATTTATTTATTTCGACATACTGCAGCCCCGGAGGGCTATTGCAGGAGTGGGCAAATACAATACATAGCAAAGGATAACAAGTTGCACTAAACATCTGTGATGAACATATGTTGACTGAACATATGTTCGCGAACTTGGAATTTAAGTTAGTCTGGAAAAAAGAAAAGAAGAATAAAGAAAAGAAAGAAAGCAAGACACGCGCTGTATTGAGTTGTAATTAAACTTGAAGTTGTGACGTAGCGGCAAATAAAATAATGTCCGCCTGTGCAGAGTGCTGCAGACTAAATTCTTTCTAGAACGACAGAAAAAAAAAAGGTGGACAAAAAGGCATACGACGCCTGAATTCCCACGATGTTATTACTGGTGAACTTTGTAAAACCAGCGTGCAACAGCGACAGCGAACGCATTATCATCGAAGGTCGCCGACTAATAAGAAAAAAAAAAGTTCTACCGAATTGAAACGCTCGTGAGTTCAAGTCTACTTTCTCAAGTAGCTACTCTTGTATAAAGACAGGTTGCGAACATCCTGTAGCTTCTAGAGCACTGCACGCTTCTACAGCGAAAGAGTTGGCCAGTCGAAACAGCGGGAAGGAAGGGGCGCGTGCATGAAGCGGAAGCGCGTGGGTACAAAGTCTGAAAAATCGCCGAAAAAATTCTCCCCCGGCCGTCGTCAAGAAAGCTGGGCGCGCTCGACTGGATGCGGGATAACGGTGGCGCTGCTGCTGCCGCTGCTGCTGGCGCTTGTGTGGATGAGCGGGATCAGACGCCGCGAGCGGTCTTACTTGAGGAGGCGCGAGAGATGCGGTTGCCGCGGGTTTGCAGGATGAGACCCCCCCAAGAAAAAAAAAAAGAAGTAAGGAAGTTAGTAGACAACTCAGCGATTAAGCTGAGACTGAATAGAGACAATTTTGCTGTTAAAACGGCAGATAGCCAATTATATTGGCGAACAACTACGTAACATTTCTCATCATTTAGACAACGAGGAAGTCATGGCTAGATATCATTTTGCAAAAGAATTAGCTGATCCTAGCAAATAGTAGGCCAACATTAACCATCCTCGGCCAACATTAAGTATAGTCAAGCGCGTGCGTGGCCAGGATTTTCATCTCGAATTGTGTGAATGTTGCGACCCCTCATATGAATGTGCCTGATAGCTGGCGTTTAAGGTTAAGTGCGTCGGGCGTTTGTACGAATACAAAGAAACAGACAACAGCCAAGCCGAGAGCGCCATGAACCACCACCTCTTGTTGCGCTGTGATGGGTATACTTATCATACACAACACATTTATCGAAGAAAGGCGTACCAATGAAACGCCTAACAAAAGTCAGGCTTTCATTTCAGTGCGCCGTCCACAGAAAAAAACGGGGGTGGGGAGGGAGGGCTTTGTAGTCGAGAAACAACTGGTTGGCAGCGTTCGAAAGAAGCAGAAGCATAACTGAGAATGACACGCGATAAAGCAACCAAGATTTCGCCCGCGTCATGGCCATAGAAGTGACTTATACGGATTATTAGGTGATGTGGGCCCGCAGCTAACGCCGTTAGTAACCATCTGTCTTTTCCGAACAAAATGTCTTCCTCTTCCGCAAATATTTTGCAAAGGTGAATAGCGCGAGGTGCGACAACTGATTTCTCGCAGCAGGAATGAGCACCGTCCGTCCGCCCGTACCTCCATCCATCCATCCATCTATCCATCCATCCATCCATCCGTCCGTCCGTCCGTCCATCCATCCATCCATCCATCCATCCATCCATCCATCCATCCACCCATCCATCTGTCCGTCCGTCCGTCCGTCCGTCCGTTCTACCATCCATCCATCCATCCATCCATCCACCCGTCCGACCGTCCGTCCATGCATCCATCCATCCATCCATCCATCCATCCATCCATCCATCCATCCATCCATCCATCCATCCATCCATCCATCGTCCGTCCATCCATCCATCCGTCCGTCCGTCCATCCATCCATCCATCCATCCATCCATCCATCCATCCATCCATCCATTCCTCCATCCATCCATCCATCCATCCATCCATCCATCCATCCATCCATCCATCCGTCCGTCCGTCCGTCCGTCCGTCCGTCCGTCCGACCGTACCTCCATCCGGCCGTCCATCAGTCCATCCATCCATCCATCCATCCATCCATCCATCCATCCGTCCGTCCGTCCATCCATCCATCCATCCATCCACCCATCCACCCATCCATCTGTCCGTCCGTCCGTCCGTTCTACCATCCATCCATCCATCCATCCATCCATCCATCCATCCACCCGTCCGACCGTCCGTCCATCCATCCATCCATCCATCCATCCATCCATCCATCCATCCATCCATCCATCCATCTGTCCGTCCATCCATCCATCCATCCATCCATCCATCCATCCATCCATCCATCCATCCGTCCGCCCGTCCGTCCGTCCGTACATCCATCCACCCATCCGTCCGACCGTACCTCCATCCGGCCGTCCATCAGTCCATCCATTCATTCATCCATCCATCCATCCATCCATCCATCCATCCATCCATCCATCCATCCATCCATCCATCCATCCGTCCGTCCGTCCGTCCGTCCGGCCGTTCTACCATCCATCCATCCATCCATCCATCCATCCATCCATCCATCCATCCATCCATCGATCCGTCCGTCCATCCATCCATCCGCCCGTCCGCCCCTCCATTCTCCCACCCGTCCGTCCACCCGTCCCCCAGCTATCCATCCATCCATCCCTCCGTGCGTCCGTCCGTTCTTTCTCCCGTCCGTCCGTTCTACCATCCATCCATCCATCCATCCATCCATCCGTCCGTCCGTCCGTCCGTCCGTCCGTCCGTACCTCCATCCACCCATCCGTCCTCCCGACCCTCCATCCGTCCGTCCGCCCGTCCGTCCATCCCGCCATCCATCCATCCACCCATCCGCCCGTCCGTCCCTCCCTCCATCCATCCATCCATCCATCCATCCATCCATCCATCCATCCATCCGGCCGTCCGTCCCTCCGTCCACCCGTCCGCCAGTCTGTCCATCCATCCGCCAGTCTGTCCATCCATCCATCCATCCATCCATCCATCCATCCATCCATCCATCCATCCATCCGTATATAGCTATTCTTAATCTTTTACAATTACGTGAAATTGTCCGAAAAAAAAAACGAAAAAGAAAATAGTAACTGTCAAGATTGATGCTCCTCTGAAGGACAAGTCATGCGACACCTTATCGTGCTTGACGCGCAATCTACCAACCTAGCTTAACTTAATGTTTTGTCCTTAGTGGCCATTTAAAAGTGCTCCATTACTTCGTGTTCGAAGAGGAAGAATCGGCGTAGTGCTAGTGATATAGAGAAGTGATACGAGGTTGGAAAGAAAGAAAGAAAGAAGAAAGAAGAAAGAAAGAAAGAAAGAAAGAAAGAAAGAAAGAAAGAAAGAAAGAAAGAAAGAAAGAAAGACAGACAGATACCGCAATCAAGCAAGCAAGCGCAGGCACTGAGGGCAAATGACAGCGCTCCAAATAAATGAAAGTGTGTCCCGCAGCCCTCAGGCGCACCTCGCTCCAAACCTCCCCGCACACGCACAAACGGACACACACGCACACGCACATTTCCTTGATTCTCGAAGCGATAACCCTATAGGCCGTCCCGTAGAAACAGAGCGAATCCACTGAAGCCGAAGTTAAGGAAGTCTTAGCTTCGGAAACTTATCCGGCGCTGCTGCCAAGTAAGCCCGAAGCCTTCACCTCGAAGAGGTTTCAGGGGGGGGGGAGCTGTCGTTGTTTTAGCGTTGCTACTGCTCCTGCTGCCAGTGGTGCTATTCGATTTCTCGCTTGCCTTCACGTCATTTCCGGCACGAGGAAGGATATAACGCCAGTCGGAAGCAATTGAACAGCTCGCCGAACGAGACACTCTGCAGATCGAGAGCGGCCGACGTGTCACGTTGATTTATCGTCGCGCGCACTGGTGAAACGAGTCCGGTACAGGAGGTGCCCGAGTCCTGCACTCGCAATATATTTACTTGTATATACCCGCCCTCGACCTCTCCCGTATAGATGGCGTCGCGGAGTCTTGTGGGTCGCCGGTCGCGCAAAAATATTGCGCGTGTCGTCACGATCTTCAGATATCTGCAGCTGCCACGCGTTCTTGTAGGTATGTAGACCTACAAGCGCAATGTTTTCGTCGAATATGTCGGGACGCCTTTTAATCGAACTTAGGGCGGCGATTCCAGGCAGCCGTGGCTATAGGTCATACTGTCGTCATGGGTCCTGAATGGCACCGAGTAACATTCAATTGTAGAGGCGCCTGGTACACACACAGGAAGAAGAAATCAATGCAAAGAAAAAGCAGGGAGGTAAGCCAATGCAAAGAGTGACTTGCATAACTCTCATCATGCAGGCGTCAGACCGGTGAGACGGCGATGACGCTGATAATGATGATGATGATGACGACGAGGACGATCATTAATGGGGTTTACTTTGAAACTGGAGGGTGGCGGGTGCACACTTAGCCCGCTTTATTATAATCGCGCTTTACTGCACACATTGCAGGACAATCTTTTCCTATTTTCTTCCTTTTCATTCTACATACAAGTCAATACGTCTACAATGTATACTGTTACCCAAGTCTGAAACGGCTGTGGTTGTATTCAGATGTTCCTTAAAGCTTTTCTTTCTTTTTCCGCCGATTCTAGCTCTGAACGTCCCTTGCGTAGCTTTGCTTCTGATGACTTTGTATTTACATCAGTTTTGAGAGAGTCTGTGACAGGGAGAAGCCTTTTAAAGGACTTTCTGGGTGAATATCTTTTCATTTCGGGGACGCCACGACAACTACCACACGGTTGAATGACGTACTATATGCTGTAGCCCTCGAGCACACCGTAGGCTGAATACATTCCGCGGAGCCCGTAAACACGGAGAAACGCGTGGAAGTGTACTCACGGGTGGATCGGTGATCGTGAAGGTGTAGCTCCAGAACTCGTAGTCGAAGTTGAACGCGTAGTCGTTGTAGCGGTAGCTGGCCTGCGGCGAGCCGGGCGGCGCGATGAGTTCCAGCCCTTCCTGGGGGATCGAGGGCAGCGAGGTCTTGCCGAAGTCGTAGCCGACCACCACGACGAGAAGCTGGCGGGCCAGGCTGTGGTCGATGTCGAAGTTGAGAAGCAGCGGACCGGCCGCCTGCTCGGCCTCGCCAAACTCACGCTTCTCGATCTGCGTTCAATCAATCAATCAATCAATCAATCAATCAATCAATCAATCAATCAATCAATCAATCACTTCTTTGTTTCTGTCTTTGATTTCTGGCGCTTTGTTTCTGGGCTTTGTTTCTGACGTCTAGGCCCTCAGTCCGCGGATTAACGTGACAAAGCAGGCGCGAATAACCTAGATTGCATCTTTAATTAAGTTCCGAGAACTCAGGCACCAGCCATAAGCGAAAATTTTGCGCGTTTGGTTAACCTCCTTGCCTTTCCTTACTTCTCTCTCTCTCTCCTCCCTCTTTGCGCAGACCGGAAAATCGATACAATGCTATACCCATTTCGGTGCACTGAATGTGCCGCCAACTGCCGAGGGGTTTATTTGTTTCCATCGATTTCGATGGAAACACATCGCTATGCCCTGAGAAAACGCGCAGGCCGTGAAGCAAGGTAAGGCGATTATAAGGGAGAAGTAAATTGCAAGAGGATAGGCCGGCTTGAACTCCGACCTGCTACCCTGTACAAGTCAAATCAAAGACAGAAACAAAGAAGAAAATAATAATGAAAGCTTATAATGAGGAGGACAGAGAGGAGGTATTTGTATGCACAATAACCACGTGGTACACTGGTTTCCCTGAAGGGGAACTCCGGCGGTCTTTTTTCATCATATTTCGATGTCGTTCTTTTCCAGTAGTGCCAACAGTCCTTCAGCAGGCAGGGTGGTTCACTTTCGCTCAAGAACTCTCCGATAAATTTAAATAAGCAAATTAACGACATGCTCAAATTTAAACAGAAACGGGTGGCCGCTTCGTGCAGCGCACGAAGCTGCCCCCCCCCCCCCTCCCCTCCCCCTTCCTCTGTGTCAGATATACGGTTCTGAGTACCGGGAAAAATGGAGTTGCGAAGTTATCCGGCGACACATCGAGTGTACCAGACTTTTCTGAACGTGACAGCGACGATTTGAGCGTTGAGGTACCACTGCTTTGCTTTTGAATGCCTGTCTTCTCGGGTGGGCAGCGATGTAGGCAGTGATGTCAAAAACAAAGGGTGACCCACATTCACAGACATGGGAACTTATAAGAACACTTAAAATTCATTTTCAGCAAAGCTAAACGATAACTGCATAGCTAGGCACATGTTATTACAGTGCCAAGACAGCAAATACTCAAAATTTACTCAGATCAGCGGACATCGACAAAACCGCCGGAGTGGCCCTCTATGGCCTCCAGCCTGTATGTTAAGTAAGCGCGTACCATGACGTAGTTGTCGGTCTCGTCCCAGGAGTAGCCGCGCAGCAGCAGCGAGTAGAAGGCCTCGTACAGTTCGGCCTGGGTGGCTACGCTCCCTCGCTGCTCGTCACCCACCGTGGACTCGTGGACGTGCCACGTGCGGCCACCAGTGTGCTCCACCAGGGAGTCCAGGTGAGCACTCGGAGTCGCCGAGCTGGGGTACACCAAGCTCTGCAGGCGAACCTGGTGGTGCAATTGTATAATGGCTGCTAAGCACCACTGAGCCACTCTCGACAACAGCTGACGTAACCAGCAAACGAACTGAACGCCAAGCAGATCTATTGAATGCAAGTTATCTAAGCACAGAGACACGCTTTCCTTCAGCATGAAGAACACTCTCTGATCATCTCGTGCAAGAGCGACCCCGTGTTCATTCACCTTTTTTTGTTGTTGTTGTAACAATATGCTTACGCTCAGTCTAACTGGAAACCCACATGACGTGACGAAAGAGAAAATGTCTTAGTTTCACGACTGCTATTCATAAAGCAGTTTCGGATTCATTCTAAGTTATGACCGACAGATTGGTTTGTTTTGCAGTTAGTCCACACACCATGATGGGTGGTCGAATGGTTAATTTGGGGTCATAATTGTGCGCGTCTCTCGGCGTCGCGTCGGCAAAAATTCTTGCTCGAATAGCATACGTCGGCAAGATCGATGGAACTCATTTATACCCGATTCGCACGCTACATCTTATGCCTAGGGGTCACTCGGACTCAGACGCGCAACATATTTGCACATCTTGCTAAGCCGTACTCACTCGCAGTCAAACACACGATAAGAGTACTTTGTCTGAGCGAGTTGAGGCATCAGTGATGTTGCCTAACTACATATGGTTCGATCTGTTTATGCTTGCTGAGAAGTTCATACGCGGAAACGGCGTAAAATGAGGACTTGTACAAGCGCAAGACAGTCAAAAGCTTTAAAGCTTCCTTCATCGGACTCCGTCTATCAGATCAGCTATGCCACTACGTCCATCCATCAGCTTTTAGGCAATTCGTCATCTGGTGATCATTCATAGCTTCTCTGCATACGATGATATTTTCTTCGAGCACCCTACTGGCATCTACCAAGTGTTCTTGATATTCTAAGCTGCTTCGCTGTTATTATACTTCGTCGAGCTCTTCATCAAGTTTGCAACAGTCTAGGGAATCGATATTCTTAAACATCCTTCGACAATTTAGGTGAGGTTGACACCCGTTGACGCCTGAAAAAGCCGTACCTTGGGCTAGCTGTTATTGTACGTGAGACACCGGCGCGACCAAGGATGAAGAGAGAGCTAGGTGAATGCGCCGCTAAAAAATTTCCCAATTTGTCTATCAAAACTATCTCAGTTGGATGGCAACTGGATGATCATATACGTGCTGAAGTTATGTCGAGAAGACTCCTTCGACACTCACGAACATTGCAAACGCATGAAATGGGACAGATATTTTTAGAAAAGGAACCTTGCAGTTTATTGAACTATTTACCTTTGATGAGGGTGTTCGTGGAATGCTTTAGAAACAGAACAGGAATTAAGTGCCAACATAAGTGTTCGTAAGAAGGGATGGCTCTCTCTTGCCATGAAACCTCCATCGTCTATTGTGACTGCTTAGTTAACATACTAAGGAATATTGGTAATCTGCTCGACGTTATACTAGTTAAGGTGCATAAATGACATATGCTATTACGTTTCGCACATCCATTGGATTTCATTGTAACTTACCTGCGACGACCTCAGCGACTCCTGGAAGCGTTCCGCGACGTCAGCCTCCATATCTCCGTTGCTAAGCAACAGGATGACACCGCCGGCAGCGGCAGAACCGTTGGAGCTCGGGTAAGGGAGCTCGCGGTCTTCGCTCAGCATCTGAATTAAACAAGCGCACAATCTTAATATTCACTAAGAATACCACGCGAGAGGGCGCGATCGACGTGGTAAGATTAATGCGGCACTGCACGGCCTGTCTTTCTTTTTATCGCTGGATGTTCCGATACGGCCATAATATACACGGAGAGTCGGGGTTCCTTTTAAGCCCATTAAGCGAAAGCATTACTGCGTCACTTCGGTATCGCGGACGGCGGCAAGCTTTCTCATGTAAATAAGGATATACCGTGGCACAAGAGGCAAACATACCCCCGAGTGAGGCCGTTATCAATCCTTCTCAGACGTTTCGTCGGGAAGCTTTTAATCACAGACGCTTTTAGAGAGAGGGGAAAAACAAAAACAAAACAGACATCGCAGGCCTGCGGTGCAAACAGAAAAGACCGTGGCGGAATAAATGTTGACTGTATAAGCGGCCCTCGAAGATGTTGGATCGACTCGGTGTAGCAGCGTAAACACGACGCAAATGATAATGAGACGTTCATATCAAACCGCATCGCGAATACGTTACATGCTGCTTCATCGGGGTGCCAGTATATTGTGTTGTGGAAATTGTTCTCGACCACAATATGCGTATGTATCAGGGTGTTCCTGATTACATTTGGACTCAGTTTACTCTCTTCAGTATGCTGCTTTGTGTCAGATAGTACCAGCTTACAACATTTCTAATAACTGTTACAAGCTATTATGTGAAATGGTGTTGTCATTATTATCAGGTACTGGCAGCATTTCGATAACTTCTTACTGTAATGAATGATCAAAAAGACCACGCCAAGGAACACGGGTGAACTGCAATGGTACTGTACGAAAAAGTACTTCTTTTGCGAGGCGAAGCACTTACGGTATATCACGGTGTATGTAAGGTGTCACGGAGGCTTAGATTACAGAAACATGCGGTGACAAGCGCGCGTAGAGTGCAGCGACATAAGATGGCCGCTGTACGCATAGTCTGCGGTGAGCATTGGTACATGCACTGTAGCAACATGCAGGCTTCTGTGGCGAGCGTCCCATTTTCCTCACCTGCAGTGCCCTGGACAGTCCATCCTCTAGCGAAGAGTTGAACTTCGAATTCGGAGCCGGCAACCTCTGCACCAGCTTGGCGCGGTTTATCGAGCTGTTCATGGTGGTCAACGGGAACCGCACGGTCGGCTCGACCTGACCGAAGGCCACCATTCCAAGCCGGCAGTCGTCGGGAGCGTCCACGCGCGCGAACTTGTCCAGCGCACGGATCACGAAGGCCCTCCGGTCCTGCGAAGAGAAAGCGTAAAGGTGTGTCACGTGATAAGGGCCAAAGAGAAACTAATTGGCCACCGCGAAACGTGCCCGCAACGTGCTTTCGGCAGCTTAAAAAGCTTGGCTGTTAAAAAGAATTCTGTCGGAAAGAGGGGCCGAATTTAGCGTTCACCTGATTCTTATATAATGAATCGAAGTCGCGAGGTGAGATGGATATATCGGAAGGTTGAATTGGGGCGTATATTTGAAAAATATTTAGAGCGAGGCAATAAAAGTAGCTCGTGAGAACAAGGAAAAGACAACATGAATGAATGAATGAATGAATGAATGAATGAATGAATGAATGAATGAATCAATCAATCAATCAATCAATCAATCAATCAATCAATCAATCAATGGCTGTGCCGGTGCAGCCTGCTCTATGTATAGAAAGCGGAGAAGACGCGCTCTGAGTTTAAAATAAAAATCAATAAGCAAGGCAATATTCGTGCTCACTGAAACATAACGCCCTCCATCTCGCGTACTTTCCATTTCACCTCCCCCCCCCTACCCCATCCCTTGTCAATGTTTCGGTTCTCTTTTGTTTCAATACGCATGTTTAAGCACGCGTACAGGCACACACGCGCGCTCCAGCACGCGCGCGTGCGTGCACAGCCGAGAGGAGCAAGAATGACGCCGGAGCTGCAGCGCGGAAGAACACACACGAACGCACGCACACACGACCGGAACAAACAGATGCTTCTCGAGATTTCCTTCCGCGCGAAAAAGCACGTCCTCCTCCCGCTCCACACTTTCTTTTCACTCTCGCTGCGCTTAACAAAAGCAAGCGGCAGCTAGGACGACAAGCCGGTGTAGTGAAAAGAAGTGAAAACGGCGGAGGAGTTGGGAAGAGGCTGCTGGGGAAAGAACTCGCCGGGAAATCGTTTCCGGCCAGTGACGGCAACGACAGACGAGATGACAACGGGCGTCGTCGAGTCACGGCGCGCAAGAACACGACGAAAGGAGAGGCGAGAGATGAGTGGGGGGTGAGGCGAGCGTCTGCTGAACATGACAAGCGCATTGTTAGTCAAGCGAGCGCTGGCGATGTCGGCACCGCCGTAGCGGAGAATGCGCGTCACTGGCGTTTGCGTTGGTTGGGCTCCGCTCACTCGCGCAGGTTCTTCCTTTTACTCCTTTCGCCTCATTCGCTCTCGTTTTTTATGTGTGTGTGTGTCTCTCTCAATCGTGCACTGCGCGAGAACCGTCCCTTTATAGTCGTCTCTTGCTTTCTTGCGCGTGTCTCGTTCAGTCTCGTTTTGCGCGAGAAGCACCTATTGAAAGTGCGGTCGAGAAGGTCATCGGAAGCAGTGAAGGTATAGAGAAGGCGAGAGCAGATAGATAGATAGATAGATAGATAGATAGATAGATAGATAGATAGATAGATAGATAGATAGATAGATAGATAGATAGATAGATAGATAGATAGATAGATAGATAGATAGATAGATAGATAGGTGAAACTGCAAAATGAAACAAAAAGAAACTATAGGCGAGGTCGGCGTGCGTTTGAGACAAATCGATCCAAGACATTCGAAGATACATTCGAAGTTATTACCGCATAAATATGCGCAATAATCATTTTTTATGCATAGATCTTGAGCACGTCTCATGAATGGAACTCTGCTACAGTGCGACGGGAACTGATAGTGGCCAAAGGAAGAACTATATATATATATATATATAAGTAAAGTTTAAGTTTCACTTAAACTTTACTTAACCCAACCATAAACTTACGTTGGACGGAGTGGATAGTGCGCAGATGGCTTGGAGCCATCATCAAGCGATATGTAAGCAAATGGTGGTTCCAAGCCATCAAAGCAACGGAAGCTTCTGACTGTCAAACACGGTCCCCGTTCAGCCTCCCTGATACGGCGTATCTTAAGCGCATAGCACTTTAGGCGGCTCCCCCTCGACTGTCTCATCCTGTCGCGTGATCACGCTTTCGGCCGATACCTGCTACGTGCCGAGCGCAGGATTTCTCCTCCCACGACACTTCTCCGGCGCACATCGAAAACCATTGGGTTGCGCGTTACGCACTTTCTCAGTTTTGACAGCAGTGGAGCTGCTTAGATGCTTCCCTCGAAGAAAAGCAGTACTTCACATATTTCGTAATAGATAGTTCGGTGCAAGATAACAAACGTGTAAAACAATTAACACGCAATCGTAAACGTGGGTGACATCATGCACCAGTCTATTTTCCACTCCTAACTGGGACCGGCGTGTCGTGTGCTGGCGAACAGTTCAACCGGTGGTGCTTTTACTTCACCGGAAGATACACGCAGACGCATTAGCGGCGGACAACGGAAAAGTTTTAGGGGCGAAGCTCCTCAAAGCGGCACCCGTTCGTCCCTCGTCGTAGTAGTAGTAGTGCGTAACCAGTCTTACGCTTTGACCTCCAAGGTGGTGCCGGTGGGAGATTTCTCCTGTGCGTTGTTGAACAATAAAAAAAATTCGCAGTGTGCGCGTTAACTAAAAGCCGAATTCTTCTGTCTCTCATTCCCCATTAGCAGCCATTGGCAAGTTCCAGTAGGAAACGTTAGTAGAAGTAGAAGTGTAAGTGTTAGCTAAAAGCCGACTTCTTCTGTCTCTCATTCCCATTAGCAGCCATTGTTTACCTCCAAGGTAGTGCCTGGTGAGATTTCTCCTGTGCGTGATTAAACAATAATTATTCAAAACGCCGTTGATTGATGAAATAAACCAACGAAAGACGCCAGATGTTTTCTAAAAGCAAAACGAAAAGACGCCAGATGTTTCTAAAGCAAAACGAAAAGACGCCAGCTGCTTAACGACAGACGCCAGGTGTTTTCTAAAGCAATGGTTTTATATTCAAAACCATATCGCGATACAGGTTTGTCAATCGTTTCACGTCAATTTTATCGGGCGAATTAACGGAAGAAATTTCACGGTTTAACCGATGATTACTTCCAGGAGCTTCGCCCAATCTCATCATCATTCACCTCGTGGATCTGCCGTCAATTTTTTTTGACAGTACCGGTTACGTTTTCTACCGATAGGGCGACGCACTCTCTTGCTTCAAGCACACTGCACCGAACTGGCGAGAAACGGTGGTGCAGTCGTTGTGCCATCGCTCCTATGGCGACTAGAAAGAAGGTCGTTCAGAAGCAAAGATAAACAAGTAAATATAAGTCTAAAAGCGAGAGTGATGGTGAATAATAGGTGCGCAATGACCATGGAAAAAAAAAAGAAAAATTTTTTTTTTCCATATCAGCAAGAACCGACCTTCCTTCAAAAATTTAATCACCGGAGGGGAACGCTTCCTTGTAAACAGGTTCAGTTGGGCTCGAACTAACCGGTAAGGACAAAGAAGTTTAAAAAAATGCTAAGACAAAAAGCAAGCTTTTCCTGCATATGCGAAACCATTTTCGGAGAGAGACAGTTGTGCCGAGTAGTCGTTGAGCACGAAAAAGAAATATATAAAAAAAACGACAAGAGGAATTCGTTTTAGGAAAATAAGTGGGGCAACAAACGCTGCCTCGCGAATGTTTTGATGACTCGTGCTGGTTAGGTCTTGTTACGTTATGCGCGAGGAACCTTTTCTGCTTTTGTCTGGCCGACTCAACTCATTAGGTGCGTGTTTGTTATTTGCGTTTCCCCTTTAAAGCCGCTAAGAAGAGTTCGACATTACGACGAAGCTTCTCTTTCAAGCTTCTGGGCGCAGTTTCACTGTGGTTTGTCGTGGCGACAGCAGACACGACTTTTTTTTTTCTTTTTAACGCAGTAGGATTCGCATTTCCGTGTACATACGAGCACGGGAGATTCAGAACTGCTGCTCGTTTGTGAGCTCCCAATGAGAATAAGACGTTATCTTACCACTGTGTTCGAGTGGCTAGTTGCCGACGTCAGCTTAGAATGACTACTTAAAAACATAGCTGACGATAATATGAAACCAAATAAAGGTCTTTGTCTATTCCCCCATTACTCGTTGAGAAAGTGATTCTACGCTTTGACAAGTGGAGTTGTCATCATTAGTGGTTGCTCTGACGAAGACAAATCCACTTGTAGAAGCATTGGCCCTACCGACATTTTTTTTTCATCGTTTGAAACAATTTCTTTTTTATCATCCCGTCAAGCCTCCGTATAACTCTGATCTTTTGCTATTGCTCGAATGTCGAAAAGGTGGACTAGATAACGGTGATGATTCTGATTACGACACGATTACATCAGACCCGGCCATCGTAACTAGCCGTAACAAAACTGACGCAACGCTGCACGCACTCATGTTCTACCGACGCGCATTCTTGCAAAGTTACAAAAGACGCATAAAAAAAAATCCAACGTCTAACAAGCAGAAAAAAAAAGTCACGTATGTACCCGCGCCATTTGGTAAAGGTTCATATCCACTGTGGAAGTAAAACGTAGTTATGCGCCAGACCCAGTTAAGACACACAGGAATTTCATGCTGGTGTATTATAGCACAATGCGAAAATGCTCAAAGGAAACAAATTCTGCAATGGATCGTATTGAAGTGACCGGTCCGCCGTCAGAAAGGACATACAAAAGAATAAAGAACCCTCAAAATACAGTTCATTTTCGTCATACCGTATAGGTGAAGCAGCGCATTTGTAATTAAGCAAACTCGCGAGAGAAATACGCATTTGTCGTGTGTTTTCCTCTCTCCCATGTCTTCGTTACGAGTCCACTGATTCCCCTATACAGTACGATAATCAGTCGCCAACTCGCCCAGCATTCAACCTCATTGAACAGTTCATTTCATTGGGGCATGACAATGATATCAAGTGTTTCGATTACCGAGGAACTCTCCAGAAGGGTTGTTAAACCCTCCACCTCCGAGTTTGCGCAAGCAAAACGACGTTTATACACCCGCGTCGGCGAGTCGCAGCCGGCGTTTTTTTAAATCCACCTCCGGCGCTGTGCGCGGACGTGGCTTTAGCCAAAAGCCAAAGCCAAAAGCGTGACAGTTCCCCCCCCGCGGGCAGGCCGTCACAGCCACTTCGACTCCGCTCTCCGAGCGGCTTGTCGCGTTCGGGGACCTCGCCGTGAAATATTGCCCGAAACAACTCCACGTCGTCGCGTCGCCCTCGTGCCTCGTACCGTATAGCCGCTCTATTTTTCGCCCGCTTTGGTCGAGATAACGCCGCTATGGAGAAGCGGGCGAGAGGGATGGAAGTGGGGGGGGGGGGTGGGGGGTCTGTTTGAGGGGAAGGTGGTCGAGGCAAACCCCCTTCGCCGCCCCAGCAGCGACGGTGCGCAGGGCCGCGCATCAATCATGTGCCGATCGCGGCGTAGCGCGTCTTAAGAAATTGAGCCCGTCCCGCCTCACGTCAACGTATTCAACATAGCGCGGTAGCGAAGCTGGCGACCCGAAAAAAGTAAAAAAAAAAAAAGGGAGAGATGAGAGCGTGGTGACTTCTAATTTTGAATTTATAACATACACACTTGCCGGCGCGAGAGAACAAAAATGTATTTTTAAAAATGAAGGAAACGAGGGATGTGTAGAAAGCGAGAGATGAAAGAGAAGCATGGAAGAGAAAAAGAAAAGAAACTAAAGAAATCAGGTGCATACCCTCAACCTTGTAAAAATGTATAGAAACAGAAAAAAAAAACAACAGAAAGATAGATGAAAAAAGAAGAAGAAAACAGGGGGAAAAGGACAAACAAATGCAAGGAAATGACATACTAGCAATAGCAGCTTGTGTTCCCTTTAAGTCAGCGGCCTGCTTGGCGCCCGGAGCGGCCGGCGTCTTATCAGGGGCTCGCAGAACGCCGCGCAGCGTGCTTCTGCTCGCTACTTGACATTTAAGCTATTTCGCTCGTCGCCTTTCTTGCGAGTTCAGAAAGAGCGCACGGACGAGGTGACGGACAGAAAACGACTTTTCGACGACTGTGCCTCTTTATTGTGTTGGAAATGTTAACGAAAAAAACTGAATAAGGAACGGAGAAAAGAGAGTGGGTGGTAGAGCAGACGCACGTAACCTGCGTAGCACTGCAGCCGTGGGATGGGTTCCCCTCGTTTTATCGGCAAGGCATGTCGCTTAGGCCCGGAGAAAACGCCTTATCGAATTATTGTTTTCTTGTTTGTTTTTTCTTTTCGATGCGATGCATCATTCCAGGGGAAGCGAGCACAGGGTTCAGAAGCAGTCTTTGTGGAGCCCCAGAAAGAACATTTTTGAGGTTAAAGTAAAAAAAAAAACAAAACAAGTATGACCAGTAGTGAAGTAGTAAGTATGGAGAAGAGAACTATTGTATATGTCTGCAGTCGATATGCAATGCAAACTACGAAGTTACTGCTGAATGAAAGTTACAGTAAGGCGTCACTGCCTCTGGGCGGGTACCGTACCATCAATTAAATCCTGTTTGTACAATTATTACGGGAAGCGGAAAATAAAGCTTATTATCGGAAAACTGCGTCAACCGAAAGAAAATACGTAGCGCCTATGGGGCTTAGGCCGGGGAAAAAAAGTATCATCCCGAGAAACGTATTATGCGGGTCCCCATCAACGAGGCATCGCTCTTTGTGGGCAGTGTGTGGCTCACTGTTGGCTAGTTTTGGCTTAGTGTTGCAGGCAAATAGGGCGGGAAGGCAAAGTGTTTGACTGGCGGCATCTCTTAAAAAGAGCATTAGCAGTAAAGTATCTTTTTGCTCGTACATTGTTAATTACGTGTTTGATTGTTTATTCTGATAAGGTTAAGTGAGACTTAGAGAGGTGAGAGAGAGAGATAGGCAGAAATACAAAGAAAAGAATTGTAAGCATTTATGTTTTTGCTTTTTCATAAGAAAATGTGCCGCGCGGAAGGCACTTGCATAGTGAATTTTTGTTTCGATTTAGCCCTGATTTCGTTTTTTCATTGCGTCGGTTCACTACAACAAGACAAGCAAAGGGACACGGGCTGAGGATAGACCATGGAGTAAGCTCATCTTACTCCGTGGGATAGAGGTAGGCCAATGGCATTCTTGGGTTGCAAGTAGAGATTTGATTGGCGGCGGCTTGCAGGATTATTTAAAGAATCCCTACAACCATTAAAAAAAGAAAAAAAGAAATAGTTTTGTAAGGGTGATCCCGGAGTTTTGTAAAGCTTAAACATCTTCGGCGTTAAAAAGCAGTGAGGTCGTTAGTGCTCACACAACTCCCAAAAAGATCCCACAGCTAGTCACAGACTAAACGCCCGCACCCTTCTGACGTATTGCGCAACTACATCCGATCAAAGTATGCCCTAAATCTAACGCTGTAATAAAGATGATGTTTTTGAGTACTACGTAACGAACACACGTAGAGCTCTACCCACTCCGATATGGTGCAGATATATTCGTATGCTGCTGGCCTTGACGCAGCTACTTCTATGTTCTCCTGTAAAGCGTGCTCTGCCTCATGCAGAGTCTCAAGGCAAAAAAGCCTACTTTTCCGAACTTCTAAATTTGCGAACGCATTGTTATCTTAGCAATATGCCAATTAGCTCGAGAAAGAACACCCTGAGTTCTTCTGGAGCCTCCTGCGCGCGCCCAGCACGCGACTTTTGCCAGCATTTTTCAGCTCGTGCCCACTGACAACGACGGGGTGGGTCTACTCTGCTTGTACTGTCGTCACTTCATGTTTTCACTCTGCCTTCCTCCCATTCTTGAGGCCCCATTCTCGTGACAGGAGGTCACAAACGACGCCGAGCACCAGGTCAGGGTTCCTCTCTCGCCATTCAAAGAACTGGTGTGCACCCGGTGGCGGTGGGGATCGAACCCAGAACCTCCGCACGGGAGACGGACGCTCTAAACCAATGGGCCACCGCTGCGGTTGGAGCACACTCCTATGTACGTTCTTAAGTGCGCGCGCTCTTCCTTCTTACAGACTGGCGCTCTCGTGCACCGGCGAGGCCTAGCCAATGCGCCCAACAATTTTGTTACATTGCACGTGCTCTTCATCACCTTCGTTCACTTCTCCTCATCTGAAAAGCTTTGATGTAACACAAAACAACGCACGGACACGAGAAGGCACATATGGACACCACACAGCGCTACTAGCAACATGTTTATTTTCAAAATTATACCGCTTTTAAACCGTAATCGCCAAGCAGATAGTTCAGCATGTGGGGTCACTCAGATATATGCTTGGCAATTACGTTTTAAAAGCGGTATGATTTTGAAAATAAACATGTTGCTAGCAGCGCTGTGTGGTGTCCACATGTGCCTTCTCGTGTCCGTGTGCTGTTTCGCGTTACATCAAAGCTTTTCAAGTGAACCACCAAAAAGCCCACATCGCAACTCTCGTTCTCCTCATCGTCATTCCCACTTGTCGGCAGTACTCATAAAACAGAGGCTGCTGCTTTTGCCTACGCCGGGTTGTTCGTTGAGTAAACAGGTGCACCCTGTGACAACCTATGTATCCAGTTGAAGCGCTCTTTCCTTTCTGCGTTCGTTCATTCCTTCGTAGTACCGCAGTAGACTACCCGTTCCACCTACGAAACCTCTCGCTACATCTGCCCGTCACCTCCGCAAGAGGTCCGTGCCGGCTGCAATCCTTCGTAAGCTTGAGAATTTTCGCCTGGTTTATGTGAATGTTAGAGTTATTGGAAAAATTGCGTTCGTTGTTGCTGCCTAAAATATTGCTCGCATTTGAGTACCGACGACGCGGTCTCGCATCACATTTGTTACGATACTCTGGTCTTCCGTAAACAAAGACAGAAAGAGATGTCCGCATGGCAGATGCAACGGTCGTAAACACACAAAATCATCTCACGAAAATTCGCGTGCGTAACTGGGTTCGCATCATATTTTTCGGCTGAACAACGGTATCCAAGCTATTGTGAACACTTAAGTTTCATAAACTCACTCAAGCCGACGCATTAGACGAATTGCATGTACGCCCTGTTTTTCTTTGTCTTTTTATTTTCTACCCTGTGCCAAGCGAAGTTCGACTCGACGCACTGGCACGATAGCTCCAACGGAATCTACGCACTTAACTATTATTAGAATCTCATGAACGGCGTTAACTCTTTCGGTTGACTTAATACGAATTCACGACTTCCAAAAGGTACGGATGTTCGATTATAGATGTCTCGAGAAACGGCTGAAAGAGAGAGAAAGAGAGAGATAGAGAAGAGGGGGAGGGAAAGAGGGAGGGAGGGAGTACGGAGTGCATGCATAAATAGCGGAGGTGTTCCGGGGATAGAAATGTCACCGTGCCGACGCGGAAATGCCACGACGGAAATGAGACGTGAAACGGCCGTGCGAATAGTACAGACTCGCTCGGGCTCGGGGAGGACTAATTATTTTCGATGGTGATTTAGATAACGCACGCGCGAGAGGTCACGCCGGGCTGGTAAAGTCAACTAGCGGCGCACCCTTGCTCGCGTTAAACACAGTGTAGGCAGAGTGACAAAGCGACCTCGTTAATTACCCTGCTCTCCCCTCTACTCCCACAATCAACTCTCTTCACTCCCATTTTTTTTCTTTATGTCTTGAAAACACGATTCCCGAACCTCCCACCTCGCGCTATGGGCACGTTTCGAGTGCATCGCCGCCAACCCCTTCACTGCGAGAATTCTGTGCATCGTTTAGTTTTCGCCGAGGTTCATTAGCCCTCCCCTACAACGCCTCACGTTCGCACAAATGAGCGAAACAGTTCCACGCGCGTACCCTCCTCCTCTTTCCCTAGTCCTCCCTGATATTAACCCGCGAGAAAGCACCGCAACTGTCATTGCGCAGTGTTTCGTTTCGTACGAATCAGAACCTGTGTCATAAGACAATTATCGGTCGCCACCCTGTGGTGTATGTAGTGCATTTAAACCGGCGCCGAAAACCGGATTCGCTAATCGCGCGCGATGATGCGGTCGAGATAGCGAGGCCCGCGTTTCCGACTGCCGTGTTATCGCGCGTCTGACAATAACGAAGCGACAAGAAAGTAAGCGATAGATGAAGCGATCGTCCGTGGTTGAAAGGATGTCCGTTGTAATGGCCGCCGGGGACTCCGGCTAAAAATAAGCAGCGTTAATTTTTGCACGCAAACAGGAGTGATCATTAAAGAGAACAGAACGAAGGTTTTACGGATGCGTGAGCTTTTATAGACTTATTTGTTAGATTGCAACTGAAAAAAAAACAAAAGCGAAAGTGTGAAATAAGATCCCTATGGGCTCCGACTGTCGTGGGAGAAACATTAGCTGCTCGTGCCATGTGCCAGCGGCACATTTCCACAATAGTCAATGCTAGCCAACACTTCTCCAACACAAGCCAACATTAGCCAATATTAACCAGCAGTAGACAAAATTGGCCAAAGACTGTGCGTCAGTTAACAAATATTTGCTAGTCTTACTATTATGTACGCTGTACGTAAAAGTGCCAAAAACGCGGAAGTGCTTTGATGTCAGTGCAGCTTCAGGTTCTCGCAAATGATCAATTATTGTAATGGCACGAATCAGATTTCATATGAGAAGTTTGGATCTCGTAAGTTTGAAAAAAAAAAAACAGCAACATTTTACATGTCAAAGAAATTAACTGAGGGACGAGCTTTGCCGGTCTGAAACCCAGCGTCATAGAGAGGTCTCACAGCATCTCCGAACAGTATGCGCACCTAAGCTGGCAAATCCAGTATAAGTAGTTACAGCTTACGTTAAGCTGTTACAGTGTATAAACATCCCGTTCTTTCTTCAAGGGTCTAACTAATTAGTCTTATATTCTAGAGTACTGAATAAAAGAAAAACTTCACTCCTTCGCTCTAGGTGTTAGAATAAGTGCAACGTGCGGAACAGCGACATCCTGATTTATTACTGGAACCAGAGCTTGAGGCATGCTACTTAAGCTTTCTGCGTTTAATTTTTCGTAGCTTTCAATATTACTAAACATGTTGAGCGCCGATGTATAAATATCCGCTTCTCAGACTCAGAAGATATAAGTTCTTGTTTTCTCAAACACAATATGCTTTACGAAGTTTGTTTAGATAAGGACGTCGCTTTAGTTATGTATTTAGGCAGCAACTGCCGAGCTATATTTTCAAATTAATTATGATTAATTGCCTACATGCTTTCTTGATTGCATTGAATATTTCCTTCGCGTGCTTCTGATTGCAACTAACAAAAGAAAAATGTTGAACCCACTCACAAGCCTTATCACTTTAGCGCTTTCACTAAAAGTTTTGTTTACAGGCCAGGGGCCGGACATTTATCGTTTACGATAAGAAGTTTTCAATCTGCGATATTGTTACATACCCTAGAGTAAGTACCTAATCTAGCAAGGTAACGCAAGTAATAAATAAATAAGTAAACAAACAAATAAATATCACATCGTACTTTTATGTTTCCCACTCCGCCATCGCCCGCAGGCCAGTTCGTCTTCCTTGTAAACAGTAAACAGATTCTATTTTCCTCGTTAAGGAGAGGACGGAGGAAGAACGCTCTTATCGGGTGTTTCGTGAAGATGCGCAAGACCCAGCAACTCAGAAACCTAATAACGTGAGAAATTGAAAAAAAAAATCCTTACGAAACACTCTTTAGTGCAGGTCATACGAGATTCGCTAATTTGTTGTGGGAAACTTGATATCGCCTTATTTTGATGACCCCCACTTTCTATTAGTGCTTTCCTTAAATTTCTTTTCTTTTCTTATTTGCTGAGTCTCTCCTTTTTCGTTTAGAACGCAGCTGTCACGCCTCCGTCCCTGCGGTGAGCATCATTCCTCTGCCCTTGTCGTAAGCGAAGGAACGAGCACACCAAGAGGTGACCTGCCTCGCTCGCTTCAAGCCACGCTCTCTCTTTCATCATCATCATCATCATCATCATCATTATTATTATTATTATTATTATTATTATTATTATTATTATTATTATTATTATTATTATTATTATTTGTTGCTGGGAACGGGTGGACTACCACGAATGTATGAGCCGTTTTTCTGAGAAGAACTTCCAGCGAGTCAGAAGCAAGCAGTTCGCGTCGACTAAACAGGAGCGTATCTGTCTCCGCAACGACGGGCGATGCATCCGGCGGAAGTGCGTTGTCCGCACGGTACACCGAGGTGAGTTTGCGGGAACGAGATCATGACGCACCCTTGTCAAATTCTTTTGGTCAGTACATTGCCACACGTACGCACGTATGAATGCACTCACATTTTACCATCACAACATATCTCAAGCCAGGTAGTTGTTTCATCAAAGCATTTCTGCAGTTTATACACTATTGCGGATAGAGAAAGATGATTAAAGAAACATTCTCGAAGGACCAGGCTTTGTGAGCCCAAAGGTAGGTGGCCTAAGATGAGTGTATTCACAGGGTGAATGAAGCGGAACGGTTTATCAGAGCAGACATGGATGGAAAACCTGTTCTCTTAAATTTAATGGAAAACGACAGCTACAAATGAAAACAAACGAATAAGGGGACGCCACTTATTAGAGAATATTAGAGAACAGAACTATGATTTTTTTTGCCTTATGCTCCTAATGCTCTACGCGGGCCTAGGAGCTTGCTTTTCAGCATTTCAGTTTAACCCTTAGGATTTCGGTTATTTGTCCTAGTGTCTGTTGCGGTATCATTGAAAATGACGCCATGGATCAGTCAGCTCGGACGTCAAACGAAGAGGACGGTTGTTTTCCCATTCCGCTATCAAGAAGCGACGCTGCGCGACAACTTAGCATTCTTGCGTGTACACGCTGTACTGTACTCAAGTGAGTGCAATGCCGCAAATATGAGGCGCACCAGTGTGCACAGACTAAAGCCATCGCTGGAACTCGGACCTCCGACCGGTCTGGAACGATGCGAAGCGTCGCTTCTGTGTCGGTTGTGGTTCGGAGCGCCCTTCACGAACGCTTATTCTGCACAAATTGGAACGGCTGACAGTCCTGTGTGTGATGTGTGCGGATGCGAGGAGACCGTATTTAACACTTAAGGTACCGCTATCCACAATCTAAAGCATAAAGACAGTCTATGACCGACTCATTCAAGAAGCTAGACGATCGTCCTCTGAGTGAACCGACGATCTTAGAACACCGTCCCTACCGATCAACAGTTCAGAAGGCAGTAAGGACACTTTTAGGCTTTCTGAGAACTTCTGGCTAAAACAAGCCCCTTTCGACACTGTAGCACCGAGTACTTTTTATATTCCCTCTATTTTTTTCTTCCCTCCCTTATTTCCTTCTTCATTTTCTTCTTGACCAGGGTAGCATTGCCAACCGGACTCCTGACTGGTAAACATCCCTGCCTTCCCTTCTTTACGCTCTTTCTCTCTCTCGCTGCCCTAGTGTCCCGTCCTATCTCTCTTCGCTGTTCCTGGCGTTAGATGTGGAAACTAAGGCAAGAGGCGCAAACAGATACCTGAAGCAGTCAAGTAAGGCGAAGTAGAAGTAGATGAGGAAACCAGGATGGAGTAGGAGGAAGTTGAGCGAAGAAACGAAACCACAACGAGCTGGAACAAGCGGTAGTTATACGTGCATATATAAAATCTTCGTTACATTTACCATTATTTTGAAGCTCATAACTAAAGGTGGAGCAACCTGATTCTTGGCTACTTCACCACTGTAGGTACGTACAGCCTTCAGCACGCTTAACACGAACGCTCCACACGCGTGGCCTGTACCACTTCGACTGGCGCCAGCGCCTCGAAATGGCTGGCACTGTTGCCGAAATATTGTTTGTTTATTCATTCAGTAAATGAATATTTAAACCATTATTATGGCGTCAACAGTGCCCACCACTTCGCGGCACTGGCCTCAGACCAAGTGGTCCAGGTCACGCATCAGAGCGTTCGTGTTAAGCGTGCTGAGGGCTGTACATGCCATGCGCTGTGGGGGAATAATAATAATAATAATAATAATAATAATAATAATAATAATAATAATAATAATAATAATAATAATCTTGCACGAAGGGGAGGAGGAGGAACTGGCTAGAGGCCCTGTGCTACGCACTCGTACCGCGTCCCCGGGTCCGTTGGGTCCAATTATAGCTTCCGAGAACGGTTCCACGTGATTGTTGCGCCGTGGGGATGATCATTCTCGCACGCCCTTCGCCTCAACCTCCTTTCCTCCCTTCGAACGAAGCGGTCACTCCCTCTTTCCCTACTCCTTTTCCCCTCGTACGTGCGTGCTCCCGTGGCACGGAGCGCGCCCCAGAGCTCGACGCAGGTCCGGGCATTGACATGAGCGAAGGAGTTTCTTTCGGTCACAGCGCGAAGGTGGGGAGGGGAGTCGGAAGAGTAAAGACCTTTCTGTCGGCTTCCGTAGAAAAAAAAAGGAAACCAAAGAAACATAGGGAAACTGACGGCGAAAAGAAATAAAAGGGGATACAGGGAAAGAGACTCCTTCCGCCGGCCCTCCCTAAGCGTACAGGAGGAAAATAAGACAAACAGGAAAGCAAACGATGAAGAAGGGAGGAAGAGGAGAAGAGAGGGCAGCCAGCCATATGGATGACGAGAAATACACGTACGACGACGACCACAAAGAAGAAGAGGAGGAAGAAAAAATCTGGCGGCGCTGCGATTCGCGTAATGATCCGAAGAGCACCGTTAGGCCTGGTCGCGGCGACGAGCGGACGAATTAGGGAGCGAATCTGTAAGGAGCGGCGGGAGAATACAAATAACCTCGGCTCTCGTATATTCTGCTCCGTCGAGTCATTCCCGTGGCGGCGACATAGGGCAAATAAGGACGGAAGAGGGAACGTGAAGAAAAGCTGTGACGTGTACGCTGCTGCTTGTGCCATTTAGAGAACACCATGACATAATAAACAAAAAAAAAGATTTGAGGAAGTAAGGACGTGCTCGAATGTTTCATTGCGAGAAACATGGCGGCGTTTGGCTTCGCCTAACCAGAATACGGTGCTGGATACGACACTACTACAATGTGCGCGCGAGCGCTCTCGAGATAGCTGGAATAGCGAGGTAACGGTTCCTCAAGGTGGAGCAGGCGACTTCGCTGCGAAGGAAAATGTGAGAGAAGGGGCTTTCTCCCTCTCTGTCTCTCGTGAAGAAGATATGCGCTAGCGTGTACGCACAACAGATGCAACACACAGAGGCGTGTTCGTTCCTTAAGATAGTGCAAAGAAAAATGTAACGAGCGATGCCTACAACGAAACGAGGCAAACACGAACACAGGAACACGCGATTCACGATCGTCAACCGAAACAGCTAGAGATTTCGGTCTGTGCGTCGGCGTGTGTGTATGTGTGTGCACGCACACACATACACACACGCACATACGCACGCACGCGCGAGCACACATCGGCGGCACTAATTGGGCGTGCGCAGCACGGGTTTGGTGCTGCTGTTGCAGGTCGCTGCCGATGTTTTTCTATCCCCCACTTCCCGGCCAGTCTCTTTCCATCTCCATCCGCTGCTTCCTCTTTCCTCCCAGGTCCCTTTCCTTCCTTTCTCTCTTCCCTCGACAGGAAGCGATGAGCGAGCACTCTGATTCCGTGGCGAGCCTAATTAGCGAAACAAAAGGTGGCCGTCCGCGGAGCTGACGCCGCCAAAAACGGAGCGGCCGAGCGAAGTGAAAAGGCTTTGCTTGTTTATATTTCCATGGTCTTCTTTCGTAGTCACCCACTCGCGGTACAGTGTTTGCTGGCCAGCAAGACGTGCACAAACAAGGGCCCCGGGTCCTAGTAATGGTGCTCGAACACGCGCGAGGCGGGACCGGAGTTCCAAGCATGGCGGGAAAAAGAAAGGTAAAAGAAAACAAACCGCAGCAAGGAGACGGATGAATGCGTGACGTTCGCGAAAGGGCATTACGCCCGCTGACTAAGGGGTTAAAATGAAGAAACGAAGGAGCTTGGCATTACTCCTAAACGAGCCTTGAAGGAACGAGACAGCGATGGAAAAAGAAGTAGAACGGCAGCACCGAAGTGAAGCACAGAAGGAGCGAAAACGTGCGAAGAAGGAACGGTTGAAAGATTTGCTGAAACGCGGCACCGGAAAAGAACCCGAACATGCCCAGCCTGCCTGGTCTCCTACCGTCTCTGGAATGAAATAACGCTGCCCGGCATGTGTACAGGTTGCACGTTACATACTACTTCTCGTAGAGTTCACGCACATGGCGATGTTTCGCGTATACAGTCGAAAGTTTCTACAACGAAGGCCTCTACAACTAAATGGCCTTTATAGCTGAAGATTCCTAGAGTCTTGGCCACGACAAGAGCGTTGGGGCGCGCAGCTTTGTATAATTGCATCCGGTGAAACGTATCCTTGAAGGAGAGCGCTGCAGTGAACTTGCCTTATCTTTTGTATTATTGTACCTTCTGTACACATATAAGGAATGCTTCACTCATCTTGTTTTACTGCCGTCGTGCACACACTGAACGAAGCCGCGTGAAGCTACCGTATACAACGTGGCTGCCGATATTGTCACCAGAGTTTACATGGTTAATTGGAAAGCTTTGGCATAGTTTCGATTATCGAAATCCATGCGTGTTCTTTAAATGCACTTGAAACTTAGTACACACAAACACTCTTGCGTTTCGCCTCCATATAAACGCGGCTGCCATGGCTCAAAAAGAAGGTCGCCGGTTCGAGCCACGACACTGTAGTGGCCTCTGTGGCTTGTAAAGGTCGACACAAATTTGGCATAATGAGAAAGGCGGATAAACGAAAATAATAAAGTTAATTCTGGAATATTACTTTCCGGATCCACGATATAATAATTATGCACAAGGTAGAGAGACGATCACTTTGCAACGAGGTAAACCAGTTGGGCGGCAGATATTTGTCGCACCCTTGCACTATCGTTAGGTGTCAACATCGCAGGAGATGGCCGTACAAGCTTGACCATGCGTTTGCCGTCCAGCGACCTTCGTGAACGACTCTTATTGGAAAGGCCATCCTGTCTGTCTGTTTTCTGCCCCCCCCCCCCTTTTTTTTCCCCCTTTCTTTTACCCCAAGCTAGTGCGGTGAAGATATATACTGCCGCAGCTGCCAAGACACTAAGGCCATGCAGCTAATCAAAGCTAAGCCGCTAAGTCTCGTTGTATGGGGCGATTTTGCAGCTTGTGCTTGTGTGCTAGCTTGGAACCCAAACTGCAAAGTCGCTTAAGCAGAGTCGCCAATGCATGCCCCGGACAGCGCGTTGTTTGTTATTGCTTGCGTTTGTATTTCCTCTCTTACACGGCACACGAGCTTGTTAACGCGCCAGCGCTGGATTTCGTTATTTGAGCATGGTTGAACTTTCACGGGCGAAAATAACTACTGCGGCACACGAAGCGGGCTGCAAATCGGATTAACCGGTACCGATATTCTCTCAAAACAAACTGTATAGATGGTAGGCACAAATAAGAAACAAAAGGAAACAAAGAGAGAAAGAAGGAAAGAAAAAAAAGAAAGAAAGAAAGAAAGAAAGAAAGAAAGAACGAACGAACGAGCGCCGTGGCTCAAATGGGGCGCCTTTTTCTTTTTTCTTTTTTATCGCAGACGCCCGTACCTTTTGACGCGTATCGTGTCGACCGGATGCTTGTTTCCAACATCTCGCACGTTTTCGCACTTTCTTGACTCCTTGACGTTGTCAACAAAAAAGAAAAAAAGAATCAAGGAACGACAGCGAAGGCGACGTCGGACTTGTCTTTATTTAGCACGCGTCGAAGCGGCGCACCGCTCCGGCGCATGCTAAATGTCTGCATCCATTCTAAGCACTCAGGGGTTGAGACTTGATCCTTCGGTCTTTTTCCTTTTAAGGAAAAATATGGCTTAGCCTAATCCCTGACCAAATTAAAAGATTTGTACTGACTTGGCTCGTTTTGCTGTTTCGTGTGCTCCCCGCTGTGCACCAAAAGGAAGTGACCGGCTTGTCAAAGAGCTTAGGTAGCCGTTTCCTTTCTTTTTCATTCTTTCACCTCGCTCCTCATTCACTGAGCGCCGCCTAATTAGCACATAAACTTCAATTTCAACTTCGACTTTGCAAATCCGCAGCCATGACCGTACATGGCGATCGCTGGTTTAGTTCGAGTTCGACTGCGTGGTTAGCAAGGCTCGATTAAAACCGACGACGGGACGGCTAAACACGACGAGGCACTAACTTACGACTATGCGCTGCTGTAGCACGAAGCGAAGCAGGATACACTTGGCAGGGCTGTCGGCGATAAAGTTTAGTTGTTAATACAGGTTCTCTGAGAGGAGATTAGTTGTTGTTGGCCGGACGACCAGCCTGCATTGTAATTTATTCCTTTCGTCTCACGACGCGGCACAGTGAAATAGAACAGTAAGAAAAGCCAGCGTAGTGCGAAATGAAATACATGTTACAATAAAACAGGAGTTAATAGGAAGATGGAGGCTTGAGAGGGGAGAGAGAAGAAGAAGAAGGAGGAAGGAGTGATATTTTTACTCCAGGGTGACCTAACCTTGCCAAGGTGGACCGTAATTTCTGCGCGCTACAATATATCAAACGCGGTACAGTTAAGAGAAGTTACTAAGTAGTAGCAACTCATTGCGTTTGATCAAGTACACCGAACTTGCACATTTAACCGCTCACGCTCCAAGTTAGGAGAAACTGTCATGGAAGAAATGTCACCGCAGGGCCTGACGATTATCTCTCGTCGAAACATTGGCTGAAGGGTTATTACCAATTTAACGATTACTCATAAGTTGTATTGAAACATTGGTTATGGCTAATGCCGTGTTCCACGATTTCACCTATTATCATAAAAAACATATAAAGCATATCAGAAGCTTTGTTGTGCACGACGCAAGAGCTTCTGAAAGAGCTAGCTACCAGTTGTTAGAAGAATTAACGTAGTTTTATTCAAGGTTAGCAGAAAGACGTTAAGACTACGCTTGGAATGTTCTAACCGCCCAACGTCTTCCCCTCCGTCTAATTTTTGAGCGCTGCTCCGTGCGTACGGTTTCACTTTTGGACTATCGAGAACACTGATGAGGAACGCGTGTTCTTCAGGAAGATCCTTTGTAGCGAACTTTGCTCTCGTTGCGTAAGCGGAACGGCTTACGGAATACTAATGTCCCCAAGAATTTATGGAGCTTTGCGTAGCATACGCGAAGGGCATCGACAAACCACTCACTCTGATTGCACTGGAGGCCGTGACTTGCACGACCATGACGACTCGCAGTGGTGCCTCCTGTACATAGTGGAACCGTGTTCGGCCCAGCAGACGCTCTCCGGCTTGGTTCCTGCAAGAAAACGTCATTGCGGTGAGGTGATGAGTCGCGAGATATTTTGTTGCAATGTGAAACGGTCGGTATACACTATATGGGAACCGGGACCGTAGCCAGGAATATTTTTCGAAGGAAGGGGGCACTTGCTGAAGGCCTTGACTATTTGAGAAAAACATGTATTTTAATTATTAACGTTATTTTAATAATGAGAACATAGCAATTAAGAGTCAGGCAAAATGTTCGGATGCAGTGATGAAATTAAGAATTTCGCGGGCATAAAGTGGAACCTACTCGCTCAGGATAGCGCGAGTTGGAAATCGTTGGCAGAGGCCTTCGTCCTGCAGTGGCCTTAAAATAGGTGGATGATTATGATGAAGATGACGATGATGAAAAAGCACGGTTTGTACATTAAGTACATTTTAAATGCTATTTTATTAATAAGCTTAAATTTTATTTACAGTCTTAAATACTATGTTCTTAAAAGGTTTAAATTTCGGGAGGAACCCGGGTTACAGTCGCCTTGCAAGCTACAGAGAAGTTCCACCCGTACCTTGTAAGGCAACTTCAAACACTTATTTGCGACCATTAATTGCACTGCCCCACGAAAAGGTAGAGTTATAGACCGCCATAAGTAAAACAAGAGACATTTTTTTTTTTTTTTTGGTCAAGAGCATTCGCGAAGCTGATACGACAACGCTTTCACTTTTCCTTCCCGAAGCTTCATTTATGTCTCATTCGGAGTAAAGCTTGCGAGCGAAAAAGCGGAGAAAAGTGTAACCGCCAGCGACGCTCATACGAAGAAGAAGAACAAAGAAAAAGAGCACAAATAAGTAGTAAACGTGAACAAAAAGGCCGAAGAACACACAAAAAGAAAACGTAAACGAAATTCGATCGAGTGTCATCGGGGTGCATGTTTTCGTCGCGCCTCGAAAGAAGGCTTCTGCGACGACGCACGGAACACGGAAGAGTAGAGTGCTCCGACAAGGCCGCAATCGCGACAGAACCAGAGTGCTATATGTACTACAGCGAACTGTGCGCCGCCATACGTGGAACAGTATCCGGCCGTGCTGGCGGCGACGGCGGAGTGCACCGCGTGAGTGGCGAAAATCAAATTTGCGAGGCGGCGCTGAAGAGGGAAAACGAAAGCAAGAAGAGGGAGAGAAGAGAGAGAACAATGTTCAGAAGACTCGAATACACAGAGAAAGAGAAATCAAGCAATAGTGGAGGAGACGGGAAGGTGGAGAGAGAGGGGGGGGAAGGAAGAGAGAGAGAAGTGGGAACAGACTTCTCCGAGATTATTGTCGCCACGTTTCGCATTTCGTGCCCACCGACGCGCGAAAACGCTCGAAAGGCCTCGATTTTTTTTTGTCTTTTTTTTTCTTCTTTCTGCCTGCCCTGAGAAGCACAGAAGGAAATGCCTCGCCTGCGGTGACGGCACGGTGAGCGCTCGCATGCTCTAGAATTCGTCTCGAGAAAGAAATTCTCTCGAATGAGCCCACACACACAGACACACACGGGTTCGTTCGACAAAGGTCCTGGCAGCTGGCTGCCGCCGCCTCGGGGGCCACTTTCCGGGAGGCGGCGCACGACGCGAGGTGTAGGAGGACATTTTTTTTTCTTCTCCCCGGAAAACGAGGTTAGGTTAGGAGAGCGAGGTAGACGAGAAAGAAGAAGAGGTTGAGCGAGGTTAGAGGGAGTAGACAAGGCCGTCGTTCCGTTTCGTTGTTTACGGTATTCTCAGTAGCCGAAAGAACGGTGACAACTTAAGAAACAGCGCGCTGTTGTGCGACATTACAAGGTTAAGCGGCGCTTCGGCTGCTGACAAGAAAGAGTCAGGCTCGATCCCGGCCGCGGCGGTCGCACTTTCGATGAACGTGAAATGCTATAAGGGTCGCGGAATGTGCGACGTCGGTTCACGTTAACGAACCCCCCTCAGGTGGTCGAAATTTCCGGAGTCCTTAACTCCGGCGTGACGCTGCACCTTGCTCCCTTCAAGGATCGCAGAAATAGCGACATAGTCTTGAAGTAGCGCACATCACTGCAAGGTTTGCTTCCTTCCATGACACATAGGAGAACCTAGTCACCGGTGGTTGACCGTGCGCATAGAGGAACAGGTAACACAAGTGGGCCATTAATAGCGCCCACCAGATGTTGCCAATATCACGAGAAGACGAAACAGCGCTGAACAACAGGACGAAGGAGGAGAATAGACACCAAGCGCTGTCCATACGTGCGTATTGCTTCAGTCGTCACACATAAGTACACGACCACTATCACAAGGAGATTTCCTTGTTATAGTGGCGGACGCACTAAATTTCCCTCTGGGAAAAGTTCGGCGCCTACTGGTTTCCCTTATAGCGCTAAACTTAGTGCTAGATTCCCTAAGGGGACACGCTAAATTGTCTATGGGAAACTTCGCGTGACCCTATGGCGATTCCCTATAGGGATACGCTACAATGAATCCTTAGAGGGAATCCTGCTGTATTTAGCGTGTCCTTATGGGGAACCCTATGGGGACACACTAAATATTCCACCGGACACGCTATCTATAGGGAAATTTAGCGTGCCCGGTAAACCGCGATACGCAAAGCGCTTTGCGTAGATCCAGAGCGGATGTAAACAGCGCATGCGTAAACATGGCCGTTCACCCAAAGCGTATGCCGCCGTGCGCTTGGAAACTTTCAAGTGGTCGTCGAGCGCTCTGTAACCCCCAAGTCGCTAACTGACGGTTGTATTTGCCTTAGTTTTGTACCACGAAGCTTCGACAGTAATGTATCCGTGACAATTGGACACCGTTTCTGAGAGCCACACTTAAATTATCGAGGCTGTAGGCTTAGCGACGGGCTGCCAAATTCTCAGAGGACATATCTCACGCGGGTTTGCTTGTTCTGTTTATAACCCATAGCTGGCGCCACTTGACTGTGACAAACAACGCCAATACGCTATCAGGTATCCGATACGCCTTTGCGTGTGCCGGTTTACCGGACACGATAAAACTCCCTGCTGACGGCAGCGACGCAATCCTCAACAAATATATAGTTTCCTTTTCATTCTCACTCGCGGATCCGTGTTGGGTTTGTAATAATAATAATAATAATAATAATAATAATAATAATAATAATAATAATAATAATAATAATAATAATAATAATAATAATAATAATAATAATAAAGCTGCGTGTGTGCCAGTAAGGTATACGTCGTTTTTACCTTCTGTAAAAGTCCCTGTGGTTGGCGATGACGTCCCATGTGCTCCGGTAGTCGCACAGCGCGTTCTGCTTGGTCGGCGCTCGGTCGTTGTGCAGGTGCTCGTCTTCGTCGCAGAACTGGTTCACCTGCGCAAGTTTGCACACACCACGGGAAACGTAAAGCATCGTAGAGCGCTAAGCATGCGCGATCAATTGCTGCTCCGATGGCAATTCTTTAACCGCCCGTATAAGTTCCTTCTTCGGTGGCCGCGATTAATTCTCGCATCGGCAAACACCCCAACCCGGTCGATGCTTGCGCTATCAGTCGGCGCACACCGGGTTCTTACGAAGTCAGCCGCTGCTCTCGACTTCGCGAGCTTTACTATAGACGATGACCGGCGCTGAGGTTGGTATGGCGTGTCGTCGTTAAAACGCTATTAGGTTGTTTTCCCAGGAGAGTGAGGTGATCAGAGGTTATAGAACGAGAGCTAGTAAAGGTTGTTTGGTAGGGATTCATCGTCGAAGAGGGTAGGTCGCGCAGAAACGGACACGGCGCAACAAAGGCAAAGAAAGCGCGATGAGGCTATCGAAGTTGGCTGCAGCATTTCGGTGGCGTGCGCACGCGTTTGAGGCGGGATGGGCTGCAGTAGAATGCAGCAGCGGGACACTCCTTGATGTTACAAAAAATATCAAAGAACTGGTAGTGTACTTAATTAAGAAATAAGGTAAGATAAATTTAAGTGACTCATAACGGGCATGATACAACAATAGTGCAATGTTTCAAGATAATTTTCTATGACACGGTGTAGTAGTCTTTGGAAATATTAAGGTTGGAAATAAAATTATCACACATGGATACCACACGGTCATCAGGCGCTCATGGTTCTTGCTTAGAAGGGACAAAAAATATACCGTACTCCGAGACGACGACGCTGACTCAATTTCGCCGGAATTCGCTCTTCCCAAGAGCACGGCGACGTGAGGCCTGCATCACTACGGCGTGCGGCGACGCTAACTCGCGACATCTTTAATTGTTCGCCACATCTTCAGTTTGTTGATCCAGCGAAACGTCGCGTTCTCTCGAGTGCTTCCTAACGCACACGGACAGCAGGCACGCGCACTCCGAGCTCGCGAGCGCGCCATCTCAACTGTCCGTCTATAGCCCGTTACCCGCGTATAGCGCGGCGGTTTCAACCGGATCTTCCGGGAAAGGTGAATTCCCCCGATCTCCATCAACCAAGAACTCTCTTCAAGCTAATACACTCTCCGCTCACGCTGCGCTACAGATGAAATGACGCGTACGACCCCGCCCACCTTTCTCGCAAAGGACATTTATAAGCTTCGCTCACTGCGACTATAGCGACGCGTGCGATGTAGTTCTCGAACTCGGGTGCGTGGCACATTCGTGGCGGCGGGAAGCCTCCAACGACCTTTGGAGTAAAGTATGGGTGACATAGTGTGGGGAGGGAAAAGCAGGGGGTGGGTTTAGAAGGAGAAAGCAAGAGAGAGAAAGAGAGAGAGAGATTGGAGCCAACTTGCTCGCTGCGCCTCGCACAGCGACGCTCGTAAATTTGAGACTCATGAATCAATGAACGCTCAAATGTTGCGCAAACACGCGCGCGCGAGCGCCGAGGAGGCGGCACCGGCGGCGCCTTGTCTCGACTTGGCTCGGCTCGGCTTCCAGCTCGCGTGATGAATGAGTGCCGGCCTAAATGTGCCGCCGCCCCGGGGACCCCGTACACAAACCGAGTAGACGGCAACTCTCCCTGCTCCCGACCCCCCCCTTCCTACCTCTAAAGCTCTTTCGCCTTCCTGATAAGTTATGGTGTACGGTGTAGAAACCGCGCGCTCCTTGTCCCTGCACAGCGATACTCTCCGACTATATACTGCTGGGGGTATCGCTTCTTTCTCGTGGGCTCGATGCGGTGCATACGCCCGGACGAGATAGAACTGCCAGCGCACGCCGCGTCGAGATGATTGCGGTAAGCAAATTTGAGTCGGTCGTACACACCAAACATGTAAACAGGGGTCGTAATCGTAAAGGGTTAGAGTCCCGGCGAAGCAAGAAATCAAGAAGTCGTGAATCACTGGCGTGAGTGGTGGCGGTCGGCGCGCGCCTTTTCCGGCTGTGATGAACTGGCCGCTTTTTTCACTCGCTACGAAATCACACCGGATGATAAACGTCGTCAGGAAGGAATGTTTCGAAAGTTAGAACTAGAAGGAGATACGGGACATTTGCGCGAGCGCGGTTTGGAAACTGATGTCGGGAGCAGCTCTTGCCCCATGCGCTTAGCATCTGACCGTGCAAGGAGCTGTCCCGTGTTGTCTTGCGTTATTGCGCGCTGCAGAAGTTCCTGTTGCGGACAATATTCAACTTCACGGGACATCAGCGACAGCATACGATACCAGAATAGTGCGCCAACTGCACGTGCGCACTGCGGAATGAAACAACGTGAAGCTTTCGTATAAGTGCGTCTTCTCTAACAAATTTGCTTTCCATGTAATGGTCGCGAACATATATTCTTATTGACGATGGCACGCGGGGACGCTACTTTCGTCGCGGGCGTGAGAGTTTTGTGCTTACCGGAAACAAAGTATAAACTCAAAATGGACACAGGAAAAAAGACCCGGACGAGCTCAAACTCATTGGAAGTTTGTCCGTGCCTTTTTTCCTGTGTCCATGTCGAGCTTGCGCAACCCAGCTTTAATTGCAAGTATGTACCAACTCGCCTATGAGAAAGTCTTATTGAAAGTATAAACTATGGCATGTGAGTTCTGCAGAATTCCGCGTGGTGGTGCAAGGATTATAAAAGAAAAAAAAAAGTCCGTCCGCCCGTTTGTGGCACAAAACTAAAAAGGAAATCCGTGCGGATTTCTCAGCAATGGCAGATTTTATTTCTGAGAAATCCGTATGGATTTCCTCGTAGCTTAGTGCTACAAACGGGCGGATGGTAGTTTTCACTTTCACGAGAGGCTGCAAGTAAGGCCATATTCAGAGCTTCGTTTTGCGTAAGACGCCACAATAGAATCAATCAATCAATCAATAATCAATCAATCAATCAATCAATCAATCAATCAATCAATCAATCAATCAATCAATCAATCAATCAATCTCGCCTTCAGTGTTCGTTGGGTTTCAAGAAGATAAACAAGTACCCTTCTACAAATAGATCATGATAGCAAGAAGAAGCAGCAGCTCACGTTTGGCAAAGTCTGCAGTGCCATGATGGAGGAGAAGACGTTCTCCTGGGTCCGGTTGGGCAGCGCATGGCAGTCGTCATCCCGAGGCCGTCCCGTCATGGGGTCGACGCGAGGAACGCAGCTCTGACCTGACGTCGTCCTACGCATTGCCAAAAGAAGTGCGAGACGGTTGAGCTAGCACGACCTTCAGAGCCATTTACTTAACATTCAGTTATAACATTTGGCAACACTGTTGCCAGTTTAGGAACAAAGACGGTGAGCAAGGTCGTACTGTTTTGGCTCTCACCTTTCTTTGCTAACCCAAAATAACCGAATCTCGAGTAATCGACAGGTTAGAAACTGCACATATTTCACCTGAAATGACTGGGTGCGTTCGTGCGCACGTATGTTGGAAGGTATCGCCAATAAAGCACAGGGGCCTAGCCAACGGAGCCGCAGCGGCGTCCTGAGAGCTGGCTTCGTCACAACAAGGGTCGTCATAAGGAGAAACCCGCTTTCGGTACTCGCTCGCTGAGGGGACTATGTTGTAGTTTCGGCGGAGTAACCATGAACGGCCACACCCATTGGTAATCGTAAACTAACTAACTAACTAACTAACTAACTAACTAACTAACTAACTAACTAACTAACTAACTAACTAACTAACTAACTAACTAACTAACTAACTAACTACCTGACTGACTGACTGACTGACTACTAACTAACTAACTAACTAACTAACTAACTAACTAACTAAAATACCGCCCCCTCCATTCATTGTCACCTGAACTGCCTCCATACGTTCGTGCACATTGAAAAGTCTCGCATGTTAGATACAACCTCGCCGTCGGAGCCGTAGCGTGTCGCAAAAGTTGGCTTCTCCACGGCAATAGTTCTCGTAAGGAGAAGCTAACTTTCAGCATTTGCTCGTAGAGGAGGCATTTTCGTAGTTTCGACGCAGCTTAGTAAGATACGAAAACCTGGGCAGCAACATGGCATTGGTAGACAAGGCAACGTGCGAGAAAGGAAGTGCATGGCAGGACATAATCCAGTTCGGAACACCAGGTAAAATGATCGTGCGTATCACATTCAACACTGACACACAAATACATAGCGTTGTGCCTTTGTGTTCTTGCCCCTGTCTAGGCCAATGCAAGAACATAAGGGTGTGTCAAGAGCTTGACGGTGCAAGAACCATGCGAGCTCTCGACATGACTGGCTACTGCGTTCTATGTAACATTCGAAGGTTCGATGATTCGTGAATGCCACACAAAGTGGTCGATGATTATGTAAACCAAGATGTGTTCTCCGTAATTCCATTTCCGACACGCTATTAGCATGTAGTACAGATTCCATCAAAGCGGAGAACATGGAATCTGCGGCTCATATGTAGGACCAGAAACTTCACGACTCACACCGTTTTACAGTTTCATTTACTACACTTAAATTAGCCGGTGAAAACCATACAAGCGCAATCGTATGCCTAGTAATCCCAGAACATTGTAGACTCACCACAGTCGACTGGCTCCCCACTGCTCAATTCCCGTGCGTAGTGTACGCATCTAAAGATACCGGCTTTAATTAATTTACGCGCCGTCTCTGAATAAGCTATCGCGTGGGCGAGTATCGGAGCACATTAATAACATTTGTAGACTTCAAAGACTCCCGCGCTCATGACTTCTCTTCGCATATTTCTTTGAGTGTGCTATACAAGAATGAGCGGCACTGTGAATTGATAAAAAAGAAAGAAAAACTCCAGACGTAAACACGGTTTGCGGCACTGTATCCCTTCTTGCCGAGGCAATTAATAGAATAAGGCCAAATCTCCGTAGAAGAGCGTGCAATCCAAAAAGAGGACGACTAGGGGGAGGGGGGGGGGGGTGGCAACAAACGATGCTTCGCTTCGGAAGAAAACAATACCAAAATATTCTCGTCGCGAACACCGTACACAATAGGCCAGACCCGTCCGCTTTCTCCGGGATAATGCAGGCAGCGATAACAAAAGCCCGCAGTGAAATCACGGGCGCCATTTTTTTCACTCTCGAGATAAATCGGAAGGCAGGAAGAAAGAAAAAAATGATAAAATCATGAGTCTTGATTCAATGCCCGGCTAATGTTTTCTTTCAGGGGCGCGTAATTCAAGCGGGCCAAGACGATGGGCTTGCCCCCCCCCCCCCCCCCCTCCATTATGGTACGGCTTTTCTCTCATACATATAGCCGTATACCGCAGGGAGAAATTTGAGGACAAGGAGCCCGAAGCTGTACCGGAGAAGAGCGAGATGGGAAATTAGGCGTCCCGTTGAAAAGAAGGACGAGAAAGTAGAGAGCGACGCTGCTGATTCTTTGTGTTCGGCCTTCTTACGGACGGTGGCTCCTCAGAGGCATGAATACTTTGGTGAGCGAAGGTTTTTCTTCCCCCCTCTTTCTTCGACGGCTGGACGAGAACTGGCGGTCTCGTATATGCAAATGAGAAACCAGAGATGCAGAAGCGAGGAAGGATTCCTTTGTACTCTCTGCTGTTCGTGGAATAAGGCTACGCGCGTACCACAGGGGAAAGTTATAAATGTGTCGCGAAACGGCATAATACTGATGTTTGTCACTAGGACGGCGTATATTCGCGTACACGATTAAACAGTGCAGCGGCGTATCGCATCGTCAGCACGGCGTCGTTCGAGTGAAAAATGAACGCGGTCTGGTTGGTTATGCGATGCTACAGCCGTAGTGACAATAGGGGAAGATATCAAGCCAGTGAAAGACGCTTCCTCCAGAGATAAAACTTTTTTTTTTTTCGTGGTGACCTGATACGACGCCAGGCGTTAGAACGCTCTGTGTAACGGGAACGCCGGCCCTTCGGGCCCATTTGAAGTTATATGCCAAAAAGACACATGATGTCCTTACGTTGAGTGTGAGTGGACTACATACGGGGCCAGTTGTGACCGAATTGCAGCTGCCTCCCCCTGCTCCCATCTTTGTCTCGATGGACCATATTTCGCACCCTCTGCTTCGATCCGATGAGACAGATGTCCTACCACAGAACAGAACTTTCTAAGACTTCTGTGCGGAGCTTTCGAACGATGATACGTTTTAAAGCGAAGTTTGTTTTGTATAGCCTTTGTTGACGTTGGCGGCGTGTACTGCGACGCGGGCAAACATGAGCGAGAGGATGTTGTATATTAGTGATAATACAAAAAAAAAAAATACCCGTGGCAAGAAAGGCAGAAAATTGCGACTTCCAGGAGAGTTGTAACGTAGTTTGGAGAGGGAGGAAGGAGCCAGCATTAACAAAAAGCTTCGCCCCTCCCATGCGTATTAAATTTCTGAAGCCTCAAAATAAAGCCGATCCAAAGAAAGTCAACTAAGTAGCGAAGTTTTTTATAATTGTCATTATTATCTGTTCAATGGCGTCACATAGCCGTGTAGATATCTGTGAATAGTGAATAAATTGTTCGTCACGGTCACGGATCGCTGACGGAGATAACTTTTAGGGCCGAACTTGGCACCCGGAGTTAACGTTGCAATACACTGGGACCCTGTTTGTGGAGTAAACAGCCTAGCCGAATTTCATAAGCCCGTTTGTGCACAACCGCGACACACACACACACACACACACACACACACACACACACACACACACACACACACACACACACACACACACACACACACACACACACACACACACACAGAGAGAGAGAGAGAGAGAGAGAGAGCATGTTAAACTCCACAGAACCGCGCTTATCCCAACAGGTGCATTAATGCTGCTGCCTAATATTATGCTCTCTAAGGAAGGATCAACAATTTAGCAAAACAGTTCGAAACTTGGAGCGCGATAGCATCGCATACTTTTGCATGATAATGCGCACACCGCCCAGTACGGTATGCTCATACTGTGCGCGAGGAAAACGCTTCTAGCCGTGTCGGTAGGTTGGGGGGGGGGGGGGGCGAGGCTTAGAGGGGGGTGGTGTACATGCTGCACTTCCTATAACAGGATGGCAAACATTAAAGCGGCGGCGTGAGCCTCACAATCGGCCAACATTGTTGTTTACACGCGGCTTTCTCTCGAGGGTGTACACTTGTATGCTCGAGGTTAGCGTACAAGTTATTCCCCACCGCAGACACGGGTTCACCGAGCAAGCTGGGCCAACGAGATTAGGAGGCTCTTCTCGAAAGCGGACGCATAAACGAGGTAAGCGGTTCATATATACGCAAATGCGACGACCACAAACAAAAGTGCGAAATCTCCTTTTTTATTTTTTTTATTTTCTACTGAGAGGCATCGTTCCACCCCCCCCCCCCCCCCAAAAAAAAAAAAAAAAAAAGGAAAGCAGCTCAGACTACTGACGAAGAGAAGAATACACATGAGGCACGCGCTACCACTGCAGGAGGAAGCCAACAAGCTGCCCATCCCTAGAGGATGCTGAACATTACGAAATAAGCGTTCGCTGAGACACGGTGAATCATGCACAAACGAGCCCGTAGAAAAATGGTTATTCATCGTGGTTACCGAACTGTCAGAAAACATTGTCAACTTGCGATGACGAAAGCGTGCCTTTCAGATGGACAAAAAAAAAAAAAAACTGTGAAGAAACTTGCGTGGAACGCTGCTTCGTTTTAGGATAGCATACCCTGTTGGTGTCACACGTCGGAAGGTGAACCTGTCTTGCTGAAAACGACGCCTTGCGGCGAAAGCTATGATACACGACAGCCAACCGCAAGAAAGGACCCGTTTTATCGCCCACTGAACGCCCTTTATCCACCTTTCGATTGCCCACTGATTGGAAACCGCGGGAATCGGACGCAAATGGATATATGCTGACAAGTCGTATGGCGAGGACAGAGTTGAAAGAAGAGACATCGGGGAAGAGAACATTTGTATATGTCCCCGTGGTTAGCTGATAAATATAAAGTAGAGAGATCGTGAGGAGCGCGAGAGATTGATACTGGGAGTGAGAGGTTACCCGATGTTTCTAACAGATGAAGAACTATTTGAAGAGCTAACTTAGAATTGCTGATCCCCCCGCCCCTACCTTTCGCTCAAAGAAAAAAAGAAAGAAAAAAGGGAAACATACTTTACAGAAAGGACAACAGTAAGACAATTCTTGTGATATGAAAACGTGTGTCCCGGAGAAAGGTATGATGTAGAAATAAAAGAGAAAAAAATGGAAGGAGAGACAGACAAACAATAGCGTAAACAGAAGGAAGAGTTCAAGCTGCATACGTGGTTCGTGTACATATATCGAAGGAAAACAAACCACGGAAGTACGCCGAGTAAAGAGTGAAGTTTTGAAGAGCAACGGAAGAAATGTGGGGAAGACTGGGAGAAGGGGAAGGGTGTGCGTGTAGTTCGTGAGGGATATCCTTCTCCTTCGAGAAGAAGCGCTACGCACGTAGAAAAAAAACATAAGAAGAAAGCGCGGAAGGAATGGGTGGAGGTCCCCCCAAGACAGATTCTTCCGTAGGGAGCATTTATCATCTGGCGTGGGGCCGGAGTAGACGGGTAGCGGGAGATGAAGGGAGGAAAAGGGGGGTGGAAATCGGTGGTGCGATTCAGCACCAATTACATGGCCAGACAGTCAGACACCAGCAGGCCGTCCCATAAGAAGATGGAGAGATGGGGAAAGAAGCAAGCGTGAGTTACGAGAAAGAAGGCGATAGATAGATCGGAGAATGATTGAGACTAACGCCGGCTGGAAGCTACCGAACAGAAAGAAGAAAGGCCAGCGAGAAGATGGAGCGCTGAAAGTGGGCTTGAGAAAGAGTTTGAGATAAAGCTTGAGAGAGAGAGAGAGAGAGAGAGAGAGAGGGGAACCAGGCGGCCAGGTAAGTAAATAACACAGCGAGCCCTTTCCGGGAAAGGCAAAACGTTCACGCACCGAACAAGGCACGCGAAGTTGTCCCGAGCGGACGACGACTTAGAAGAGCGCAAGAAGAAGCGGTAAGTAAGAAAGGAACGAAGGGTTAAGGGAACAAGAATGAAAGTGAAAGGAGCGATAGCGCTGACACTGGGGAAAGAAAGGGGGGCGAACATAACGTTTCTTGTAGGAGAGGCAGGAAAGAAAGGGGAAAACAGCTAACGGTGCTATTAATTATTCATGCAGCCAATCAGGCCCCGATGGTGCGGAAGCGGCGGCCGCTTTGATGAACTAGGTCTCGCAGTGCTTCCCCGCCGCTGTGCGTTGTTTTCCTGCCTCGCTTCCTTCCTCTCGCTCTCTCCGTTGCTTTCCCAGTACGACGCTAAAGGAAATGCGCTTTTCCTGTCATTTCCGTTCCCCTACAGGCCTCGCTACACTTACTGCGATGCACAAAGAACATGGAATTCTGCCACCGTAAACGTTTGTATCGCGAGGCTTTCCGAACGCATTCACGCTTTCTAGGGCAAAACAAATACCAAAAGGATACAGTGCTTGAGACAGCTGAATCAATTCGCCGTGGGAACCATGGTAGAATTATTGCAGGAACTAGATTTTCACGTGGGTCCTTATACACTGGTGGCCGATTTCAAGCGGTTCGGCGCGATGGGTGGTTGCCCGCTTGCCTTGGAAACTTATAAGAGCCCATAGTCTCACAAGAATGCCTCGCGACGTCGGAAACTTATAAGAGCCCATTGTCTCACAAGAATTCCTCGCGACGTCGGTCACGTATCCTTGCAAACTTTGAAGAATGCTTCGAGAGTAACAGGGTTTTTACTTGCACACTCGCAGTGACCTTGTTTGACTGCCTGCCTCTCGGTATTACGAGCCAAATAAGGATAAAGTTTGTGGAGCAACCGCCATGGTAGCTCAAGGACCAGGGTGCTGACCTGCTAATCTCAAGGTTGCGGGATCGAATCCCTGCCGCGGTAGCCGCATTTCGATGGGACGAAATGCAAAACACCCGCACACTTACATTAGGGTCACGAACTTTAACGAATCAGGGGCAGTAAAAATTACTACGGAGCCATCCACTACGGGGTGCGCGTCATAATCATATCATAATCATATCGCGTCATAATGATATCTGAACATTTTCCCAGAGGTATCCTTCCAAGCTCGTCTTCCAGTGTACACAAGGCGCCACGGCTGTCTAACTGCTTGGAATGCGTTCGAAGTTGCCACTCAAGGTCGGGCAGTACAACGGAGATGTGCTTCGACTGAGACGGAGAAGAGGAAAACGTTTTGTAGCCGATCGTCATAAAATACGTCCTACGTTCGGAACAGAGCGCTTCGCCTTACACGGCCATTTCGTGTACGAGTGATTTGTCTCCGGAAACGTTGCCACGCAAAAAGCCTTCATCATCTAAAACCTTCAGGGTCAAATCGCACGCTGTCCTAAAGAAAACTTTTTTTTTTAAGCTTCAAGCTCTTGCGAATGGCCCGTTCGAGTGGCCTTTTCCTGCAGATGCACTGGAGTGTGAAACGTGACGCGACGGACGCTTTTACAGCGATCGACGTCGAACAACCTGTACAGGACATCCTTCCACTCAAGAAGCCTGCATAGGCAATAGCAATGGAAGCTCCGTGTACAGGCAACGCATACGGAACGGACACGTGGCCTGTTTTCGAAACCGGAAAAGTCCGAAAAGAGTTTTTTTTTTTTTTTTTGAAGAAGAAGAAGGTTGAAAAAATGCGCGTAAATTGTGTGGTCATTTGTCATGACTCATGCCACTTTTCCTCTTTTCCATGAATGAAAATGAAGTAACGTGTCATGCGAGAAGCAGCAAATGGCAGCTGGATTCAAAACGAGAAACCTGTATGTAGCCATGTCTCCACTACCCGACATCACTGTGCTGTAAATATATGCGCAGGATATCTTGAGCGAGGGACTTCACTGGCAGGCGCTCCTTAGTGAAGAGCAAATACACACGCATATAGATAGATAGATAGATAGATAGATAGATAGATAGATAGATAGATAGATAGATAGATAGATAGATAGATAGATAGATAGATAGATAGATAGATAGATAGATAAAGTAGGTACTGTGCTCAGATATTCGCGGGGCGTCGCATTCTTTTCAGAATGCCGGTCTCACCGTTTCTATACACAGACCGTCCGAGGTCCCGAAGAGTTAAAGGAGGGCTAAGAAGAAGGGAAAGCGAGGACAGGAAAGGGGCGGTGTAACAACAGCAACCAGGGACTAGTAACGTCGAGGTAGTACGGGCTCTCGTTTCTCTTTTACTGCCAGTATGGAGCTCGTGGTCCTCGAAACACCCTCCGGGGAACCACGACAGCATCGATTGTGCACCTGCCCCCTCCTCATCTAAAGCATGCTTCGCCACATAGAGTTCTTCCCGTGAGCGGCAAAGAGGAGGAGCGATGAAAGAAACGAGGAGAATAAGGAATTCGATGTGAAAGAAGTAAATGACGAAGGAGGCTCGGCGGCACAAACTTCCGGAGAGGAGACGACGCCATGAAAGTGGAAGCTGGAGACGCTGCCTTACCTTACGTTAACTTCGAAGCCTTATAGATGGCCGTGTGTATTTCTGTATGTACGAGTCCAGCGCATGTTTCTTTTATTTTTGCTTATGCGTGTGTTTGAGTGTGAACGACAGCGGAAGGATCTGTTTATTACTAATGCGACTGCAATTTTTTGCACGCTCCAAGCTTAATCTCGCCGTCGCCGTCATGTTCCGTATATATGCTACCTACAGAAACATCAAAGAAATATGCTCCGGAAGAAAGCGTTCCGTGAGGCTCCCGAGCGGGGAATCGAACAACCGACATGTTGCAAGTCAGGCTCAAGCCTAAGACCACTCGGCTACAAAGGTAAGCTGCTCCCATTTAGAAATTATGAGAGATTCACAGACATCGATCATAGCTAGCAATTAGACAGCGCTTGGTTCTTCCCACGCCTCAACTAAGCAAGCTCGTGCGTACTGCAACTAATATTACCTTTAAAGCTGCTAGTCGTACTTCTTATAACGTTCCACTTTGTCGGTTTCGCATTTGCAGATTCGCTGTATCGACGAACCTGTCTCAAGTTGAAAAACTAAACGATTTAGAACGTAGTGTTTTAGAGTATCGACATCGCTAGGCTGCTGCTGCCGTCAAAATTATACGCACGCGCATATCGCTCGAAGGGTGCGGGAACGACAACGGTAAGCGAACAGTGGCGGTGCGATAAAACACATGTGTTACGAACACGAAACACAAGCGTCAATGCGTGTAGAATGCCAATATTCCCTAGCTAGAGTAAGATGGAGTGACGAAATAAGGTCGCACAGGACAGAAAAGGATGGAGAGCATTGGGAGAGGCCTTCGTCCTGCAATGGGCAATAAGATGGGCTGCTGATGATGTTGATGATGGTGATTCCCTAGCTTCACTTCACTAGTCATTACGGAGCGCGAATAGCCTTTAAAAAAAGCGAAAGTAAACGTGGGACGGCATCCGTCCGTGTTGTGTCTGTCGCCATCTGATAGTGTGCCTAGCGGCTGTGCAGCGCAGCGTTTTCCAACACATTGTATATTCAATAAAGAGTCTTGACAACAGTTACAACGGTGTCTCTTTATTCCTGCAACACCACAGAAGGGCACCCAGCATTGCGCGGCCACTCCGGGAGTTGTTTTACAACATACTACATGGGAGCAAACAGTAAAAGACAGAGAACTTCGTTCTTCCAGAGGGCCGTTGCCCTGTCTGTCTGTGCAGTTCAGTAGCTTCGGGAGGAAAGTGCGACCCTCTCTACCTCCCCCCCCCCCCCCTTTTTTTTTTTCTTGTTCTTCACCCTCTTCTACCTCACACTCACCGATGTATTCGATTCCCGAGAGCAAACATCGGTTGTCACAAAAGAGAAGAAACATAGAATTAAAGAAGAAAGAATGAGAGAGAGAGAAATAAAAAAAATGAGAAGGAAGAAGGTCGCGTCCACATCTTGGACACGACGGTGGCGCAATTCTTCAAACCACACTCCTGGCCGACTCTCCGCACGCCCTTTTTGAACGATTACATTCCGACTGCTTTACGTACACCTTTTCTCGCGTCCCGATGCACGTTTTTGTATTTTGTTTCGTTTTTGAAACATTTGCTTTTTTTATTTATGAACAGGTTTCCGTGCTTTTCTTAGGAGACTCCATTTCGCCCTGGGAACCAGCAAACGGTGTATTGCCTCGGCAACTCGGCATAGGGGTGTGTGCTTGTTTTGCTATAGTCTTCGCGTACACTTTCTCTGTGTCCACCTAAACTTATTTTCGTTTGCGCATTCCGTCTGGGATTCGCTTCGTGTATACAGATCGCCCCGCTCACGGTAAATGTCGAGAATCAATCGCGCTCTTCGAAGACGCGTTATGTGTAAACGAAAATCGGAAACAGCAAGGTTAGGAATTAAAGAATGTGCGAGACGGCCGTTAACCTATACGAATCTAAATGAGCTCGTTCTGCGTACTTACGCTCACTTTTGACAGCATTCGCGAATTCACGGGATGTCGGTTTCCGATTACTGCTTTAGACACGCGTTACATAGAGATAAAAGATGGAGTACTGGAGGCAATTCGTTCCGACTGCTACAATTTTTTTTCTTTTTTTTTTAATTTCTGGAAACTCTGCCACACGCACTTCGCACTTACGTGTAAATGTGGTGACGCTGGCGACGTGGGAAGCTTCGGAAACGCCTCATCAATAAATTTTAAGGCGAAAGGCTTATCTCTCTCATCGATCGCGAAAAGTGACCGTGTCGGCGTCAACGTTAACGATAACACTACAGCGGAGGCACACCTCCTTGGTTATGTGGCGTCCGCAGGAGAACGTAGACAAAAATCCATTGCCCGAGACCCACTGAAAAGACAGGAGATAACGCAGTGGGCAATGGGTCGAGAAATAGGAAACGCTACGCGTGAAGCGTTACGACATACGACGGCACCGGCGGCAGACATTACTATCTCTCAAACAGCTCCCCTGATAAAATCAGATAAAGTACTGTCAGTGCTTCTCTGAAGATCGCCAGCTGTAACGACGATACCTCATTCACGTCTTTTAAGGTCATATATTCGGCTCCGGAGACATACATATCGCCGTGCCCGATCAGGATTCGGTTTCGCAACGATGGAAACGCGACATCGATTTTCGTCGTCGACAAATGTGTAATGTGTAGAAGCCCCGATACTTCTCGAGAATCTTCCACGTTGAGCGCGGGGCAGCACACGTCATTGCCGAGATTACGACATTCCCTCATCTCGGTCCGAGCGACCGAGGACACAAACAAGCAGCAGAATCGCGGACAGACAGCACGTATAGTTTCTCGACATGTCGCGCATTTACGTTCGAGCACACGACGCGCAGCAATTTCTTCTCGATCGAACCGATGAACGAAATGTTTTTTTGTTGTTGTTGTTTTTTGCGAATTCGAGCTAGTCCCACACGGTGGCGAAATTTTTTGGCCGGAGGCACCGTCTCTGAACAATGAGAAGGACAAAAGGAACAACGGAGAGGACGAGGCAGAGAAAAAAAAGAAAGAGAGAAAAACTGACGAGAGAGAATTTTATTCGCGTTCCCACAACGAAAGGCGACGCTTTCTGGCACCGCTTCGCCGTGCGGCCTGCTCGTTCTTGCAGGTGGTTACGAAACAAGGCAATATCCAGATGCGAAATACCTCTAGACGACAGAGAGTCCCCCTTACGGGGAGGGAGAGGGGTGGGGGCGTAGTGAGATTGCATTTGGAATGGAGCAGCCGTCGCAGTACGATAGTGTATGGAAAGCGAGAATCGAATCGAGGGCTTCGCGCGACTCGGCCTTTCGTACACACTCGACCGTTCCACACATTTCGATGACATTTTTGTTCCTTTATGCTTTATATTTATTTCTACCTTTCCTCTTCTTTGTTTCCGCATCTTTGTTGCTTTCTTTTTTTTAACAGCGGGGATGTTTAGGGGTTAGCAGTGTACGCCGCCGTTGTGTTCCCCACGGACCATGCGGACGATCCCTTGCCTTCGACCCACGCTTCTCCTCAGCCCAATGGCTACATGATATTAAGTAAATGAAAATAAGTAAATAACTAAATAAGTAAGAAAGAAAGAAAGAAAGAAAGAAAGAAAGAAAGAAAGAAAGAAAGAAAGAAAGAAAGAAAGAAAGAAAGTTGTGACATAGCCGCGGCGCGGTGAAAAATCAAAGAAATTTATAGGAAATCACTAGGGAAACACCGGAGAACGAAAGCTCCGCTGTTTCAGCAGATTTCACACTGGGGGGCACTGCGTTCTACTTTTATCCTTTTCTCCTTTCTTTCTTTTTTGGCTAGTCAATCATCGCAAGAACTAGAAATATTGGCGGCACCGACGCGTCGTGCCCGCCTAGTCGTACAAGCCTCCTCAGCTTCTGCAGGTAGTTTTGGCATCGTAGTGAATATACTAAACGCTGCGAAAGATTCGTCCCCGATGCGATCACAATTTAGAGTTTCTGGGATGGGTGCGCTTTGCTTGGCGATAATCCCGATCGAGGATACTCCCTTGGATACTCAGCAAGCCATGGACTAAGGAGACGCCGAAAGCTTTGTTTCCTTAGTAGTATACGTTCAAAGACGCAGTTGTTGCCGTGAGAACATATGTTCGTTGTTCCGTAAACATAATGTCGCATGAACACACAGGCAGTCCCCGGGAACTGCTGGCTCTTGAGCGTTTCATGATAAAAAATTTCTCTCTCTCCCTCTCTCTCCACACACACACACACACACACACACACACACACACGCACCACACACACACAAAGGAGATGGGAGGCGGTACGCCCCATTGCTGCAACTCCGGGTTAATTTTGACTCACTGGGCTTCTTCAATGTGTACCTAAATCTAAGAAAACGGTTGCGCTTACATGTATGGCTTATCGAGATGGGCCACCGCGACCTGGTGTCGAATCTGCGTTCCGTCCGTTATCAGCACCGTACCCGCTAATCTAGCACGGTGGGTGCGTTCCATGTCCAGCACGCATTCCTGACGAAGTGCAATGTCGTGAGACGCCAAGACGACGTGTTGACGATAGAACGATCGAGCGACAGAACGGACCAAGTAACTATAAAGAAAACAAGACAAATGTTTGAAGGAAGGCTAGGAACCGGCTTGGCGTATTCAAGAAACACGGGGGGCGTGTCGCTGAAGGTTGGTGGCGTGACGAGCGAGCGTTGGACAAGGGGAAGGCGGCAGGGCGTGGACCGATGGACTCCGCCGAACAATGGACCCGTGGGCAGGGAAGAGAGGGCTCGGACACCGAGGTTCATAGGGAGAAGAAGGCGACAGCGGTGCGACGCCCCCGACGTCTCGCGCTGCGCGTTCTCAACCATCTCTGACGCATCGTCTCACGGAGAAGGAGGTTCCGGCAAGGTGCTTGCGTGCTCGACTAAGCACGCCACGGTTGCTTCCTTCACTTTAAGTGCATCAAAAGAGAAGACAAGAGGCCTGCGGGAAGGAACTCTCTCGTCTAATGCCGGACGGCTCCTCTCCGCATCTGCCTACGCCCAGAGTCCCTGGTAGGCGTAGTAAGGGGGCGAGAACCGACGGTCGTGGTTTTTCTGTTGCTGCGAAGGTGCGAATGCCGGGGGCGGGGGGCGGCATTCTCACATCAATCTATTCTTCAGACGTCTTTTTCTGTTTGCCTCAACAAAGAAGTTTACATTCACATAATACAAGTATAGTTCGATTATGTTTTAGTACTACTACGAAGCCAACCTACAACACCGGTATTCAAAGAGTCCGATGTACGTGATGGCGTCTGCTTAGTAACGAGTTACTCCTACAAATGATGATTGACTTGCATCCCCAATTTTGGACGGCCAGCATTATTTGGCTTAATCGTTTTAATCGTGTATTAATATCGTCTGTTACACTTCGGAGGCCGTGGTTAGTCTACTGCAGTCTCGCATCCTGGATATTTCTTCTTATTTAATTTTTCCGCGTTCAGACTGTTGTATTTATAATGTACTGTAATGTGCGCCTATAACGACTCCCGCTCTATAAGACTCTAAGATGGACGACTGGCAGCATTAGTTATGCAAGAAGCGATGAGTAAGGCCCAAAGGCGAAGGACAAAAGAGGGAGAGGGGGCAAACACACATGTGCGCCTGTCCGTGTATGTGTGTGTGTGCGTGTGTGTATGTGTTTTTTCATCATCCTCGTGCCTTACACATCGAATTATCAGACCCATACGTCTACCTTCCCCTCCGCCCACCTTTATACTAAACGTCTCTTGCTAACAAACACTCACCGTTTATTACTTTAATCCACATTGCCGGGGTGTTCAAACGAAGCCTGCCTTCCACGGTTCTTCTTGGCTAAATATCCTGACATGCCATCACAATGTTCTGAGAAGTTACTGGACTTTCTCCCTTTTGCAGCAGACAATCCCCTCCTCCTGCCCGCAACCGGACGCTGGCATACAGCGACGCCTTGTGACACGCCTAGTCTGACCATAATGCGTTACAAACACGTTTCGTGCACCGAGAGGGTGTTTGTCGCAAAAGAAAAATTAAAGAAGAGATGATTAAGAATACAACGTGTTCCCCATTCTGTAGCTTCCCAAAATCTACACAAGAAATGAAGCAGGACGCTTATGATTGCTGCAAGTATGCTTCCGTGTTTGTATGGTTGAGCTTCGCTCTTCCAGGTGGCGCTATACACCCTCGCCGGACGCGTTTACGTCAGCGATATTTTAGCAATAAGCAAATTGTAACAATATTCGCAGAAAAACTAAAGCCAAGAATTTGTACCGGAAGTGAATTGTTCTGATATAGTTCAAAGAAGGGAATAATAATTAGAAACACGGACATGAAGGAAAGCGGTGGTTGTGCTGCAACATGCGGTTTTAGCGAATCACCAGTTGTGGGTAAAACACGTTACCTCCAGTCCAGCTCGAGCGGCTGGTTGGTGCAGCTGGTGAGCGCCACGTCGGCCGGGTCGTTGCCTCCAGATCTCGCCCGGTAGGCAGGGTAGAGGGGGTCCCCCGGGTAGCCGGTCTCGGTGAACACGCCGTACCGGTAGTGCGCCCACTCCCGCACGAACACACGGTCTGCGAGAAACCACGAGGCGAGAGCGTCAAGTGGAGAACAGCAAGATATTTCTGCTGGAGAGCTCATCGCGTTGAGAAATTGACGAACTATATATAAGGCTAGGTGATATTGGGTATGTTGTTATTTCTAATACGAAGTTTATTTTACCTACTCTTACTCATCATCCAAACAAGAAAAGAAGCTCAGGGGAAGATGGATGCTTGAATCGATGAACAGATCGCAAAATACGATTACGAACAGGGAATGTCGCAGGAGCCAACGTTTCGACAAGTGGACTTGTCTTCGTCAAGGCGGCGACTGACGAAGACAAGTCGCCGCCCTGACGAACCCAAGTCCACTTGTCGAAACGTTGGCTCCTGCGACATTCCCTGTTCTAAATCGTACTTTGCCATCTTACTCTTTATGAAACTTAGGTGAAAACTAATCAAGCATAACTTTAGGGCACGGTCATCTTTTTACGTAAACGTACACACTACACTTACCAATGTCTTTATCGTTCTTGAACACGTTCTCAGGTATTCGTGCACAATACACATAAATGAAAGCATGCATAGGATACACGCAAGTTAAAAGGGTGACGAAGACCAAAAAAAGGAACGATAGAGACATTAGTAAGTATAGTGTGTACATCTACCTAAGTAGGTGACCGTCGTCTAGTGTGTAGTGTAGCGTGTATATCTACCTAAAAAGGTGTCACCATCGCGGCAACTCACCGGGCGGGCCGTACTTGCTGGCCGCGGGGCCGCCTTCTTCCAGAAGGGCGAGGAAGCCCGCGCTGATGGCGAGCCTTTTTGCGGGTTGTCCGCAGCCGGCGTGCTGCACGGTGAACGGGTTGTCGCCGAAGGGTCCTCCCTGGGGCTCCAGCCGCAGGTCGGCGTCCCGGTGCAGTTGCCATCCGGCGCGGGTCACCGCGGGAGTCGGGGCTCGCGCCCAGGTCTCCTTGGGACCCCACGACTTGGGCACCAGAACGATCACTTCCTCCAGAAAGGCCCGGTTCCGCGTCGACTGGAACAGGCTGATGGAGGCGTTCCGGAGAAGCGCCTGCGTACGACGACCATAGAAAAAAAAAGGATAATTTAATTGAAGGGGAATGTGCAGACGTACAGTATTCAGAGCCGCAGAGCGCCCTCTCCAAGAATTCATTTGTCACTAGCACCTGGTGGATTTTCCCCGATATGTCGTCCATATTACCGACTTTGTTATCTAAAGACAGCCGAACGTAGCCTCGCTTGCCAATTCGTGTTTGTTTTCCTTGCATCGCAATTCGCATCATCTATGTACCATTGTTGTATTAGTTCTTGTTGTGTTTTTATTGTTTTGTTGCCGGAACGACGTTAGGGTTCGTTCTTTCCTTCTTTTTTTGTGCGTGTGTGTATGTGTAACAAGTAGAGGAAAGAAAATTCACTGGGTATTTAGCGATTAATCGGTAAAAACACCGTCGTATTACCTTTCATTACTCAAATTAGATTCCACTACCCTCACAGTGACACAAGCTAACGTTCAGCGGCAGTCAGCCAACGTTAGCCATTGCTCGTACTTGATGCGTAAATCTGGTGGGATCGACGCAGTCCATGGTTCTAGACAAACGAGAAATCCCCTTCAGACAAAAAAGCGAAATCAAGGCACGAAGCTCTCTTTATTTCCTTTAAAGTAGTGTGCTTAGGATAAACGAACATTATGAGGGATGCCTGCTGCTTCTTCCATTTCCCACAAAGAGTACGTATAGCAAAGACACTCAGCCTCAAAACACGTGAACTGGTGGATACCAGGACAGAAAGAGCGGACGGCAATTACTGGCAAGCCGTCAAACAAAAAAGATGAAATATGTTTAAGGTCCGCACATGAAGTTTCTAACGGAGCAGTCCTGGGAAAATACAACCGAGTCGAACAGCGAATGCTTTTACCGAAAGATGACATGCATAATGAAGTAATCATTTACCTCAGGGCGATATTGCGATAACTGCCAAGCGTAATTGTTTACGGCGACTCGTACAACGAAGTAACCTAGAGATATCCAACACTTAACAACAACAACAACAACAACAACAACAACAACAACAACAACAACAACAACAACAACAACAACAACAACAATAATAATAATAATAATAATAATAATAATAATAATAATAATAATAATAATAATAATAATAATTGTGGTTCGGTTAAGGAAAGAACGCTCTTCTCTGCAGCCCTTCTCGGGAGTACGGCTCAGCATCCGTGGAACTACGTAAAAAGGAATACCTTCGACTGTCCAATGAATACAAGGTTTTACAATTGTATTTCAATGTTCCCTTACGTCTTAATTTTCAAAGAAGGTTTCGTTATGGCACGGTGATAAAGGAAGCAACAGTTTACAAGCGTGAATGCAACCTCCACATAGTCTATGAAGTCCACTGAGTGTTATTTATTTTATTTGTTTTATTTTGTCTTGCACAATACTGCAGGCAGTTGCCCGTGCAGGAGGGGGTGCAAAAACAAAGAAAACAGCGAAAAGAAAAAAGAAAACATATATGTTTATCACAATTCTGTAACGAACAGGGGTGAAGTACATGGTAACGAATTCCACTCCGCAATTGTTTGCGGAGAGAATGAATTTTTTGCAGTTTGGTTCTTGCGAAGACAGGTTTAACTCGATGACTGCGTTTGTGACGCGAGGCCCGACCGGTATGTTTCTCTAAGTATAGTCTTCAGGTTTGGTTCCTAGTTTACTAAAATAAAGACAAGCTAGGAAAATTCAAACGTGCTTTTTTTCTTATTTGGGCGCCAGTGGTTCAAGTTATAGACAACTGTAGCATCTCCTAAGGTGAGTCTAGACGTCTGAAACGTTTACAAACATAGCGGACGGCTAATCTTTGCTATTTTTTTCTAATTTTTCTGTGTTTGCGAGAGGACCCCAAACAGTGCCGCCGTATTTCATCTTGACTTCACACACCGATTTCTGGTGCGTACGAAGAGGCACGCGGCGTGTTCCGGCTGCGCAAGGAGTTCATGCCATTTGCGCTTGCCGAGCTAAACTGAAGAATGATTGCGTGCGGCACGTGTTCGCGAGAAGATTGAACAAAACGCGTCTTTTAAATTTGCTTCCGAGAGAATAATGTCGGGCCACTTCCGGGTCTGCTTTCATTTTTTCTCGTTCTTCCCACCACTCTGTTTTCACCGAAGTACCGACTTGAAAAATGGACGCACCGCTTCTTGAGCTGTAGGCAGGGTTGGTATGAGCTGCTGGTTTCCTTAGTTTGTCGGAAGGCTCTGCTGTCGGAGACATGACTGCTATGTGGGTTAGAGAAAGGGAAACCACTAAAGAGTAAGTGAAAAATATAGCTGTAGACCAGCGTTAAAGGTCTATCTTTCACGGCAAGCATAGCGCAAGGAGCAAGGACAGACATGGAAGAGCAAACTTGGTGCTGTACAGCGATGTGTGTTTGTGTTCTTTGTAGCTTGTCCCTGTTTCTTATGCTGATCTTACACTTAACAAAACCTTCCAACATGTCCGAGTATCCAACCTTCATAGTCTCCATTTGTCCCGCCCCGGTGGTCTAGTGGCTACGGCACTCGGCTGCTGATCCGTAGGTCGCGGGATCGAATCCCGGCAGCGGCGGCTGCAATTTCGATGGAGGCGAAATGTTGAGGCCCGTGTGCTGTACGATGTCAGTGCACGTTAAAGAACCCCAGGTGGTCAAAATTTCTGTAGCTCACCACTACGGCGTCTACAATAATTATATGATGGTTTTGGGATGTATAACTCCCGAAATTATTATAGCTTCTTTTCGGCAAGGTGAAAGGGAGGGGCAGCCTTTCTATACATACATACATACATACATACATACATACATACATACATACATACATACGTTTCCCCAGCTGCATGAGTTATCGTATGCAGTAAGCAGTAGACCATGCAAGGTAAGACAAACAATGTATTTGGTAAAATTTATTGAATCAGTCAACTAAAAGCAAAAAGTGCCAGACGCATATGCACGACATGGTACACATAGATTACGGCTAGCAAAGTGGGGTATACAGTGAGGAAGAGGGAGAAAGAAAAAGAAAGGGGAACATGGCTGACAGTAAATCTTGGAAGAGCCTTTCCCAAGACAGGCGTACAGGTAATCGAAACCGCAGCATGCAAGAGAGACGGCTTTCGCGACCACCGCGTAGGCGTATGCCCACGTAGACTCCCAAAGTATATGGAGACAGCAGATGAGCATGAACAAGGAAAAAAAAAAAAGAAGGCGCAATCGGCGGTAGAAAAAGAAGAGACGATCACGCAGACCCAGGAATGAATAAGGAAGGTTTACATTCAACGCGAAAGTGCTATTTGGTCCCACCTATACACGTTTAACATCGGCGGGCCTGAAGTCCATTTTTTTTCCTACTCGGGCTAACATCTGACTCCACCGACACCGCTGCTACAGCCGCCTATAGCCATCGCCATATTCTGTATTCTTTTTCTGACTAACCCATCCGTCGGATCGCTCGTAGAAACCCGTGCTTTCACCCTAGCCCGATCCTAAGTAGATGAGATAGCCAGTAGCGTTTCGCCCGTCTCCTCTCTCACTCCCTTCTTTTTCTTTTCTGATAAAAGCAGATAGCGAGGGTGTGCGCCTTATTTATATCTTTAGTGCACGTACCACGGCTCTCGCGCCGTGGTTACGCAGTATGTAGACGTCTGGTAGCCATATACAAGCGGAGTCTATATAGTACGTCTGTCTGAGAGAGTGAGGAAAAAAAGAAAGTCGTCTGCTAGCTGCCTCGGCGCGCCGGGCGCCATCATATATATAGTGTCTGCCCTATAGACTCGCCCGCAAAATGGGGAGGGAGTCGATCTAGCGTAAGTGCCAGGAGCACAGCAACAGAGAGATAACTTTCTTTCGAGGCTCGAGTTTGCAAGCAGTACGGTGTTGCGAACCCGCTAGAGGAGGCGGTTTGTTGACCAAGTCGCTTGCGCTGAAACCTCAGAGATCGCTTCTCCCTTCTCGTGCGCGTGTTCATCTGTCTTCGGTTTTGATCGGGTAAACAGAAGAGCGAGTGCGTTGTACACGTACTTTTGCGCGCGTGTATGTTGTACAGCGCCTATGTACAAAGCCAGTACGACCAGTTTTCCAGATTACGTGGCGGTGGCGTACGTTCCAGCTTTTGTGTGCCCATATACGCAGGTTTGCGTACACAGGGTCGTATACCAAATCACATATGTAGAGTAAGCCTCTTCGGTTGCTGTAGTTGTTGTTGGATCTTAATAGTGAAGGATTACCAAGAACTCGACATGTTCATATCGCTGGTTACCATATATTGTTCGCGGAATTTTGTTAGGATGTATACTTGGATGTATAACGCGATTTTTTGTCATGTTTTATAAGAGCGGAGGTGTTTGGGAGGAGGACATGTCCCGTGGTCGTGGAAGTTGGCTGTCACGCAGAAGGCAAAAGCGGACGCACTTTTGCCCTTGTCTTAACACCCCCATCTTTAACGTCAGCCTGGACCTACTACCCGAACTCTTGCCCTCAGTGCACTGTTACGTGATAATGATAGAGGTAATGACAGCGCAACAAGACAGTGATAGTGAACTTGATACCCTTGGCCCAGCTGCGCTGTTTACTCAAATTTCACGGGCGTCCGAGGTGGGTTTAGTTCTCTTTTTTTTTTCTCCGTATGTCTCTCTATGTTTACATTGTTCTACTACAAGTTCTGATCTTGAGTATGCCATATCTGTAATGTAGAGATTACTATGACATCAAAATATTTTATTATTGATTAGTAAAAAGAAAAGAAAAAGGTACCACCGCTCTACGGATCTATGACGATGGCTACGCGTAAATTCAGAGTTGGAAGTACCGGTGAAGCTTGCACGTAATTGTTAATTTAAAAGCTAATTTAGTTAAAAGGCTCCGGAAAGTTATACTTCTCAGCTACTGCAATGTTTGAGTGTGGACAGTTGAGCGAGGAGGATAATTTCATGGCCGAATGTCGCTCATAGGTCTCGTCTAGACGTCTGGACCTAGTTTCGTAAGCACCCGCAAGGATTCGGTTTCCGAGAAAATCCTCCACAGTTTACTGAACCGCGCGAGTCACTGGATTGCATCTCCAACTTTGGGAATGAATCCGCAACACTAGCCTTTAGGACAAAGAGCAAGAAATGTCGTTCTTTGAAGGCTGTCGCAAAATATGTGCCGTTTTTATTCATATATTTACTGGTTTTACGTGAGGTACTAAAGCTTTAGTGGTACTTCTTTAATATCAGTAGACCGCGTGTATTTCTTGTCGTTTGGTGACCCTTCTGCACTGACTTATGCTTCTGGCCACTTCTTATCTTTTTACTTATGTCTAATTCCGTTCGGAATACAGAACTAACAAGTCCGTGAAGTCGAAATAGAAAAAAGAAAAAGAAAGTCAAGTTTCGGCCACCAAGATTACTAGCCTATTGATGGATGCCTTCGAGGCCACTGAATAAGTATTTCATAAGTTTTGGATGGCGCGCTTTAGCTTTTGCCTGTCTTTTTCATGTAATCTTTGTACAATTGTAGAGATACTTGTTCATTATTCAATATTTGAATGTTCTCTCTTACAATATTTGAATGCCTCCATCAATACGTATTGTCTTCAACAGTGACCGGAATAGAATGAATGAATGAATGAATGAATGAATGAATGAATGAATGAATGAATGAATGAATGAATGAATGAATGAATGAATGAATTCTGATGCTTTACCTGCAAAAACCACGAATACACCTTTGAGCTACGCTATAGTATAGTACTCCCGATTGTTTATTTCCTGTCAATACAATGTTTATCAACACATCAATATATGTTTATCAGGAGTTCTGTTTTTTAAAATTTTTTGACGTGCACAAAAATCTAAACACGCGGTGTGTTCTTGCATTTCGCCATTTTCGAAACACGACCGCAGTGAGCGGAACCGTACCAGCAGCGCAACACAACTATACGCAGCTGAACATCGACAGCGGTTATGTACATGTGTAAATAATCCAGAAAATCGAGTTTGTCGAAAATAAGAGGGGACGGCGTCGCTTTATAACGTGGCCTATTCGTCATACACACGCGCGGCGATCGCAACACGTGGCAGCAATTAAAGCACGGTGCCTACATAGCTGCGAAAGTGAGGCTGCGTTCTCTAATTAGCAGGAGCGACCGGATCGTGCATAATGTATTCCGCGGGGTCAAATGACGGTCGAAGTGTGTCGCGATGAACGACCATATTGAGAAGCGTTCGTGTAATGGTTAATGACTAGGTAATTTGAGCGCCTCCCACTGGCGGCGGTGCTCGGGCCGAAATTTGCGAGCGCTAGAATTACGGAGTCATTAAAGCGTTCCGACGGCGGGGACGTGGCACGTGTAGCTTTTAAACGACAGCTCGCTTCCTGGCTTCTGTGTATTCGCAAGCTTCTACAATGTAAAGTCAGAAACAATGTTCTTTCCTTGCTCTCTCGGTAAGCACGTCTCTCGAACACACACACACACACACACACACACACACACACACACACACACACACACACACACACACACACACACACACGTGTGTGTGTGTGTGTGTGTGTGTGTGTGTGTGTGGCGGGTAAAATGCTGGACTGACGCCTGCCTGCTCACTAAAGCGCATACAGGATGGGCTGACAGGATAAGCTTTCAAACAAACGTTATATGCTGGCTTTGCAGCTACTTATGGCGTAGTTCCTCTAAGACAGAGGGCCCGAGTTTGACTTCCAGCATAGCATGGCAAGAGGCCCGTAGGCAGGAATTTTTTTCGGGGAGGGTCCACTAGCGCAAGGCCTTGACTATTCGAGGAAAGCATTTATTTTCATTATTTATTTAGGGTAAATATAGCTGTATGTACGATAAGCGATTTCTTAAATGTCACGTTATTAACAGGCTTAAATTTTATGCCAATATCATTGCACTTTGTTATCAGCAGTACACCCCCCCTCTCTCCATGCAACCAATACTTTCTGGAGGGGCCCGGGCCTCTAGGGCAGCCCCCCACCCTCCACCCCCATTGGCTACGGGCCTTCATGGCAACAAGTAATTCCCAGGTACCATGATCTAGGAGGAGCTTAGGAAGCCAGAGGCGCTTGAAATTCATCTCTAGTTCACACGGCATGATTTTGAGACTGCTTTTTGTCAGTTATGGCACGCAAAAGGCGCAGAATTGACGTCTCTGTTCATTTTTCCTTTTCGTATAATGTGCCACACTTTCTTTTTCTTTATTGCGGTACGGTATATACATAATCACTGATGGGTAACACACATGTATGTTGCTAGGCCTGTTGTCCCGTATAAGTTGAAGCAATGTTTTCGAGTATATTAGCTCTCGCGTATCCTACGATCAAAGTCGCGGTCGCTACCCACGCGTGCACAGGTACTCTGCTGCCAGAAGTGGTGGTGTGCCCCCTCCTACCCCCTTCCCCTCTTTTGTTTTTTCCTCTTCCACTAGGACGTCCTTCATAATCGTATCGTGAGCTCGGCGCGCAAACCGCAAGAACTCGATCCCATCTTTCACATTCTACGTGCACTAAAAACGTCTCATCGCTGAGGCCGGGAATCATTCCCGCCTGGTACGCAACGTCACCGGCCAACGATGCTTCGAAGAGAACAAGAATTAAAAGACGAAACTACCGCGAAAGCACAAACTATAACACGAGCACGCGTCCTTAAAACCGGCGAGTTCGCGACTAGGGACGTTTTCAGCTGCCGGTTCCGCGCAGTACGCGTTGGTCGCTTCGCCATTAATTTCACTTTCGCACGAATCGAGCCAGAGTCGATGTTACGTATAGAGGAAGAGATCGTCGAAGGGGGCCGAAATAAATGACGCCGATGGTACGAGCCTTCCGATACGCGCTTTTCATTGGGGCCCTCGCGAGTCCATAAATAACGAGCTCGCTAACCAGTCACGCCAGCAGGGCGTGGTTAAGGACCGGACCCATTAATCACTTAACACCTATGTCGCGCTTCCCTTCCGGCGAGGAGTCCGACGAGTGCCTCGCGCTGGTCCGGTGCACTTAAGTCGAAAAGCGAGCGGCCGTTTCCGTTTCTCCTATATACACACACGCAGTTCCTCTCTGCAGTCTGCTGTCGATCCATATACGTCTTTCGCACCGAGGAATGTCGATACCGTCGATTCCGTGAGCCTTAATCGACCGCCGGTTTTTCTTTGATCGAAGACGAGTGTCCAATACCTCACTGGAAACCGCTAAGGAGACGAGAGAGCGGACAGCGGTTTTCGTTGCTGTGCGGCAGCCGGCAGGCATTTACAGAGCAGTGAAGTATGTGTAAGTGGTAACGTGAAGCATTCCTAAAGTAATATGATCTGACGTACCATCCGTCCGTGCCTCTCTATTGTGCGTCAAGGCATTAGAGTTTGTACATGTGTTTCGTGGACATTTGGCGCTTGTATGAGCAAAGAGGCCACGTGTGTTACGTCAAAGTTAAAGAGAACTTGAAGAATAGACCACGCCCTTCCTAAGGATATTTGTTGAACTTCAAGTAATCACCGATGACGCTGTGAATCCTCTTCAGCTATCGCTGTATTCCACCTTTTGTCTTCCTCCATTTGTCTCCCTCCTAACAAACAAGGCAACCGAAAGTGAACACCCCTTTTCGCACAGATTCCGCGGCGCGACCCTATGGGCTCCTTTCTCACGCCACGTTCCCCCCCTCCCCCGCCCTTCCTCCTTTCTGCTTTTCTGTACGCTGCGGACTAGCAGGGTCGTTCGAACTACCTTTCAACGACGTTCTTCCTCCGCGACCCACATCTTGCTCTCTCTCTCATCTTCACCTCCCAATCACTACCTATCCTCTCGCATCACCCTCCTCTCCACTCACGTTTACCGGACACCACGTATCCAACCTGAACCCTTAAGAAGAGTTCCGGTCCTTCGCCATCCGCTGCAGCTGTATCAACGGCAGCGTCCCAAAGCACGACCACACCAACTGCTCCCCGTCTCATCTCCCCCCTTTCCCATTTTCCTCTTCTTCCTCCCGCCTTTTCTTCCCTAACAAAAAGTCAGCCCGGTACCGCGCGTGCCTCGACGGTCCACACACACACGCGGGTCTCTCGGCGAAAGTAAAAGGACGACGCGGAGCTTCGTTAATGACCGTCCGGGCGCCGGCGACAGACGACGGGCTTAATCGGCATCGAGTCACCTCTCCCTCACCCCCACCCACCCCCCGATCTCTCGCCACCAACGCACCACGGCCTCGCTATACCCACCAGCCTTCCTGCCTTTTCGACTCCGGCCCTCTAAGCATGGCGACGGAGGCACAAAAGCGCCGAAGAACACCGGCGGTACGTGTCTGTGTGTGTTTGGCCCGAGGGGGCCGCGAGAGGCTCGAGCCCTGAAAGGAACGCCGGGGCTGGAGCGCCGGCAGCCAGCTGACTTCATTACCGCCGCCCTCTGCTTGCCTTTGAGCGCCGTTGTTGAGGGCTCGCTCCCGCGAGCGGCCCCGGGAGCGAAGATGGGAGCTGCTGCTGCGGGGTCGTTGCGGGCCCATGCGCTGTACGGGAAAACCGACGATGACACGTTCCTCTCTTTTCCCTGTGTACTCTTGTTCGCTCAAGCTGTCCGGTCCCATGCACAAAAGCCCGGACTGTGCTTCAATGTAGTCAAGGTTGCAGCTTGTTCCCTTGACAATAATTGCCGGAGTTCTGCGTGCCATGAGCACCATATAATCATGAGAAACGTCGTGGTGGAGGGATTTGGGAAATTTTGAGCGCCTATGGGGTTCTTTAACGTGCACAAAGATCGCGCGGTACACGGGCCTCTATCACATCGCCTGCATCGAAACGCCACCGCCACGGCCAGGATCGAGCTCAAGTCTTTTGGTTCAGTAGCCGATCCCCGTAACCACTGTACCACCGCGGCTGGACCCGGCGTGTTTCGTTGTTTCAAGTGCCGCGCAAAATCTCCCTCCCTCTGCCCATTCTATTTAAACACGAGCGGCAAGATGAATCCGTGAATTTCGGCGGCTCGCATCCATTGCCATTACCCGACGCTCACCTTCTCTTGTCTATTCACATCCTGCTTTCTTTTGCCTATGCCGCTTATATGTGGTCCATAAAGGGCTGTCGAACATACGCGTCTTTTCATCTCCACAACCTCTTGATAACGTCCTTTACCTGTCAGCTGTCGCCACGAAATAGGGCGGTGAAGAATAAAGGAAATGATGAAGTCGAACTCGAAATGGACAATGCTTTCTGCAGTGCTTATATTGTCACGTGACACACAAGAGACTGTGATAACAGAGACCGCACCGTCAGTAGGCAAGAACTGCTAGCTGAGCAAGATGGCTCCGACTGGGGCGCGCGCTGAGCCAAAAGCAACTTCTTCCTTTTCTTTCTTTGTGTCCATGCTGGCTCGCGCCCGCCGCGCATGTCCCGGTGGCAATATGCTTCAATCACGAAAATGGTAAAATACGAGAATTGACTCGGCTGTGCACAAGGAACACGAGTCAAAACATCCGTGCGTTATTTGTGCGCCGAACGTAACCGACATATTTATTTTCTACTCTATTTCGACGGAGGAGAAATGTCGAGGCCCATGTATACTCTGCGATGTCAGTGTACATTAAAGACCCCCAGGTGGTCGAGATTTTCTAGGCCTTCCTTTACGGCGCCTCACATAACCATATCGTGGTTTTGGGACGTGAAACCCCCAGAAATCAATTTTTTTCTAGCCTTTCATATTTAGCTGAATCGTTAGTGACAAACTCGCATTAACAATACTCGCCGTGGCTAATAAACTGGTCCTGGAAGAATGAAGAGTAAGCACGGTAATCATTAGGCATTCTGCCTATATCAGCAAAATATGATATTCCACCTCTTATTTTTCGTTGTGGTGGCCACGGTCGTCTCCAACAAGATAAGCGAGCGTTCGTGCAAATATGTCGTCATTTACATCCAAATCGTGGAAAACAGGGTTAAGCCATATATTGATTTCATTTTCGACAGTTTCTTTCTTTTTTTTTTTTTCACTTGCGTTATGTCTTGTTTTACTCGTCATGCGCTAGAGAAATGGCTTCATACCGAATGAACGCAGCATGGCACAAGCACAAACTATACACTTTTTCACAGAAGGCTCCCTGGGCGCCGCCATGGCGCCCGCTGGTCTGTGCGAAATATGCGTGACCTCCCACAAAAGTACAGCAGAAGGATATGTTGTTGAGCTAGTTGGTTCATAGCTTGAAGTAATAGTTATGGCGCTAAAACAACGGGACACAGTGTGGCGCCAGTGTGTGTTTCGTCTTCTCTGTGTCCCGTTGTTTTAGCGCCATAACTATTACTACAGCAGAAGGTTGGTAGTGGCAATTTTGGTGACTTCGTAGGTCTTCATTATCAAACAGTGCACACAAGGGAATATTAAGGGAACGTGCCCAGACCAATATGGCGGCGCTCCATGCCTCCTGTGAAAAGGTGTATAGAACACGCTGTGGCAGGTAGGATATTGCGCAACCAAACATCTCAGAGGCACTCGTCAAGTACACGCTGCTTCCCACACATGGTGCTTCTGCGCAGCTGGAGTAAGCTCGAACCCTAACAATCCGTCTTGTTACCTCGCGTAAAAAAACAACGCCCTCCCTCTCTCCCTTTCTTACGCACCATCAGCGTACATTCAAGATGTCGTGTAATTAATGTACGCGCATCTTCTGCGCAGACAACACGAATGTCCGACGGCACCCACAGACGGTACACACGTCTCGTAGCTTTCTCTAAGTAAACACACACGCTCGCTCACATTAAGCACCTCGTCCTGAAAGGACCGCGCATGCGCAGTTCGAGCAAGGGCCGCAATAATGTAAATAAGTAAAAGCGGCACCGTTTGTCTGAAACGGGCCTGCAAACCCGAGGAAAAAAGGGAAGTTAATGCTTTCGGACGGCCGGTAATTGATTAAACTTGTTCATCGCTCTCCCTCTGCCGTCAAAACAGGACTTTATTAACTCAATTCCAGCTCTTCTTTCTTTTCTCTTCTCTTCCAGAGAAAGGAAGCGGGGCTGACAGAATACAGGAAACGGGAACCCTTGAGAAATTATGCAACGTAAAAGGAAAAGGGGGGGAATGGGTGATAACGAAGAAACATTAATAATCCTCAACGAAGAACATCAGAGACTTCTTCCAAAGCTTTCAACGCTTTCGAGACGACGTCGACGTTAATGAGAAACGCCACGTCATGCACGCGCGTACATACGAGAACACATAATCGTGTACGCGCACGCGGGACAACACTTGTACGCACAAACACATTTGAGAGCGTGCAACCGCAAACAAATACTGAGGAAACAACGCCTTGTTCAACCAGCAAGAACGTAACGGAGCAAGAAGTTCCGTACCAGTACGCACTTTTATGAGGAAACGGTGATGCACATCACGCCATGGACGTGCTAACATGAACAGACACTCGCATGCATGTACGAAGCAGCGTGAGTGCATGTACAAACGTATACATTAACATAGGTAGTCATTAAGAGCAATCAATAACCCAACGTAGACGCGCAAATACTGTGCCGATACTCTTTCACAAGAAAAAAATGTTAGCGCACAGGCTAGACCATTCACGTTGAAAAAAGGAGAGTCTGCACAATGTGTACAATTCAGATTATAGGACATAAACATATTGAAGTATGCGTGGTTGCAGAAAACAAACAAACAAAATCATTAGAGTAATATTAAATCCTAACTGCGACTAGTTAGGAGGTAGTGATCGGTTCACGTTATACGCAGAGATCTTTTGTTGAATTTGCATGGAAGCCTGTAACGGCCCTGAGGACTCGAAACTAAACAAAAGAAAACATTAGCAAGAGAACTACTTAGTGTGTTTATTTCAGCCTCATTATAAGCGTATCAAGGTATATGAGTTTGCCTAAAGACAAAAAAAAAAAGAAAAAAGGGAGTTTTGTTGCTACTAACTATAAGAAAGTACCTCTGTCCACGTGGCACTCAGTCATTTTGGCGGTTGGAGTTAAACTTTAACTTCGATCTTGTTTTCGTACCGCTAAACACGCGATCGCTACGGTGGATCACACGCACAAAAGCACATATCCGCACGCCTTTCTACACGAGCGCAACTTACAAGAACGCAACAGCGCATCGGCGAATATGGCGAAGAGAAAACTGCACAAAAATGCGCTGAACGTTTATTGTGTTATTAAGGCTTCCATAATGGCCTGCTTAACCAAGCGTACCACAAGAGCAGCGTTGCATTGCTTTATCAGATTACTGTTCCGAACTGTTTTGTTTTGATTGTCATGAGTTATCTGTTCATCCAGATGAAAATGCACAACCAAAGTATGCTAAAGTGCTTTTACAGCCTGCGCACACTAGGGGACGGCACAAACGAAGCGCTATTATAGCGCTGTGCCTCGATAAGAGTGCCGCTAGGAGAGACAACGCTCTGGGACGGCAGAATTTCCCCGAAAGTTGATGCTATGACTCTGCTACTACCTAACGGATCTGAAAAAAAAAAAATTCTGGAGCACGCGATTCGTTAGCCGACGAGTTCCTTAACTGATTTAACTGATGAATTACTTGTGAAAGTGTTGCAGAGCCAACTTGAAACAACGTCCGATCGTATAGCTGTCCCTCCAATATTGCTATGTTTGATCGATACGCATCAGTTTCTACCCCTTCTCCTGGGATATATGCACATCTGCCCAGTATCCACTGCTTTCTGCTGCACTGTGATCATTATGGCTCACCGATGACCTTTCCGTACTGAAGCAAGGAAGACTGAGAATTTCTAGAGAGGCGCCAGAACACTGAAACAGTCAACGTCGGACTCCCTAGGGCGTGCGGTGCTCACCTCCTCCTTTCTTATTTCTAGCTATTCCCCATTCCCTTACCCCCAGTGCAGGGTAGCAAACCGGACGCTCGTCTAGTTAACCTCCCTGCCTTTCCTCTTCTTTGTCTTCTCTCTCTCCCGTTGACAATATCAGACGGGGTATGGTCCTCACCCACGTGATGAGCAGCGTATATGAGGTCTCTACAGTTGTACCCAGTACTTGTTTGGTCATGTGCCCATACATGATGTTACTAGGATAGCACGCCGCTCCGGCAGTCGGTAATAGTTTAGGTTATGAAAGATGCGCGTTGCAAAAAAAAAAAAAAACGAAAAAAGCAGCGCCGAAATGAAAACAAGACAGCGCATAAAACACAGTTGTGCCTGCCTCTCAAAAAGAGGAAATGAATACGGATGTTCAACCAGGGGAGCGTTTCAAATCCACGAAGACAAATAGGTCTTCGCCGAGCCGGAATTTCCTTGGCCGGAAACACAGCGACACAAGGAAAGATGAGTTGTATATACGCATAAAAACGGACAATATGAAACCGGAAAATAAAGCTAGGAATAAATAATAGCGCATAAAAATTGCGCGAGTGGTGTGCGAGGTTCCCCGTTACTTGTATAACGGAAAGCGGTAAACACCATTTTTTAACGCGTGGGGCAAATAAACGCTCGGCTATGGGCAATGCCATGGCGGCAGCAGCACAGCGAAGTTAGGCGACGTGTGCAAAATGATGGCTCGCATCTGCGCAGGAATAACTCGCGACTGTTCTGACGAGAGGCTTTCCCATCTCCCCCAGATTTGTACATAGTGAAGTAAACTATGACTACCAGCAGCCGAGTGCCATAGCCACTAGACCACCGTGGCGGGGCTGTTGTAGTGCGACTAAGACGCCACGCACTGCCACACATCTACCCATCACAAATGCATATATTGTCTTATAAACATTACGTACATGAACATTCTTCGCCTTGTTTTTCTTAGATGTCCACGCGTAGGTTGGCGCGTTCGCTGTGTTTTGTGTTTCTTTTTGTGGATGCGGTGCCAAGTTGGACTCATTATCATTGTTGCTGCCGCTGTCATCTACAACAATAATACCAATGTAATGCGGGTCATTTCCACATAGTTTTGTTTATTTCATTCAACAAGCGACACACACACACACACACACACACACACACACACACACACACATGCCCCGCCACGGTGGTCTAGTGGTTACGGCACTCGGCTGCAGATCCGAAGGTCGCGGGATCGAATCCCGGCCGCGGCGGCTGCATTTCGATGGAGGCGAAATGTTGAGGCCCGTGTGCTGTGCGATGTCAGTTCACGTTAAAGAACCCCAGGCGGTCGAAATTTCCGGAGACCTCCACTACGGCGTCTCTCATAATCAGAGCTGGTTTTGGGACGTTAAACCCCACAAATCAATCAACACACACACGCGCGCGCGCGCGTCCACTGTTTTGAGCGATGCTAAATACAGAGAGAAGACAGCGGTGCCCAAGGAACGTATTTTTGAAACACACGGAGAAGAAGTCCGCCTTTTATTGCTTTTCCGCTCATTTCTGTCCGGCCAAGGAAATAGTCGGTATATCTAGCTCTTCCTCAGAAGCCATTGGCACAGAAAATTCAGAGACGGCGCCGCGCGCGCCGCGCGTTCATTCATTTTTCAGCGCGCAAAAGCTTGCGCGCAGCGAGTGCGATGATGGCTGCAGAGGAGGCTAGCCCCAAAGAAGAGAGATTCCTCTCCGACTGCGAAACGAAACAAACGACAATAAAACAGAGACTAGCAAGCGCTACGCGCGGGGGATACGAGTGGAAAAGCCATATAGACTACTCGGCCTCGCACATTTGGATGTGTAACTGCGCACTCTCGGTTTCATACTTTAATACATTGAAAAGCAAGAACAAACAAACACACAAACAAACAAACAAACAAACAAACAAACAAACAAACAAACAAACAAACAAACAAACAAACAAACAAACAAACAAACAAACAAACAAACAAACAAAATGATTGGAGCGATGAAATAAAGTCGGCGAAAAAAAGAAATTCTTCACGAAAACTTTCACAGAGTCGTCCTGGCAGGCACACGTATCGTCAAACAGAAGCATACAAAGAGAAATATACAAACAAACGAGAGAAATTATTAAAGAGGCTTCAAGGCGGCGTCGCCCCCATCGTGTATACTTCATACTGAGAGAACCACTCGCTCGTTTATATGTATGCGCATGCGCAAGTACGGCTCCTTGGAGAAAACCCGCATTTTTTTTTCCTTTAGAGCCACGGAAAAGATCTTTCGAGAACCTCACGTTGCTCGTTGGTCCGTTATATACTCAAGCGGGCCTCTTTATTTCATTCCCACCGTTACTCCACTCGGCCGCGTATTGCTGGTAAATATTTAGCATACGCCGGAGGCCCGTGGGCATGTGGGTTTTTAAAAGAAAAAGATAACTTAGAAATAATCAAAAATATGCACGCTGTGCGGTGAAGTAGACGCGCTAGGAGTTTCCGACAGATGGAGCTTGCAGCGCAGTAAGTGACCTGCTGGGAAGAAAGTAAATGTGGGGATCGGAGAAGAGGAGTGGGAGGTGGGGGGGATTGAAGAAGCTTTTAAATATGTGAAGTGCAGTTCATTTCGTTTCTCGTCGGGTGAAAACAAAGTTTTCCCTCGCCTTCGCCTCTCGGAATATATTTACCATTCGCCGGTGCGACGCCTGCAGAGTCGCCACCGGCTCGGGGATTCGCTTTTCGCAGATTCGCTGGGACTCCCATCGTGAGTCATATAAAGCCAAACAAATTTTTCTTATTCTTCGTATAAAGAAACCTAGCCATTGATCTGCGGGAAGAAGCCCCAAATGACACTCGTGGGCGAGATAAATACGTCATTTTTTTTTCTTTCGCAGCTGGACTCGGCGATATGCTTTCGACGCGCTTAGAATTATATAGACCACCCGTTGCGCGCGAGAAATATGCGGAGAATAGAAACGAGGTGGGAGGTTGGCTTGGCTGGGAATAAAAGGAGAAAAAAAGAAAAAAAGCCTCTCCTCCCCAAATCTCGGCTCCGGTCTCGACTGAATAGGCCTTACACATTCCGATATGGCGTATATGTATCGGTTCAGGAGGTCTATACGTGGCGGACTAACTGGGGGTGAATTGAACTATATAAAGAGGAGGATTTTGAGTCGCACAGCGGGACCCACCGGAAAAGGGACGTTGAAAGTGGCCGCGGTATCTAGGACGGTATTCGACCGCTATAGCTGCCGCTTCCCTGTACAGTTCTCGGCATAATACGGAGCCGTATTATAATACGAAGCGAAGGATTTTCGAAAACTGCGATCGTCAGTCAATTCGGCATAGATATAGCGCGTGCACCTTGGTGCGCGCTGGCCTTGTTGGAAAGCCCCCTTTATCATTTATTCCATTTGGGGCGCGTCAGGCAATCGGTTTTCTCCTAAACCCGTTATGATTCGATTCGCCATCAATAAAGCATTCGCGCCAGCGGTGTGGACACCGTAGAAATGGTACAGAGTGCTTCCGTATTGGGAAAGAAAGAAAGAAAGAAAGAAAGAAAGAAAGAAAGAATGAAAGAAAGAAAGAAAGAAAGAAAGAAAGAAAGAAAGAAAGAAAGGAAGAAAGAAAGAAAGAAAGAAAGAAAGAAAGAAAGAAAGAAAGAAAGAAAGAAAGAAAGAAAGAAAGAAAGAAAGAAAGAAAGAAAGAAAGAAAGAAAGAAAGAACAAGTTGGCGGGACTGTTTGATCCTGGCGGCGTAGGTGTGGCGAAAGCGAACGTGTGAGTTCGGAGAGATTGAAGAAAAAACTCCGGAGAGATTGAAGGAACGGGAGAGAAAGAAAGACAGCAGCCAAGCGGGAGTAAGAGTGCGATCGAAATAAAACTAAAGGAAATAACAGACAGGAAGAATGGCTTTCAATCCGTTGCGAAGTGAGCTTTAAAAGCACTCCTGACACCACCTTCCCCAAATCGCGCTTGTGCACCGCATATAGAGGCGCGTCGGCGGCGGCAAAAAAAGCCCGATGCATAAATTGATGCCGCACACGCTTCGTCACTCCTCGGTGCGACTATAGATTAGCATGCGCTCGCAAGAATGCGCGCGCGCGCGCGGGCACACAAACACACACACAGACGCGCGCGGACGCGTGCGTGCGCGAGTGCGATCTACATAGGCGCGTCGCTATGGGGTTACATATACGAAGTGGAACGCGCGCGCTTCGGCATCGTCGGCGGTAGAGTGCGTCGTGGGAGGTGGGGGGGCAATGACGAAGCAAAAAGGAGATTCGCAATAAAACGGGCGATGAAGGATAGACGTCACTGACGGAAAGAAAGGAACCGGATGGGAATGAAGAGAGGGATAAAAGGAAAATAAGAAGCGGGGAAGGAGGAAGAAAGGGGCTTCACTTATTCATCGGCTGCTCGCGTTTGAAACCTGCGAGGTGAGAAAGCGCTTCGGTTAGGGCGCCCGGAGCGACTTCCGTGTCGGCTAGCGTGGATGGATAAAAGGAGAAGTAGGGTGTACCGTATAGCACATACAGTGGAGCGACATACAGCCGCGTTTGAATGCAATGAAAGCATGGCTTCTGTTTAGGGCATTGCTTCCGTGCGTCTCGTTTTTCTTTAAATAGTGTGTGTGTGTGTATGTGTGTGTGTGTGTAGTATTTGCTATTTTGTCTCACAGAGAGGGGGAAAAAAAAAGGAAAATAACGTGGGGTAGCCCGCACCACCGGTACACGAGCTTAAGTCAATTAAAATAAATGAATAGAGGAAGTGTTTTCCCAAGGTCCAATTTAGAGGAAAGATCACAAAAAAAGTTAGGGCTATATAATTTAAACGCGATCAAAAGAACGGAGATAAGAAAAATTCAGCTGATTAAATGTAAAAGTTAGGTCACAAATAATAAGCACTGACGTGCCCCGGATGTTACGGTTTTTTATTAGTGCTGAGTGTCGAGGTAGTGGTTATTGCTGTGCGTGAGTGCGTGCGTGCGTGCGTGCGTGCGTGTGTGTGTGTGTGTGTGTGTGTGTGTGTGCGTGTGTGTGTGTGTGTGTGTGTGTGTGTTTGTGTGTGTGTGTGTGTGTGTGTGTGTGTGTGTGTGTGTGTGTGTGTGTGTGTGTGTGTGTGTGTGTGTGTGTGGCCATGCTGTTTGGAACTTCAACCGATACCTGCGTGGTTAAACAAAACCGTGCAAATATTTCATTCACGGCGAATAAGTCCGAACAGACTTCTAGTGTTTAAGCATGCAGAATGAAGTCCGCCGAAACCAACGTATGTAATATGCAAATCCGCTGCCCAGCGCCGAAACCAACGTATAATATGCAAGGCGTTGCCCAACTCGCAATACCCAGAACGAGAGAAGCAACGTCTTTTGATACAACGCAAGCGCGAAAAATTAAAAACGGACTCCACTAATCATTATTCCCAGGCGTTTTCGCTCCGAAGTACCGAAGTAATAATAATAAAAGAAAATAGAGAAATAAAAGAGATTCCTGTCATATATTGCGTCGCGACAAACATTAACTACAGAAAGAAAAGCCGGCACAAACGGGCAATCGATGGTGACCCACACTGCATCAAGAATGCGTCAGATAAAATACCAATAACCCTTAACAAAAAGTGTATGGACGAAGAACATGTAACAACGCGTACCTTAACGAAAAAAAAAAAAAGCGAGCTTAAGCTGTAAAAGACACACTCCTTGAAATCGTTCGTGGTGTGTTACTACGAGAAAGTGCGTAAGTAAATAAATACTAAAAAATTTTTCTTCCGAAGAGTACTTAAAATCGCGTTTAGACCAACCGACAGCGCGCGCGCACCTCGCGTCGCTTCATTACACTAATTTCTTCTCCGAAACTTTATATATAGGCAAGTCGCGCACGCAAGCGAGACGCCCTTTGTTTTGTGCCTTGATTGAGCCGGCCCCGCTTCGCACGCAAAAGTAAGAAATCTGTGCATGGCGCAGTTATATACGAGGTATGCAGTTGAGAGAGTGTCATTTCCTTGCCCCCCCCCCCCCTCCCCCCTCTTCTCTCTCTCTCTCTCTCTCGGTTCTTTCCCAAGCTCCTTGCTTTCTGTTCTATCAGTTTTTATTTAGAAAAAGAAACACTCCACTTCTTGGAAATCAATTATTAAAACACCATTTTCTTCGCCAAACGTTCCGCCTGCCCGCCCGCCTTGTTTTAAGGACGAACACTTATATTTGTTTGTTTTTTTCATTAATGTTTTTTTTTTGGCTCTCCTATTGTCGTTTGCAATTCACCTTCGGTTATTCGAGGCGCAGCAGTGTTCTCTACGCATGTTTAGCTCACCTTGAAGCCTTTATTTTCTTTTTGTGTAAATATTGAAAATTTTCGCGTGCATTCGATTTCTCTGTCCGGATCGATGCGACAGGCTGCATAAAGTGCATTGGAACAGTGCGAAAGAAATAAGCTCGCAGGGCTCACGAACACGACAATCCAAAACCTGCGCGGGCTGCCTTGCAAAAATGAATTCAGCTTGAAATCTGTAGCGCGGTAATTAGAGTATTCGGAATTCGGTTCGTTAACACACCGCTCGATGCATGTATAATGAGCGGCGCGAAATCGGAACGCTGTAATAGAATAGCTCGTCGCAGAGTTGGGCAACGTAATGCGCGAATGCAAATTTATAACGTGATGCGTTGGTTTGCGCGGTTCGTATTTCGTCAGCTTTGTACCTCCGCACTGTTCGTCGAAAATCACGTCGTGTGAAAAATTGCGTTATTTCCTACTCTCATCAAAAACGACTCCCAACACGCCGGGCGTATATGATGAATGCCTTGTCAATTCGTTTACAATATTAGCTTTCCCAAAATTGCATATGGGAACAACGTCTTCAAGAATCGATGGCCTTTGGGGAACCAAAAACGCCTTTTTGTGCTTTTTGGAGGCGATTGGTTCGCGTGAGCGCCTTTTAAATGTCGTGATGCAAAGCGCGCGCCGGCGCAGCTGTTAAGGCGTGTTCAACCGCTCCTTTTTGTCCTGTATGGCCCCTGTTTGTCCCCAATCGCAGCCAAACAGGCGCTTCTTAGGTCAACACCCCCGCACATGCATTAATTCCGCTTCTTTCCCTTTACATATGCTCCAAGGTCACTCCATGTCGTTATCTGCAAATGAAGCTATCAGTGCCGCCTTCCCGTTAGGGCTGGTGGTGGTGTTTAGATACATTTACGTATGTTCCTAGTCAGCAATTCCGTACAGTGCAGTGAAGCCTGCTAGGACCTCAGTTCGCCCAATAGTATAACGAAAGCTGGCTCTGTCTAACAGCGCGGGAAGGATAGTTTGCTCACTGTGAACGATGCTAATGGATCCGTTGCGTCTGGGACGTGTTGTATGACGTGGTGGAGAGCAAAGCACAACCAGAGGTGTACAAATGATAGGGCTCCTTTATTTGATGGTTGTCCGAGGCGGTTTACGGGACTACTCCGACGCACAGCGCATTGCTTCAACCAACTGAAGGCTGAAGCAATGGGACGGCGCTTTATTTCAGCATTATGAGCTGCGGAAGGTTGCAATCCGCATACACTGCTCTAGTGTAGGAGCAGTAGCGGCCGACACTTGGTGTTTTTGGGTAACGTACTGGCAATGGGCCCACGTTAGGTGTGACGCAAACTGAGCGAGTTGATAAGGGTTCATTATGCAAGTGAGCTGCGCTCTGACATGGACACAAGAGTGGAGGAGCTAGTGTTGTCTATTTCCCTGCTCTTGCATTCATGACAACACGCCTTCACGTTGGGTAACAGACTGATGCACCTGTTACTCAAAGCACTCAGTTGGGCTAGTTGGTATTGCCTTACACCAATGCGCTTCGATGTTGCGCTTCGAGGTCGCGCATGAAGAAGAAGACTGGACACACGAAACGCAAATTTCAGCTTGCTTATTCGCAAATTAACGCAGCATCACTTAACTACTAGTATACTTTCATTACACTGGTGCTGCCCTTATTCCTGAATAAACAAATTGAAGGTTGAGTTATGTGTGGGCCGCTCTTCTTCGTGCGCGTCCTCTAAGTACATTCCCATCGGTGTAACGCATCTGTTACGCCATACCATATCTAGGTGTAATCTTAGCAGGAATACTGAAAGCAAGTGCAAAATTTGTATATGAACTCTGGCGATCATTTAAGAATGACGAGTAAAAAATGGCACACATACATTTTGAAGCCTGTGCAGCGTGGTATCATTTTGTTTAGATTCCAAAGTGTCTGACAATTCCGGACCGCACATCTTGGACGTTATAAAGACATCATCACAGTGAAAGAACTTTTGCCGACGCCTTGTAGTTACATGCCTAACAGCACGATGCTGCAACTAATAAAAAAAGACAAACAAAAAAGGATTATGGGTGCATTTAATTCTGGCTTTGCCTCGTATGACAGACAGAGTGAAAGCGACGAAGAGAGCCAGCACCGAGTTATGCATTTACATCTTAAACACCGAAGCCAAGACATTGGTTCGTAGAAGCAAGCATAGTAGTGAATTTACAGTGCACTCCGGTACTTATTAGTATACCTCGTTGGGTTTGAAAAGTGTTCTTGTTGTCATATAAATAGAACAGCATTATCAGGTGTATATCGGTATCCCATTTGTTAACAGCTTGTCGCTTCTACGCTCCAGCGCCGTACTCGCTAACCCACTTCACCTAACCTTTGCCAACGATGTTTTCCTAACTAGTTTGCTTCGTTCATTATGCGGTGTTTAACGTCAGCCAGACACCCTGCAAGGATGGCTGGAGGTAGACCCTAGTTTAGCATTGCTAAACTACACACTAGAATCCGTATACACTAAACTGTTTTCATTGTAATCCGCATGCACGGGGAACGATAAACAAAACCTGTGTTTGCGATGTATTATAGCAGGTAGTGACAAAACATGTCGCATCCAGCAGGGCGTTAAAGCTGTGCTACCGACTGTGCGCTCGGCAAACGGTAAGCGAAGCCCATAAATATACGGTGCGGTCCCAAATCGAAGGTGCTAATCTCTGCCGACATCGGCGCATGCCTCGTTGCCATAGCAACCCGAGAGCGACTCGATTCCTTCGCCCTCTTTCTTCCATGGCAAGTAAACAAGAGACAGATAAGATTAATCGGCGACGGCCCCTTGGCCTCTCTTCAGCAAACGTGAAACATCGAGGCTGATAAGCGGTGGTGGAGAAGCCCCAACAGCAAATAATAACAAAATAGAGGTAGCCGGAAAGGGAATGCGAAGGTAAGTACAGGCGATAGAACAAAACGGCGCCGATTTGATGCCGCTTTCCCGCGCTTTCTGTCCCAGAGATTTCCTTCTTACACGCATCCCCGATTCTGCTTCTTTGCCCATCCGTATTTTTTCGTGTATTTGCTAAAGCACGGCGCATTCGGTGGCATGCTGCCGTGCGCGTGAGCTCGCGCCAGGACAAATGGTATTGACACAAAGCCCCTACCGCGCCAGCCTTCTCTTCCCGTTTCCCCAAGGCGCAGGACGCATACACGATTCCCATTGGAACAAAGGACGCCACGGAGTGCCGAGGCCTAATCGATGGTTTCGTTGGCCAGCACAAGTGCGCCGCGCTATTTCTCTCCTGGCACTAGCCCTCTACGCTTTAGCGTTCCCTCGCGCGTCCACCCACCGTTTGAGCCTCGCGATAAAGGTAAAGACAAATGTAGATACATATATAAAACGGCGAAGCGTTGCTGTGTGGGGGTTTTGGAAGGAAGTGCGTGTGTGTGTGTGTGTGTGGAGGGAGGCGGTATAGCGGTTCCACACTTTTGTTCCGCTCTGGCTCCATTAGAAAAGCGAGCTTCTTTTGCCCCGGTAAGGAAAGCCAGATAAGCGGTAGAGTCCACGTACGCGCCTGGGCAGAGGCGGCTAGATGTGTACTCCAACGGTTGCTCGTAACTCCCGACGCCCACACTTCACTTGGCCGCAATGCCGCTTCACCCCGATACAGCGGTGCCTCCATCCGTTTTGAAGTGTGTGTACCGATCCTCTTTGCAGACAAGCAGACGACACGCTGTCCGTTGCGGTTGTTGGGACGCGGTTTTACTTTTGCTCTCGGTGGCCCCGTGTACAAGCGCTGCAGGGATGGACGATGCGTTCGAACGCTGTTGGTTGCCGCTTCAACCACACACGTATCGTGTAGGGGAACAGACTGTCTGTCATGCGGTGTGGGTGCTCGAACGTAGTTCCCTCCTGTCTGCAACAGCGTGCATAGGCAATACAGGCTTAGCCAACGCATCACGTGGTTTGCTTTGTACCGTTCAGCTGGTCGTCTGCTCCTAGCATTGCGTCTGCTGCTGGGTGTAGCGGAATAGACGAAGTGACAACCTCCGAATCCGCATATGAATTTATTTTTGTTAGGCCTCGGTCCCCTTGCCCATGTGTAGGATAGCAAGCCGGAAGCTGCTTTATGTGTGTGCATTTCCCCTTGCTATAGTCTCTCTCTTCCAAATGTGGCGAAGTTTAAACATATACGAGCGTCCCGCAGTTATTAATAGATCTTTTTCATCGCCTCAAATAATGTAATCGAAGCAGATGTACCGATAAAGGCACGGTCGCAGACCAGCCTGAAGAAAGGTGTCGAGGTGGTACAGCTGTTACTCTGTTCGGCTGATGGTCCGAAGGACACGGGTTCGATTCCGGCCGTGGTGCTTGCATCTCGATGTAAACGAAACGATAGAGACTTCTTCACTGTGCGATATCGGTGCGCCACAAGGTACCCAAGCTGATCGAAATTTCCGCTGCCCTCCCCTACGACGAGCCTCATATCGTGGTTATGACACGTAGAAAGTGAGCGATTATTAGACCAGCTTCAAAGACACCCTACCGATTCTTACGTGCCTCCTAACCTGCTACGTAAACGTATTTACCGTGCCTGAAGGGGAACCCGCGATACATGAAAAACGTACAGCGCGACTAGACCCCAAGTTTGTTCGTGTAAGCAGTACAAAGAAAAAAAAAAAGCCTGATAATGCGCCGTTTTAGCAACGAGCAGAAACGTCAAATTGACCCAGTATCGGCGCCGGTTCGTACACTTTCCGCCGACAAACGATACACACAGCGCGCCGAAGACTACAGGTTCGATAAAAAAAACACCGAGAACAAAACAATTCACCTTGGAGTCATTGCGCAGTGAGTGACCGTTACGAACACTCTTTCGCTCTCGCTCCCTCCTTTGAATGTTTGGCGATAAGCGAAATGACCGCGCAGCGGTCGATGAGCTGTTTCTGTGCTCCTATAGCTCCGCTGTGTAAGAGTCGAGATACGAGCTGCTCGCACTACACTCAACTTGAAACACAACGGAAAGGCGGACACGCGCTGTAACGGCCAGCGGGGGGCCGCAGTAAAGACGGCTATCGTTTCCGTAATGAATGAACTTGGGCTCGATTGATGTCTCGCGGAACGATTAGCAGAGCGCATTTGGAAGCCAGCGTCGTTTTAGTCCGTATCGGGTTTTTTTCTCGGCGTTCGGCCCGAGTCCTTTGGGCAGCGTTGTTCAGCTCCGAGTTCGACACTATTTCTTGCACGCCGGTTTCTTTTGCAGCACCCCTTTTGCTCCTCTCTCATTCTTTTGGGGGAGGGGGAAGGGGAACGTGAGGAAAGTAGAAAGCTTGTCCATGTGACACAGTGCGATAACTCTATACTTCATCTGGCCGCTACAGTTCAGCACTACCAAAGCTACGGGGTGTAAGCAAGCTCCATGTTTGCGCAGCAAAGCATATAGTTCCATATATGATGGCCTTATAATTAGATGGTTAAGACATTTGCGTTTGTTCGGCACGCCTTACGTCATATCTATACGCGATACACTTGTGCTTCCATGTGGCTTGGTTCACCCGAAGCGACTCAGAAGGAACAGCGAGACTGGGTCGCTTCCTTAGATTATCTTGGCTGCTAGCCCAAGCATACATAGCATCTGCCCGTAAGAGCCCAGCGATGCAAAACAAACCTAAGCCAAGATGGCTTGAACGAAGTTGGCCTAATGAGGCCGCCCGGCTTCGCTAATTTGTAAGACTTGACACCACCAGAGCCAAACTGACCGCAACTTTTAGCAACAAAAACAGAACACCCAAGGGGCAGTCGCGGCAGCGAACATGTTAGGACTCCCGGTGGCATCAGGACGTCGTATTTAAGTACTGCTTATTAGGTGTGAATTTTCATTCGCAGCGCTGACTGCATGTGGTGACCACGTGACGTTCAAGTCAGCGGCGAAGCGAGTAGTGGAAGGTTTTTTTTCGCGACGTAGCTAAAAGACAAAAAAAAAAAAAAACTACACGAAAATATGCTTCACTGCAATGCTACGCGTCTGCTTTGCCACGTTACACAGTTGTTCTGCGGCGAAGTAAATTATAAAATAAAAGTTAATATACGCCGTTTATAAGGAGACAGTCGGAGAAATACGGCATCATTCGCGACGTTGCTCAAAGGGAAGGTTGCGTTTGGTCACAATTGTCGGTGGCGGTGTAGGTGTAACCGCAATAGAGCGCCAAACTTTTCTCGTGCAGTCGGTGAGACACGTGGGGTGCCCGCCCGTAACACGCTCTCGTAACACGCGCACGCACTTCGGCGCACGCTCGGCAAAGAATGTGAACATACTCGAGACAGTTTAATCCATCGGATTTACTACAAAAGAAAGAAAGAAAGAAAGAAAGAAAGAAAGAAAGAAAGAAAGAAAGAAAGAAAGAAAGAAGAAAGAAAGAAGAAAGAAAGAAAGAAAGAAGGTAGGTCAGGCACGCACACGCCAAGCTTCGGTTGCCCTTTTTTTCCAGATAGGGCAAGGCCTCCTGATGTATTTTTTTTGAAGATATGACATCAATAACATCACCTATGACGTAACCCGTTACCTTACGTCCTGACGTCGCCATGAGGTACACAAGGTTGCCGCCTTAATAAGCTTCACACTTCGCGAACTTGGTGCTGCACAGCGAATCAACTGCAGTAAATGACCCGAAACGAAGGGCCACCTGCGCAGTGAGCCTCAGATTTGAAGAGGATACATAGGTCGTCTACGATTACCCTGTGCGGAAAACCCTCTGAATGGAAGCTTTACGCAGATATTTCTGGTGCGCAATAGGCGAGCCCGGGCGCCGCATTCTACGGAGGCCGAAGCCGACTTTGTTTGTCATTGATAGTGTGAGAGGATTATTAGTCTTTGTTGCAGCGCACAGAAGTAGCGCAACGAAGAATACTTGCGCGGTAAGCCAAGCGGCGCAAGAAATTTATAGAGAATATCTAATTTGAAACAGCCTTTTTATTGTCTCGTCTGTGTTTTTGCTTTCGCTGTCGCTTTTGGAGTATGCGAATAACTCGCACAAGAAAACGTCTTCTAAAGCGCAAGGGCATTTTGACATTAGCCCTTCTACACCACACAGCTTGCAGCCGCCGATGGTGATCGAACTTGCAACACCGTGCCAATAAGCAGAGCACCGTATAACCACTGAACTACCTTGCCGGATGGCGACAGAGAAAATGATAGTAAATATAAACAAAATCGCCTCAAGCATGCACAGTCTAAAATCCTTCGTTCCTGATTTCAGCCGCCAGCGAAGAAGCGACGTGCCGCTTTTCGGAAGCCACCGATACGTGTTGTACGTCGAAGCGTCAGCCACGCGCAAAACAGGCGCCGATCAGAAGTGAAGACATAAAAAAAAGAAAACAAAAAATCTCGGCGGCGGTGAGCGCTGCGACGCATGCGTCTAGCAAACCGAATTCCTGGTCTCTGCGTCGCGAAAGCTCTCTAGAGCGTGTTGCCGCTGTTTGCGGAGACAAAGCTGTGGGCTCGAGTGACGCATTTGTGCCGCATGTGGCGAAGGCTCGTGCATGTTGAACACGCGTACGCGTTCAGAGAGAGAGAGAGAGAGAGAGAGAGAGAGACGGTGCAAGCAAATTAAAAACAAGCGACATGTGCGCGCGTGTGGGCGTAAGAGAAAGAGAAAGAAAGTTTGTAGCGGACGAGAGGCGAACAACTGTACAGCAGGAGCTGCCACGGGGTCGGACGGGAATGCGGAGTCACCCGGGAAATTTTAATTGCCTCTGCCCCGGCGATTCGTTCGCATTCCTGCATGCGCGAGTCGAGGTCGTGCGTGACACAAAGCCAAGAGAGCGCAGTCGCGTGGGGACGAGAGACAAAACAAAAACAGAGAAAACGGGTTAAGAGGCAGAGAAAAGCGTATAAGGGATAGATAGATAGATAGATAGATAGATAGATAGATAGATAGATAGATAGATAGATAGATAGATAGATAGATAGATAGATAGATAGGTGTCAGTGAAAAATAAATGTAGATAAGGAAACCAAGAGCAAGTGGCTTTGATCTATTGGCATATATACACAAGGCGGAAAGATATCGGCACAGATGACTAAGATAGAGTGGCAGAGAGAAATATGGAGGGCGAAACATAGTTAAGCGATTTATACAAAGGACAGCAGTGATATGAGAAAATGGGCCGTAAGCACTGAATTTTCCACTGAATCCAACGTGTGTGACAAATGATCGGTGTCGACGTAAACAAGCACTATACGTAAGAGACACCGGAAAGGTAAAATAGAAAGAAAACGCTTCTGCTGCGTGTTTGATTTTTAAGTTCATTGTGTCAAGACATTACATCGGCAGCGTAACCGCGTGTTCTTGAACATGAAAGTTTACAACAACTTTACTCTGATGACATATTGTCACTCAAGAAAAAGCCGCTTGTCGTTTATTGAAAAGGCTTGAAAAGGAGCCAGGGGAAACGCAACTAGCAAAGGGAAGAAAATTAATAAAACCGATTCAGGGACGAAAAGGGAAGGGAGGTATAAGAAAGAAATGACTTAGGTTCTAATTTTTTTTAGCGAAGATTACAGTTGGACATGATATATGTAATAACTGGGGTATAGAACAGGAAGTTAAGAATTGGTTTACGAGGAAAGGCAAAGACAATCGAATGGGGCAAAAAACTATCTGTATAACGTGACAAAGCAGGAAACGTAAGACGAATTCGCAGTCATACATGACGAAAACGTGAAATTAGTCACCTTCTCTGCCTGAAAACCGAAACATTCACAGTGTATAGCGGCGTATGAGAGAACTACATATTAGGACGGTTGAGTTATGTCCTGTGCAAGCTGCAGCCGACGGACAGTTAACAGTTTCTTTTAATGACTGTCATTTTACGCTGTCAAACAAGAGCCACTAGATTACACCAAAGAGTCATTACTCACGTGATATACAGTACGATACGAGGTGAGTAAATGCTTCGTGCTGCCCCAATTCTCATCTCACGTGTCCAATACTCTCATTCACACAATTCTGACAATGCGGCGGAATTGGACAGTATCTAGAATAGACCCCCCCACCCCCCTTCCCCGCCCCCCGCTTCCATCCGGCAAGAACGGTTGGATGTCACGCAAGCCATACACTCTTTGCCAGAGTGTACCACCGAATGCGAAAGCATCAGAAATCATCACGAAGATACCCGTTCCGTGCATTTGAGGCTTCCTTTCAGGCGGTGTACCTTGCGCAAGTTTTCCTTCGAACCAGCGCACACCACGTGCAGCTCGAGTTCGAAAGCATTTGCGAGTCGCGGTCACCTGTTTTCACTCCGCATAACAAAGGAGCCATCCGAATTACCCGAGCTGTCCACGCTGTTTGCGTTTCCGTGCCAGAGAAACTCAATACTTCCGCCTCCCCATCAGTCAGAAACAGGAGAACGTAAAGAAGAAGAAGAAAAGCAAAAAGAAATGTTGCATTTCGTCTTCACGTCATTTCGTCGCCGCCGGAGAAGCAGACTCGGAGGGACAAACAGGGATAGGCTTACCGTCAGCGATCTCCCGCGGCCAGATAATGCGATTTTTTTTTTCGCCAAAGAAAGAAATAAATGAAAAAAGAAAATCAACGAAACGAAGATATGAAGAAAGGCAGTCACACAAGAGGGCCCACAAATGAATGGGCCACAGCAATCAGCCACACCGCCATCTGAACGCATAGAGATGAAAAAAAGATAAAAAAGAAGGAATACATGGTGGCGCTCACTCTTGTTGTATCCTGTTTCGCTCCCGTCATGTCACATCACGGACGAGAAAGCCATCCTAAAAGTGATCTCTCCGCTGCCGAACACAGCCACTAGTTCTATACAACAGTGCCGGGCGGTGTGTGGGTGTTTGTGTTATTTTTGCGTGTATTCTATCTGCTCGAGCGGCAGTTCTGTGCAGCCTGTGAAAGCTAAATGTGGGAGGCGAGGGAGGGGGGGTGAATGAACGGTCGATAAAATTCCGTAATGGCCCTTGAGTCGCATGTCGCACACGCTGCTCTTTCGCGGAACGAGATAAGAGAGAGAGAGAGATAAGGGTCGTTTAATTCCGCTCCACAATTTGCCCAGCTCCATACTTCCTTTATCGTCCCGTGTCCATCTCTATCTATCTCCGCATCTTTCTTTCTTTCGTACATCTCGCGTTCTGCGCCCATTTCCCATCAAGGCCTCTCTGCAGCCCGCAAAACATAAAGTTGTATTACCCTGTGCTGCCATCAAATGTGGGAGAAACGGGTACAAAAAGGATAATAATCGGTAGACCAGAGACCCTTTCCGTTGAGCGACAAAATACTATGTGAGTGTGGGGGGCGGGGGGCAGAAAACTGTAAGCTACTTTTCTGTCTTTTTGTCTGCGTGTGCGACTGTAAACTAAAGAAAAAAAGCAGCAGACAGCCCCGAGGCATGACAGCGAAAATGCCGTCGATATCTTTCTCCCTTCCCACTAAAACTAAAAAAAAAAAGTGAAAAGGCAGTAAAAGAGATTGAAATGTACTCAAAGTCGGAAAGGGTGAAGGGACAGCGAAGGCGGAAAGGGAGGGTCTTCACTGCCAAGCTGAGAGCTCTCTCTCTCTCTCTCTTTTAGAGAAATAATTTTCCCAGTATTATGCAGCTTCTTTCTTTCACAAAATATTTAGTACGTTGCTCTTCGCCTGATACATTTACGTAGTCTATGCTCAAGTTCGTCTCTCTATTTCTGTTCAATTCCTCTCTTATTCCACGATGTTTATGCTAGAGCCATCGGAGAAAAGGCGCAAGTAAAACGTGAAACTCGAATCAATGACAGAGCGCGTCAAAAACGCTTTTCACATTAGGCAAGAGGGAGCTCTTAGAACAGAAATGGGGAAAGGGCGCTGTGGCGTACCCTCCTCCATCCTTTCATTCCTCCTTCCATCGCTTACGAGAGATGTCACATTTGCATCGCACTCGATTATGATCGCAATTTTCTGGAGGGGGGTGGGGATGGGGTGGCATAAGAAAAGAGCGAGCGACAGGGACGAGAATAGGGTGTTTCTGGGAACAGAAAGATCAAATCAGAGGGGTAAAGCCAGCAGGGACACGCAAACGTGAAAGCTGAATCGCGTAACGCACTTTTTTAATGCGAGCCAGTGAGTGGGTGGGGGACTGATAAAAAAGGGGGAACACTAGGAGGCTGAAGATGAGGGCGATGAAGATGTGGAAGAGAAATGGAACGCCTAGAGTACAAATACAATAATAGAGGGACAACCCCCTTTCTAAAGCGACGTCTCCGCATTTCGCTACAGAAGTCGAGAGAATGCGATCGTAATCGCATTCATCACACCGAACAGAGGAGCAAAAAAAGCCGTGCGGATGGGGGCAGACCGAATTTACGCCTCTCTTGCTTTCTGCTCTCTATCCCTCCTCCGAGTCTCCGTCTAGTGCCCGCAGAAGCCATCATCACACATTCATCCACTTATTCATTTTTTTACCCTCCTTCTCGGTCTGAGTGTCTGTTCGTTCGCGGTCTCTCGTCAAGTGAGGCCCGCGGAAACCCCTACGTCGTGCGGTCGACAAGCGCGAAACTCTTGCTCCGACGCGTCCGGAACGTGTTTTAAAGGGAGCTTCTCCGCAGCGCCCCGGGGCTAAAGTGTGAAGCACGCTTGAGGGCCAGGCACGCCCCCGTCCGGTCGCGTTTCTCTCTCTCCTCGGCAGAAGCGAGCAAAAATAGAAAGAAAGAAAGAAAGAAAGAAAGAAAGAAAGAAAGAAAGAAAGAAAGAAAGAAAGAAAGAAAGAAAGAAAGAAAGAAAGAAAGAACATATTACGGCGTACTCGAGGACCAATGCTGGGTGAAGACCGCGAAAACGTAGAAGTGAGGAGAATAAACTGAAACAAGCTTTACGCGTAGCACGTCGACGGTAGCCTCTGTGACTCCGTGAGTGTGAAGGAGAACAGTAGAAGAAGGTGAACAGCAGAATTCGTCGGTGGCGTGTGGCTACAGCTTCGACTTCGGCCTCTTGCTGAGCAAGGTGGGGTTGTACGAGAGGACCTTTTGGAGGAGAATCCAATCTGACGGCGCAGAAGCCGTCATAAAGAGGCTTAAGGTTGGCGCGTAAAGCAAGAGAGCGCCGTCCTACTCACTTCCGCCATTTTTTTTTCTTCCCCCTCCTTTTTTTTCCATTTCCGTCGTCATCTTTATTCGCCGCACTTGTTCCGCGCGGATCTTTCCAGTTCCGGATTCTGCTGCAAGACATCGTATTCTTTTCCCTTGTGTTTACTTCTTTCGCGGACTATTGTCTTCACACTGCCGGCGTAATGCTTCCTCCACACTTCGCGGAAAGCGGAGAGAGAGAGAGAGAGAGAGAAAAAAAAACAAGCCAACGAGGCCAAGTGATCACCATGTAACTTCAGGAAAAGCCAGGCTTCTCATTCACAGAAGTCTTTCAGCTTTGGACATCTCTCTTTGTTTATCTTCTTTTTATTTTTGCCGTTAGAATCCGTACACGTGTATCTTGTCCTGTATCGGCCGCCAGCCGGGTGATCCGCTGCAAAATAAAAAGAAAGAAAAAGAAAAGAGAAATAAAGAAGCCCAATTGAGGCCGCCTCGACAGAGATATCGGCTGTGTTCTCCGAAAGAAGCAGCAGTACAGAAGGAAGAAGCATTACACGAACTCGACACGCGTGAATACTTTCCTTGTGTGTGTCAGTGCTCGGAACTATCTTTTCGTGTAATGCACCCTCTCTTGTTGATACACTTGGACTTGTTCTTGAGCAAGCTTCCCTTTGGGCTTGCTATGAGGTTCTTGTACTGGATAAACGGTAAAGAAAAACTCTAAAAAAAGGGAGAGGCCTTCGTTCTGCAGTGGACATAATGGCTGGCTGACATTGACTGATGGTACGGATAAAGAAGAGGAGGAAGAAAACGGAATACGAAATAGAAAGGCAAGAATACACAGACAGACGCAGCCTACATGTTGTTTTTAATCACGGCTTGACGAAGGTGTGTACCTTCTGTTGATTGACGGCTCACACGAATCACACACAGAAGACGACTCAAACAGGAGCTGTGTTCGTAGGTTCTTCTCGTTCGCAAAAAAAAAAAAAAAAACGTTATGTCCGTGGCCACCAAGCATCAATCAGAAGGCGTTGAAGGTTCTTCAACCCTTCATTTGGAGACACCGCAATTCGTGAGGAATACTGAATGAACTCTATTCTGCGCGTGCGTACAGTTTGTGTGTGTGTGTCAGGTGCTAGCGGATTCCTTTAGCACAGAAATTTTGAGCTCGCGGAGTAGAACCCTATATTTTTATTAGTTCGTACTGTTGTTTTTTACAACCTAAACGAAAATTGACAGATTTCTGGGGTTTAACTTCTCAAAATCCCGATTTGATTACGAGAGATGCAGTAGTGGAGGGCCGCCGTAAATTTCGATCACCTGGAATTCTTTAACGTGCACAGACATCACTTAAAAAAGTGCACAATGCAATGGAAATCTGCGATGCCATACACACCATAAATCGCACAACAACTACGTGCGTCAAGGTACACTGGGTATACAAGGACATGCTGCGAACCCTCACAACATTGCTGCCGACCAGGCGGCACACTGCCCTCCTAATCCACATTCCCCATCCATTCCCCTCCCACCTCAACCCCTCACCTCCCTTTGCGCCCGTAAGAATCTTCTCCGGCAGGACACACGTGCTCTTATCCCACCGTGTGTCTGCTCCCTCCCCCGTCACTTTACTAGGGCGGAGGAAGTTGTGCTTAGGAGACTTCGGGCCGGGGTGGCCCTTACACCGGCTATAATCTCTACGTGGAACTGGTGCACCATACCACTTGGTGATACGTGCCCGTATAGTTCTGTTCCCGTGACGGACGCAGATGCACACCATCTCATATGGACATGCATAGGACTCCATCGGGAGCGTTCTCGTCTCCTTAAACAAACGGTCTCCGCTACAGTGCCTCGACCAGTTATGATAGTTGGATACATAACAGATACCACAAAACACTACTTCAGTTCATACACAACACAGGACTTGCAGCACACATTTAACATAACACACCACAAACTATACCTTAAGGGCAAGCCCATTTCGCAATTAAAAAAAGAAAAGAAAGACATCACACAGCGCACGGGCCTCAACATTTCACCTTCATTTTGTAGGCCAGCACCTAGCTGCTATGCTACCACGGCGCATAGAAGTACTAAGCAGTCTCTAAGCTGAACTGTTAAGATGAAAGGCTTCTATGTCTGGCTAAAAACTGTCCTTGACCAACTTCGTATTCCACACGAACTGCACGGGACAAAATATGGTACAAAAAAAAAAAAAGAAAATCACGACACCGAATGAAGCCCATAGCGAACCAAAAGATGACAGCGGTTCAATGACAGGATTTCTGATTACTAAACTTGATCATTGCTTCAATAGTGATGGCAAACTTGATCATTGCTTCAATAGTGATTGCAGCACTCAAAGCCCGACCTACCGCAGGGGCCGAACCCAAGACCTTCCACAGCTCGAACCCAAAACCATGCTCGGATGAAGTGGATCAAGATTGATTATGATAGATTGACGTCGATTAAATGTTAGAGTAAACCAAGAATGACTAAGGTGGGTTAAGGAGGCTGAATCTGTAAATTAAGGTGACCATAGGTGTAACGCTTTAAAATTCACCTATCTTAGGAAGTAGCTAAGGACACCTGGAAAGTTAATTTTGCCCTTGCTGTCCCTTTATTCATTGCGTTATATTTCACTGACGCAGTAGGCGAGCACCGAACCACCCTAGAATTGCTGAGCAAGTCAAACTTCCGGTACAACATCAATAGAAAGAAAACCAGTAACACTTTTCATTGCCTTATTGTTGCCTTCGAAAAATGCGCGTGGAAGACAAGTCGATAACGGGTCGGCTGCGGGGAAGGTTGGATGGAACTCTAGATCTCGATCTTTGCTTGCCAGACGATCCATTCGCTAATTGTGTTTGTTGCACCTTCGCTCCGGGGTGCATCGTATAATACACGAGGAAGCATTAGGCAAATTGGAACGCAATGCGAACTGCCACGCACGTTCGCAGTGTCGTTGTTCCCACAGGGGAAATTTACACCCGGCACGCAAGCAAGTGATTCGCGGACTCGGAACAAAGCAGATAGTTAAAGCTGTAGAAAGCGTAGATGAGGACCCCATAGCGTCTGCATGCTGAAAGCAGAAAGCATCCAGCGAACAACGAATACCGACCACCCTGATTTCCTGAATTTCTGCGATCTTCTACTATCATCATGGCAGGGCTACTTACTAAATCATTGAGTGACTAAGCCAAACGACGTGGACTGGATTCCCGACCAAAGCGGCCGCACTTCCGAGAGGGCGAAATGCGAAACAAACAAACAAACTAACAGACGAGGGAACTCAACACCCGTGTACAGAGATTTGCGCGCATGATAAAAAAAAATCAAATCGCAGTTGGTCGACAATTTCTCGGAGCGCCGCATTACGCCGTGCTTCAAGATCATTGTGCCTATGGCACGTAAAGATTCAGAACTTAATTACATACATTAGTGAAAGCATTAGAAACAGAAGTAAATGCCGCGGTTAAATACTGGACTACGACAGAAAACAGCTTTACTACACGCGAATAAAACTAGAAATTGAATGTCTAAGAAGGTGAGTAAATTTGCAAACGGTTGGGATAAACTTACGTAGCACACCAAGATATAGTTTCGCATCTAAGAGAGCAAAAAGAGCAAGCAAACGAATGAACCTGCTTACGTGAGGCTTCATTGTTAGTTCAAGCCTCAATGCACTCTACAAGTTATCTTAGTAAATGCAGCTAACACTGCCACGCACACCCTCCTATGCGCGCAGTGTAAATAAACGTCGAATCTACAGGAGTAAAAAGGTATTAAGCTTGAATTTCAACGTACTACAGCCGCGACGCGAAATCCTACGCTAAACTTCTTCCATTGTTTTCAGACGCCATAAAAACCCGGAAGCCGCTGCCATGGCGATGCAGCACCTCCAGCTTCGAACGCAACGTCGCTTAGTATAGGAATCAACGAAAAAAAAAAAGAAGGACAAATTAGTGACAACGCTAGGGTTTGTAACCAGACGGGAGGGAAGCAGCTCGGCCGAAGCAACATATTGCTTATTTTGCTGATCCACGCGGATCTCGCTGCGAGCTAGACAGGGTGGCTTGTACGCGATTACGTTACAGAACGGCTACAAGAAAACTGGATGGATCGCATGGAATGTTCAGGAGAGTGAAGCTTAGAAAAAGCAAAGATGGCGTTTAAAGAAAGCGCTGAAAAGCTTTTGCCTTTTTTTGACACTGATCTCTCTCACTGGAAAACTTTTATCCGAATAAAAAAGATCTCTCGGAAGCCAACGGCACGTTGAAACAGGAATTTTGACGTCAGTCGACGTTGCTTTTCACCGCGCTCTCGGCAGTTTCATACGTCTATGGGTGAAAAGACAAATATGTTCTTCGGCGATCGAGATAACTACTACTCCGATGTGGTTAACACAACCAGCTTGCAAAAGAAGCGCGTGACAGATTCCTCCTCCGCTCTTGTATATTGCTTTTTCTCTTTTTTTCTGAGGAACTAGTTTGTGGCGACATGTGTAGCAAAGGTCGTTTGAACGCGACGTAGTAGTTACAACTATTCCCCCAAAAACTTCCACCCCTCAGAACGGCAAGACGCTTGTCACCCCACCAGCAGTGCAGGCTATATAGCGAACCGGATGTCAGCTACTGGTTGACCTTTCTAACAGTATGTATGTATGTATGTATGTATGTATGTATGTATGTATGTATGTATGTATGTATGTATGTATGTATGTATGTATGTATGTATGTATGTATGTATGTATGTATGTATGTATGTATGTATGTATGTATGTATGTATGTATGTATGTATGTATGTATGTATGTAATACTTTGTTGGCAAGCGCATATGTGTAACGTACGGACGCACGCATTTATTGAAGAGTGTATATGTACTCAATTAGGTGTGAATGTACGCTGGGTGTCAAACGTTTAGCAGACATGGCAAACCGCGTATATTTGTGCCATCGTTACCACAGTATGAAACTTATTTCACAGACGCGGTGTTTCTAGGCCAATGGAGAACTTTCCTAGGCTTCAATGCTTGTTGTTTCATTAACTTATACATATTTATATTGAGCACTGCAACATTTCGTTGTTTGGTGCGGCTGTGCCGCCTTGGACATGGCGTCTTCCGCCGATTCATTATGAGAGTACCATATTTTTCTTTCATTCGTCTGTCATCTTCAATGAAGTTCGGATGACCATTAGTTAAAAAAAGGGAGACGATCAACAATAACTCGGCAGAGCGTAGGGAACATTCAGGAAAACTGCTGGAACCGGAAATCTTTCATCGCTAATGCAGAATTAGTGCTACGCAGTCATTAACTATTGGGTTTAGTTTGCAAAATAAGCAAGTGAGCAATTAGAGAAGTGGCAGCCTTTGAAAACATCAGCGAGGGATAAGTTTTTTTATTCTCATGGATCTCGCTAGACATTGGGACTATTGTGACGGACTGACGAACATGATGACTAGCACAGTAAGTACAGGAGTATGACTATTGAATCAGACACAAACTAAGCAAACCAAGCAAGTGGTAACATACTGTGCCAAACGTCCCTACAGCCTCGGTGTGCTCTAGCGTTTTTCTGACAAGGCGCACTTGAATCTGTAAGAAGTATAACATTGCATTAGAGCGACTTGTCAAGCAGAGTACATCTCATATCCGATAGATCTTGACATGAAACAAAGGAAGGACCTGCTTCAATGAAGCTTAATTAGACTGCTAAAATTTTTTCTGACTTTGTATAGTCCCGTTTTCATTCCACGGAGATGTTTGGGACCCCCGTTGAACTATAATGGGAGCTCGCAGATATTCTATAAATACTTTAATTTCATCCTTGACAATTTCCTGGCGCTGTAATCAATGCATACATATGTACCCGACAGGGAACTTGCTCCTTTTCGTCGCGTTTCAAGCGGTACAGACAAAATGTTTAGCGTATGATTTTAAACCTAAATATATCGCCTCTCACGCCACTACTTGTGATCGTAGAAGAACTGTTTGTAAGGCGCCCTGGAAGTCAACAGTAGGTAACAAATCTCCTGACTTCTTGGAGTGTGAAACACCAGTAGTTATCGCATGGTTTGGAGTTACCCTGAATCTATTCCATAAAGCTGACGTGACGAAAGTGTACCGTCAAAGGCGGTGAAAGAGTGCGACATAACGTTTCATATAACCGTCCATATAGTTCTACAGAGCGAGGAGTCTTCCGGCAGATTGCCTTGATTATTGTGTGCCAACGAAAATGAAAATGTAGGAGCACTCGTAGGCTCAATGGTATGGCGTGCCTGTGCCAAGGCGTAAGTACACGGTAGCACGGGAGCAAACACAAACAAACAAACAAACAAACAAACAAACAAACAAACAAACAAACAAACAAACAAACAAACAAACAAACAAACAAATATCAATATGTCGCCATTCTAGCGATGTAGTTCAGATAAAAAATGATAATTAGCAGTATGAAAAATTTGTCACCAGTACAGGACGTGATTTATGGAAGCATGGGCGACCAATACGTGTACAATTTTCAGTGTTGTTGAATGATTCAGTAGGGACTACTGGAGCTGATAATTGCAGTCTCTGCGAGAGGTTCTACGCGTCTCTGAACTAATGCGTTAGCCCTTGGTTAGGCTTACGAGTTGCGTCTTTAACGCAATTGCACTGACAAAACCTCGTGAGGCTGGTGAAACATAAGGATGGGCGTTATACGCAACATTGCCCTCGGGTTCGATAAGACTGGGGAGCGCACAGAAGCCTGTAGCAGTAGTGAAGGAGACAGACAGACAGACAGACAGACAGACAGACAGACAGACAGACAGACAGACAGACAGACAGACAGACAGACAGACAGACAGACAGACCTTGACACAACGAGGAATACACTGTCGTCGGAGCCTGGTGTGAACGTAAGCACTAATGGTTCTGCATTAGAGTAATGCATGCAGGATCGGAAAATACAGGCAGGCGATCGAAGCGTGGCGCAATCTACGACACGCGCTGCGAATGGCAACACGCAAGACAAAGCAGCGGCGGAAGCACTTTTCTCAGACCTCCCACTGACAGAAAAGCCAATGTAATATGCGGACGTAAGCTTATATTCGGGGCAAAAAACAAATAACCATAACCACGTTACGAAGCTAAAAGACAGCGGCATTGACTTTCTGGTTACGCCACTGGAGAATCGAGATGCGACACTGGCATAGTGGTTCACGTTTGGGCCATTAGTGGTATAAATGCTGCGTGTCGCAAGTGCACGCACTGTTAGAAACGATGTCTTCCATCTGATTGCACAAGCATTTTAGCAACGACGTTCGGTTAAATCTATCTGAAATCGCGTTCGGCACATGGCGACGCTAATCTGAACAGGAAAAGAGCTAGAAGCGAATGACAAATTAATAAATGGTGCGATTACGCGTTTTAAAGCACCCTGTCTCAGCATCTTCTTTTTTTTTCTTTTTGATTTCCGTCATCTTCTGTCCTCCAGGACTCGTCGATATATTATAAAAAGCTCTTTTCTGCGCCGCTTGAATTTAATCAGGGGCGCCAAATCGAAGCATTTTCCTTCGTCGCTCGGCCGATTTACTCTGCCTCCGGGCACAAGAGCAACTTTAGCGTCGACGTCTTTTGAGCATCTCGTGTCTTGCAAACTCGATGAATTTAAGAAGGGAGCAAACGCAAGACGATCAAAACATGCCTTTCAGATTACCCACATAGCCTGTGGAACTTCGCGAATCTTGTTTTATATGAGAGGAGGCTCGCCTGGAGCGTGTTATTTTTATAGACGGTCGCGGAAGCCGTGTAGAAGCTGCAGCCGCCGGAGGAAAGTGTTCTCGGGTTCATCTCCTGTATTGCCGCTCTGGTTTGGACGATTGCGAGAGCTACAGTGGTATGCACAGGTGGTACGTAGATGATCTTCATATGTCACGATTAAAGAGATTATCTAGTGACGCATCTTTAAAAGCTTGCCACACCCAGCGATAACAGTTTGGGGCATCACGAGCCTCAAATCGAACATATGACTATGAGGAACGCCATAAAAGGGCGCTCCTTGTCAATTTTTGCTTACGTGGTAGTCCTTGGACCGCACTTAAGTCGAGGTACAGGAGTGTACTTGCACTTCGCCGCGCATAGAAATGCAGTCACCATGTCCGGGAGTCGTACCCGCTCCCTCGAACACATTAGCCGCGCAGCTTAACCACGGCGTTTGCAACGGCACTGAAAAACAAGCTTGGAGAAGGAACGACAGTTGGCCGAGTTGGTCATGGTTAAAAATCTTGATATAGGGCAGCTCGAAGGACAGCTCAAAGGTCTCCGCGCTTTGCGTTTTCAAATAAAGCTATAGTTGCGAGTTCAGCGGTGTGCTAAGTTGTTCGTCTCCTTCGATCTTTGTTGTCGTTTGCTCGACACCTAACTTGGAGGGAAAGTGAACACGAGTGAACGTCGGTAGGCTGCCTTCTTGCAAAGAGCTCTGTTCTTTACTTTTCTTTTTTCTTTCTTAAAAATTAGAACCTTCCACCTCGGAAGTTTTGCAAATAACAAAGATATACGAACGCGTCCCGAAATATTGTCAAAGGTCAGATCTTTTATCCGCGGTATTTTTCGGGCAGGCGTTTATCCATAATTTCGATTTACGGGAGAGGCTGGGGAGAGGATATGAAGTTATTGGTTCGCAGGAATAAGTTCTTTTTCTTTTCGAGGGGGCGAGGGGTAGGGAGATGGGAAGGAGGGGGGGCGGGCGGGCGAGGCGAGTGGAGTGGAGCGCGCTTTTTGTGTGTGTGTGTGTGTGTGTGTGTGTGTGTGTGTGTGCGTGTGTGCGTGTGTGTGTGTGTGTGTGTGTGTATTAGAGGGATGCTGAGGCAGGTGTTTATAGACCTGTGTGAATGTTCCGTATTATTATTTGATATAAAACACACATACACAAAGACACGAAGGGACTGACGACTACCGCCGAGAGGGAGACAACGCCTGCGTACTCCTCCTCACTGAAAAGTGGGGGTGTTAGCTAGACACGGACGCAAGTTGAAGAAAACCCGTGTGGTAGTGTGTAAAAGAAGTTGTCTTATCACAACGCAGGCTAGAGCTTGAAACTATATTTGGAAGGCACGTGTATGCGATGTGCGCGCTGCAATGTTTCTGTTATTTATGAACTGAATCAGCATTTATGATGCCTTTTATCGCGTATCCAAGGAGCGCAAATTCTCGTGGCACTGTAGTGGAAGCCGGCTTGCAGTACAGGATACTGCAGCGTACCCTATTTCAAGCGTGAACACGTTTGTAGTGGTCTGCAGTTCGTCCATACAACGTTTAAAATCTTGAACCAGTGCTCTATTCTTAATCCACTCACGCGCGTACATTCTCGACGTCTACATCGAGTTTTCGAAAACATCATTTACGACATCTCTTTCCGGCCGCAGCCTCCGGCCGCGTTTTGTTTCAGATTAACTCTTAAATATGAACACCCACGCACGCCTTTCCGCTACCGGCATGTGAAAAGCTCTGTTGTTCGAATTAAAACCTTGCGTCGCCGAAACTTCGCAATTGTTCTCTCGTTGTCCTCGTTTTCCTCATACATTTTCTTTTTGCGGCATTAACAGACTCAGACACGCCCGGAGGTGCTCGAATAGCGGGCGACGGGGTCGGAGTTGTTTGCTCAAGAATTTCGGCGGCGAAGTGTTTTCGCAAATGGATAACGAAGTTTTCTTTTTCTAGTGTACAGAAAGGCAGTCGCGCGACGGGCGCGTGGGACATGTTTACGGAGGCGCGTGCGAAATTTAGTCTGCACTGTTTGTGAGCATAATTGCGTTTGCGCGTGTGCGCGGGCTCCGTATGTTGAGCCAGAGAAACCTCTGTGGACTGCGCAGTTATTATTTTTCTGTTTGTGAACTCCTTTTTATTTTGTTGCTTCGTTTCCATTTTCGATCATTAAATAAAATTACGGCGCACGTGACAGTGCTATACGGTGGACTAACGCGGCACACTCTTAGGGATCGGATCGCCTACGCTCCCAAAATGAGACATTTTTGCAGGACTTTAAAATAGACACTAATGTCAAGCAATGAATCAGGTTGGGCTGCTGAATTATTCTTTCAGAACTCCGTTGTCGCTCATCGCACCACCCTGCCGCTGTTATCAGAAGGGAAGGTGAAGGTTCCGCACGTGTTTCTTTCTTTTTGTTAAAAAAAAAGGGGGTCTGTGCTAATATCTCGGCGTGTAACATGTAGGACATAATAGTACACATGTAGTACATAATACCAAAGACGTCTCCCTTGCGATAACGCCTTCGAGGCAACGCAGGTATCCTGCAAATAAATAAATAAATAAATAAATAAATAAATAAATAAATAAATAAATAAATAAATAAAATTGTGACGTCATTGATTTGAATGCGTGTTTTCCTTCTTTTTCGTAATTTAGGCATATTGCCTCAACGATATTTAATGGAAGTAGTTACGTTATAGCTGCGGTCGCTCTAGATGGACAACCTACCTCCTGCACGCCTCTTATTTTGATTATGAACTATGTAGTTCTCAGTAACAGCAGTCTAGGTTTTACGATGTCACAGCAATTTGCGGGTTTACTTCGAAGTGGCACCCCCGTCTGAATTTTCTGCTCCCATGTATTGATGCTTACAGAGCACCTTCTCGCGGCAATAGTGGCGCTTCTTGTATTGCGGAAGTCTAACTTACTAATACGAGAAAAATTGCCATTCCCTGTAGTGTCGATGCGACACAACAGAAATCGACACGACTCGCCATTCTACACGCCACCGCGCGGTAAAAACAATGAAAAAGGTGTACTCTTCACGACTCGGCTCGGCGCAGAAAAACTGGATGTGCCGCAAGGTTTTTCAGAAAACAGTTCGACGAAGTGTCGTGAAAGCACAGCGAAATAAACCTTAACGAAACAGGTCAACATGGAACAGGTATAGCATCTACTTCTGTTGGACTCTGCTCAACGTCACTGACGCTACTCCAAACACAACGAAATGGTGCCTGGCGGAACGCAACACGGTACTCAGATAAAATGGATTCGACTCAGACACACCTTACGAGCCTAGTTGTTTTCCATTCCTTTCCTGTCTCCCTTCACCCCTTCCCCAGTGCAGGGTAGCAAACTGGATATCTTCCTTCCGGTTAACCTCCCTGCCTTCCGCCCATCATCTCTCTCTCTCTCTCTAGGGGCGAAGCTCCTTAGGGCATAGGCTAGTCCGGCGTCGTTGTCGTTGTCATAGCCACCTCTAGGTCTCAGAGAGCTCGCGCGCCGGGAGGCTCGCGCTCGCCCTCGGCGCGTGCCTCCCGGCGCGCGAGCTCTCTCACTCTTCCATCTGCTGTCTTGTGAGAGAGAGAGAGAGAGAGAGAGAGAGCGAAAGGCGCGCGTTGACTATGGAAACGCTCTTTCTTCGATGAACGCTCTACCGGCTCGCAAAGAAAAAAAACGCGCCCTCACCCGCGAAAGACAACGTTGACGCAGGCAGCGTCTTCTAGCGAGTTTCTTGATTGAGAAATACCGACTGCTCGCGCTGGAGAACCGTTCACCGGCCACCCATATATATATATATATATGCTCAGACACACCTTACGAGCCTTGGTGTCTTTTTTCGCTTTTTTTTTTCGAAGAGACACACAGCGATTTACAGTAAACTACGAAGAAAAGCTGATCGGTCGAACTCGACACGACGTAGACTTCAGCCCCTTATGAGTCCAGGTGCTTCTCCGTGCAGTTACCCTGTTGCATTGGTGTAAACGACATGCTGATCCAAAGCTAAGTGCTTACTGAACGTAAAGCACCGAAGCACGTGCTGGTGAGACGAAGCCAAGAGGAGCCTCGGGAGAAGCCAAGCCTCGCGGATGAGCCAAGTCGAGCGGGATCCGCGCCGAGCCGTGCCTTGTAAGAGTGCACGCATGCCTGATTGTTTCCGAGCGGCCGGTCATTAATCCACGCCAAAGCCGAGGCGAAAGTCGCTAGGAAAAGACGCTCTCTCGAGCGGCTCGGCTCGGTGGCGCTAATAGATTTTCATTCGCAGCTGCGTCGCGCGGAGAACCTTCCAGCTGTACAGGAAATCTGGCGCACACACTTCCGTACATGGCTCTGCACGTTGTGTGCCGAGCTTTCAAAAATAATAAAGAAAAGCGAAGTCGCAGAAGAGGCATTGCCACGTATTAAGCTTGTCCTGAGAAGGAAAAAAAAATACGAAAGACCGAACACCAGAGATAGAAGGCGAAAAAAAAAAAAAAATCTTGGAACCAGGACTGCGGAAGGCGTACGCGCGGGACACCTTACAGATTGCTTCGGGCACAAAGACAAAGAAAAAAAAAAGTTAGCTTGTAAGTGCTATATGGCTCGCTTTGACATTCCTTTAAGTATTTACACCCCCGTCAGTTCGTTCTCAAGAGCAAGAAAAAATAAATGAAAAGAAAACGAAAGAACTGCCGTGCGCCTTGTTGAAGGAAATTAATTTCTTAATGAAGACGAGAGCATGAGTAAGTGAGCTCGGAGCCGATCGGCGTGGGACTCCTGAGGATGGACTAACAAGCGATCCCGCCACCCTCTCGCTCCTTCTGCACTAAGACGGAGTCCTTAGGGAGTGTATAGCGTGTGAGTAAAGTAAGGAGTGTGTATTGTAAGGGTGTATCGTAGGGGTGCCTAATGTAGTACAGTAGGTGTGTATAGCACACGGATGTGTAGTGCACAGTTTAAGCGAATAATACAAGTAGCAGTGCGCAGTGCGCACTCCTACTTGTGCGCTTTCTGAGAATCGAAAACTATAACACCCCAAAGGGTGCAAAAGAGAGAGAGAGAAAAAAAAAGAACACGAGATCAGTGTTTGAGCACAGTGAAGCATGCTGTGCAGTGAAGTTCCGCTTGAACGAGTTGTGGAGAGAGGGCGTTGGAGAACTGTCGGGTAGGAAGTGCGAACGTCGGGCCTGAATTTTTCACGCCGACCTCATTAGGCACTTCAGCCGCGAATCACAAGAAGGTACCGCCCAATCGGCGGCAGCCCCGTCTGCACGTCAGCCCGTCTCGCCTCAATCGGTCTGAGGTTCGCGAGATTAAAGGAGTCGGTAGTCGTGCGAGTGCTTTTTCTCGAAGAGGGGAGAAAAAAAAAAGAACAAGAAAGAAAACTCTAACTCGATTAGGAGCAGTACAATTAGGAATGAACCATTAACGATTTCAGAACAACCCTCATTCTCGTTTCCTTTTCTTTTTTTCTTAGCCTCCTCTTTCTTATCCCATTTCGAAAGCTCCCACTCGGTGCTTTCAGCGCAAATTTATACGTGTACCTTTAAGTGTATGTCTATTAGCTAGCCTCTGATCGGCTGGTGAGAAGAATGATGGATGGTGTTTTTCGTGCTTCACGTTGATTAAAGCAATACACTGGCCGTGAGAGACACGTAAGTTTTGAGGGAAGTATGGCGGGTGATTGGGTTAATTTAATCCTTACTGGAGAAATGTGGTTCCTTGTGGGGGAGCGGTGAAGGAGGGATGTCTCTATTAAGAGCGCAGAAAAAGGTTGCTACATGCGCGTCTAAATAGCCCCAGTAAATAGCAAGAAACAAGACAGATATGGAAAAGGTGCAACATTGAAATTATCCCCGTTGCGGCGGCCGCATTTCCATGAAGGCGAAATGCCAGAGGCCCGTCTACTGTGCCATGTCAGTGCTCGTCGAAAAAAATCCAGTTGAAAATTCCGGGGTTCTCCACTACGGCGTATCTCATAATCGCACCCAGGTTCTGGGTCTCAAAAGCCTAGACATTATCGTTAATACTGAAGGTGGGTTTACCCTACGACCAGGTTAGCTTGAACAACATGGCGACCTTCCGTTTGCGTCACAGTTGAGCCTCGAGTAGGATTGCAAAACAAAATGAAAAAAAATGTGGCTTTAGTATGAAAGGGAATTCGGCGAAAATGGCCACACCAGTTCGAACGCTTTTTACGTGAGGGCCACATCATCACCCCACACGACTGCGAGCTCGGCTTTGGATCGGCTTTTGATCGCGAACCTATACCTCCCGGATGTCGCATCACCTCAATCGGCTCGATATTGCGAATATTTGAATCAGGTGCCCTCTCAGTTGTTGCTTGCCATAGCCAATGCGTGCGTCTGAATAGCCCTAGTAACTATCAAGAATAAACACGACAGCCATGGAAAATGTGCAACATATTCGAAGAAGGTGAATTACTTCCAAATCACTGTCACGTTTCCAGCTACGCCGCGCGCCTTGTCTTTTTATTTTCTTCCTTTTTTTTTTTTTTTGCTGTAGTTCGGATTCCTCAGTAACTTCGTTTTAACCTTTCTCGCTTTCTTCCTTTTTACCTTCGTCCTTCTAATTACGTGCGCGCATTCGTTTTTCTGAGGAATATGTAGCTCGACATGCTGTCGCGGAGTGATCTGCGCAACGTGATTTCGTCCGGAAAAGCTGAGAAGCGAGACTTGAGCAGCACGCCGCTAGACGCGCATGGCGTTTTAATTCCAGCGCTTCAAATTAGTGTTCCCTGTCGCCGAGAAGTAACAGGAGGAACAAAAAAAAAAAAGAGCAGTCTGGCTTTCTCGGAACTTGTTCAGCTTTCACGTCTTAAAGGAAGAAATGAAACAAAACGAATAACAATAAAAACACGCTTGAAATACCGAGCAACGCAGCGCCTTAAATGCGTTTTGCATTCAAGGACATAAGCTCTGGACATCTTAGGGGCAGAGCGAGAGAGCCAGAAATGAGCTTTCGAGAGATTAGGATGAAAAAAAGAAGTGATAAAAATTACTGCGACTTGGAAAGTACAAAACTAGGGGAAAAAAAAGCTAGCGAGAGAGTGTAGTTTGGACTGTTTCGCGCTTCTAAGCGATTCTCGTCCACAGATGGCAATTAGGCGCCTTGCCAAGTAGGCGCTTTTTTTTTCTTTTTTTTCGAAACTGCAAACTTGCTGCACGGCGTCAGCGGATATGTGGAAATGAAAAGCAGAGTGGACATGCAAACATCGTAATTAGACAGATTTTTTTTCCCTCAACGCGGAAGCGCCTGGCTTACAACAGGTTTCTTGCTGATTTTATTTATTTTTCCTTGGCTAGTCCTTACGGCTGGCCGACTTTCACGTAGAAAATTGTTGCAGTAGAATCGTGGCAAAGGCCTTGGACACGACTGAATCAGAAAATGGAAGTGCTGATTGGAGGTGGATTAAATACCGAGTTTTCTTTTTCGTCACTATAGTGTAAAAAAGCTCTACGATGCTCTTACAACCTTTAGCAACCTTTAGCAACCTCTAATTACCTTTTTCCTTCTCTATAACCACTGATTTACCCGAAATGCTTGTTGAACCTTAGCACATATGCTCACTCCCATGCTTTAAAGTAATATCCAGTATAAATATTATTGGTGAAGGTGTTTCTCGCGGTGATGCATCGATTATAATGAAGTTTTTTTGGATACGCGTGGTATTAATAAAAGCCGAATCGGTCGTACGTTCCGAAATACTAGATGCATAGACATCCTGTAGGTCCCCACGTCTACTACCTCACCGTAGCAGCATGTGTTATTAATGCCGTGGAGCCAGAGCGTTCTAGGGCTACTTCCAGGGCTCCTACCCAAGAAGACTAGCATAGCCGGTGGAACAGTAGCTTACAACATCAGTTTAATACCGATGTAGAAAATAGTAAGATTCTCTCATTCTTGGTCTGGCTATGCTACCCATTACTTAATGTCTTCAGCAGAGTACGTGTCATACAGTCGTATGATATCTAGGCTTGTCCCTGCATTAGAATCTCTAGGAAACGTCTTCATTAGGACGATTTCTAAAGACAGATGATCCACTAGCAGTCTACACTGCCATCTGGAGACCTCGCTGTAATGACATTACAACTATTAAATTATATTTGCTGTAACTAGTAACGTAATAAATTACTTAACTGTGTAAGTACTCATTACTTTCCTAATTGCTTATTATTTTGACTAAAATATAGCATTCACGCGTCGCTTATAGTATAAAAAATCACGAAAAAGGGATAAAGAAATCAGTACAAATTGCTCTAAGTACTAAACATGACGTGTAGGAACAAGGGAGGTGCACAGAAAAGTCGTCTAGATTTTACGCACGCACGCACGCACGCACGCACGCACACACACACGCACACACACACACACACACACACACACACACGAAGTAACATGATTACTTTCATAAATTAATAGCAATGTAATGTCATTAATTCCCGCCAGCAGTATTTCTTGAACGAATTTGTCCACACTTTACAAAGTCGCAGAAAACTACCTTGTAAGCGACTTAATTACTTTCTAGGAGTAATCTTCCCTCTCTGGACATCTTGTCACTTCCATTAGATCCTAATAATAGCAATATCCTTCTATTTTTGTTTTACACATTCTCCCGGTTGATTTCGCCTAGGTATATATATATTTAGCGAGCATGTGCCGTACTTTCACGTGGCCAGCACATAGACACAAAGAGGACATAGCGGTGAAACGGAATCGAGGAGACAATTTGCGCAATCCGCCTACTTTATTTAGCAGCTCTGCTTCCTACGGTGAGCAGAGCAGGAGATAAATAGAGCAGACGACACACGGCGCTCCTGTCGTCTGTTCCTATCAAGAATCAAGCTGTTGCGTAATCCGCGACGTCTAACTGCGAATCATGGCCAGTAACAACCAAGGCAGACGGTAGATTGCTCCAGTTTGCCAAACACACGAGTTAGCTTAGCACTGTCGTATCGTGGGACCCGCGATTACGTTGTCACTCGCTCTGACGCACCAGGGTCGCCACGTTGGGAAATCGTAGAATTAATGAGTGTTACTACTGCAAAGCGGGAATGGCCCTCTCTGAAACAGGATGAATCAAACAAAGCAAAAAAAAAAAAGAGAGAACTGTGGCCCTCATTTTGATTGTGCGTCAGTGTCGAAACCTCTGCTCTACAAGTCAGCAGTGCATAGAGACGGGCGGAGAGAGCGGGCGGCAATAGCTGTATTTTATAGTTAAACGCAACTTACGCCATGTCAGAGTTTAACGATAAAGATTAGCGACACGATGGCCTCTGGAAGCGGCTACGACTGGTCACTCGTGCGGTAGTGTGCGTACGCACAAGAATTGCGTTGTACTGGGACTTGATGTACAGACGCACGGGGCTAATTGAAAAGAACGTCCCAGTGTTCCAGTGTATAAAAGAGTGGGAAGACAGCAAAAACGAGAGAAAAGGGGGCGGACAAGATAATAGATAACGCTTGCCGTAGCGGATCTGAAGAATCTGTCACGGAGCTTGAGATCGCGCTTTCATCTCCCGGCAGTAGTGGGTTGAAATAAAGAGGAAAGATGAATAGACAAACGAAGACGGGGGGACCGCATATAATTTATCGCTAAGTAGATTTCGCCATCACTCGAAATGAAACTGTATTACTGTAGTACCTTGTACTGGGTGAGGTCGCATTAAATGACTGAAATGACCGAAGCTTTACATATTCAAATCTCCCGGGCCACATGTGTTCCGAGACCTGTGTTACTGCGCGAGTCTGAAGTTTAATTTGTGGTGAATTTTCGCACATCGTGTATGTATGTATGTATGTATGTATGTATGTATGTATGTATGTATGTATGTATGTATGTATGTATGTATGTATGTATGTATGTATGTATGTATGTATGTATGTATGTATGTATGTATGTATGTATGTATGTATGTATGTATGTATGTATGTATGTATGTATGTATGTATGTATGTATGTATGTATGTGGTGTGTGCGTGAGCGTGTTCCTCGAACGTTGAAACCCCACTTGTCAGTCTGAATTCGTATCGAATGTACTCGCCTTCGTCTCTTGTTCTCTGCGTTTCGAGCCTAATTATTGAGTTATTTGAACGAGTAGAGCGTTCCATACATTGCACTCGTTTGGTGGTTGAAGCAGCAGAGAAGAAACAAAGAAGCGTAAAATGAAAAACGTTGCCTCACGGAGGTCCTCATGGCTCTCTGTCCAGGATGAGCGCAGGGAAAACGAGGACAAGAACTCGGTACTCACCTGTAAAGAGAAATAGAAGAAGCATTGAACACTAGTGCAAACAATCGCATCGCGGAAAGAAGATTCACTCCAAACTCGTCATCCTCACGTACACAATGTTGTTTAAGAAACGGCAAGCTCACTTTTTTAAAGGATAAATGACTACACGAGCTCAACACACTCTGTAAGTGTCTACCCGTTCGACCGCCCGGGCGATCGATGGATTATTCATTAATTCATCAATTAATTACTACTGAGACGCAATTCGCTTGCTTATTCTGTTGTACATTTTCTGAGCTATGTAGGAGCAACCCCCCCCCCCCCCTTTTTTTTTTTTCATGGGAACAACTTAAATCCAAGTTTTACTGTCTTGAAGACAGCGCGAGAATTTCGCAGAAAGCTACAAAGAGCTGTAGTACCAGCGGAAGCACATGTGTAGGGCAATGGGCCAGCATAGTCAACTATTTCACCAATATAGTTAGAATCGCCGTGCGCACTGTTTGCACGTTCATTTGTAAAAAAAAAAGAAATAACAGCACAGGAGCTCAGCGAGAACAAAGACAATGTTTGTTGTAAGTAAAATGCACACAACTCCGTGTCTGCTCTATGTCCCGTGGTTATTTTAATTCGCCTTTAGCGACAACCGTACCCGTTCGAGATTGCACCGTTGTGTAGAAGGGCCGGTGGTTTCTGACGACTAAATCGATGATACCGTATTGAACAGGTTGCAGTGCCTTTTCCCGGAGTCACACATACAAAGGTAAACCAACCGGTATAGTTTCTGTAATGGCTCCCAGTTTTCGCGGCGTGGTTGCCGTTCTGTCGTTTCGCAACCCGAGTGCGCAAATTCCTTGTACTACATGGAGTGTTCTACACGCTACACTGTGAGCGTTAGACGTGAAAGGGAAGTTAGGCGAGTTAAGGATTAATGTTGTTCAATGAAACATGTACGAATCGCGAAAAGGTTCAGCGAATGAGTGCGCCCGTAGCGCACGTTCTTTGTACGGCTTAAAAAAAAATGGTCGGGGGCAGTGTACGAACCTGCGTGCACGCAGAAATGACTAGTGTACGTGACGCAACACAGGTCATATTTGCTGGGAAAATATGTGAGCCTAACCCAAACCAAGCATTATTGAGGACCGAGATGAAGAGTAGAGCAGGGGGGGGGGGGAATCGCTTGCGGCGGCTAGTCCTATTTCGTCGCTCTCTCTCTCTCTCTCTCTCCTTCGGCAAACGCTGCCTCTTATCGTCAACTGTACGTGCGGGAACAACAATGCGTCGTTTCATTCGAGTGCGTCAAGCGGGCGAGTGAGACGGTAAAGTCGTAGTGAATGTTAAGCGCGTGCGGTTTAATGATTTCGTCATCGACATCGACATATTCATTCAAAGTGATCAAAATAATAGCAGCCTACAGATCAAAGGCCTTCTTCCACAGTCTTCCAATGTGCTCCTTTCATTAGTGGAGCCGACTGCACGGATGCACGCGCTGTTTAACAGAGTCGGCAACTGGGAGAGTTGCTTCGCATTCATCGTAAAAGCAGCGCTTCAATGACACAAGAACGGAATGAAGACAATACGACGAGAGCTGCTGCTAGTACACGATGCTTTATCCTTGGTCGACTCTCAGCCGATGTCTGATGTCGATGTTTTGAAGCACGTGTCTCCCCGGGCACCTGCCGCTCGGTTTGTGAAAATGGATATGATGATAACGTTAATCCCTATCTGATGTCAACAGCTTCACCTTCTCTCATGGTCCCAGCGTTGGCTAAGGTTGGCTATCGTTGGCCGCTTTCGGAGAAATTTTCGGCGAGTGGTGTTATCGTTGACTAAAGAATGAAGAGGCTTGGCTATAACTGGCTAACGGTGACTGACTCTTACCAACCTTCGGCTAATGCTCGCCATCTCCTGTCGCAATAGCCACACTGCCTTAATACAATCCGGTTCCGATGATAACAAGCCTACGATTTTTTTTATTCCTTTTATTACAGCCTCGTTGCTGACAGCAAGCACTTAGCCGTTCAGCGCGTCACGTCACTTGCCATGATACATATTTTCCTGATCTCTGTCTCCTCCATATAGAACATGTACCGTCAACCAGCGTTTGCTTTCAAATGAATTACTTCCGTAAATACATATATATTTTTCACGCATCAGCTTAATCACTCGCGGCGCACTACTCAGATTCTCCTGAGAATTTCTGTTCACTTTTCGGCTTATGCACAATAGCGCAGCGACTACGCATCGATATTTACTTACAAAATTATCTGAGATTCTTAAAAGCAGCCACGCATCTGTAAACACCGAGGAGCTGATCGGTCGACTGGCTTGTTCTTAGTCTTCAGATTGCCGCATGTGCTGAATAAAAATAAAATAAATAACATTGAACATAGCCTCCTATTTACTATGCACTGAATAAATAAGTTTCAAAATAAATGCGTACTTAATAAAGGAAGAACCTACATAGGAACACACATATGTGACTTTAAGTTTTCCGCACATTAACCACAACCCAACCGCTACGATGCAATCGCGCCGTACTGGCGATCGCGGTGTCGTAGCGCTTTCTCGAACTATAGTCTGCAGTTCTTTTCGAGCGGATACGAGGGAATTATACGAAAGTTTAACCTAGTCATAAAAAAAAAAAAAGGAGACTGTAATAGAACCGGCGAAGAACGGGCCTCCCAGGTCGTTATAAACAGGGCCGAACCTTAATAATTCTTCAGTCGCAAATATCGATCGGCTGTCAGGGTGATTAATCGCTGTTTGGCGACGAAAAGAAAGCGATCGGAGAACGCAAAAGACAAACGGCCGCATTCCTTTGGCGTTCGATGTGGTGGGTGCCCTTAAGTTGTAGTTCTACTACCGACGAAGGGAATGAAGTAGACAAAAGAAAAGACTAGCTAAAGCACTCTTGCGTGTGTGTGTGAGAGAGAGAGAGAAGGAGTAAGAGACCTGCGATGCGTCCACTAAAGCGAAGAACAATGTGTAAAAGCCCGACGAAAAACGCTCAGAGGAAATAAATAACGCTGCGGAGGCACCGACAATACCGGCCAAAGCCAAGAAGCAAGAAATTTGGAGGTAGGTGAACCAAATTTAGTTCATTTCCTTTCTGAGAGAGAAAAGAAAGAAATTCTGCTTCGTGTCGTTCCTAATTGTACGCTTACGTTTACGCCGCTTTTCTGTTATTTTTTCTTTCCCCTTTTTTGCGAGCATACGGTGATCTAAATTAAGGGCGCAATCAATTTTGAATGAAGCTGTTTGCAGTTTGCTGTTCCGTTTATGTCGCTGATTACACACAGCCGCTTTCGCTCTTCTTCAGCTCTTTTAGTGCGACATATACTTTATAAAAAAATTCTTTTCCCTGATGACCCGGTGGGCGAGTCAATGAGCGGAGAGACGTCCGTTTCTATGAACTACCTGCACTCCCAGCATGACCATTCTTCGAGACGTTATTCGTGTTCGTTTTTGTTTTGTGTTTTTTTTTTAGCCACTTTCATATTTTCTTCCTCAAATTTAGTTTTTTCTATTGTCTTCGTGTAGAAATCAATGGGTTCGTTACTTACGGAGGGCCTGAGTAAAAATGAAGCCAAGTCGTAAGAACACAAAAAACAAACAAACAAAAAAGGAAACAAAGGAACCACGCGATCTTGAAAGGGAAAGTTCGTAAGAAGTGAACGCGAAATTCTAGACACCTCTAGGCTGGATAGAAAAAGAGAGCAAGAGAGGCGAATAAATATCAAATACATGAAAAGACCATCCTTCTTTAACAACGTTCTCCATTTATCTATCACGAGCAGCTGCCGCGACGGCATTCGACTACCTCTGTTCAATAATTATCCTATACGTCGAAACGGAAACCGACTTTTGCTTTCGGAGAAAAAAAAAAAGAAATGCGCGAGTATAGTATTTGCGTTTCACGTAGTTTTTTTTTTTTTAAATTATCTTACTTCTCTTCCGTCTTATGGCGTAGGTGAGACACATTTGCTATAACGCGACAAAAAGAATCGACGAGTCACGCGACAGTGTCTAGGTATAACGATAAGATACAAAACTGTAGCGATAAGAACGCAGCTGCGAGAATTAATCGAGGACTAATGACTGTACCGATTGAAGACGACGACTCTGTTAAGCTCTCTCGATGCAATGTTGTTATGGTCTGTTTTATTTCAATCCCGCGATGTCTTGACATCCCTAAGCCCCCTTCAATTCGCTTCATTAGTGGAATTTTGATGAGAGATGTTCTTTCGCTTTTCCTCTTCGCTTCTGCAGGTATGTAAAGTGCTTTGGCGTAAGAATGATGCAGCATGAAGTACACCTTCGAGGATTAAGCTGTAGCTTGCGAAATGTGCTTTATTATTCCAGGGAAGATATTTCTTTTAGACGACCTCGCGTTATAGTGCGTTAATCACGGAACATTTGATTTCTCCGAGGGGAATTGGGAGAAATAATAGTAACCAGCGCTAGCGATTAAATCCGCTTTAATTCACTCGCGGAACGTGACTAACGAGCTCCAAATGGCGGAGATGCGTTCGTTTGCCTTAAACCAGCTTGTCTTAATCACCCAGTAGAAAAGCGTTAATGGCACGACTTAAATGACATTTTGTTCCAGTGTAGCTTGTAGGCACAGTGGTGCGATTACGTAGGTGAATGCGCCCCGTGAAAGGCTGTCATCGCATCCACTATTTGCGCGGTTAGGGAGCGACTCGCCATACTGGTTCGTTTTCCACAAATAGCCGAAAACGTTAAAAACGAAGCCCAACCAGCTCTAAGCAGTTAAATCCACTTGTTATTGTGGTAGTCGCTGGCTGGTTATATAGCGTCGCCAAGTGCTAATAGGTGTGTCCTGCTTAGCTTTAGGAGATGCTCAGGGGAAGATGGATGTTTGAACTGATGAAAAGATCGCAAAATACGATTTAGAACAGGGCATGTCGCAGGAGCCAACGTTTCCACAAGCGGACTTGTCTTCGTCATGCCGACAACAATGATAGATTGGCCAATGGGAGATCAGTAAACGTTCTCCTCTGATTAGCTTTAGGAACTCGGGATTTTTAAAGCACGCATGCAAGAGACAAAAGAATAAAAGAAAACGAAACTTGTGTTTACACGCACATTTTTCTTCAATCTGAAAGGAGCGCTCGAAAGTTGATCGATAAATACAGTCAGACGAAGTTGCAAACTGGCATCTTTAGTACACCGCCTATTCTCACAGAAACAGTATGGTGCTAAATTCTTCGTAAGGCTATAGCGTGGGATTAGGTGAAAGAGCGCAGAAACAGATCCCTTGGCTTCTCGAGCGCAGGTCACGCGCAGTTTTCACTCTTCCCGAGATGTTAGCGCACGAATCGTTAACATAAAGGTTTAATTCAATTCAATTCAATTTTCTCCACTTCGCAAGACGAACGTTAATAGCCACAGAGTCGCCGGCCCCGGGTCCGGGTGCACCGCAAGACGCATCGGCCAATGAGAGATCAGTAAACGTTCTCCACTGCAGTCGGGACTGGGGCCGAGGCGGGAGAAGAAAACTACGACGAGCGAAGCCAAACAGAAGCAGCGAGAGAGATAGGGAAAGAAGGGACGTAAAGTCGTTCGCATCTCCCTGATTTGATGTGCGCTTGGGGGTGTGCCCCGCTGAATAGGGAGAAAAGGGAAAAAAAACCTTGCTTACATTTTGTTCCTCGGCTGCCGCAGAAACCGCATTTTCTGACCTCGACTGCCGCGCGGCTGCAGGAAGTGAACGACGGACGAAGAGGCCATAAAACTTTTTTTCCCTCTTCCCATCTCCCCCTTTTTTTTATTCCTTTCGCTTCCCGAAGCTTTCCCACATGCATCCTGTAATTCGGGAGCCGTTCTAAAGCCTTACGTTTTTTTTTTTCTCCTTCTGTTTCTCTATCTAGTCCTTCGTGCAAAGCAAACAGAGACGAGGAGAAGAACGAGACGCATAAAAGACGACGAGGACGAGTCGAAGAAACAGCAAGAAGCATATTTCTCGGTCAGATAAGAAAAAAAAAAAGGACAAATATCTCTCGCAATACTAGCCTCCCCCGCTACCACGAAAGTGCGCCCCTCCTACAGCCGAGCGAAGCACTCGAAATATTACGCCGGCGAGGAAGGCCTATTTATTGCTGCCATGACATGCCTAGAAATTATCCGTAATACGGCGCGCACGCGTGCTCCAGCCGAACCTTCGCCTTTTGGATCGCAGAGAGAAAGAGAGAGAGAGCTACACGTGTTCTCAATTTTTGATTCTTGGTTCAGTTTTCCTGGCGAGATTGTTTTACCAAGGACGCGTGTATGGCTGTGGCTGAAAAGAATATGCGCTACCGCCTCTCGGGTCGCTTAGGAACGCCGTGATTTTTTTTTTTCCTTTTTTTCGGGAATGCGCGTGTATCTATGCTTGTCGGTGCTTGAAACTAAGGCAGATGATGCGAGTACGAATAAGGAACAAATAAATTACGCGCAGCATACTCGAGTACAGTACGCGACAGGGCTGTCGCCTTGCGGGAACTAGCGTATATTGCGGTAGGGAAAAAAAGAATTGTTTCCGCGTGTAGTATACTTTCAATCGATAGATCAACCTCCAAACCACGCCTTCCCCTGTTTCGCCCCCCGTTTATATTCTTCCCGTCCATCCATTGCTTTTTGTTCCTTGCCACTCGCTTTTTTCTGATGCTGCATAGCCTGTCGCTCCATGCCGCGATTATTAGGCCCGTAAATCTGGGCACATGAAATACGGCCTCGAATAAAAACGAGCCTCCGGATGTGAACAATGCCCCCCTCCCCCCCCCCCTCTCTCTCTCTCTCTCTCTCTCTCTCTCTCTCTCTCTCTCTCTCTCTCTCTCTCTCTCTCTCTATCCTATCTCGCTTTTTACTAAGAGGGAAAGACTGCGCCAAGGCTTTACGATGCTCCCCGGGTAGGCGAGACAGGCAGCAGCAACGAAGGAATGACGACGAGCAGCTCGTGCTCCTATACGTACACTTCGCCTCACTAGCGAGTGTGGCACTGCGAAGAAGCCTGCATACAGCAGACTAACAGGAATCTCCTGTAAGCTGGCTTTCACGCGCCATCACTTATACAGCGTGGTCGAGAGTAACCAATGGCCACTGCGTCGAAGCTCGAGTATGAGAGATGCGTTCCTGAAAGTTCGTATGTGCTTCGAGAATTGAAGAGGGTAAAAGATTGTCGAGTTCGTCTCGCAAGATGATGTACGATTTCAGCCTAAGGTGAGCGGTCTCGGGGCATTACAGGTCAGGTTTGTGGGCCGGAAAAGGCGCACTCGTGGGTTTAATGAGTCCGTTGGAAACGCAACCCGACCGGCTTCACGGTCAAAAAGGGTGAATGGCGTTCCTACTGCCTACCAATAAGTCTACTGTGATTTTTTTTTTACGAGCAGACTACGTTGGCGCCCGCTACGACATGCGTACTGCAGAAAACATATATACCATGTAACAAGAATGTTGTCTGTCCTATCATTATTATCGTAAACGCAGCAGTGAATGGCCATTGATCCAATTGATTAATGCGACACCGAAGACGCCGGTGCCGTAGCCCTTCTCATTCCAACCAAATCGGAAAGGCGCGACTTGCTCGACAAGTGGGAGATTGCCGATCGCCTGGAGATAAAAAATGGCACCGAAGGTAATAGCTTTTCTATACGTGTTTTCTAAACTCCACTCAAAAACGTAAGCGAACAAAACGTTCTGTATACAAAGTTCTAGCCATCCATAAAAGAAAGCCTCGCTGCTCGTTTAAGGCACCCAGTACTGGCTGCCTGCTCGACATAGACGAAAGACAGGCGACTCAGTCTGTCTGCGCACGCGCGCAAAGCTCGGAGAGTGCGACCAGGGGCCTGTCAGCCGGCCACTCAGTCAAGAGAAACGTACCACCGGCCCGGCACCGAAGAGCGAGAGAGAAAGAGAACAGAGTCGTCGGACGGCTGCGCGACCAACTGGCCTCTCCTCTGAGTGACGGGTCTCACGCTATCCTAATGAAATGGTGGCGTGTGTGCCCTCGCAGTTCCCCCCCCTTCCCAGCCTCCCTCGTCGCTCCGCGTGCCCTTGCCTCGGCTGGACGTTGAACGAAAAGAAATGATCTCTCTGTTCATTTCGGCCTCCGGCGCGCTGTACGAAAAGAGCCAGCGCCGCAGCAGCAGTGTCCAGTGGACTACGGCAGGGTTGATTCTCTCTCTCAATCTCATTTTCTCACGTCTCCTGCAGCAACGCACACACGTACAGTGTCACCACTCCTCTCTCATCACCCGGCACACACACACAAGTACGGTATCACCTCTCCTCTTTCGCCACCCAACACACGCGCGTGCTATACCACCGCTACACACTCGAAGAGAGTGGGTGCACTGCAGCCTCACCCGTCTGTCGGCAATCACAACCTGTCGACCGGGTTCCCCTAAACGTTATGGAGCACCCATCTCGCGGGGACGCTTTCGCGGGACTTGTCGTGCCGAGTGGCCGGCAGTGCCAGTAGTAGGTCGCGAGAAGAGTGAGAGGAGAGTTGGAAGATGGACAGCCTTGCGTCGCTGACCGGGGAACGCGCGAACATCGCTCCAGGGTCTTTTACTCCTCGTGATGGAGGGAAGTCAGCTGGAGTGAAACTAAGCAAAAAAAAAAAAAAGAAGAGAAAAAGATGGGAAAGGAAACAGAAATGATGAGAGCGTACGCGCGCGCGCGAGGCGACGGCGTGTGAAACATGGACGCCGGTGACAACTGGCAGTCGCTGCTGCCGAGGATCAAGACACCTCGCCGAGCCTTCGGAAAAGGACGTCGGAAGTACGTCGTGTCGGGCGGAAATGCGCGAATCTTTGATGAGACAGAAGATTAGGAGCAAGACTGCGGCTCTAGGACTTGAAACGTGTACATGGGTCGTTCGTTTATTATTTTCATTTATGCTAACGGGCTAAGAGGAGACGTTTCGTAAGAGGCATGCCTTGCGCGAGTCGCGTTGAATGGCATGGGCGGACAATATGATATAGGAAATAGGTTACAGCTCAATACGTGCATTTAGTGCGGCAGCGCAGTGGGCCCCGGTGTGAAGAATATAACGTCCACGCTTTAGTGGTATGTCAGCTACGCGTGACGTCACATGACGTCATTGCTGACGTCGTCGCCCGCGGCCTGTTGAAAACGGAGATGTGGGGCACAGGTCCTCGGGTAAGGCGCGATATAGGAAGATAAAGTAAGGCAAGATACAAGGAAGTTAACCTCCTGGCAAGATCGGAATAAGATCGGAGTCAGCGTGATTGCAATGAAGTAGGTGATGACTTCTGGCCGCGTTAAGCTATCGTGTACTTGCGTGCTAAAATCACTAGTTAGAACTGGCTGTACTGATAGCATGGTGGCTAATAGTGGCCTAACAGTGGCTATTGCCGGCTACTTTAGATTAACGTGGGCTGATGCCGTCCAGTGTTATACAACGTTGGCTAGTGCTGGCTAACTCTCGGTTAACGTCGGCTCACGTAACGTAACCAGGCAGTTTAAACAGCATTGTTGTTTTCATTTAATCCCACCCTAATTATTAGGTTGTGTACCATTATTGGCTAACCAGTGGGGCTTCATGGCGTCCGGGCTGCTTGGGGTGCCCGAATGGTGTTCCCAAGCTGCGGAGGCGAGGGGAACCGTTCGGTCAGCAGCTTCTCCAGGACACTCACACACCTCCCGGGGCCACAGCAATCGATTGTGGAGGTGATTTTGTGACGAGAGAATAGGAAAACGTTGTATAGCGAAGAAGAGGGAAGATACTGTGTGCAGCACTATTAGGGTCCAGATGCTAGCAGGCCCAACGACAGTAGGGCCAGCGCTGTTGCTCAGCGACGGCGCTCGTGCTTGGAAACTGTGCGGTGGCACGGCCGGTCTGGACGCGCGCGCGAGCGCGCGTCCAGACCGGCCGTGGCGGTGGTTTGAATGTGCTATTGTGCATAGTATAATGGTTTGAACGTTGATGGGCACGTTCACAAAGTGGCCTTTAATACAGAGCTGGCCTCCGCCGCATCACCTCTGCGTCGCCTGCCCAGGGTTGCTGATTCTACAGTTTCACAAAGCGGAATGGCTCACATTTTGTTGTTTGTGTATCGCTTGGTCAGCTAGTTTGTCTCACAAATTATTACTTAGATTTGCCCTAAAAGGCGTCTAGACGTTTCTCCACATAGAGTTGGCTAATTCACTGATTGCGCATTCTGCTTTTCTAGACGCACGGCTTCCCATATTTTCTCGAGTAGAATAGCTACACATTTTATGTAATAGGATTGCCTGTCTTAAGAACTACAGCATGTCAGAAGAAATAGGATCGTGATCGACCTTCACAAGAGACAATGTGTGGACTCTACACAACCACACAGCGCGTCGAAGGCGGGGAAATCGAACAATATATAAAGAAAACGCATGGCCGTTATATTAAGAAAAATGTCAATAAAAAGAAAAGGCTTACATAAAAATGCTACTGAAATGGACATTTGGTTTCGTGAGGACTATCGTAATACGTGGTCAGTGTTGTGATAGAAAATGTTAGCCGAAAGCTTCTGACAATACCACGATAACCAAACAAGATGACATAACACCACTGTCACTATAATGATAATAACAGATGGATTTTACGTGCGAAAATTACGAGATGATTATGAAGCCACGCCCCATAATGGAGCGTTTCAGGGTAATTTTGAACGCGTGGGGGTTCCCCCGTTCACTGCTCACGCAAGAGAAAAAAAAGGAACAATACGAAAATGCATAGACAGATTGCCTTAAGCTACCTTTACGCGCGTTTATTATTATTTTTTTTTACACTGTTTTATCGGACGCACTTGCCCTCGCGCTTATCACCTACACCTTGCTAAGACACGTTATAATGTGCCTCAAACGACCGCCGACCTATACGTAGACTAAGAAAAGCACTTCTACTAGCGGCCATATAATGGACATTATTGCACCAACTCACTGGAGCTAAAGTGTGGGCACAGACTTGCACGTAGGTCGGAAGCTCTCCGGGTGGTCGTTTTCGGAAGAGAACGGGTCACAACATGAGCTCACGGTGGCTCGTTCCTGAACATGCACCAACGTACGAGGCAAGAAAGAAATAATCTACGCACGACGTTTATCACGTTGCCGCCAGCGATCCCTCCCCAGACAAACGCGCCTCTCACACACCTGGACAGAGCACTAATGGCGGAGCACCTGTAGAGTTTTCTGCTCTCTCCGCGCACAGTCTGCTATCTCGTCGTCTGCTGCTTCCCCGCATTCTGCTATCCAGAGAGGCCCACGCAGTACGTCAGGGTTAGAAGAAAGGCTCTCGGCCATAGAAGCGAACACATCCAAACGCTCATCGCTCGCCGAGGAATTGTGGTCTCGTCCTCACCCCATCTGGCCCCTAGTGGTGCAACGGAACCCTTCGGCCACCGGCTCGCTTCGTATATAGTTCACGGAGACGTGAACGAGCGGGAGAAAGTTGGGAGGGGGGAGAGACGACGTGGGTGTGCAAAGAGGAAACTGCGTAGAGCTCCGGGGGCTCGTTGGCGGGCGCAACGTTCATTAGGGCCTTTATGACTGAGACATCAGGTGCTGCTGGCGGGCGCTGCTTGCTGGCCGGCGGTGCGCCCCTGGGCAGCCATTACCGTTACCGGGGGCCGCCCCGCGCGAGAAATCGCGAGACCTCTCCGGAGCGACGGGAAGACCCTCAGAAGGAGCAGGCGATATGTGTAGCAGACGACGAAAATATAAATACTTGAACGAGAAGGCGCCAGGATTGAAGCAAGGGGGAAAGGAAGCAAGAGGAACGACTTGTGGGGGAAAATAGGAATGGGGAAGGGGGGGGGGGGTGTAAGGAAGCTGCTCCCGCCAGGGAGAGAGGCCTTCGTTTTCGCCACTCATCGCTATCTCTATATCCACACCACGCTGACAGACTCTAACGTCCGCTGTGGGGAGCAGCGGTTATGCCGAAGGGTGGGATGTTGCGTTGTTAGTGAGACCCACGGCGGCTTCGTGGAAGCGGGAGCGATGCGAGAGCGCTGTTAGTAGCTGCGTCTCGCCTGTTCATTGCTGCGTTTTTTATTTCTCCGTGTTTATTTCTTGTGATTCTCCGTGGAGAGCACGGAACAGGTGTTGATGAGGCCCCGATTGAGCGCCGTCGGCACGTATTGCAGAATTGCGTCGATTTTGGGGTGTAGAAGGGTTGGGGAGGGAGATGATGATAAGAGGGGGAAGGGGGAAGGCAGGGAGTAGGGATGGTGAAGTAAGTTAGCGCAGTATACACGTACATGTGTGGATGCAATATATAAAGACAAGCAAGCCTTCCTGAGTGCGCTTACACACATATACTCGGCGTCCGTTTATTATAGCCACCCCCTGTCGGACCACGAGTGGCGCAATGCTCTCGGTAGAGGAACATTTCATTGCGCCGTAGATGATGGCAATATAATAAAACTGCCCGTCTAAGTAGGGGCCTGGGAGTAGAGCATTACCCCTTGACGACCGTAGTCGTCGTTTGAGTACCTATCTGTGGTGGAGATAGTGCGACGATATTCAATCAAGAGGCCCGCCCTTGCGGCGACGCGCCGCCGGCAGAAGTATAGGGACAATAGAAATGATAGTGAATGTAGTATCGGGGTACATTAGGTTCACAAATAGAGCGACATTGAAGGGTTACCAAGCTGCCCAGGGACTTAGCTCACTTGTGTACCGTAATGTCTGCTGATAACGCCTATAAGGGTAGCCTCTTTAGAAAGTAGTTATGACTTGAAAGACGCGGGTACGATTCCGGCCGTAGTGGTCGCATTTCGATGGTGCCGAGAGGCGAGAGACCCGCGTCCCCAGATTCGGATGCACAAGAACTTCAGGTAAACAAAATTAAAGCAGCTCTCCATATATGCGGTGTGCTTCATAATAATCATCTTTCTTTCGGCACGTGAAACCCTACCAATTTTTTATTAAGTTCGAGCAGTTCATGTTTCTGCATCGGGAGTAGAGTATTTTGCGGTGATTGGAGTATGCCCGACCGGTATATATACAATCGAAATATTTACATTCCCACAGCCCTACCAGAACCCTTGCTCTCGTATCTTCTGCAAGGTTCAAGAATTAGATAGATAGATAGATAGATAGATAGATAGATAGATAGATAGATAGATAGATAGATAGATAGATAGATAGATAGATAGATAGATAGATAGATAGATAGATAGATCAAGCTTTAGCCAAGGCATTGATGCTAAGCTTCACTGCAAATGATACGAAGCTTTAAACCACAGTAGGAACTATAGAAATGTTTACAAGTAAAGCGGGTTCCCACAATTAAAACAAGCTTAAAGAGGAACCCGGCTCGTTGTCACTTTCCTCTTTAGAGAAACGAGGCAGCGCTCGCAAATATCAGCTATAATCAAGAATCGGGAAGGACACACTAAAAAGGAAAGATAGCAACGATGACAGCGAAGGCACGGCTTACGAAAACTGCAGCGAAAGATATACGTAGTTAGCTCGCGAATCCTTTCTCGGAAATGAATCGGTGCACAGGGCAGGAAGAAAGAGGAAGTCCAGAGCACGAGCATGCTATGAACAACGAAGTAGAATGGTAAAGGACGTGGGAACGTTTACAAAATGGTGCAGGGTAAAAAATACAAAATAAATAAACAGATCAATTTAAAATAAGCACCCACCGTCCCACAAAAAAAAAAAAAAACAGAAAAGGAGAAGCCTGTGCCCGGACCCCTCGCGGCCATCAACGGCAGCGTAGCGGGGGCAAAAACAAAAGGCGTCACGTCGAATTGAATTGCCGGGCCGCTCGAGCAAAAGACGCGTCCGCACGAGCTCGGCGGCACGAAGACCCGACACGCTCCAGAGCCGTCGCTGTACCGGGCGGGGGGGGGGGGGGGGGCACGGTGCTGGTCGCGCTACAACGACGCGTTGCAACACGCGCGCACACACACCGCGCGCGAGGACAAGCCCCGAAAGCCTTCACGGCTGTGCAGCCTCGCGTCGCTTTCACCGGTCCTCGGCCGGCCGCCAGGTTAGGCGCCTGCGGCGAGCGCGAAACGGCGACGAGCTTGCAACGACGCCGTTGACCACGGATGGTCGCCCGCCACCTCATGATGCTTGTGCTCGCATCGCCATGGGGCCGACCGCATGGTCGCTCAGGACGCCTATTATAGGCGGTGGGTGGAAAAAGAACAGGAGGGGGGAGGGGCACTAAATGGGTCGCGAGTGACCTGGCGCGTACAGTACATTAGGCCCCGCTAACACCATGCAGCAGAGCGAAGGCTACGAGTAATGCCTTGGCGAGCCAGCGAAGCTGACCAGATGAGGGTGCCTCTCCAGGAAGGGTACTACATGCCCAAGTGATAATCGATGGAACAGACAACCGAGCTAGTTGGTTACGATTAATTGTAAGGACGGAGGGTGATGTAAAAACGGTGGTAATAGAGGATGAGTCTATCCTGTTGCCGTCGCTGTCCCAGCCCTGTGTTACGCTACTGCCATAATTTTGAATCGCCCGCCGTAATGCTACGGACAGGTGCCACTGACAAGGAGGTTAGCTTTATCACAAAAGGGGACATATCGATACTCTTTCCCGCCGTGGTATCTTAGCGGTAGGGTGTCCGCTTGCAAAGCTTGAGCTCGATCCCGCATTTCGATAGGGGCGAAATGCAGAGAACGCACGCGTACTCTTAGGTGCACCTTGAAGTACTCCAGGTTTGGTGTTACCAGGAAGCATCGAAACGTTTTATTGAGACAGAAGGCTTCATTCTGAAGAGGAATGTGCAACCAAATCGCCAAGTTTCGGTTTCGCTCTACTTTCTATGATCGCTCAATTCAACCGCCGTCACGTAACAAAGGGTTCGCGCTAAGCGCTACGTGCCTCACCTTCAAGGTCGCATTAGTTACTATAGTTGATACAAATGCCTTGCTGTTCACGCGTTTGGGGACTGTTCTTGATACTGAATAGGATTACATACACTGTCTAAATCCGTGAAGTGCTTGTGTGAATAACGGATCGCTTCCTGCAATTGCAAGAACAAAACAAACACAAAATAAAACTCCCTAGCGACCTAAATGTTCGCCCGAGTTTCGTGAATGGCGCTATCCTCTAGCGTTTGGTATGCATTCGGTTGACAGGTGTGCAGGCTCACACCCAACTACATCTCCAACGCGGGTATGCGACACACTAGATTTCTATCTTACGCGTAGCTCATGCACGCATATGCAGTGTGAACTTGCCTCCATTTCTCATTTATTTTTTAGACTGATGGTTGAATGACTCTGTTCTCCACTGGCCTTACGCTCTGATATCACATATACATTATAAAAATATAGACTTAGTGTCCTTATGTTGTTTAAATTTTCTCATTGGATAAAAAATATCACCAACAACCCCCATTCGGAGGTGAATAAGAGGTGCTACGCTACAAACATAATGTCGCTAGGTGCTACAGCCATTAGGAGAACCGTAAGGAACAGATTATCCCACTGTCTGTCGCTAAATGCAACTCTTGCGATTACTCGGGTGATCGTGGATAGATCAGCGACGCACGTTGTTCATACTGAGCCTATAAACGAGCCCATTTTCGTTTATTGTCATTGCTGAGTTGACCCACTCATGCGGCTGTACTGCACGTATCTCACGAGACTGAGCACGTCTAATGGGTGACCCGCTGGCCCCCATACGCAAGCACTCCTGGAAACAGCCAGTGCCACACCGTGTCTCGTACAACGCACACCTGAGCCGGGTCGAAAACAGCGAGTGGCCTTTGTTTCTTTATGTGTGTATTGTATTTTTCTTGCCCATTAGGGCAACCTTTTCAGCGCTCTTGCATGTAGTCTAAAGTGATGGTGTTATGAAGAGAATGCTGCGACTGGACGTGTAGGACCCACGGCGCCAGGAGAACAAAGTGGATTATGTTTTGCCAGGGCAACAGCTCACTCAGTGAGAGAAGGAAAGAAAAATGGTTCCTGCTCTACAGAGGCTGGTGGTACTATATGTGCCTCCGATCCTCAGATGAAAGGCGCCTCAAGCGATAGTCCGCTGGCCATGGCGTTGGTTATCAGACACCAGATAAGCTGAGATGGGGGCTTGGATAACGTTTAAAGCGTCAGTTATTTCGCAAATCTGGTGGCGCGCCATCCGGCTCTCGGAGGCTATGATGAGCTATAAGACAGACAGACAGACAGACAGACAGACAGACAGACAGACAGACAGACAGACAGATAGATAGATAGATAGATAGATAGATAGATAGATAGATAGATAGATAGATAGCCAAGTGCAAGTGCCACGAAGCCTACCACATACAACACCCTCTTCATGCCCAGCACTTCAATTAGCCTCAGGTTGCTCGCAGGTTCTATCATTTTAGGCACGTGCGGCACCCGGCGCACGTAGTGGCGCTTTGACCTTCGCTGCCCCGCGGTGTCATTAAAATTATCGCAGGAGCAGTGTTGTAGCCCGGAGACAGGCGGTTGCGACCGAGCGGTCGCTTGGCAGGTACAAACAGGTGATATATCTTAATGGCTGAAGCCAGCTAAACAAAGATTTCGAATATAGCCAGCCTTTTTCTACGTTCACACACCACCGTACGCGCCTTCTCAGGTCGCTGCTAAAAGCGTCACTCCGTGCTTTGTTGCCGGAACCGTACTCTGAATCCTATCAAGCGCCATTTTCTTTTTCTTCTTATCCTGTGACTTTAACACCCCAGAAACGGCTGACAAAAGGTCAAACGGGAGAGCTGAAACGCAGTTCTGCGCTGTGCAGAGCGAGCTAAGGAATTTATAGTAACCCGACGACGATGAGCCAGACTATTGTCGTCCGTGAAAGCGCATTATTCAGCAGCGGGAAAAGAAAAGACAAAAAAGAGGACGTCGCGGCGTTATCTGGAAAAGACCGATGAAATCAAGCAACGCCCTTTCCGTGCTTGCCTGCAAAGCACGCACGTGTGTATGTATAGGTACGACAGAATAAATGTGTTTCCATTTCGAAGCGGCGCCCTTTAGAACCACACGTGCGCATGGCACACACCTCGAAAGTGTACTAAACTTTTTTTTTTGTTTTTAACACGACGCGCTGGAAAACCAGTAATAGTAATCGGTGGGGTTTCACGAGCCAAAACATCGTATAAATTATGAGGTACGCAGTAGTGGAGTGCTCCGGATTCCCTGGGGCCCTTCGACGCACACCTAAATCAACGTGGATGGCTTTTCTTTGGATTTAGCTTCCATGGAAATGCGGTCGCCGTGGTCGGGATTCGAACCCGCGACCTCATGCTTAGAGATTGCCTTTACTGTCTCTTTATCGCGACGCTTTTCAACACAGCAACCAAGGATTCGTGACACAGAGAGCAGGAATATCGGGGACTGTGAAGAGGGAAAAAAAAGAAAAAACAAACAAATAGGAGTGACACGAAAATAGGTAGCACTTTGAGACAAAATAATTTGCGGTCAAATGTCAACAGCAAAGTCGCAGAAAGAAAGAAAGAAAGAAAGAAAGAAAGAAAGAAAGAAAGAAAGAAAGAAAGAAAGAAAGAAAGAAAACCAGCGTTGGAGGGTGAGACCCGGGGTTGCTTTCGCTCCTCTCCGGAGAGTTGTGTATCGCGATTCCCGCTTCTTCCTAACCACATTATCAGCCGCGGAAAACCCGGTGCGAAACGGAAGTGCCGATTAGGCTCGTCACACCGCCACACGCCCAGGCAAGTTCGCTCCCCGCGCTAGCTCGCCCGCTAATAGCTACGCGACCAGGGCCTACCAGAGACAAGTTACTGGGGCCAGAGGAGGAGGACGGAGTGGCTGGACCGGAGCGACTCGCGCGCTCCAGCCGGAAAGATAGCGCCGAGATAAAGCGGTCGCTGATAAGTGCCGAGAGAAACGGAGGGGGGGGGGGGGGCGGAAAACAGAGGACGGCGTAGCATCACGCCGGCGGACCAATTCGCGGGAGCGTGTTGGTCATGCAAATGAACTTCGTGGCCCATTAAGCAAACGATCCGCCGCCGTTTCCTCCTCTACCGCCAGGGGGGAGATCGAGCAACTGATGCGTTCAGTGGGAGAGTGGGTGAGAGAGAGAGAATGAGATTTGGTGGTGCTTGGCATTGCGCAGATTCCACCAAGCAGTCGAGAGAGACCACTCGCTCAGATTGCGTCGCGCGCGATTGCGTATACCCGTCAAAGAACTTGCGTCGCCTAATAGTGTGTACAAACCCTTGTTTCAGAAGAGAGCTTTCCTTGCTTTTTTTTCTTTCTCTCGTTATTTCATTCTTCCTCTTCGTTTACTACTGTGGTTACTCATCCTCGTCTTCTACTACTACTAACTGCTACTACTGCTACGTACTACTACTACTACTACTACTGCTACTACTACTACTACTACTACTACTACTACTACTACTACTACTACTACTACTACTAACTACTACTACTACTACTACTTTATATCTTCCGAGTCGTAGCGCGAGCGTTGGGTAGTTCGAATCCACGCTTTGGACTGATCCCCTTGCGAAGCGCGGCTCTCTGCTCGCCGAAATCCGCGCTATATGTCGCTCACTCAACCGAACAACTTGTTCAACCTAGAAACTGAACTTGTTGGAGAGCACAGCATACTGTACGCTTCCCCAGCGCTCACTCATCGTTATTTTACCACCGCACCCACACCCTCCAAGCGAAGACACACAAACTTCCCTGCCTAAACAATGCCCCACCGCTGCCCCCCTTCCAGCAAACTAAAGTGACTCCCCCACCTCTGCAGGCAAACCAATTTGACCCGGGATCCAACCGGTGTGCTTTCGCACCCCTGAGAGCGGCCCAATAACATTTCCGAAAACAATTACGACGCGGGGCAGGTCGCTCGCCGACTGGCAGCTTAAACACACATGCGCTTGCCTCCCCCCCCCTCCCACTTCCTTTCCCCTTCTGGCGCCACCGTTCTCGGGTTAATTCGTTCGGGCGAACGAGCACGCATACCTTCAGTGCGTGACTCGCAATGCAAACGAAACTCATCCTCCGCGTACGCGATAGATAAAGAACGGAGAGAGAGAAAGAGGGCGCTGCGGAGTGTGGAGGAAAGTGGTAACAACCATACACCGCCTCGGCGATGAAGCGCGCGAAAGCGTTGAGAGATACGCGCATGTTCTTGAAAGGAACTTCAACAAAATTTAATCTAGCTTCAGAACGGCCTCGTCCGCGCTGAATAGTGCTTTTGGTTTCCGTCTCGAAAAGCTCGCCGTGTAATTTGCCCCATGCCGCTTCCATATTCGGATGGATATATGCCGGCTATAGCGAGACGCGTTTGCACTTTTTTTCTTTTTCTTTTCTCCTGAAGCGCGCGATATTATCACATTTATCGAGAAAGAAAAAATAAAACCAGAAGGAAGTGACTAGTAGCCGCTCTTCCTTCTTACTTGGTAATTGCATTTCGCAAAACGGCTAATTTGTATAAGCGCGAGAAAAGAAATGTAAATATATATTTAAAAAGTTTGAGACAGTATAAGCGTTCCCATTACTAGACAAGATGAACCGTTCTTTCAGAGCGATGCTCATTATGATACGCCTACCACTGCAAAGAGAGTAACACGATGATCGGTCTCGAAAGAAGCCGAGCATGCATAGTAGGTTGGTGCTTGCATATAGGCGAGGAGCTAGCGCGGCATTTCTGTATCGAAGCTTAGACTGGCTTTAGTTCAACCGAAACATTTCATTTTAGACTTAGCTGAGCAAGTCTCTGGCTTTTTTTTTTTTCTCCAATCATAGAAAGTTTAGAAGCAAGCTAAATTTCCAGGCACTCAGTGTCTTTCGTTCTTTTGTTTCGTGAATATGGCATTACGGAACGATTCCTTAAGAGCGTCTTATCTTTCTGCAGAGTCAGCACAGGACATGTTCTTACCCAGGGACACTGGACAAGAAGAAAAAAAGAGTTGTAAGGCAATATCGCGGTGCACGCGGCTTTTCTTTACTCAAGGGCATCGAAACGAACCTGTACCTCCACGCATGCGCACAGAAGGAAATGAGCTGCTGCAGAACGCACGGAAGGGACATCGTACATCTCAAATAGCTGTAGAGAAACAAACAAACAAATGACAAAGAGGCCGGACACAGGGGAGCGCGTCCAAGAATCGGCTTGCTTCGGCCAGCGTCACCGAAAAGGACGACCCCCAATTCTTCGTTCGTTTCTTTATTGATTATTTCCTTTTAAAGTGTTTTTTTTTTTTTTTACTGATCGAAATGGTTGGAGTTTGCAAGAAGTGACAGAAAATGAAGCAGTGCACGCAAAACGGCGATCAAGCGAAGCACGCACTGCTAGCCAGCCATGGCAAGCAAGCCAGGAAACAAGCAAGCAAGACAGCGAGCAAAAAAATGATGAGCAAATAAATTGAGATAAGTGAACATAGGTTCGAGCGAGCGTTCGGCAGCAGAAATATCGTGGGAATACGAAGTGAAATTCGCTGAATAAGAAGGATGGCCGCGCCCTGTACCGCGCTGCAACAAGACGGATGAAGCCACGGTACTGTGGACAGAGTGTGCGCTGAGCATCGGTGGCAAAGGTGAACGCTGGCTTGGCGTTTTGTTCGGTGGGTGGCGGAGGCGTTGGCTTGGAAGGTGACCTATGTGCGGGACCTGCGGGTGTTCGCGAAAGCGCTTATACCAGGTTCCTAGCATGAAGAAGGAAAAGGAAAAGCAGTTAGTACGGAAAACAATGAATCAGGTGATGTTTATGCTGTACAAGGTGTTAGGCAAGAGCTTGGACTCGTTCGATTTTCTCTGCTTACTTACGACCGCTTTGGAATGATTTCCGCGGGTTAAGAATTGGTAAAGTCGCGGAATTCGTAAAGTTGTAACAGGGACGCCAAATCTACGAAAAAAAATATTTCGGAATTGGCACCGTTCCTGAAAACTTCTGAAAACAAGTCTTGATTAGGCACAGACGCACTTGGTGATTACAATGCAAGTCATTGCTCGGCAGCGACATAGTCGAGGCATGTGATGTCTTGAGCTATTCCTTAAAGAAATACTTGAGCACAACACGCCGTGGTACCTCAGCAGGTAAAATAGGGGGGGGGGGGTCTAAAAGCCTAAGTGACTATACAATGAACAAGGAATAGAAACTCTTCGCGGTACAATTACACGGTCAGAGTTTTTAACTGTATTTATGCATGGCCGATTCTGGCACCGTACCACGCGTCTACACCAAAATGCAGATGGATTACGGCCTGTTCGCATACGGCTGAATCTGCTGAGGTACAGGGGACAGAAAATTAAGGGGATGGGGGCAAGGGGCACCCTTGTCATTACTTCCGCGTATGTATGTATGTATGTATGTATGTATGTATGTATGTATGTATGTATGTATGTATGTATGTATGTATGTATGTATGTATGTATGTATGTATGTATGTATTTGATCCACACATGCGGACGTGTGCGCGGTCAACTTCACGCAGTTCACAGCTATGCTTTGCATCCTTTAAGCATAGCTGTCGAGACGCCAAACAACGGCTGTCCCATAAAGAACCGAAGGCAAACAGAAACAATAACCCCGAAGGTGAGGCGGGCGGAACAAACACTAGCACTTCGTAATTACGCGGCGTCCCTTGGAGACGCGACAGGACGCGCCGAGTAAAGGGAGAAGACGAAACAAAAAACACAAAGAAATCCTGGCTGTCCTTTCGACCGGACACGCCTGTCAAGCGGGCTCCTCCGCACGATCGGAGAGTGCTTTCCAGGTCAGCCGCCAGTCGCGTCAAAGGAAGACGGCCTTGCACCGGCGAGGCTACCGCAGTTTCACGCTAAAGCGGCAGTCCCTTATTGCTTTGAAGGCAAATATTTGGCACCGCCGAGGTAAAGAAGGCCCTAGCGTCGTCAAGACGTCGCGGTGGCGACGAGACGCCTCTCGGCCGTTCCAAGACGCGAACCCTTATCCTTGCTGTGAGTGGTTCGAGACGTCCTTGTTGCTTGACGTTCCTCCTGGCCTCGAGTTAAGCAAGAAACCAGGATAGATAGATAGATAGATAGATAGATAGATAGATAGATAGATAGATAGATAGATAGATAGATAGATAGATAGATAGATAGATAGATAGATAGATAGATAGATAGATAGATGACTGGGCACGAAATTAAAATCATAGTGCTGAGGGACTATGGTAAAATGCAAGCAAGAAGAAAACGTCGAGGGGATACAGGAGCATTAAGAGACGCGACATGGCTGAGCCAATATGCGACTATGTATGGGATGAGGTGAGCTGTCTGAAAAAACAGGCGCTAACGCATGTCTAAACATATGCTAACGCATAATGTTTAGGCAAAGCCTGTCTCCATGTTCCGGGAGACCGTGTTTGCGTTCCCAGCATTGAATGTTCACTTTTCAGCCGCTGATTTCCGGAGCCATCCGTCGACTGGCGAGCGGACAGTGGTCACGTCGGTAGTTCACCTACCGCATTGCTTTCGTTCCGTGCGAAGTTTGCTGATTTGATTAGTTGCCCAGAGAGCTGCGGAATAAACGAACAAGCGACTGGTCGGGTAAGTTGGTTGAGTTTGAAAGTCAGTCTGTTTGTTCAGTCGTTAGTTAGCTTTGGGTAATTAGTATAGGTTGGCGAGAATGCGCTACAGTGCGGCGAAAGCGGGTATAGGACTTGAAACAACATATTTGCGCTTTTGTGATTATGTGAGAGTACCGACGTCTTTTACTCATGTGCTGCTCAGTTCAGTCATGTTACCATTCCCAATTTGTCTGGACAGCTAGGTTAACCACGTGATACATTCGTAAAGAACTTGAAGTAAGTGCGGCAACTTGAAAATAATTGTTTTTCGTAGCATTTTCTCGTAGCTAGGACAGTGCAATATCAGAAAATGCTTATAGTACATCGAATGCATATATCGTACTTACTCCTGGACTACCTACACGATATAATATTGGAAAAACATAATTCAGCTGATATACTCAAGCTGAACTGCTGGCAAAGGCTGAATAGCGCAGGTTATAATATGGCTAATGCTAATGTACTGATTAACCGTTGACTTACAGTTACACTCAACGTAATATTGGCTGCTGTTGGCTAGTGTCAGCTGATCACACTCGTCGAACGAGAACGATCTTGCATTATCAGCAACATCGTTCTCGTTCGATTTCATTTCAACAAATTAGTTATCGGCGACCTTTTTTTTTTTTTTTGCAGGAATTCACTGGAGCTTTGACATTGACTGCATTGCCACAACCATGACACAGGCGACAGCTGCTGGGTGCAATTCTACGATGTGCTTTTTGAGTAACGCATCGAAGACAAGAGGACAGCAACATAAGGATCTGTTGCGTCGACTCGAAGCCTTCTGGTCTCTTGTCCTGCGAAAACAAGTTGCCCCTTGATTAGGTGTTTCTGTTGGACATGCAATCGAGCATTATTAGTTGTATAAAGGCAGTGACGTACTAGGCAACGTCGGCGACGCAAATAAATAAATAAATAAATAAATAAATAATAATAATAATAATAATAATAATAATAATAATAATAATAATAATAATAATAATAATAAGAAGAAGAAGAAGAAGAAGAATTTACTTGCTTCCATTCCAGCAATAAGGCATATCCCAACCACAATACGCAGGCGCGCGCAATATATTTCGCAGACCAGATCCGCTTCGTCAGCTACAGGTCGGGCAAATAAAAGAACGGCTTTAATACGTCTTACTAATAACAGGTTACCGCTCTCGGCTAACGTTTTCTCCTTTTCTTTCTTTCTATTTGGGCTCATCGGCAAACGTGCGCAGCTTCATCGAAGAAAAAAAAAAACGATATGTGTTCAACCGCAGCGCTCCTTGCTTAAGCCTGCTCAACGCAATCACTGCAACGTAATTACTTGCGCTTACACGGTTAACCTCTCATCGTTTAGGAAAAAAAAAGGAAGGTGGTGGAGGTTAGTCCAACGTCCCATTTCTCTCGTCATTCTAGAAAAAAAGCAAAAAAAAAAACGAAAGAAGGGACCCGCTTCCTTATTAAGGATATCAGCACATTCTGCCCTAAAGGGAGACACGGCCATCTTTTTTTTTTTTTTTGCCGAGCCGACTGTGCTTTCTTCATTTATTTCTTTTCCTGTTTCTTTACGCACCCTTCTGAAGGAAAAGAAACATACACAGACACGTAGTTAAGAAACGCGGTGACGTTTCCTCTCTGTTTCGCTTCGCCCGTTTTAATTACAGAGCTCTTAAAAAAAAAAAATCATCAGTCATGAGCGCTGTGCTGCTGCTCTTTCACCTCTTCCTCATGCCTTGCTCTTTACACTGTCCAACGTTTGACGCTCGACTCTTTTTTTTTTCGCTAAATATTACAGAATTTTTTTTTTTCGAAAGCAGCGAGACACGGTCACTCATCTCTCGAGACAACTAAGCTAGCCCGAGGCCATGGAAGAAACCATTTCGGCAAACCTGTATTCGTTCTTCCAGAGACCACACAGCTTTTGCCGCGTTAAAGCTGCGAAGTCTAGAACTGAGAAGAAGAGCTATGTTTCAAATGTTCCGTGCAGCAGGCGCCAATGCTACATATGGCCATCGAGTTCAGATTCTTGCGAAGCGAACTGCCAGTGCTCGGAGACGCACCTTCAGGGCCCCTCCTCCTTCCAGGGCTACCGCTGCGGCGCTCAACCAATGGCAAACGACATGGCGCGGAAGGCAACGCTTAACACGCGATCGCCCCTGATTTGTCGAAGAGGTCTGTAGTTTCCACAGTGCTGCACAGAACTACTCCAACAACGTATAGGCATCGTAACACGGACTCGAATTTAGAAGTAAGCGCACAAGAAGAAAGAAAGAAAAGTTCAATGTTATACGGAGGTGGTCAGAGAGCTTGGACAGAGTATTGCGAGGCTCAATATCGTCCGCGCAAGGAACCCCGTTCGGCTTAATAATAAACGTGGAGAATACAAAAGCGAAGGAGCAAGTGTAAGAGAAATGATTAGAAGGAACGGTTTCGGGCCAGGGCTTGAAGATGGTGGTTTAATTGCTGGAACCCACCCACGTCGGCATATACAGCGCTTGAGCCGCGGATTCCATTACGGTCGCTTGTCCTTTCCAGGCTATTCGTTTCGTGCGGACGTACGGGCTGAAATTAAAGACTACATCCTCGTTTTTTTTTTCCTCCCTTCCCCTTTGACAGGCCGCTGTGAGTCGTGTCAAACACCGTTTCTTTCCTTCGAGCTAAATATTCTTTAATTGAACAAAGAGCGAAAAAAAGAAGAAAGAAAGAAAGAAAGAAAGAAAGAAAGAAAGAAAGAAAGAAAGAAAGAAAGAAAGAAAGAAAGAAAGAAAGAAAGAAAGAAAGAAAGAAAAGAGAAGAGAAGAGAAGAGAAGACCAGAGCACCAAGTCCGGTGGTTGAGAAAATGAAACACGAGAAGACATCACCTTTCTTGCCTTTATTCTTTTGCTGTTCGCGAAACAAAGTCAAATTATTCTAACGAATGTCGACGTTAAGCTGAGCGTTGCGTAATTTATTGGTGCATCATTGTAACTACGCTTTCTTTAACAATGCGTGGTTGCAGTTATGCTGGAGAAGAAAGATAACGTCACACAATCCTATGACTGTATTGTACCGAGCACCGCAGAATTTTGCGAATTCTTGCAACGAGGTTCTTGCAGTCGTAATGGTATACCGACGGGCCACCGTGTAGAACAGCTTTGCCATTGCGTCAGCGGCATCTGGCCAAACCGTAATTTGAGCAGTGGTTGTAAAATGACAATGCAGGAGGATACGAAGAAGCGTTTCGGCTAAAAACTGGCCTTCGCATATGTGCTCATAATAATAATAATAATAATAATAATAATAATAATAATAATAATAATAATAATAATAATAATAATAATAATAATAATAATAATAATAATAATAATAATTGCTGGAGTCATACTTGACAAAACCAGGATATTATTCTGCGCACCCAGTGGTGGAGGTCTCCAGAGTAATTTTGGCCACCTGCCCTTTTGAAATGTTTCATTTCACATTCCAATAATTCCATGTGTTTCCATATGAAGTTCATGCATACTCCATATATTTGTCGTATACTTTCCTTACACTTGCATATGGATCTTACGGAAACACAAGGAATTATTGTAACATCCATACGGAGCGTTTGAGCAGGAAGTCATGCATTAACGTTCACCTAAATCTAAGTTCGCGGGTGTTTCTTGCATTTCGTGGATATCGAGAGACGGCCGCCGTAGCCGCGATTCCGGGGCTACGGCGTAGCCCCTTCCGTGTAGCCACCGTGGTAGCCGCTAAGCTGCCACACGGGTCCTTTGCAGATGTGTTTTAGTGGACCAACCATAAAACACAACAAAAGAAATGTACATCAAGTAAATGATCTGTTCTAAAACTTCTCGCAAAGTATGTTCCTCCTGTTTGCCTAAATTCGCGGAATGATTTCATATTCTTGCATTTCAGAGCATGACGGTCTTAAAAATGCGCGACATCCATATTTACCCGTCCATTACGCGTATCTGCGCGCACATTCTGGTAAAACGCAAAGCCGAAGCAATGAAAGCCTGAACGCGTCACGGGGTCACGTGTATATGCACCACATTTACTGCCCTAAAAGCATAAACACGCACTTAATAGAGTTTCTAAAGAAAGGTCATGGAAGGCTGCGGAAACTCAAAAGAAAGCCAGTAGAATGTCTGTGACAAAAAAAGAAAGAATGATTGTATGAACGGAGAGGAATACTGGTAGTAAAAAGGACAGCAGCATCTTCCCATCTTTTGCGGCTTCTACGCTGGCTGACGACGGGGAAGCCATTAGAATTCCATTAGCGGAGGCCAAGAATTTTCACCGGAGGCGACCCTAGGCTTTAGGAAAACTGTCGTATGATTTCCTTCTTCGACGCTCGCATATATTTTATATTATCTGCCTTGTCACTTATCCTTAGCGCAGGTTACGTCGGAATGAGCGCTCATTCTATTTCGGTTCCTCAAAGCTCCTACATTTTATCTTGTGGATAAAACTAAAGATCAGGAAACGCTGCTCACGATCCGGAGAACGGGACCACTTCGTTCCGAAACCCGAAATACATTTGAGTGCAGATTCCTTCTGCAACGTGTATGGCTTTCATTTCACCGGGGGGACAGGTAGGGGTGAGTTAGATTGGCAGATAAAATAAGATGCCGAGACATTAAGCAGGAAAGAGAGACAAATAGAGACGCCGGCATGAATATGCAGGCAGACAGACATATATTTATGTATACACATATGACGGTATATTTGAATAGATACAAAATAGGTGACTGCTTTCATCTTGTCACAAAGGCAGGCGCAGATGATGCATCGCTGCCACACCCCTCATATTTTATCTGGCGCTCGTTCGCCAACTCTCCAGCGTGAACGAGTTAAATTATACTAACAGTAACGTGAAAATAAAATGTCTTATATGCCAACTGTACTACGTAACCAGTCAGTTTTTCTATGATAGTATTTGTACTGCTAATGATAACTTCTGCAATTTTAGATGCCGATATCATTACGAGAACGGCGCGCAATTTACCGTTCTACCGCCCAAATATTGTGTTTCATTGTGAAAAATTTACCCTTTGACATATGCGCAAGGTATTCGAACGAGAAATTTTTCAACAAGGCTCTCTTCGATACGAATACCGCATGATATAGCACAACCATTCTACTCAATATCCTAAATTTTCGGACACTAACGCAACCGCAGGAAACATTCAAAAGCAGGATGCATCTCCGCGTAGTATGCAGAATGTGATGGTCACGTTTCCAGCGAAGACACCAAATGGCCGAGGCAGCTAAGAAGGGTTAGGAAAACTCCTTCACCTCCAACTAAAGGCGCACAGAAAGAACTGCCAGTTAGTGAGAAGAGAGATCGAGACTTTCAACGTTCGCGCAGTACGGTACATCCGGCTGGAAGGCTTATCGCGAAAAGAGTCAGTCCACACCGTCGTGGCACTCCGCGAAAGCTGACGCTCAATTGAATGCTCCTGCGAGCGGCAAGAAAGGCTTTCAGCGAAGGAAGTTATAGCAACCAAAGACAGAACGAAGCAAAATTTGAAAAAAAAAAACAAACAAAGAAAGAAAAAGAGAAGAGAAAACAAATGGAATAAAGAAGCAACTCGCTCTTTACTCCAGCGTACTTACACACTCTCGCGCGCCCTGAAATCACGGCAGCTGCTGACGTCTTATGGGATGTAGTGGAAGCTACAGCGCGGCACTCTGTCTACGTGTTTGTGAACCAAAGTGGACACTCCTTTTGTTGTTCTTTTGTTTGTTTCTTTTCTGTGTTAGTTTTCTTTTTGTTCTTTTTAAAGCCAGCTCGCCAAAAATACAATCTCCCCAGGTCTCCATGAAAGATGGAGAGTCAGGAGTGAGATCGAGAGAGGGAGTCTCCTTCGTCACTTGAAAGGAAGGATGGTCGAGGAAAGGGGAGAAATGCAATTCCGGAAAGTGACCGGAGATAGCCGGTGAACAGGAAGCGGAAGTGACGTGACACAGGGACTTCTTTTCCCCTTCCCCCTTTTGCAACTAAAGCCCTTTTCTTGATTCTACTGGTCATTGGCAGTACCGACTGGACGGGATCTGTTGGAGCTGCCGAAAGTGCAGAAACACTGGTAGTGGAATGGAGCGCAGGAAAGGCGTGGTGCCAGGTCACGATGCGTTGCGATGTCGCTATGCCGGAAGCGCGAATGCCCCGTGAACCAGATAAGCGCCCTCGAGATCAGGGGTCACCTTGCATCGCGATTTCGCCGTTAGACACGTCCCGTATAGGGTGTAGCTTCGCCTCGTTGACTCTGTGCATTGCAGAGAAGCAGTTCGGAAGCGTTGCGGTTCGGGCAAGTTAGTACGCTTTGTTTTCATGTACGCAGCGGACGCACATAAAGAACGACAAAAATAAGAAGGGTTAAGAGGTACAATGAGTAGACTTTCTACTGATTCTTTCTTCGTAGGAGAAATTGTGCGTAGAAAGGAATTCATGCGCGAACCCCTAGTGAGGACTTAATTGTGCGTCACAGTGCGCCAGCATTAACTGACATTCGGTTATTTCACCAAGCTGCTCTGCTTTAAAGCCAACACTACCCTGCATGGTATGGTTATTTGTTGTGGAGAGTGTAGACACTTATTCTCTGCGCTGGCTGTATTATTTACTTTGCGCGCTGGCTGCTTTTGTTACAATCGTTCCCCGTACTCTTTGGAAACAATCGCGCATGCGCAGTCCTTACAAATATCATCTCGGAAATTCGAAGTCGTTTAAGCGAAAGCGCGACAGAAGGTATAAGTGGACAATGATCTCCTATCATAGGATCTAACTATCATATCTCTCTGATCACTCGATCTATTTCCTCAGGCAGTCGATGATCTATTACAAAGCGCCAAGCAGCGGTGGGCTTTCCTACGAATGTCGAGAAATCCGGCATTTTCCTTGTCAACACCTTTAAGTGCAGTCGAGCTTTGTATGTATCTACCCCTGGTGGGCCACACAGTCCCGACCACGTGACAGACTTCTACGCAATTAATTGACATTGAACATCAGGTCAACACGCCCATCCATGTAGTAACGAGCGCCACAGTAATTACGTGAACGTGAACGCTGACTGGAGGGGCGCTGTAAATCCTTTCCTGAAAGTTCTGTCCAGTAGAGCGAAATTCTGGGGTTTCCTACGAGTAATACCCACGACATGTTTATGGGAGGCACCTTGGTGGGAGTACACCGTTTAAATTTGACAACTTATAATTTCTTAAGGCTCATCTAAGTCTAAGCACACGCGTGTTCTCTCTCTCTCTCTCTCGCTCTCTCGCTTTTGTAAATTTTGCCTCCACCGAAATGAGGCCGCCATGACAGGGTATTGAGCCCACCGTCCAAGCGCTTCTCCTGCAATGGTTCGGCCATTGCAAGAAAAGAAACAAGGGGGTGGAGGAAGGGGGACTAAGCCGGACAACGGAAGACCCCATCCTTGCAGTTCCTTGCTCTGATTGGATGACACGATCCGTAGCATTCGCCACACTGCACGGAATTGGTGAGGCGGGGCGCAGCTTTCCACGACCTTCCTTCTCTGTCCGTGCCTGTTTCGGTGATACGCGTGGGACGCAGTCTCCTTAAGTCCGAGTGCTGCTTGCCACCGGAAGGGTCACATTCTGAACGCCGGCTCGCGTCGCTAAAGGGAAAAAAAAAAACGAAAAAATAAACGAAGCACAACAAGTAGAAGAAAAGCCCGTACCTTCGATATCGTGCCCTTTGTTTCAGCGCCAAAATTAGTCACGTCAGCTGCCCAGCAACGTGAGCACATGCAGCGGAGTGTCGCGAATAGAACTGGATTCCGTTGAATGCCTCCATGTGTAGGTATAATAAAACTCGTACGTGACTAATGGATTGTCGCTGAGACGCAAAATAAGATAGGGAGTTGTTTCGTAAGAGGCCGGAAAAGCCATAGGAACTTGCGTGGTAGTGGACGCGGGTCAGAGCGATAGATCCCGAAGGCGGCGCCGTACTTGGAACGTGGCTCGAGCTTTGAATTGCGGCACATGCTCGGCCCGTGGCATAGTACCACGTGCGCGTTGCGCAACGCTAGAGAGCTACCGCTGATGTCCCCTGCGACAGCAAGTGCGAACAACAGAACACTACGTGGAACTTGGAGGAATTACCTACTTCGTTCATCGCAAATATGATATTTATCGCGATGAGATTGTTTGCACTAAAGATTTTATTTGCTGCTATAATTATATCCATCGCGTGCGAGCGCGTGCGTGCTTGTGTGTGTTGTTCGTTAATCCACGCGATTTATCTTTGGGGGCAGGCTATTAATATGTAAGGCATCGTGACCAAAGGCTCCGAACACGAAGCCTTAATTCGAACCTCTGTAAGCACTACGCACTGAAAAGCCGCAGCGCCGAGTTGCAAACCAACGCCACATCTACAATACCGCTCTGCGAGGCTTTCTGCAATACCGGAGGACAATTATGGCCCCAACATTGACAGGAACATTCATCGCTGGGGTTGATGGATGAATGGCTGTAAAGGATCAAGTGTTCTTTTTACCGCTGGCCATTGTCAGCGCACTGGGTGTCAGCCATACGTACTAGAGCTGCTCTCAGGTAGGAGGAATAGTTCAGGCACGAAATTTAAACACTCTAAATTAGTGAGCTAGGGAATCTGCGTGTGCAATGCTACATGGACATATAAAGCGTAATCGGAAGAGACACACACGAAGTTGAAACAAACTGATAGACTGACAGTAATTTCCAATGTGTCTGAACAATTGCGCCTTCAGTGTTTCTTGTATAGCCCTGCTTCTTAATAGTAAAGTTCTTAGTAAATCCTGCGGCGCGGGCGCGTACAGACGGCTTTGAGTCATCGCAAGCCTCACAGCACGACGGCGTTGCTAAACCGAGAGCGCCACCCAGGTAGCAGAAGGGGCCGGTGAGTGTCGGTATCCCTCACCCCAAATCTCTGCATCGATGGCGCAGATATTGGATGAGGGATACGTGCTCCCCAATCCTCTTCGACAGAGCACCCTGACTTACCTGAGCTAACCAACCGTCTTAGCGGCGACTTCCTCGCATTGCACTTCGCCTCGGCGCAGAAGTGCAACGTGGCAGAAGCCGCTCTTCGGCGTGGTAAAACGGTGCAGCGCTCTCAACGTTATCCGGCGGCTACGCTCGGCCACACAGGAACCCAACACGCGATACCTCGACACTGTGCGTAGGCCTCACTTCGCCCTGTGACGAAAGATCCTTGTCGTTTCCGATACGGCCAAGGCACGCTCTCCCTCGCTCAGTGCTGAAGAACACGAAGGCGCCCCTTCGATTGCCGGTCACAGCGGTCGCATTTAAACGCATTTAACAGAACTTCTTGCTGGGCTAGTTGTAATGCATTCATTTTAGCTTTAAGGCACCAAAAGGCGCTCTGTCCCGTGTACTCGCTTGTACTTCGTGTCATTTGGCGCCATAAAAAAAAAATTAAACGGGTTGTATTGCGAGGCACAACAGATGCTTAGATTATGGGAAACATAAACAGCTTCAGGAGAATGGAATTAACATGAAGCTCGTTCGCAGTGTCATACAGCTCATACAGTTCACAGGTCTCATACAGCTCGCTTATCATTCTGGAACCTATATTGTTTTCAATCAATCAATCAATCAATCAATCAATCAATCAATCAATCAATGAAATAAGCATTCAAGCTGTCACAAGAGCCCCACAAATGAGCGTCAAGGCGAGTTGGTTGAATGTTCACTGGAATGCAAGTTGTTACCCGCCTGATAGCAGTGCGATGCCTATGAGGTTACGCGGTATGATTTCCGCAATGTTCGTGCGGGCAGCCACTGAAACGCTGCACGTTTCTAACAAAGCCGGCGTGAACCAGCATTGTCCACGTCCTTACGCGAGGCGCGTGGGCTGCATTAGGCGCGTACGTCGAGTCGGATCGGGGCCATTAAGCTCTTTACGCGCTCCCACGAGCAGCTGTACAGCTAGCTAGGTAAAGCTGCATGACCGGACTCCCCCCTAAACGGATGAGGCTCCGCCGGCGGATCTTCCCTCCCTCCCGACTTTCTCTTAGCGGTGGACGACGGCAGTTCTGTCGCATCTCGTACGCATACGGCAGACCGTACGCGTCGCCAGGTTCGGGAGTCACTTAATCCCGCGGAAGCCGGTGAAGCGCCTTCCTTGCATGACAAGCAGGTTCTCTTGTATCGCCACCACTATGCCGTAGGAATGAGTGCTATGCGGTGAGCGACAGTTAAAATAGTAAGTCCTCGAAGGTGAGCGCTGCCATTCCTAAACTGCGACAATGGTAAATCAGCAGTCGAGGAAGTGACGGACAAATATGATTGGTCGATTGATTGGCTTATTGGTGTTTGACTGATTAACTGAATGAATGTGATTGATTGATTGATTGATTCACTGACTGACAGATCGATTGAGTCATAGCCTTCCACGACCTAAGGCTTTCGCCTTGGATAAGGGACAAGCCGCGGGCACCGGATATGGTCACAATATATTTAGTGCCTTGGGGTAGACATCTGGCAAAGGCGTAACAGGTTCATAGGAGCGTCCGGATTATAGCAAGTCCTCGATGGACAAATGAAAGATATGGGTATATTCGCCAACAATACCCCTTGGTGACGTATAACGCGATGTATAACTTGATGTATATCAACTCATTGCAACAATAAATCTGCTGCATGCTTCCGCCCTGAAGTGTTTCATCTCGATGAACGAAGTTCAACGGAAAATTTCAACAGTACGTCAGCATTTCCTTCATTCGAAACCTCAGTGTCAGGTCAGTAAAGCCTTCGTCACAAACTTCCAACAGAAAAAGTGGCGGATAGGCTTTCGCTTTCACATACATTCTCAGAAAGTTGTAAGCACCCTTCAGTATTTCTTTTAGGGGCGAAGCTCCTTAAGGCGTGGGTCGTTCGTCACCTGTATGTATGTACGTAGTAACCACCGCTTGCCCTCAGCCCACTACTGCATAAAGGCAGGTATGCGGCACAGAAAGCGGGTATGTGTGTCCAGGCTGCTACCTGGACAAACGCATCATCATCATCATCATCATCATCATCATCATCATCATCTACCTCTTTCCTGAAGCCATGCACTACGAAGCGCACATGGAAACATGCACCACGATGACACTAAATACCCAACATTAACGAAAGACTGCCCGTTTCTAACGATGATGATGATGATGATGATGATGATGATGATATGATGATTCCCTCCGGAGCTTCGCCCACTCATGATCATTCACCCCAGTGGATATGCTGTGATTTTTTTCGTGTTTCATTCTTATTTTGGTAAAGCTCGCAACCAGCGCTTTTGCCCACATTATCATGCCGATCGATTTTCGGGACGGCGGCTGAAGGACTGTCGCACCGAACTGACACAAATGCGAGAGCAAACCCGCACCGTTCACCACCTAGAACGAGGAGCTAAACTGATGAGCTTTCGCTAACCGTGCGTATCTACGGTTTGCCCATCAAATAACCCACGTGTCCTCGTTCTACCAGGAACGCTTCGACGGACATGGTCACGTCTACACAGTAAACACGAGGTGAAAGCAGTGCAACGCCAAACAAGTTAAACGCGTCGCCATATAACTCGCATCAGCTACTCCCTTTCTCGCTCGGTTTACGAGAATCACGCGTGGTTAATGCAAGGAATATCAAATAATAAAAAAATTAAAGGAACTGAGGAAGGCGGAGATCTGAAAGCGACGTGCTCGCTGTGGATCCGGAAACGATAAGACACGACCAAAGCGTGGGCTGGCCCCCTGCTCCGCAACAAAAGAAATCACGATCGCGCGCGGCCTTCTATTAGAGCGTGGCCAGCGCCGTGGTCAACCGTAGTTAGTGTCCACGTCGACGTTGTCGCCGTGACCGCCAACGGAGGCGTGACCACCCCGGAGTCCGTGTGGTCCCTGGGCTTCTCCGCTGAGCACAAACAGTCGAATCATGGAAGGGACTCGCCTGCATAATTAAAGAGAGGGCACAGACCGTCCAGCCCTGGTCACTTTCTATACTGGCCTAAGGCACACGTTGGCCAACAAAAGAAAACAGAAAGCGAAACTCGCTTTCGCGGTTCGTTTATTCATTTTTTGTTTCTCATCTAATCGACAGGCCCGAGCGCCACACCGACGCCAAAGTGCGTCGCGTCACGTCACGTCGTAAATACGGCGCGCTTTGACAGCGCTATCGTGGCAGTCCCATACACACCTATGCGCGTTCTGCACACGCTAATACGGTGCACTGTAACGTCAGAGCCTCAAGTTGCCGAGGGCTCGCCCCACAGGTGAGGTGGCTTCGTTGGTGCTATGTAGTTAGTTGCAGGTAATCCACGTAAGGGCACATGCCTACAAAAACTCCTTGATTGATTGATTTGTGGGGTTTAACGTCCCAAAACCAGCTGTGATTATGAGAGACGCCCGTAGTGGAGGTCTCCGGAAATTTCGACCACCTGGGGTTCTTTAACGTGCACTGACATCGCACAGCGCACGGGCCTCAGCATTTCGCTTCCATCGAAATGCAGCCGCCTCGGCCGGGATTCCGATCCCGCGACCCTAGGTTCAGCAGCCGAGTGCCATAACCACTAGACCACCGTGGCGAGGCTACGAAAACTCCTTAGGGCGGTGCCAGTACACCTGCCGTGGTGGGGAGTCAGTGAAAAAAACGCGGAACGTACGCCTAGCTTATTTATAGAAAGCAAGTATCGATAAGTCCTCTTCTTGGGCAAGTTGACGCGAATTGAAACACATGATTACAGGGCGCTGAAACAACAGACATTAGGGAGGTCTGGGTGTCTGTGTGTCCCTCCCCTATGAGCCCTGTAATCATGTGTTCCAAGCATCGATGCTGAGGCTTCAAGGCTCCTAAACTACCATAGCCGTCTCCATACGTGCGCAGGAACATCGATAAACGAACGCTCTGACCCGCGTCTCTCGCGTTGCCTGAGAGGAGAGATTCAAACCCGAGACCTCGCATTCACCGTGGTTTAAACAAGGCGCGAGGTCAGTGGGTACATAGGTCTGCGAAAAATCGGTGACACCGGCTTCCCGGCTTCGACCGCACTGCACGGATCTTTCTGGAAACATTCACTTCCATTTGGTGTACACATACAAAGCTCCATTCTGCCAACGCAAACAAAAGTTAGGCGAGGAAAGAAGGGTAAAAAAAAAGACAAAAGAAAGTAGGGCACACGTCTGAGCGTCACGGCAGTTACCGATAACACTATATGCAGGCGCATACAAAACGTCTACCGCCCATTGGGAGAGCGCCGTGAATTTGCGACTTCATCGCGCCTGAATAAACCACGCCGATAAATGAAAGATGAACGTGGAGTGTACGGAACAAAGCGTACGGCGCAAGCAACTTTTCCATGAACGTCACGCACGCATGCCATGAAATGTATACACAGGCAACGGCTGGCAGTCATCGACGTAACCGAAGAAGGGAGCCTGGATATCTCGGCCAGGCATAAGAAAAAAAAAGTGCGCCTACGTAGGCGGAGAGAGTGTCCTGCTAGATATTGACGGTATACCATAGCGCGCTACGCCAAAGCGTTCATTATATTTTCATGTTCCCACCCCCGAATGCATCGTCCCCGATATGAAGAAAAGAGCATTGCCTTCATTCCGGTCGCTTCATGCGTGATCACCGTATACGGGAGAAAAAGTATGACACGTGCTTCTCTTATAGACAAAGTAAAGAAGAATAAAAATTAATAATATGCGAGCAAGACTAAATCACACTTAGTTAAAAAGAAAACGGGTTTTAAGCTAGGCCTAACTTCACACGAACGTTTCTAGGCTGTCTCCGGGACAGCGTTGTCGTCGCGTACATGAGACTAACGACACGTGGCAACTTCGCGTTCCCGTAAGGGTGTCACGCTTAAATGTACACGATTAAGAAAAAAAGAACAAAAGAAACAGAGCGCGACTTCGCCCCCCCCCCCCCCCCCCTAATAAAGTGCACAACGTGCAAACGGCGCAAATAGCTGTGTATAGGAGACTCGCCAGCAGACAACGGTCTTCCATCTTCCTTATTTTTCTATGCATTTTGTACGCGCAAGATGTACGATGGCTGCACGTACTGTTTGTTTAGCGCGAAAACCCTTAAACGTAGAATCTAATGACTCTCTGGGGAGACTATGCCAGCGGTGGTTCTCTGCTCGCTACGCCTCTGATGTACACGTGGGTGTTTCTGCTACGTTTGCTGTACTGGTTAAATCTAAGCACGTTGGACCTTAAATCATGTGGGTTCACTGAAGAACAAGCGTGCAAAAGCACTTAGGCAATAGCTGTGCCGATAACGCGATCACATCTACTTAATGTATAAGGCGCAGGGCCATAGCGTGTGGGACGTGTCTTGATAGCATACGCCTACATCTACATCCAGTATACGCCTACATAGGTTGCTCAGCTCCGATTACCGAGATAGACGGAACAAAGGATAGCCCCGTTTCCAGGGCACAAAATGTGCTTGTCGATAGCAGAGGTAGGCAACATGAACAAAAACAATTCAAAATCACTTATTAATTACGTTTTTTTTCTTATTCTTTCTTACTTAGGAGTCGACCTAATCTCACTAAAATCCTGCTCAGCCGGGCTGACTCTGTCTCAAGCTTGTCATAAATTGCACTCAGCTGGTTTCGCTCAGGCTCAAGCATGCGAGTGGATCTGAGCGGTTTGCCAAGAGGTAATGTATACGGTGTAACTACCTGGGTCAACAAAATTCTAGAGTTTGAAGGGCTGGAGGGTGCGGCATATTTTCAATCTGATTATTAGTTAGGCCGTAGTGGCAGCTCTGCGTTAATTCTGTCAGCCTGGGTTTCTTCAGCTCGGACGTATGCGTAAGCTCGCAGGCGGTGCTATAATTGTTCTTTTTTGTATTTTCCCACTTCGATATGTAGCCGCCGCTGCCGGGAATCAAACACAAGAGCTCATGTTTGGCAACGCAACGGCCATGACGAGTGAGATGCTTCGGTAAATGAAAGGAAGGTGTGGAGGAGAGCCCATACGTATCTGCTCGCGTACATGGAGGGGGGGGGGGGGGGGGCTTATTGAAAGTGTTGTCTATCATGCAGTTCATACATATGTCGCTATAACACACGGGCCATTCTTGTACATGTATGCCCCCTACCCGGGGCTCAACCTTCGAGGTAAAGAAGCAAGGACTAGGCACATTCGTACTTACTGCGAACATCATGTCCATGAAAACCTCCAAAAGCCGAAATATCTTTTCTTCTTCACTTAATCCAGTGCTTTATTCTCTCTAATGACTACTCTCTAATGGCCCGAGGAACCAAAAAGCCCGAATAGGTACCCTTGTCGACTTTCTTCTCTCTCTATCTTGCTTAAGAGCGCACGCACATCTGTTCTTTTTGGAAGGCATGCAATCACTGAATTTCGCCGCAGAAGCCTTTAACCTGTTTTCGATTTTCTAGATACCCACGCCGTGCACTCAGAAAACCTCATTCGACAATATCACCGTGAGCTGCGGCAACAATGAGAGTCGCCCACCGTTACCAGTTTCCATGCAAAAGCGTAACCTGTGCCGGAAGCAGTACATGTTCTTGCGTAGGCGCCTCGCCTAAAGTCACACCCTACTTATCCTGTCAAGAAATGTGGCTTCTCTTAATAACAGAAGCCCCCCTGCCTCCCCCCAGTTTCCCAATCACGCGTAAGACGCAGCCAAACGAAAAGAAGTAACTAAGTCACCAAAAGAAACGCCAGAAGTGACGCGAGCATTTCGGTAATTTCCTGGAACGAGCGGCGTAATGAATACACTGACGGCGATTCGCAATATATGCAGGCGGCGTAAATTCAACGCGAAACTTTCGGAGAACTGAAGCCGAGAACTAGCGTTTTCTTCGAGAAAACAAGAATTTACAAAAATGGGTCTAGATCCTATGTTCTCACATTTAAATTAAAGAAAAAAAAAAAGGGTGGGGGGTGGGGTCTAGAACCTTGAGTGGGGTGAAAGAAGGTGGGTGTTTCCAGAAACAGGTATTATGGGTAAACGTGAAGGAACCATCGCGGACGCGAAGAAACGAGCGAGGTAGAGACAAGGACTGAAAAAAAAAAGAAGGAAAAAGCAAGAAATGGGAGATTCAAAGCCGAGGCGAACAGCCGGGGCCGGTGTTATCGAGAAACGATTTCTATCTTCTTTCTTTTTTTATCTTTCGGGCAAATTCCTCAACGAAGTATTATATAACGTAAATACCGACGTCGAACTATGGCGAGAATAGAACACCAGCGCCGCACAGCGGACGTCTGGCGAGGAAACGAGCAGGGTAGACACACGAGGCAGCCATTGGAGGAGAAACGGGAAGGGCAATCGCACTGCAGGCGGTATACACGCGAACGTATCGCCCACGCTCTACGACCGTAAAACAAATGGCTTCTCAAATCTACACCGTGAAAGCTACGTGCGGAGAACGAGAGCTGGAGGTATTCGAAAAGTGAGAGAGAGAGAGATAGAGAAAGAGGAGAAAGGAGACCAGCGAGAATCAGGGAACACGGAAAAACAAGAACACCCGAAAGGAACGTGAAAGTGGGGGAAGAAGGGGGGTGGGAGAGAGAGTGTGTGTGTGTTCCGGGAGTGTAATAAAGAGGAAAACGAAAGTTGGGGAACGCGAAGGCGAACGCCGCCAGAGGCGTAGCAAAAACGCTACGGCACACACGCGGCGCGCTGCTGAGGCATCGGTGCAGGTTATACGACAACACAGGAGACCAGGGATGCTGGAAGCATAGCGGGCAAAGAGACCGGCCAGAGCAGGAAGGGAAGAGAGGGAGAGAGAGAGAGAGAGAAATTTCATTTATTATTCGGGCGAGGAAAGACGAAAATTACTTTTGCAACTGTATAAGAAGCCTCGACTCGTTCCCTTTGTTCCTTTAGTGGGAACTCGGGACGTTGTCTTGACGACGTGCCGAGTGCGTGACACTCGCACACACACACACGGCACGGGACTATACAAAACGAATGAAAGAAAGTAAGAGTAAAAAAGAAAAGAAGAGGCGAGGGAAGTTGCGACGCATGACGCAAAAATAACAGCGAAATAGCGTACTACAAGAACAACTGTAGGAGGAAAGAAAAAACAATCGAAGTGTTGTGTGCCGAGTTGGAGTAACTGAGCACGGAAACGCTGTTCTTAGGTGAAAAAGAGAAAGTGGGACAGAATGAAGAAAGAGAGAGCGAAATTAACGAAAGGAAACCGAGCTAGGAGTCACGGCTGTTCGAAGACTGCTGCTCTTGTGAAGCGCTGGTAGCATACCAGAAACGGAAGATGAGAAGTGCGAGTGGGACAACACGAACGAGGTAAGATAACGCTGAAAGGGGTAGGTGGATGCGTGAATGCAATAGCGTCACATAAAGTGTGTACGCGTGCGTGATCTGAGCATGCGCTCCAAAGGATTGATAAAGGCATGAGTAAACCTAGGTTCGTACGAGCTGTATGAAGCTGCAACGTCAGGTAAAACGAGTTAGGGAAGGAGAAATTAAGTGCCATGAAGATTAATAACCAACGAAAGAAGAGAAGACACGTAAGCGTCTGCATTCGTTGAACGCGAAAGCACGTCGTATCTGGGCGTCAAGACTGTATCTATGTCCGTGCTATCTAGATGTACATGTGACCATCTGATGAAGTCATAACTTGGTGATGTGACTTTCTACCGTTCGCCGTAGTCGACATCGCGTATTTCGTGCAATGTGGCTCATATTTTCGCGTTAACAAACATAATTTTCCGCTTGAAGGATTGCGCTCGCGAGGACAGGGTCAATGTCAGACACACAGAACAACAAACCGTCGCCGTTCCCGTGGGCGTTTACTTCCCCTCCAGTCTTCAAAAACGCAACACTACCAGAACGCGATTCCAACTCGCCCGAGTAGTTGTGGTAGTCGGCGCACGAAACCAACAAAGATAATTTGATGCTTTACGCGCCAGGACCACATTGCGATAGTAATACAAGCCGGAGTGGATTAGGGGAAGATCTCAGTTAATTACTTTGGGTTTTTCCAACGTGCTCTGAAATATAAGTAGCTGGGCGTTTCCTCGTGCAAGAAAATAAAATCAAAAACAGGTTGGTGTCACTTAGTGGACGGTCGCATTCAGCCAAGCAGGATTTTAGCTGGCAGAAGAAAAGTGCCACACGAGCCTGAAATCCTTCTTTGTAACACAAATATAATGAACCATTTGTGCTGATTCTTGATAACCGTGCTCAAGCTCCTCTCCCCGCTTCTACTTATTACCAAGAAGGGGCAGGCGACAATAAAGCGTTGCTGTTTCGTCCTAGCAAACAGAATAACACCACGAGCTGCTCCTTATAGAGAGTTTAACGCTGATTCGCTAGGGTCAGAATGCGCGCTGCAGTCGTTCAGCCGACATCTCTGTTTCTTGGTAACTAGCATAATAATAAAGGCTGACTATAGGTTAAGACGCTTTTGGAAAACGTCACATCCACTGTCCAGTCCAAGAACTTCAATTTACGCACATCAGTCTTCGATACTCTCCTGGAAAAGAGTGCAGCGCTGGCAAGAGCCTATTCGCGGGCCCCGCCACGGTGGTCTAGTGGCTATGGTACTCGGCTGCTGATCCGAGGGTCGCGGGATCGAATCCTGGCCGCGGCGGCTGCATTTCGATGGAGGCGAAATGTTGAGGCCCGTGTGCTGTGCGATGTCAGTGCACGTTAAAGAACCCCAGGTGGTCGAAAATTTCCGGAGACCTCCACTACGGCGTCTCTCATAATCAGAACTGGTTTTGGAACGTTAAACCCCACAAAACAACAAGAGCCTATTCGCAAACTCATATGCTCATAAAATAATTTCTAGGCAGCTGTCTGAAAAAAAAAATACGTACGCGAAAGCGTGGTATTTCATCTTTATCTCGGGAACGTTCCTTCTTTGTTCACACGCTTCACAGCTACCATCTTTTAGTCTACCGAAAGAAAAACTTTGGAGCGCCCGAGTAAGCTGCCGTATCGTCGCATTTTAATTCACCCGCGCACGTAATATAGATTATGATTGAGAGGGTACGTTCACGAACCCTTCATATCTACCCGCGCCTTTCACATCAATGCCGTCGACTCCGGCTTTTTCGTCTTCAAAGTCGAGCTCTTCGTATACCTTGAAAAGAAAGTCCTCCTCAGGAACAATAGAAATATAGAACGTTCTTTTCAAGGAACGAAGAAAGCGAAAAAGACTAGAAAACTTCAGCGGACGCTTTGAGGTGTCGAATATTCGAAGCCGTCGACCGCACAGTGATAAGGGAGCGGCGGCGTGGACCCCGACAGAGGCCGCCAGGCGGCGCTGCGAGCAGTGCAAGAGACCGCCACCAGACGGCGTAGCGGCGAACGCTCCTTTTCTCGCTGCAATATTCATAATGGCGTCGCTTTGAGCGGGAAATCGAGCGGACGAAACAAAGCAAGCAAGAGAGCAAGAAGCATGTGCATATGAAACAAAACGAACGCTTGCACAGAGCCATACTATAAAATGAAAGCGAAGGAGGGAGACGTGCATAGAGACCCACGTTTACTTGAGTTAGAAGAAGAAGAAGGTCTTCTTTCTAAAGAAAACTTCGATGAGGACAGGAAAAAAAAAAAGACAACAAACGAGAAATTTTCATATCACGCTGGCTGAGAGGGTTCAGGTATATCTACTATAGCTCGTGTAATATTCACCCCTTATATTTCTTATTTTCTTCCTCTCGCCTAGCTCGTTTGATGCCGACGGTATTGTCTCGTCTGACAATTTGAGAACTTTCTTCCTCAGGCTTCAGTTCGGTAGACGTCGTCTCGGGGTGTCGTTGGGCTCCGCGTAACCAGGTTAAATAAAAAGAAAAGTGCGCAAGAAAGAGATCATGAAAAAGAGTGCAAAATGAAGAAGCCAGGAATGCGAGTATCGCTAACAACTCTACGCCGTCGAGGAATACCTGAGTTGGTGGAATAGAAGGGTTTCCGACAAAAAAAAAAAATGCAGGAAATTTCGAAACTAGACGTGAAGGTAAGAGATGTCTGAGGGAGAGGAACGAAAGTAAAAAAAAGAATGACGTTACGAAAATTTCGATTTTTCTTTTCCTTTTTTTTTTCACATTTTAGTCTGCGTGTTCCACAGCTTCCCGTGTAGTTTGGCACGTGGAGTCTCCGTTAATGATCTTCTCTCTCTTCTTTTTTTTTTTGTGTGTGTGCGCGCGCTTGTGCGAAGCGTAGTTTCCACTTGCAATATATTTTATTCTGGCGCTCCTTCTTTTTAATTCTTGGTAACTACGCCACTGCAGTGCCTGGCAAACCAGCAATACCGCCGACTGATTCGGTATTTCATCCTTCCATGTCGTTAGACGTGTTCCCCATTTTCTTTTTCATAGGAAAATAAATACACAAAATTATCGCGACGTCAGCGCCTACACTCAGCATGGTCAGCGTGATTTAATGAACGAACCACGCCCCGCTTTTTCTCCCTTCATACTTTGCCTTTTCATCGCCATCGGAAGCCCCTCGCTTACAGCTCGCTTCTTCCCGAAACTAGTCAAGGAACGCTCACGAAGATGATTTACGGAGCCCTTCATGAGTGATGAAATAAAAGAAAAAAAAAAGAAAGATCCCCGAGCAGTCAACGAGGTCATCACGATCTCAGCGGCCTCCCGATAAGGATATCGATTCAAATTTTCTTTCTCCCCGAGTTCCCCGTTTTTAGCGTCGGCGATGAGCGAGCGGCTGCCTCTCGTCCAGACGATAGCACTCGAGCAATCAGCTTAGTTCGAAAGCCTGCAAAGTTTTTGCGGCCTCACGAAAAAAAAAAAAAAAAAGAGAGTGGTGCGTCAATATGTCCTCGCGGGATGCCGTCCTATATATCCACGCGTGGCTTTCGCCTGATGAAAAGAAGCCCTTGCGGTGCTCGGCCGAGGACGAATTTGCTTAAGGAGACCATATACCGATAAACCAGCACGGCCCTCTTAATGCTTCGCCTCTTTTCGTTTCATTGATTTGTGGGGTTTAACGTTACAAAACCAGCTCTGATTATGAGAGACGCCGTAGTGGAGGTCTCCGGAAATTTCGACCACCTGGGGTTCTTTAACGCGCACTGACAGCGCACAGCACACGGGCCTCAACATTTCGCCTCCACCGAAATGCAGCCGCCGCTGCCGGGATTCGATGCCGCGACCTTCGTATCTGCAGCCGAGTACCATAGCCACTAGACCACCGTGGCGGGGCATCTTTTCGTTTCATTTACTGCGAAGAGTACTTTAGGAGTCGCAGAATAATAAAAGAACGAAACGATCTTCATTCGTCATGCTTTGGGTGAAGGCAGTATATTTGAAATTCTTCTTCTTCTATCAGGCCAAAGAGACTGTGCCTGTACTATAGGCCCCAATCGAGTACTAAATGACGACAAATTAATTATGCGCAACTAGCTTTAAGTATTACTTCGTTTGGTGAAATACCTGCAACTGTGACCTTGCTATCCGGCGTCTCGAGTTCCTATTAATACTAAACCGCAAACTCCGCGCTGTGTTTTCGCGCGCATTAACGAAAACTTCTGTGTCCCACTAGATCGCAACCGTATAGATAGCGTGTGCTAGGCTCGGCAGTTGTGTGGCTCAATACATCTACACACACGTCAGCTTGGACATCTCACAAGAGTGCATGTACGAGTGGCACACCACACTTGCCTAGACAAATGGACACGCCAGGCCGATTAGAGTCAACGTTTCCACAAGAGCACTTCTATTCAAAAGACTTGTCCGAATGGGACAGTGCCTCCAACGACCGTATGAACAGTTCGTCGATGTACTAGCACGACGGCGGCTGTCCTCACCGAAACGTAGGGTGAGGGGTGCAGCACGCATTTGTTGTAGTACTTCTGAAATACTTTCGAATCCCTTACTCCGATGAACATATTTTCGAGTAACGTCACACAAGGCCGCATTTTACCTCTCCGAGGCTTCCTATCGATTAACATTCCTTTAAGATTTCGCGAAGAGCTTCGGCTGCGCAAGCGGGAATTAGGTATATAAGAGTGTTTCAAGCGTGAATAGCGTGCTAACGGTGAACCTTGACATTTGAATACGCTATACGCTATCGAGAGAAAGTAAGGGGTCGCGAAGCTATTTGTCGCCGTCCTATTCTTGGAGGAATACCAGTAAAGACCACCATAACCATCATCGAAGATACATGACGAGTTTAAGGTCGACGATGGTTTTTCACGAGCCGACACCGCATAATAATTGCGTGCTCGTGGCGCGTGAAGCAAAGTCAGCAGTGCGTACACACTCGAACTTTGCTCCTGCGCCATGACAATCAGGACGCGCCATGTATTCTTAATATACTTGCAATAAACTTAATCGGAATGTCCGTAAAGGTCTTTGCCAGCGACCCGTACGATTTCACGCTATATCAACGAAAAAGGTGAACACCTCCTACGGGCAAAAGTTTTAGCGAATACAGCCCCTGGTGTCTAACTACAACACGATATTTCTTGCGGTAATTTGTTTCACGTCGCTTAATCGCAAATGAGTGTGACAGAAAACGTATAAATAACGCTTTCTTTCTTTTTTAACTGCTGGGCTGAAACGACGGAGAACTTGGGACACGGATACGAAGTGTGCGGATTATGTTCTAAACGAACATCAACCGCAAACAACAGGAAAAGCAATTATATGTGAACAAGAACAAACGAACGCGGGCCTCTTGTCCAACAACGAGTGTGTTACACCTAAAGCACAACGCATTCGCCTTACGAATATCAAAACCTGAGGTGTTTTAGAACACCAACAAAAGACGACGAAGAGGAAAGGAAAGTAGGCAGCACGGTATTCTAACGTAGTGCAACCATTAAAATTACGTTTTCAACACCGGCAAACTAAAACAAAACAAAAGGTTTGGGCGTATAAAGACAAACTGAAAATAAAGCGAGATTAAAGACGTTTGCGAAGAAAAACGAAGGCGGCCTTCATCATCGTGGAAAACCTCTCGAACCGTGATTATAGAAAGAAGCCTGGCAGAAAGTTTTACAACACACCGTGTCAGAAATGTAAGACAAATGCAAACCAAGAAGAAAAAGCTTACGCGACGGACAAGAACGAGAAGAAGAAAAAAGTACAAGAACGTGAAAGAAAGCGAAGAGCAAGATACGACAGAGAAAGAAAAACAGTGCGAGGGATCGGAGATTTCCTTAAACGTGCGAGACACAGAAAGAAGTCAGCAGTCAACGACGATAACATGAAGGAACTCGCGTCTATGGAAAGGCCTGAGACAAAGAGAGAGAAAGAGGGAGTGAGCGAGAGAAAGAGATAAAAGTGAAACTTTTATTCGTGAACGGAAGCGGGCGCCGATAACCTCAGCACCTTAGCTCCGAGCCCCTTTTGTAGCAAGCACCTGCTTATTTGCCTGCACTCCCTCGGGACCTATTGCTTATCTATGTCCTTTTCTTCTTCTCACCATAGCGCCGAAAGCGAGCAGCCACTTGCCCTAAAAAATATTAAGAACTAAAGAAACGTCCCTAGGCCTCTTCAGTAATGTTCATCCAGTTTCGAAGTCATCCCGCGGGAACACCGTGACGATATATATATATATATATATATATATATATATATATATATATATATATATATATATATATATATATATATATATGTGTGTGCTGTGTGTGTGATACACAAATACCAACAAAGAAGGGAGAGCCATAAACCGAAAGCATGCAACACCTAAGCAACAACGGCACAGCTTACGACCGATTATCGCAGACGCAGCTCGCAAGAGGGAGCATTAGAACGTGCGTCCGGGCGCATGCGCACACTGCGAGGCCCCCGCAGCTTGCTTCGGAACGGTACGAAGCAAGTCGGTGTGGCAGCAGCGGTAACGACCGTAAAAGAGGTGGGAGACGAGGTGAGCGAACGCGTGGGAGGAAAATAAATAAAGAAATAAAGGGGGAAAAAAAGGAAGAAAGAAGGAACTTTGCTCGTCGCTTTAAACACGGAGGACCTTATAAAACGAACCCAGCCACGCCACGCGGTGTAGGTGGCGTGAAAGGTGATAGGAAGGCAGTGAAGGGCCGGAATAAGCAAATAATCAAGAGAAGGAAGGAGAAGAAGCCAATTTCGCCTCAAGGTGAAGAAGAAGAAGCCGATACGTGACGGTGCGATGCGAGCTATATTGAGATAACACGGCGAACGCTCTAGTATCTCAGGCACGCTCCGTTCGCGCCTGAACGACCCGCTAAACGAATGAATAACCTAACAAAAAAGGAAAAGAAAAGGAAAAAGAAGCAAAAATCGACTATGAAACAAAACAAAATGCGTAGGTAACAGGGCAGACAAGTAGATAGAAAAGAGGCAGTTTTTACGGCACCTCTAAACAGCGTCCGGAAAGCTGCCGTGTATAGATACGTGTGAAAAGTTCGCGCCGAAAAGAGAAGTGATGAGAGAGAGAGAGAGAGAGAGAGAGAGAGAGATGGAAACGGCTGCGAAGGAATAAAATAGGTAGAAACAAACGAAGAGGCACTCACTTGACTTCGCCAGGGCGCAATAGTTACGGGTAACACTGAGCTCTTCCGACACACAAGTTCAAATACTTGCCTTCTGAGACCTCCCTCTCCCCTGATTATTTCCCCCTATTTCCCCCGTCGCTTCTGCGTCCTTTGATTATTATTGTTTTTCTGGGACGCAGTGAACGAGTTGCGCGTAGCTCGCGCGGAAGGGTCTGAATCGTGGTAACAAAAATATCAGCAACAAATAAAGGGTACGGAATACCGTAGGTATAGTGCAGACAGTGAGGTGGAGGGAATGGACGCCCAGGCTCGTTGCTGCTCGATGGCTAACTATACAAGCCAGTTGCGCGGTTTGATTTACGGCTGGCAGTTCATGCGGCAATATTAGCTCACTCTAGAGAGGGGAAAGGGTGTATGCCTCCTCCCTCTACTCTTCCACGCCCCCCTTCGGACAGAATGAGCTCTCTCTTTCTCTGGCTTCGCCGTTAACAGCGACGGCTTCTCGGTCGGAGGAAGGCTCAGAGGTAATTTTCGAATGCCCACGGGAACGCCTTTCAGCAACCGCGCGGACCTGCAACATTGCTGGCGGCGGGAAGAAACGCAAGAGGCTCGCTAAAGATGATAGCGAGCTTCTGACCTCGGCCTCTCTCACCACACATTACATATATATGTATATATAGTGTACGATGCGCAGTTACTACCCTCCTTCCACTCTTCTTTCCCCGCTAACGTGGGAAGTTTCGGCGTTGCGCGGGGCAGTCAGGTAACCGCGGCGGGTATGATCTTGCTCACCTTCGGTTTCCTATTATATCTCTTTTATCGTGCATTATACCCGACGCACGTTTGCACGTCTTATCCTTGTTTTTGATCACGTGAAAGGGAACATTTACTGCGATGTTCCGGCTCTATAATTAACCACGAGGGAGCCACTTTCGGTTACAGCCTAATCCTAAGTTTACTGCACATAACCCCATGCAAAGCGGCAACACTGCTGCCAAGGAATTTTCGCTCTTTATTATTTTTTTTAGTTTTTTAACGTTACGTATTCTTGTACTACGATGTTCTAATGCAATGTAGGTTAAGATGTTGGTTGTTTTATGGGTGTTTATGCGTGCAAGCGCGCCAATGTAACACCGCGGATATGCAAGTAATCTTAAGTTTAAATATTCAAGAGAAAGTGGGAGAGAAACTTTAAGTAATGATAAGGTCGTTAAGCAGAGTGGTTCTTCGATTGGCTACACTGTACTGGGGACCTTCCCCAGTACAGATAACGGGTATTAAACCGATAGGGGACAGATAGGGGGTATTAAAGGAAGAAAGAAGGGAAGGGACCACAAAGACACGTCAATGTCAGTTGACACGACACAATTGCAATCTGTCACCGTGTATACTTTCTCGAAGAAATCGCATCGACGCCGTTCATAGCGACTTTCGTTGAAGTCCATGTAGGCCACTGCCCAAGAATTTTTTTTCTGAGAACGAAAGGTTGTCCAGCTGGTCTATATCAATGCTGGGAGGTCCGCTATTTGAGTTTGAATCGGTGCAGTCGCAGAGAAGGTACGTGATGGTTTCGCTGCACGCGCAGAGTTCACATAATGGGCTACCAGACCAAAGATTCAAAATTTATTTGAAGACAACAGGCTTCCTTCAAACGCTACTAACACTTCAAAAATGTCGCACGTGCCTGAAACTACGGTCTTCTACATTGGCGACATTTTCAATCCGCTTCTTCAAACCGCTTATAAGTCGCCGTACTCTACAGCGGCAAAATGCAAAGGAACCGCGAATTTAGGAACAATGAAGAAAAAGTATGGAAGGTGAGCAAGTTGATAACAAAAAGTGAACTAGAGACAGTGGGAAAGAGAGAACAAATTTGTCCCGTCAGTAGATTTGCGTAAGTAGCCAGTAAAAATCATTCGCGTATGTTCGAATTCAACGCATCGCAATGCAAATATACATGAAACCACACGCGGGATATGAAGTCAAGGGGAAAAAAGCACAATACCGAGAAACATCACGTAAAATATAAAAGTGAGAGAAAGTGATAACGCAGAAAAAAAAATCGCGCTCCGATAACAAAGCAATTTGACTTTATCAACGAACGATGTCACACGCATCGAGAACGACTCCCACGCGACGAGTCTGTGGAAAGCGTGGGGTCATTTCCGAATCTCTCTCTCTCTCTCACTGTTCCAAAGATTTCGATCAGCAGTTAAGGTAAATAAAAAGTAATATAGAGGTCAGTGAAAAAAAGAGCGAAAGGGAAAGAAGAAGCTAGATCGAGAAACAGCACAATACAAGAGGTACAGTACGACACGCTTATCCACGGAATGGGAAAAGGAAAGCTTATCCTCCGACCCAAGGGGTCGAAGAACAGCACGAATGATCGGTTGAGGAGGGAGCGGTTCCGGGAAAAGAAAAAGTGGGGGGGAGGTGGGGGGTGTTGCGTCGTCGTCATCGGTTCTAGAAGGAGCTCTGTTTCCACCCCTCTCCGCTTTACCATTCAGTCGCAGCGCCCTCTCTGTCCCTCTTCCCATTCTCCTCGATTTCCACGCTTTTACGAGCCGCTCAGCTGTTGGGTTTCGAAGCGATCTTCTTCGTCGAGGAACTGGTCGAGCGCTCTTAAGCTCTCCGAACATCTCGCTGCCGACCCTCCACGTCGAAGACGCGAGGTGTTCTCGAGAAAACGACGTCGATGCTGTTTTTACATACGCGTCTTACGGCGATGTCGAAGAAAGGAGGAAGAGGACGAAGAAGACCGCCGAAGAAAGCGTTGTATAGTTTCCTAGACAATACAGAGAACTAAGGAAAACTGAAGAAGAGAGCGAAAAAGAAAATACTCGTTCGCCTGTGTGTATTTTTTACGCCGTCTGTGCCGGGCGATTTGCACTCACTGGCTCGGACCTTCAGCGCCGTGAAGAATTCGAAAGGGAGAGAGAGACGGCCACCCTGCACGCGCTCTCGAAAGCGCCATATTTACATGTAAATTGAACGACCTCGTTAGGCTTAGCGTCCGCATGAATAATGCATCGAACCGCTTGAGCCGTCGTCGTCCTCGCCGACGCTTGCTGTGCGCCGCTGCCACTTCGAGAAGCGCTCTTCACTGTTAAGCACACCGGCAAGCAGGAGAAGCGTCGTCTTCGCTTACTCCCCGCTGGAAGAAAAAAAAAACGAAGAACAAAGCGAGAAAAGAAAAATAAGAATGAAAGAAACGACGGAGTCCGCCGCACTTCTAGGATATTGTACGAGCTCGCGTCCATGCCCTCGTCGCCGCCGCCTTCGAAGTTCCTCCAAAAAACTCGAGCTGTGCTGGTACTTTTTTCTTAGCACCCTCCGCTTCGCTTTCTTCGGAGATCTCTCTGGCCCGTGCTCTAGGCTTTTTGCGAGAGAGGAACAGACGCCGATCCTGGAAGAACAAGCAGCCCCCCTTTTGTGTGTGTATGTCCCATAACAAGAAAAGAAGTCAAGACTTTTTCCTAAAGGTGAAAAGAGGACAGAAAGAAGGCGGCTTGTGCAACGCGGTAAATAGAGAGACTGCGAGAGAGAGAGGGAGATCACTTCAAAGACACGTACGACGGGTTCGAGCATAGAATGCAAGCACACGAGGAGTGAGCCGAGTGCTTATCTCGGGCTCCGGGCCTAACGAGGAGGGATTTCGCGCCAGCCCCGTTCGCATGCTCCCGTAGAGAACACGCACGTACAGACTGACACCCCCCCCCTCCTCGTCGCAGAACCGGCTCGACGTCGTTCACGGAGAAAGATGGAGCTCGGGCCAAACGCGTGCGCTTCTTCCCGCCATCGTCATTCACCGATGAAGAGGGGACGAAGGAGAAGGATCGGATTTGCCAACGAAAAGCCTCGCCCACCCCAGTCGCCTATAGACGTCCCCTTCAACCACCCTTCGTTCGTGAGTGTACGCTGTATACTGCATTGTAGTACGGTGTGAGCACAGCGTGGCGAGGGATTCGGCCCCGTACTACGACCGGGTGCTTCGCCGGCGGCGATTATAATCCCGCCGCGAAGCGGCGCTTACACGAACAAGCCGTGTTTTCTGGATCTTCGGGGCAATGACGGTGGCGGCGGCCGTCTACACGATGGTGCACGGGATGTGTGTACGCTGCCGCCCGAAGGAAGTGCTCGATAAAGAAGGAAGAAAATTTTTGTGCGGGAATTAAGGGGGGGGGAGTGGTACTGGAAAGGTTCGTGGCGCTTTAAATATCAGGTCTAGGGCAGCTTGTCGCCTGTAGTCATTGTCGTTTGACTTGTGAGCGGTCGGCGATGGGAATAAAGCGACAACGTGGGGCGAGCAGGGGGAGAAAGCAGGACAGTCCCTGCACTTCGAGATAAGAGATAGACGGAAGAAAGACAACAAAAGCGTAGTATAGCGAAGGTTTCGGCATGCTCCCCTGAAGAACTTCGGCTATAGATATGTGCGGAACGCACAGGAAGCGTCAGCTAGGACAGGGTTAATCTCGCAGTTGTGTTCGTCGAGCGCGTAGACTTCGGCGCGAACCGTAGGCGAAGCGCATTTTCTATGTCGCTTGTTACGGCACGCTGCGGTCCATAGCCAGTTTAAGAAAGTCATTTGGTGGTTTGTGCGCGGCACCTGTAAATGTGAGAGAATGGTTACGTATATCATAGTTACCCCGCGATGGTGGAAATGCCCTCCCCCCAACTCCACCCCCCCCCCCCCCCGGCCCCTTCTCCTCAGACAAACACCATTTGCCCTATCAAAACTGCTTGTGTGCGGAAGAAAATAGGAGAACAGGTGTTGTAAAGGCTCGTGTTACTTTAAATATGAGGCCTTCGGTAGCTTGGAGTAATCGTCGTTTTACGTGCCTAAGAGGAAGAAGCCCCGAAAGTTAGTTCTGTTCACAAACAGACTCTTGGGCCTTTTATGGTGATGCAAAAGTTTTCCTGTCCAGGAGATTTTCTCGGCTACTCTTAACAGCACGCCATAAAATCTTCCTCTTCTCCTCTACAGGGCGGAAAATCGCAACAGCAAAATGCGGATCACGCCCCTGACATTTCGCTTTTCGCATTCATGCACCAAAAGCATTCCCACATCAGGCTAGCGTCATTTCCACGCTTTCAGTGGTAGAGCTTGCCTGCTAAGCACTTTCGAAAGCTGCGCCTGAAGCACTCCGAAATTATGTCCCCCTCACGCATGTAGTATCTTTCTATGATCTCGCTGACTTCGAGTGACAAAAAATAACAAATGTAACGGGGGAAAAGCGCTGCAGCGCTTTCATTACACTCGCGAAGTTCTGCGTAACGAAAGAGCTCTTTAGCCTCAACGTTGCTCCCGTCGTCGAACTTAATGCACCGTATCTTAGTCTCAGCGTAGCATTACTGGTGAACACGGTACAAACATAGACGTTTGTAGGGCTGTAAACTGTGCGTTGCGTACACAAGTAGCAGCGCGGTCGTTCTAAACAAAATTGAGATGGAACGAGACGGGAGAGAGAGAGAGAGGCGGGAGGGGTATTAGCACACGCGGTAACGTGGACATCGACTTGCTGATGCACGGCAGAGCGCCTCTCAGCGGTCGTGCACAGTTTGCGATGGCCACGTGCGACAAGAGGCTAGCGCGCAGTCGTTGGGCGTCCCACCGTCACCAACCCCTAGAGGTCGTAACTGGACGCTGATACTACTACGGCGGGATCCTAAAATTAATTAGCTGCCCACGACACAGGTTATGATGCCGAGAGCGAGAGCGGCGAACGCGGCCTCCCGTTCAAGCGAGACGTTGTTGTCGTCGACCTCGTGCAGCTCGGTGCTCGGTAAGGGCGTAAAGATAGCCGCCACGCTATCGTCACCAACTCAACCTGAAAGTGGGCCACGCGGAAGGCACGTGTGTTTTGTAAGTAAAACAGCAGGCTGAAAATGCGACAATAGCAATGTTTGTAGTGCGTCCTGTTTCTTTTCTTCTTTTTAAGCTATTTTACTGCTCAAGCTGAGAGATCAAAGAAGATACCAGCGAACCGTCGCATTTCGCTATGTTTTTGCTGTTTTCTTGTGTTTTCGCGCGGATAAAGTGTACGGAGCCGCTCGAAAGCGCCGAAGCAAAGATTTTAGGATTAGGAAAAAAAAAAAATTATGACACCGCAGCTTTGCTTATAGCTGCCAAAAAGAAAAGTGTTCGAGTGCAGCGCAGGCTTTTTACAGCGGTAATTTTCCTCTGTCATTACTCTTATCGTCAGCGTTGTGCTGGACGCCACCGCGAAGGGTCACTCAGGTGGATCGACGATAACAATAAGGAAAAAAGAACAAAGAAATCAGTAGGTAAACAAGAGGTCAGGTGTAACTGTTGCCGTATGGTTGTCATGGAGAAACAATCTTCTCCAAGCATGTGTACCCTGGTGGTGTAAATATGCTTCATTCTGCGAAATGCCGCTTTGTTATTAGCTCATTTTATGATCTTTGTATTTGTGTAACCACAGATTTCTGTATGATGATTTTCTTCTCGTGTTACCCCCCCTGCAATAATGCCCTCGTGGCGCTGCAGGTACTTGTATAAATAAATGTAAATGTAAACAAGGATAACGTTTCGGCTTTGCAACGGCGTTGTAAACGGCCTCTTGGCATCAAGGCGTGCGCGCAAACTCTTGAACGAGACACCGTTGCGATTTCATTAAAGTACTTAGAAGCGAAAAAATAGACATATCTTACAAATTTTCCAAGTATCCGTTCTACTAAACTTTTGTGGTACTTTTCAATTTTTGTGAGGGAAGAGCCAGAGGAACAGGTAAAGTGTATGACATTATTACCAATGAGTTTTCCTTGAACGTGAGGGCATAGGGCGAATCTCCTAAAAGTTCACTCCAAGACCGACGTCAGCAAAGTAATCTGAACGTCGTCAAAGGTGACTCAAAATCTCGCACTACACTGCTCAAGCAGTCATAGAAACGGGCTATGCATATGTATAATGCCGGTTCTAAAAATTCAGCGTATCCTCGTTTTCCTAAACGCGGATCAGGAGCAAGAATAACAGCACCCTGAATTGATATCGATTTCGGTAAGTGATGCTACAATACATGACTATCCAGAGAAAGAAAAAAAATTACATACTGCGCTTAAATTGGTGCCATTTGCCTCTCCCCAATGCGAAGTCATTGGTACGTAATCCGGCCAATTACATCGCCCACCAAATATTATCGAAGCAAAAACGCAACCTCGACACTGAGGAAATTTCAGCGTTCGCGCTGTCCGCCACATTTTGTATTCATGTAAGAGCATCTGCATAGGCGGGGTCCTGTAAGTACAGCCCTGAAATGATTGAAGTTTCTATTTATGCACGCCGTTGCTCCATTACTGCAAGTTTGAAGATGTAACTTTATGTCACTACGAAACGAGAAGTCTGCGAAAGCTACATTTAAAAGGGGGTGAGAATAGATTATAGTCCGTACTCGTTCATCAGTAAAAAAAATCGCAAATTGAAAGGATGTAAGAAAGGCCAAGCAGTATGAAGGCCGTAGTTTGATGCCAGAATAACAGCGAACGTGGTTATTGTAAAGAAGCAGCATATCCTGCGTCTCTGCTTCTCCTTGGCACTTTCGATGATTGTTCGGAAAAATACGGGCACCGTATGTACACTTGCCATGAAATGGAAACGACCCAAGTTCAGCAAATAAACTCGCCGAGAAATAAAGTGAGAGGAGTGTATACGACTGCCGAAGAAGCTCCCAAGATGCTACACGATTATACTCTTTTTTTCTTTTTTTTACTCGAAAAAGAGTGAGACAGAGAGAAAAAAAGGGAGCGATGTAAGTCGTTTTCCTGACACGCTTGGCGTCGGCCCTTGATGCAGTGTCGGTCATTGAGAATTCCCCTTCGATGCGCGCTCTCAGTCATCCGCGAAAATGTTTTTCCCCGAGCCCGACGGGATAAATCAGTTTCGTCTCGCTCGCGTCTTCTACGTAATTTTTTTTTTCTCTTTTACACTTCCCTTCCTCATTTCCGCAATAACGCGTATCGCCGACGAAGCCGCCGCTGCCGGATACACGAGTGAACGGAAGTGTCCCAAACCAAGCGGAACCGGAAACGATTGACCAAGAAAATTTATTTGCCGGAGCAGACAGACGTCCAACCGAAAGTGCACTCGCAAAACTTATTTCGTCGCCGTCCGAGAAGCGAAACGGATGACGATACGAACGCGATGAAGAAGCAGTAGAAAATGATGCCGACCGAGTTCCCTTCCCGTTTTTTTTTTCTAAATAAAGATTTAAAAAAAGGTATATACTCGCTTAAAAATAGATAAATGAAGTGTATGTCTGCGTGTGCGTTTGTTAAAAAGAAAAGTTTAACGAGGCCATTTTCGGCAAAACTGAGAACATGGCGGCGGCGTCAGATGGGGAAGTGAAACATACTTCTCCCTAAAAATTAAAAAAAAAGCGACAAAATAAGAGAAACACCAAGGGCCTCCGCACTCAAGGAAAACGTTGTGTGTAGAAAGCGAACCGGGTTGTGCTTGCCAGCCGGCGAGAACAAAAAAAAGCGCTCGCCGTGTGCCGCCGCTGTTTTCTCCATCAGTCTCCGCAAAGACGGGGAGCCCGAGCCGCCTGTAGCGGATACAGTTCAAATAATATCTCCAGCCGGAGGAGCAAATGGACTACATTTGTTGGCATTGGAAGAGCCGATATACCACGCAGGCCGGTTCGTCCTTTCCTTCTTGTTTCATCCATCTCCAGTTCTCTTCCCTTCTCCTTTCAGAATCACTCGATTTCACTCTCATCCATGCCCTTTCCCTTTCAATTTCTCCCACTCTCTCTCTCTCTTTCAGAGGCGGCGTGTCGTTCGTGAACAACAGAAGTGGAGGCAATTTGTTTTAACTACTGCAGTTGCGAGAGCGAAGAAGAGGCTTCGAAATTGGAAGTCATTGGACTAAACTCGAGACCTTGCCTTCATTGCCGGCTGGAGAGAAGCAGGCCAAATGAAAAAAAAAGAAAAAAGAAGAGAACAAAAAGAACAGATTGCGTTGATCGACGGCAGCGAAATTCCTCGTAAGATGAAGCAGAGTCTCGTGCTTCGGTGGTTGAGCGAAAGTGCAGAAACAGAAATCGCATCAGCCTTGTGTTAATCATGCGTTTCTTCCCTTCTACGTGGCAACCTCGTTCGGGGATTTGCACAACTTTAATCGATGGTGAGTGCGGATTAGGCAAGAACAAGATGAGAGGCCTCGAACACGCACTACTTTATGTATGTCAGCCCGAAAAAAAAAAGTGAAAACTGTAGTCGGGCACGCTTGAGTGCTAATTATACTACACGAATGCGAGGGCGTGGAAGGCGACAGACTGAAATAAAGCATGGAGCTCAGGGCTGCACTTCAAGGCTACATCCTTCCTTTACGTACAAACAGAAATTCGTCGTCATAACCGATATTCAAGCCTAAGTTCTGACAGGTCGAATGTGTCTTCAAGGTAGTGGCAGAACTGCCCGGCATGGATCCGTCCAGTATGCATCAGATATTAGAAAGGGATTCCCAACTTTGAATTTGTCTTTGCCCCGATGCTTCCCAGAAAGGTTCAGTCGAGCGCAGTAGCAGTGTAGCGACCGTCCGTATAGGTGACAGTACCTCACGTAGCGCAAACCATGGCCGCGTTCGATAACTTAAGATTTTTTTCGAAAGAACAACTTTTAGAATGGTCGGGCTTGCGAGCAGGGAGGCTCGTGACATCAGCACTGCGTGCGTTTTAAAGAAAGCAGCAAAGAACAAAAATACAGGCCGGAAGAAGGGCGGTCCATAACAACTTACGGGAAACGGTGACCTACTAGCGCAAAACTAAACTAGCCTATATTCTTTGGGAGCGTCGCTGAAGTTATCGGGAAAGTGAACATAGAACGTACACCCATCGCTGCATGCGTACACGTCTCAATTCCCCATTCCTATCTCCTTCTTTTTCTATCTTTTTTTAACTACAGGCGGGATCCATTTTCCTCTGTACCACACAGCATTCAGATACACAGAGGAGATGAATGTAGCCCACAGAGTGACCAGTCAAACGGAATCTATAAATCAATCAAATAGGTATATGAATTACCTCCGCACATGCAAGGTGACGTGTCGTTACGTCCATCACTCATGTCGTGACTGCACCATACATCGCTGCCACATCCAGTTACCCTAGACAAAACATTCGACAAATTTTGTCTTTCAGTCTCTTCGCAAGGACAACAATTTCCGCGAAATATGTCTCTTATCTCTCTCCGTCTCTCTATCGAGGGAAGACCAATTCGCGAGAGAGCGGAGCGAAACGGTTTCTTTTCCCATCAAGGACGAGCCACAAAATCGATCGTCCTTGGGGGCAATCAAAGGGTCGAATCACCAGTTAATGCGCGGGCGATTGCAAGGCACGAGTGAAATTCCTTCTCCTAACAACAGCCCCGCTTCTCGCGGGCGAGCGAGCACACGCACACACATACACACACAATCGATTGCCGCTCGCACTCTATATTAGCCGGCACCGGCAGCGATTTCTTTTCTTCGCTCTTTGTTATTGTTGTTGTCTTGTTACAGCTTTCCTTCCGCGGACAGATTCTTGCTTTCCTTCGCCGCTCGTTCGCTGTGACCGCTTTTCCCGCCTTCCATTAACCCCCGACTCTCCGAATCGGAATCTCTCTGGGATGCGTGGTGGTAGAGGTCGATAAATATCGCCACAGTTCTCTCCTCTTCCTCCTCTTCTGTTCATTTTAGTGCTTTCTTCGCGAAAACAAAGGGAAAGAAAAGTGGCGAGGAGGGACAGACCAGAAAGTTCAGAAAGAAAGGAGTCCAAGCAAGCAGAGCTGTGAAGGAAGAATCCCTAGATGTAGTGTGGGGGCAGAGCTTCGGGGCCGTACACCCGGCGTAGGTGAACAACGAGAGGAAGTGCATAACAAGCCCGGCAAGAAACGCCAGCCGGTTCTTTTCTTTCTCCCCGACAAAGGCGAGACCACACCGAGCTGGAGCGGGATAAATATGTTTGCCGGATCGGCCGGGAAAGTTGCGCAGGCACGCGACTCCTAGACGTATAACTGTGCGCGCGTGGCACAGACGAAAATGTGGCTAAGCAGGCAAGGAAATAGAACAGAGGAGAATTCGCGATCGCAGAAAGAGAATCAAAGAAGGGCGTATAACAACAGGAGAGCGTATGAGAAGCAGAACAAGAAGAAGAGGCAGAGAGAAAGAGAAAGAGCACGATCACATCGCCATTCATCGGGTGGCCTTTGTTCTTGCAATCCGGCCTGAAACTCTCGGTAGCAAAGATCCAGGCCAGGACTGCGCACAACTCCTTTTTTTTTTCTGGCGACCTCCGAATCTCTTTCTCTCACTTTCTCTTTCCTTGTCCATGGTGTGCCGTGCTAGATCGGTGCAGCGTTACGGATGCAGGCGGTGTACCCCTTAATTGACGTCAGCATTGTAATAACCATCAGAAATCGCTAGAGTCCGGGAGGAAGCATTTTTTTCTCCTTAATCCAGCATTGCAACGTCGATGCACCCGAGTATACAGACATATGAGTCTCAGCACAAACAGAACGAGGTCTATGCAGAATTTTTTTGCTGACCTATACTAACTGCATATTGTTAAGTGACTCACAAACAAAGATGACCCTCACACAAACCACACGGGAATCGCGAATGCATATAAATTCTTCGTGTAATTGTGCGCGGGAACCTGCAATATCGTCAAAAGCGCTCAAACCGTCTTTCACTAGCTTCTTAACCGTCAGTGAATCTGAACTTATGAATTATGATGCTTTGACGCCGGCGGGGCGCTTGACGAGCATAGATCTATTTTCATTGGCTGATGATAATCTTGCGGTTGATCCTTCCTAATTAGCTCTTCGAAACTTTATAGACCCTTTTCATAAACTGCAAGTTAGCTTCCCTGCAATGCAGCTTGCCCTACTAATGGCGGCATTGGCCATCCGGCAAACAACGTGTGCAAGCGCAATTTGCTTGCGATAGGGCATGTAAAATGTCGACGCAGCCCTTCTGATACAAACATCCCGAAAAAACGGGTTGCAGCATGTGCAACTTCAATTTTAACAGCATTTAAATAAAGGCAGCTGTCGCCATTAGTAGGGCAAGTTGCATTGCAGGGAAGCTAGCTTTACAGTTTATGAAAAGGGTCTATAGAATTACCGAATGGACGTCTATTGCTACACTCAGCGCCGTGCGGCAAGATCGACTCAGTTTGCCGTACTGACACCTTCAGGTTCTTCCGGGAACGTCGAAATACTAGCACGTTTGCCAGTAATCTCTTGTAGCGAAATTCCTGCTTTCCGTCTCAGTCCCTAGACTTCCCCGCACAACTCTAGGCGCGAGCTCTTTTGTTCCATCCTCGCCCTGAAGCTCCAAAGAAAGCTAGCGAGGAATTCCTGCCTATTTCCGTGGTTTTTATTCTCTTTTTTTTTTTCGTCGCAGCAATGCCCGGTATCGTCCCTCGCGTATTTGTGCTCAGACCATCTGGAACACTGAACTTTATCCCCGCACCCCCAACCTTCCACCGCGCTTCAATTTTTGTTGCGGGAACGATGCGAGCTGCTCCTCTTTCTTGCTCCACGCCGCGTACATCATCTCGGTAGTTCTAGGCAGGGAAGCTAGCTGTCCAGGTGTGTAGCTTACCAACCGAGATTCGTCAAACCTCTTGATGTTTCCGGGGAGGAAATATGCTCGAGAATTATTTCAGCATCGCAGCATCGTTGATCTGTCTGCAGTTAAAACAGAGGACCACTCTGTGTGATTAGCGATGGTCAACGCGCGAGCTTTTCTTACAGTTTTTGTTACTGGATGAAATCCAGACAACACAAGGGTGACGGAGATTTTCTTTCTCTCTCGCTCGCCACACACACACACACACACACACACACACACACACACACACACACACACACACACACACACACACACACACACACACACACACACACACACACACACACACACACACACACACACACACACACACAAACAAACAAACACACTGTTCAAGATGGAGGCGAGGATTGAGATGAGGATGTGGGAGTTGCGGGCGGATCTGGCTTCCCAGTATCATAGCAACAATTCTCAAGGGGATGAACTTTTCACAGTATTGAACCCAGTCAAGCATAGTTTGACAATACTGCCATTTAACTACTATCCTTATGGGTCTTTTTACAGGTTAAAGTCACAATGCCCAGCACTCTATCCTTTCTCTACCCATAACGAGACAGGCGATCGCGCACTCGCGATCTCATTGAAGGAGGAAGGCAAAGCCTTCTTGCCGAAACGTCACTTCATTGTTAAGCCTCACCAAACGGTCGCTGCTTGAACAAACAAGGGTACACGCTCCGAGTACTTCATCTAATTCAAAACACCGACGGTTGTCTGCTCGTTGACCCGAAAGGACACGTTAGGCTTCTAGGCTCGCTGCACCGATTTGGCTCGACCGAGTATTCTCACCTTCCCACCACACCGCGTCTTCCTCTTCGTCACCGCTTCCTCCTCGCACTTGCCTCGAACTCTTTCCGTTGGGCACTTCTTTTGTCTCGACGAGATCATTGCGAAGCGAGAGAGTGTGCACGGATCCCGTCTGATGGATCGCGTGAGGAGCACCGGACGACTGCGCCTTCCTTCCTTCGATCCCGGCACTGCCCGAGCACGAGCTAATCTGATGCGAAGAGTCTGGCAGTGATGGCGGGGGAGGCGTGATCTTCTTTACCCAATCGGCCCGCCGTCTGGTGCCACTTTCTCATAACGGATACGCGCACTAAGGTCCTGCGCGAGTGTGTTCGAACGGAGTGGGCTGATTCCTTGAGAAGAAAGGTGGGAGGGGGGAGGGGCGTCACGATGTAGTCCCGCAACTTATGGCACACGTCTGAGGATGATATAGTGAAAACTTCGTTGTTCATTGAGCGATACAGAAGAAAAATAATAAAATACAGAGACAACGTAGACAAGAGACCAGAGAGCAAGGTGGTCTTCAGTTGAAGACAAGCGTCTTTCACCAGTGACTTCTTTTTGCTCTCTTTGAATTATATTTTGCATTCTGAAGCGCTCAAAATGCATCAGCTGTAGCAAATTTTTCATATGATGATATGAAACCTTAGCGGAAATCAAGGGGAAAATGGGCAAGGGCAGTGCATATAACGGCAGGTAAGGTCAGAATACGTCTGAAGAGAACACAAGCATGGACGGAAATGGTCACGTAGGCCTATCAGATAAAGAAATTTGTGGTGATAATGTGGGCGCGGTTAGTAGAGTACTGAGTTAATTAGAGAAATATGGGAACTGAATTTTCACTGCAGTGGGCGTAGATGATGATGGTCACCGTCGTCATTATTATTATTATTATTATGTTTGATTATTACCTTATAGAGATCTAGTTTCAACTCAGGCATGTGTTATATGATAGATCGGCAGCACCTGCGATTTTTTGTCATCACCAACGTCAGACCTGCGCGTCAGCCTTTAGACAACTACGGCCGCTGATTTTAAAGGAACCAGAACACACACACACACACACACACACACACACACACACACACACACACACACACACACACACACACACACACACACACACACACACACACACACACACACACACACACACACACACACACACACACACACACACACACACACACACACACACACACACACGAAAGAAATCCATTCGGAACGCATACTCCCATGCCAACCACAAGTGCAGCTATAGACACCTGGCCATCTTACACATCAGCCGATAAGCCAAATCAGTCTCTGCAAACGGTTAGCAAACTTTGTCACGAGCCGAAAACGTGGCCTAGTAACGGCGTAGACAAGCTATCGCGTAACTCCTCAGGTCCTTAACACACCGGGTTAATGGCGGAAACCGAGTTCCCCCACCACGACCCGGTCATCCGGATCACCTTACCGCTTCGTCCCTAGGGCGCCGCTAAATAAACAACAAATGGAGGATGGCTTGCCCAGCTGAGTGCAGCTCAAGTCTTCGACGATACATAACCCGGCCTCGGACGGCGCACCGCCCTCGTTCCCCAGCGTCCAATACACCACGCGCGCGCAGAAATCTCGACGCTCGACTACGCGCTTCGTGTAACCTTGCGGCGGAGTCCACGCTCGCGTGACTGTTTAAAGAGAAGTTGGTGATGCGCGTGTGCGTGCTCGTTCTGGCGAATGGGCGTAGAAGGGAGAGTAGACGAGGGGGTACGTGTCAGCGCCGACGATGGGTTGGCGAGCGGCTGCACGCGAGGCCTACGTGCTTAATTGAAACATACACCCTGCGCCTCAATCTTGTCTAACCACCCCTAGCGTGAACCCTCCCGGGTTACGAGGTGGCAGTGCTCCGCAGTATCTTCAGCACGATGCCAGTCCATGCCCAGCGCGAGCTCTCTTTCTCTCTCTCTCTCTCTCTCTCTCAGCCGCTGCATCACCTGGCGGTCGCCTAATGGTGAGGGAAGGGTAGGGGAGATGATAATATGCGCATGTCAGTACATTTTGCCGTTGCTTGACAGTGCGCTGTTGAAAAATTCCTCGCACACAATTTTAATGCGCCAGCGCGCGCCATGGAACACACACGCGTCTTGGTAACGACCGTTGGAAGAGTCGTTTTGCAGGAGCGGATGAGACGGTTTTCAGCAAGTCAACCCACCCTCCTTTCTCCGCATTACCAGGGAGCCTGAATTGTTACTCTGTGTTACGCGGCTGATGGGATGGACGAGTTACTGGTTGTTTCGTCGTCTTGGTTTGAAGAATGTGTATTACCTAGGGTGCTATTTCTACCCGAGTGCCGCATCTATGTGAAATTAGCGAAATTTTCACTTCGTAGTTTACAGTTTCTCAGTCCGCAGTGAGAGCGATTAAATATGGAATAGAGTCACTGGTGATCGATACCGCTGAGCTGGAAGGCGGAGCTCTTAAGCCAAGTTATTTAATGTATATAGGAGGCGCGAATTCACAGTCAGTACGATAAAGGCTAACGTGCTGGTAGTTAAATAAGAATCACGCTTAGCTGCTAACACGGAAATCGAAGAAAATAAAGGTACTTCCATCTGATGCTAAGAGCAGAAACAACAGGTGCTTGCGTTTGTATCCACTTATTGCTAGGAGTCGGCAAGCTGTATCAAAGATATACATGTACACTCACATTAACAGCCTTATGCCCGGGGTACACTGTAATAACCCTCATTTGCGCATTGTACAGGTTCTCTTGATTGCTGCACGTCTCGTTGCATCGTGACTCTGTAGCCCGCACTCGCGTGCGTGTGATTGGCAAGCCGCCGACCGTCTCATCGTGTCTACTTGAGATATATATGTTACCTGCGGTGCTCCTCCCATAAGCATAGTAGGTACTCATGTGCTTTATTCCAGTCGTGAGGACCAAAAAATAATTCATGTTTCCTGTTCTTTCTCTCATGAAGTTATCATAGCTGGCAAGTTTCCATATGCATCCAAGAGTCACGTTTGTTTTTATTACAGACATACAGCGACTGTCTCGTTAGCCTGTTCGAATGATGTTAGTAGCCAGTAAAGTCTCCTCTGAACACAAGAGAAAATAAACGTACTTAATTCAGAATACAGCTTTGAAAAGGTGTCAAAGTCCTTTGACCTCAAGCCACGCCCAGGGGCCCTAAACTAACACACTCTGCAGTTGCACGCAAACACATTCCTCAACTCGGCTCTCGAGTAGCGAACACCAGTGGCGGTATCCATACATTTAACACAGACACCGGAACTCGCATACCACCCTCAACGCTGGGCACTTCTATTATATGTAATACTTTTCCCCCATTAGTGGAACGTGGACACGCACGTATGTATACCCTGAAAGCCTCCGGAAGGTGTCCGCACCACCGCAGGAAAGTTCAATGCCCGCCTCATAACGGGAGGGTGGCGGGAGCCGCCAGAAGAGTTGAAAAGCACCGCAACGACGCGAACGCCTCGGCTGACCGGTCGAGCCCTCAGGGCGTGCAAAATGGCGGCGCCAGCACGCGCGCGTGCGCTTGACTGAGCTTCCAAATTTCGGCTTTATTAAACGCGAAAACGAACCGCTGACGTGAGGGAGATATGAAGGGCACCACAGTACTGTCGTCACCAGGCGCAGCGGTACCGCCGCCGCCATATTCCGGACAGAAGCAATTTGGGGAGCCGGGAGGAGGCGGGAGAGTTAAAGAGAAGAGGGGGCGGCGGCGGGCGGGTGGACAGTGCGAGGGATAAAGCCCCAGAGATGACCACCGAGTGGCGCGAGAGAACAAAGGGCGCATATTATTTGCATGGATGAGTGAGCGCCTGCGCGAGCGCAGGCGACCCCCGCACCACTTCGAAGGTGAATGGGTGTTGTAAGAGAGGGCCCCGGCGCGAAGGAAGCTCGCGCCCTGGAGAGCAAAGCAAACAAGAAGGAAAGCTTTTCGGAGATGCGGGTTTAGCGGAGGTGAAAGAGGAGTTGGTGAAGAAGATGGGGTCGGCCGGGTATTTGGTGCCTAATGACCCATCTGCCGCTGCGCGACAAGCCGGCTTTGAACTCTTGTCGCATGAAAAGAAGAAAAGTAAATGAAAAGCAGGTGAATGCTGCAGTTGGGCGCATAGGGTATACGAAGAATGGGACGCGGTGGACGCGTGTGCTTGTATGCCGGCGGCTGCGTTCAAAAGGTGCGTGTGCCTAGTTTGTGATTTCGGGCGACGCTGCAGAAGAGAGGATACTGTCGGCGGGACAGAAGCAGTTTGAGCGAACCGGCAGCGGTAGCTTGAAGGGCGTGGCCTGGCGCTGCTAGTAGCAAGGGCGCGGGTTCGATTCCTGCAACGGCGGCAAAACTTTGATGTGGTTGAAATGCACGAACGCCCGCGTGCTCCGATTTTGGTGCACGGCAAACGAAGGAAGCAGATGGTCGAAAGTTAATAAGTAGTATTCCATGACATTATGACCTGTTGATGTATTTTCGGCACGTGAAACTCTAAGATATCAAGTTTTCACAGAAGTTCAAGGTATACAATGGCTAATGCACACTGTATTTAACCATAATACTTACGGGAGGCCGGAGAAAATGGTACAAGAGTAAGGAAAAGGTTGCGGCGGTTGCGGGTGCCCATCGTATGTGTACGATTTGCGTGTATGCAGGCTGATCGCACCATTGACCAAGGGCGTACGTTATATTTAAGGTATTTTGACGACCCTTCCAGAAGCCAAAAGTAAGAAGGGGAGGGGGTCTTTAGTGCGATTACGCGAAGTATTACGGAGTCGTTTCTCATTAATATGATATGTGAGCCGCGGTAGCGCTGGAAACAGTTCGGCAGACATGCAGGCAGTAACCGCTCGTAATAGCGGCGAACGCTGACTTGGAGGTACAATAACGTTACACTCACTGTAAAACGCGTTCAGGAAATCAAGATACAGCCTGGCGGCAGTATGATCGTCAGTTCAAACGACAATAACGGGTTCATTGTCATTACCAACCTGTACTGTACAGAATATTTGCTCGTTATGTTTCGATTTGCCGATGTATTTGTATTTGCTCTGCTTGCTCTGCGCTTCGCTGCCTGCGCCGCAGCAACAGATGAGTCAAGAGCGTCGTGCAGCGGTAATGCACGACGGATGACGTCGCAGTTGGGATGACGTGTGTTTGGTCCCGGAGCTCGGCAGCAAACCAGCGCAGCACGCATACGATGATTATGACCGCAGCTATGAGCGACGAAGATAAGCAAAATTGCGATGATGGTGATACAAAGATGAGGAATATGTGTGTAATACAAACTACCACATTACAGAAATCCTGCTGCTGGATGCGGTTTTAGTAATACACAGTCAAAGTTAAGACTTAACGTAAAAGAGGGGCACAATCGAAAGGGAAGGGATTTGAGGAGGAGGAAAACACTGACGTCGAGCAATTGATCAACGAATGAAAAAAAAAAAGGGGGGGGGAGGGGAGGTGGAAGATGCATTACTGCAGAAGGATCCGTATACTATTTACTCGGGACGGGCAGGCTGGGAAACTTGTAGACGGAAGCCCAACCCGCCCCCATTATTGCACCATATTTGAAATCCATGTTTGGCTGCTTGAGGCACTCCACAGCGAGAGTGTAATCTCCTGTGCAATCGCTCGAAGTTGCCTGGCAGCGTCGGACCTTGAGAGAGGTATGGTCTCAACTTTGGTGCCATCAAGTGCAGACTTGGCGGCCTTGTCAGCATATTCGTTTCCAACGACGCCGCAGTGACTGGGGAGCCACTGAAACGTCACGTGGTGTCCCTTCTCATGTGATTTATGGAGAAGAGATCTGATCTCCAACACCAGTTGCTCGTATGGTCCGCGCCGCAGGGCTGCCAGCAAGGACTGTAAGGCCGCCTTTGAATCGCTAAAGATTGACCATTGTCGGGGTGCTTCCTCATTTACTACACAAAGGGCAGCACGCAGAGCAGCAAGTTCCGCAGCTGTCGATGTCGTCGGGTGGTCTGTCTTAAAACTGATGGTGGAAGCTTTCACTGGGACAACCACCGCTCCGGACGAACACTGGAGGTTCGAGGACCCATCCGTCGACAACACCACCTGCTGTCTTTGCGGCATTTTCGATTGCCACCAAAACTCAGCCGAGCAGAAGCCACCCTGCTTTATCGTTTGTGGTTAGGAGTGGCTTTTACTAACTCTTATTCCTTTATGATCGGAATGGCCGACAGCCCTCTTTGTGACACCTGTCTTCGTGAAGAGACGCTACAACACATCATATGCGAGTGTCCTCGCTATGACTTACAGAGGCAATCACTGGCGTCCGCTCTCGCTCACCTTGACCTGCGACGGATGTCGGTTGATGCCATTTTGGAGTGTCGACCGCACAAGACATCACAATTGAAGGTGACAAAGGCGCTGCTGCAGTTCTTAAAGACGACAGACTTGCACAAGCGATTGTAACAGCGATGTGTGACGTCGTGTGCCATGCAGCTGCCACTGACTGTGAGAATGTGCTATATGTTCGCCCACTTTCTCTCTCTCTTCCTCTTTCCTTTCACCTTTCAATCTCCCCTGTCCCCTTCCCCTCGTGCAGGGTAGCATACCGGTTGTCATACACTGGTTAACCTCCCTGCCTTTCCTTCTCTACTATTTCCTTCCTTCCTTCCTTTGAAATCCATAAACTCTCGAGTGAACTTACACGTTTGCCTCGCTATGTCCCGATACCAAAGCCGGAGCTACGAGACTTGCCCAGACCGGCATCTCAGCCACGAGACGCCAGGGGAAGGGTTTAATGACCTCCGCCCGTGGCACTAAATCTTGAATGTTGTCGGAAAAGGAAGGGAACCGTGACAGTGAAACGGAAAAAGAAACAATTTTGGCGCTTCGGATTTATATATTTTAAAGGATAGGTTTCACTGTTTTCGTCTTTTAGCTTATTTCATCCTTTGATTTCTTGTATAAGCTATTTCTACACAACTCTCCCACACAGCCTCTATCAGAGGCGTAAGTTTTCAACTTGGAAAATGTTGGCAAGCAAAAAAAAAAAAAAGGAGGGGGTGGGGAGTTTCGGTACAGTGCACTTCGCCAGCGCTGAATGGCAAGAACACCAACAGTGCCTACTGCAGTAGTGAAAGTGGCGCGGAGAAGTAGCATAACAAGAACGTAGACGTAACGTGGACAGTTCAGAGCGATAACAGGAACAGGAATACCGACAGAGTGTCGAGCGTGAGAGGGAAACAAAACGTGGCGCCGAGGTGGTGTGGTGGTGGACGGCGCGGAAAAAGAGGAAAAGAAGGCAGGCCTTCTCCTCACAGCACGGCGTTCTTGCGGCGAAAGCAGCACACCAGATGCTCTCGCCAGCAGCGGGCGTCTTTTGTCTCGGCTAATGGGCGCGAAACGAGGTGCGCGATTAATAACCGACCCGTCGTCCCCTCCCGCGCCGCGGTCCCTTCGCGCCTCGCAAAACAAAGGACCACTGAGCGGAGTCGTCGACGGTGGCTGGAGCTGCTGCTGCTGCTGTTCTGAAAGCCCTTTTTGCCGAGGCTCTGCGCCGGCGGTTGAGATCCTTGCGGTCTGTTGTGGCGGCAGCTCTGAGGGAACGTAGTCATACGCACAAGAAATAAGAAAGGGGGGAGAGGGGGTATATGTGCTCGCCTTGTGTGGTGTTGAAATAGTTCTTTAAAAAAGGAACGAACGCTGTAAAGCGACTCCCGCGGTAGTGCTAATGGAGGCGACGTAGGTGCCAGCTCTGGTCCGCTTGTTGTAATTTTATGTTTAGTTTGAGTGTTTTTCTATTAAATGTCTTCGGTGGGGCCCGGATGAAAGATGGTGAGGAACATGAAGGAGAAAGAAATTAATTTAAATTTAATTCGATTGTCATAGCGAAGGATACCGAGAGTTGTTTTTTCTTTCTTTCTTAAGCGAGAGCTGCGGCACTTGTTCTTTTCTTCCTTTCGCACGATTAAACGCTCTATACTTTCGCATAAGAGTTTCGTTTTAAAGTTATTGGGTTCAGATCTTCTCGCGTGGTCGCGAACACACGTAAAAATGCAAACTTTACAACATCGCAATTCTAGTTGAAATATGCCGCGTTTCGATGTGCAAATCGCCTAAAGTGTCATTGATGCTGACGTCACAATTTATGCTGACGAATCGCAGGAATTGTGACGAAAGCACCTGCTTTCCAGAAGGTTCCTGCCACTGTTGAAGCTAGTCGGACAGAAACTCATTCACTCAAATAAATTTATTCATAAAATGCCCTGGCTAGTGGATTCACCTCAAGGGAGAGGGTGCGAAGGCTAGAAATAACACATCATGAAGTCTTTTACGAAAGTGGTACTATTTGCTTTGTCTGAGAGTTTTCTTGCTTTGGGACAGGCATTATAGTCGTGAACATCTGTGCTCCCAAAACTTCGCACCGTAATGCAAAGGTCACAGCAGCGGAGATCTCCGGAAATAAAATGCGCGACCCGCTTGACCATCAGCGTTACGCCGTGAGACCACACAGAGCCACCGACCTCGGAGTTTTCGTTCTCTTCTTCTTTGCCCCATCCCTCGTTCTCGCGACAGAGCTTAGTATTTCTCTACACGCTACAATAACCTCGAGGAGATCGACGCTAAAAACGGAAAAAAAGAATAATAAACAAAAAGAGACACGACCGGTGTTCGCGTTCCTGTGATCTGCCCCAGAACCGTCCGAAATTACCTCCATTCCAATTAAAACGGCTCGCGCGCGAGCTTAAAGAGAAAGAGAGAGAGAGAAAATGAAAGAAAAAATATAGCGAGTCGGCAAACAGATCCATGACGAAGACAATACTACAAGACACCGATAGCGTACCCACAAAGGTGCCGAAGAAGAACTCGGATCGCACCGCGGAAAACGGTGCAGAGGAGGGAAGCAGCAGTTTCCGAAGGATATTTGAAAAAGAAAGAAGAAAAAAAAAGAAAAAGGAAAAAAGCCCGCGAGATTTGAAGCGCCATAGAGGAAAAGGGAAGTCTCGAATCGCAAACATAGGAATCTCTCCGTCTCCGCTGATCTGAGCGGAGTGCTCTCGCTTTGTGTGCCGCCGATGTCTCGGCAGTTTCGCGTGGAACTGAACGGAGCCCCCTTCCACTTGTTCCGCCTTGGAGAAGACGGAAGGAGGGAGGGGAGAGAGAGAAAGAGAGAGAGACAGCGAAGAAAACCCGCGTTTGCCGACGACAATACTCGAACCGCCGAGGCGACATCGAATGGCTCCGAGGCAAAGAGAGGTTTGCCGCGCTTTCTAATTAAACTAGGCCTCGCGCGAGAGAGGCAAGAATTTTTTTCCTTTCCTTTTATGCGCTCGCGTGTCGAAGCGGAGGATGCCGAAGAAGGACGAATTGTGAGACGAGGGAAAAAAATAACCGTAAAGAAGAGGTACGTGTTATTGCCGAAGTGGAGTTGGCAGCGCCGCCGCGTTCGGCCTCCGGCTGACGCGGTTTCGTTGTACGAGAATTGCGTCTGGAAAGTATGCGACCAGACACTTTCCTCCTCACCGAAGATAGCGATCGCAAGCATCGCTGCACACTCAGTCTGGAAGTTTCGCTGCCTCAAAAAAAAAAAAAAATGGCCGCCCGTTAGGCGAAGAAAACCCGTTGATTCGCCACCGGCGCCGGGGTGCTTGCTTTAGTGTTTGTCAGAGTGCAATTAGCGATGTGGCTGAACACCAGAAAAGAAAATACATTATTGACAGGGAGAGAGAAATGACAGAAAGAGCGAGTGAACGGCTACATGCGTAAAACAAGGCGGCCTGACAGACAGATATATGGTATGAGAGAGAGTATATATATATGAGAGTAACATGCTTTACAGTGTCTCGGTAACGTTGATGACGGAATCAACGACAGGACGCGGATGGGAGAGGCCAAACAGGGGTTATATATATATATATATATATATATATATATATATATATATATATATATATATATATATAGAGAGAGAGAGAGAGAGAGAGAGAGAGAGAGAGAGGTGCCGCTCAAGTGCGGTGACAGGCGTTAAAAGAACGCGCTGTTGAAAATGGAATGCTCGACATTTCGCGACCTCCTCTTGCATTATTCGTTTACCTGCTTTGTTTGTCCTCTCCCATGCGGGCTTTATTCGTTTCTCGTGCCGCTTGCGTGCGGGTGCCGCCGTTAGTAAGAAAAACGCGTGTTTACCTTTCATACTTTCCTTTCTCCGACGCTCGCAGGAACGAAGCGCGCGTCCTTACGTGCGCTTGTATATACTTACCGCGTTTCCTGGGAGCGCGAATTCATTTCCGCGACGAAATGGACGACGAAACGGCATTTCCCCGATAACTCTCGTGGACGAAGTTAAAAAAAAGAAAAAAGACGTGCCTTTTTTTTTCTCGAGACGGTGGTGATGGCTGCGGCGTCGATGTCGGCTGAATGCGGTTCTATATCCTTGGCAGCACGTCCGGTGATCACTCGTCGTACGACCCCAGTATGAACTTTTAGAAATGTTGCAACATTATGGCGGGACGGCGATTACGGCAGCGCCGCGCTGAAGTTGTTCACTAAGTGGGTGAAAATTGAAAGAGAAACATGAGCGCGTGCTATTACAATTACACAATTACAGCTAATAGTTCTCACCGCTAGATGATGCGTATTAGTGCTCGCACCGATGCGGAAAGCGTCACACATCTCACGTGCGCACTGGACCAACTTTTGTAGTTCGCACTCTCTAAATTTCTGACAACCACGCACTATTATTTGAACGTGACAGCCTTAAACAGCTCGTCTAACCGAAAATATGACGCCTAACGGAAATAATCATCTTGAGACCGAGCCTGGATGGCAGTAAGAGCCAATGGTCTTCCGCGCTAGAACCATAGCGGTAACACAGCAATGCTACTTCCAACCACCTAGCGACTGAACTTAGATCTATCTATCTATCTATCTATCTATCTATCTATCTATCTATCTATCTATCTATCTATCTATCTATCTATCTATCTATCTATCTATCTATCTATCTATCTATCTATCTGTCTGTCTGTCTGTCTGTCTGTCTGTCTGTCTGTCTGTCTGTCTGTCTGTCTGTCTGTCTGTCTGTCTGTCTGTCTGTTCAAGCCCTCCGCCATGATGCAGGTACTTTATTATAATAAAATACAATCAAAGTATAAACCGTTAAAGGAATTGTAAACTACGATTTCACCAACACCTGTATACACACACGATAGCTCGAGCTCAATTACGATGAAACTTAATTACGTGATGACGAAACCCAAAAACAATTCCAGCGCTTTATAGGGAAGGCGCCAACATGGCGCCTGTGCTCGTGACACAAATTTCCATCACGACAATGTTAATCGCGAGGATGTTAATCATAACTATGTCAATAATAAAGAGAGAAAGGATGACAGAACTGATGAATTCCTCTTTGTGCATGCAAAGGCAGAATTTTCGTGCCACGTATCCAACATGTCGTACCATTTCCATGTTCGTAATTTTTTTCTGTGCCTAATTTCGTTGTTTTCTTCTGTGTAGTTAGGCGCCTTCCTCCGTGTTTACATTCGGTATCAACAATCAGCGGAGAAAACAAGCAAACACTGTTCGAAACGTTGAAATGTCTACTTCGTCCTGCAGACTACCGCAATAATCGAGCCCGGAAGAACTAATTAACGGAGTTGAGCGTCCCAAGGTAATTTAGAGAAACGCGCAGCCGACTAGGACTAGTTGAGGCTCGCCGACGTTCTTTGCTCCGTAAACTCGCGCAGGCAGCTGGTTATACAGCCAGTGTTTTTGCATGCCGCCAATCGTCTGAAAGCAGCGACAGCCCTTCTGGAAGCGAACGTGATGTTACAAGCGAGGAGCACTAAGAGGAAAAGGTCGACCTAGCGGGTTCATTAGTAACCGTCCGCAGACTGCTCAAATTAACGCGGCACGGAAGCCAAATTTTCTGCGCGATTAAGGATACGGTACATTATCCCCTAGACTATAGCGGTTGCCAGAGCTTTCTCGTCGAGGGTGGAGCCAGAAGCAGCAGCAAGAGACGATGTTAGCGGTTACAGAGTAAGCTTTGCCGAACGGTGGGCTAGCAGTCATGTTTAGCACAAAGCAAAGTACAATGTGGTCTATCGCTTGTGTGTGCTCCATGTTACGGGTCAAAACCAAATGAGCCTTTCTTTTTTTTTTTTTTTTCGGAAGAGCCAAATACACGAACTTGACCTAAATTGGAACGTGCCGTAATGAACACCTACCTTTATTTTACCTCAAGAACAGTTATATTCAAGATTGGACGGTTACAAATTGAAACGGCCACACAATAAATTAGTTTGAAATCGGAAATGAGTAATTTCCTGAACATGTTTGAATCAAAATGTGCCAGATCCGCTCCTGATCAATGCGCTTGCTTATTGAATGCCACGTCAGCGAAACAACCACAACATAGCAGCGTGCTGTTTCCCACCGTGGACTATTTGCGACATTTCTCAAGAGCCTCACTGAGTTGCGAGTTAACGAAGACAAGTTTGCTGTCAACTCAACAAAGAACCTACAGTAGCGACATACCACGAATTAGTCGAGAACAGCCATTAAGCCACATTAAGCCAACCTCATTTGGTTTTGACCCGTAACATGGAGCACGCACAAGCGATAGAGCGCTTTGTACTTTGCTTTGTGCTAAACATGACTGCTAGCCCACCGTTCGGCAAAGCTTACTCTGTAACCGCTAACATACAACACCAGTCGACATTTGCAAGTACTAAGGCAGCACAAATCAATAATAGCCGACGTTAGCTATCACCTAGCAAACACTCGCCGATGCTAAGCATTGCTGGCAGTATGCCAACAGATACGATTGGCCATGACGCCAGAACACCGCTTGGAAATACGTACGTTAACGCCAAGTTACGGGTACGTTGACAAGTGCGTTGAGTTACGTTGTCTCAAATAACTGCTATGTCTAACAGGTGTTTAACTGTTATACAACCATAGTAATTTCGTTTAAGTACAAAACTGCCTAAATGTTATACCAGCAGCGTAGCGTCGTTCGAGCACATTATTTCTTTCACAAGTCAGATTTAATTCTATGACTGTAGGAGCTCTCCCGCCATACAAAGCCGAACGTTAACAGTGCAACGTGGATGCTATGTATGCCAAACCTGAATGCAGAGCGAGCGATGTGAACCACGTGTCACGCTTATCTTCAACTGTGATGCCCAATCGCATTCCAGCGGGATCCTCTACTTCAGCACCAAAAAAATAAGCTTGCGCGAGTTAACCGCAACCACCAGAACGTAGTGCAGCGACAGAACGGAAACGAACGTTCACCTCCGTTTCAGTTTGTGTACACGCGTCTCCGTTTCGTTCCAGCGTGACAGTTAACATACCTCCATTGCGACACCACCGACGCAGTGTGCAGCCGCTTCCACGCTAGCAACAGTGCAACAGAACAGAACAGTACATGCGCGTTCGCTCGCTTGCGCGGATAGAATGCGAGCCGCGCGCGTCGCCTCACCGCCGACACACCTGGCTGACTACACGCTCGAATCGACACCGCACCCGGAACTCGATTTTCTCCGAAACGCCCGTCGTTAAACAAAGAACTCGGAGGCAGTGACGACGACGACGACGACAGAAGAGGGAGGGTTAACAGTTGCAACTTCAATTAGGCGCGCATCGGATGTTCGGTCGGTTCTCGCGGTACGGGTCACAGAGCACGATCGAAGCAAACCTCTCTCGGCGACTAAAAGGGAGCAGCGGCGGGGGCAACGAATGCAGAATATGCGGGTGTGGGGGTTCTGGTTTGCATCAGCATCCGCCACGTCAGCTCGCTTCGTCGCTGCGCCGGTGTGATCCGGGAGTGTTGTTTCAGCGAGCGTCCTCTGACGGTGCCGAGTGCGGCTGTTTTGCTCCGGGGCGCGTTGGCACTCAAAGGGGAAGGGGAAAAGGGAGGAAGCTGGAAAGGGTGAGAGGTATAGGGGATGCTACGCAAAAGGGATGAAAGTGACCCGGGAGTGAAAAATGAATGGTACAACAGAATAGGCCTACTGCGGAGAGAGAGAGAGAGAGTGGGAGGAAAGCAGCGTCAACATTCGTCGAGTGGCATGCAGCTGCGGCGAACATGTTGGTTCCACAGGGAAGGGAAAGTGCAACCCGAGGACGCTTAAATCGGGAGATTCCGCCAGGAACGCTTCCATAGAGGAGCTTTGATGCGCGCGAAAAGTGGGCAAATTTGTGTGTTCTTGTTCGGATTGATTGAGTGATTAATTGATTGATTGATTAATTGATCGATCGATCGATCGATCGATCGATTGATTGATTGATTGATTGATTGATTAATTGATCGATCGATTGATTGATTAAAGGATGGTCGAGGTAAACATGTCTGTGTTACATTATTTCCACATTAAAGGTCTCAACGGCTCACATGAGGGAGGCATTGGTATATTTTTCGCAAGCTCATAGAAATACAACAAGAATGATAAGCAAGAAAAGCATTGAGAAACGGCAGAGTAACCTTTGCTAAAAGCTAATTATGTTAACCTTTAGGAGCGAAATGATAGCCCTATGTTTGGGCAACAATTTCGTTGTAGCTGTGGCAAGTCAACTTTCGTGTATAGTGCTGATTTCGGAAACGGTACCGACCGGGAACCAGAAATCTACACAGGAATCGAGGGGTCGTAGATAGTACACCTGCGAACCCATTTCTACACACAGTGCCTCCGTTCGTAGTGCGCAGTGTTCTACATCGCAGTAGTGAATCGAGCGAAACAGACAAACAAACAGAGAGAGGTGCTCCTTCCGAGAGCGTGGCAGCCGCATAGCAACTTCGCGCCTTTCCTAAGCCTGCGCGCACCACCACGGGTACTCGCATGCCAGAAAGTCAAGCGTTTCAACTACACATACCCTTCTCTCAATTTCTGCACAACTCTTTCTCCGTCTCTCTCTATCTATCGCTTCGTATGACACGCCATCACTTCTCTCTCCCTATATCCAGCGTCTCCCGCGGGCGGTTAGGACTGCAGGGAGAGGGATGCCGGGACCATGAAGTGGCCGGGAAAGGAGAGAGAGAGGACAGAAATGGGGAGACGGACGCAAACCGTAGGGAATGGTCGAGGAGGAGGACATACAAGAAGAGGGAGGAAGGGATGAGGTCAAAGGGACGAGGCAACGGTGGTGGTTGTGGGCGAGCTTGTGAACTCAACGGTACTTGCCGGCCTTCCTTTAATTAAGGCGGTAATTAGTTTAGGACATGCGCGCGCGGCTCAAGCTCCGGTCGGCTGGTCGCGCCGTTCTCAACTTTCGTGAGAGAGCGGGGTGGGAGTGAGTGCCGGAACGCCGCATGGCTGTTCTTTGGCGTCCCTTTTATTTGTTTATTTTTCTTGTCCGCTGAAGCGGTGCGCGACCGCGACGGCGGCGTTGTTTGGAGACAGCCGCAAGGTGCGCGGGTACACGCCATTGGCTCATCGGTTTCGTGTCCGGTACGTGAAGTACGCGCGACTCATCTCTCTATATATCCGACCACACAGTGTGCGGTACGGGTTCTTTTTTACCTCCACTCGTTGGCCGAGTAGTACTGGCGACTCCTCTCCAACGTGCCTTGTGCTTTCCATTCCATTTGAATAGCTTCACGGACGAATGAACGCGCTGCCGGAGATGTATACATCGCGAGCTCGACTCTATTGCGTTCCCGAAACTGAAGGGCTTTAGAACGCAGCACTCGGTTCAGCCCTCCTCAAAAAGCCCTTCCAATACGTTCCGCCCGAATTAAACCCGGAAACGGTAGACGCGAGGCTTCACCATCTCGTTTCCGCAGAGCACAGGGAAAAAAAAAATTCCATCATCGACGTTGAGAGGCCTAAAGTTGTGTGGCTTACTGCCATAGTTATAAAGTGGGTTTATTACATATAGAGTCCGTTACTGTTCCTCCAGTTCGTAATCAGGTTGAATGAATCGTGCATACGGAGTGCAGAAGAAAGCGTTAATCAGCTGCGTGTTCTGATGTACTGAAGCGCAGAGAGACTAGAACCTACATATAAATTAGCTGACATTTTCAAACGTGATTGTCCTTTTATTATGTGACGTTTCTCGATAAATCTATAAACACAAATGATGTAGTTCTTTACATTTTTAGAAAATTGTGATGTCAGGACTCTAATGCTTATTACGTAGGTATAAAACCTCGATAAACTATTAATTTGATCCCATGTGAGCAAGAGAAGAAGCGCGCGTGCGAACGCCGCTCATTGGGCTTTGCATAGTAGTAGTGCACGCGCTCTTGGGGACCAGAACTAATGATGATGATAGTTTTGTGTCACGCCAAACACTTTCAAGAAATGCTACGCATTTAATATGGAACGTACCGAAACTGGGATTTGCACTATATAGATCGAGTGGAATGGACGCATTGTTAACTGCAGGTTGTTGGGATTTGGTGGTTGAAGTCGGGCCGTCGGTCCTGGTTTCCACGCTACCAGGTCGACGTTTCCACCATCCCGACTCGAAGGAGAGGTTGCCGAAGTACTGAGCGGACTCGGAGACGATGACGGCAGAGAAGAAGAGAGAGATGTTTATTTTACACGATGATGATCGGAGCTGACTCTCGAGCGCGTTTGCGCTGTTATTACATACAGTACTATTTACAATGGTGTCCAATCAAAATGTCGTCTCCGCCCTCCAAGGGAGGAGGTCACGCTCCGCCTTCGCTGTTTCTCTGCGGCAAGTGGTGACCGGACCCGAGTTGCAGGAGATGATGATTCCCGGAGACGGAATAAAAGCTGCGGTCCGGCGAAGAGGCTCGCTGAAAACAACGACAGCACAATAAATGCACTCTTCCCGGTCCCGTCCTTTTGACGACACGCTGGAGCCTTCTCATACGGGGGGAGCCGTAGATCCACCTGCTGGCAGCAGTCCTCAGTGTCCGGCGCGCTGCTGCGCCACTCCCGCTGCGTTGGTGCGGCCCAGAAGTTCATGTCACAAAAGCGTCCAACGCAATGCGATTGTCCGAGACCACGGTGCAGCCATGTCCATCCACGGGAACGCAGGCAGTACGCGTTACCCACGGCGTTTTTTTTTTTTTTTTTTCCACCGAAAAGTGGCTCTGCCGGCTACTGCATGTAGCCTCCCTCCACAACATTTATGGGGGGGGCCTACGCCGATCCTAACAAGGTCTAGCGGGCGGAACACTTGAATGCTGCCGTAGACGAGGAAGTGACTTCGATGGGCATGAGCCAGCATTACCATGCGAACACCTTTTAGTCTATTCTGTCTTGGCAAATCCCTTGCGTTAGGTATGCGTCGTCCAGAAAGAAGGAGAACAAGCATGAGCACCGCAGTCGCAACGTCTGCTACTGGCCACTAGGATAATAAACCTTAGTTTTGGCGAATGTTATTTTGCTGCAAGTACGTATAAATGACGACGTTGAAAACAGTGCCTTGAAACTATACATATATTACAACACTCCAACCTTATTATTTCACGAGTCCGGCTGGTTGAGCAAAGCCTCATAGTTATTGAAAATGAACCGAACGTAGCGCAACCGCAACAGGAACATACACAAACGTTAAGTAGGAATACAGATGCACGAACAAAAACACATAGCTCAAATTACAGCTGAAAAAGAGGAAGACCACACGCCATCAAAAACACGCCAAGTCTTTTCTGGATTTTGGAATATGAGTGCTTGCTTGGCAGTGCAACATTACAATAACGAAACGGATCATTTGCCCAGTTAAATGTAGGTCAGAAATATTGTCCTACTTATTCAAAAGTCCATATAACGTGCGACACAAATTTTAGTCAATTTTGTTTCTTTGATGACATTTATTTATTATTTAAGTCGTTAAGAGCTTTTTTCCCTATATTACATCGCGATCCTCAACACATTCTTTAATTTAACTTTACTCTGTGTAAACTACCGCATCCTTAAGTTTTATACTTTTTGCTAGCACCCAATTCTTGGCCAATCGCCCACAGTGGGTGTGAGTCACAAATGCTCAGGTGAACAAGAACAATTGTGGACGACGAAGACAATGAAGAGCATCGCGGGGGGGAGATAGCTAGGGTCCTGTCACCACAAACACGGCTAGAGAACTGAAGCGAAAAAGCGGAACCGGCTCCCCGGCTGATGCCCCCGCCATCGTTCCAGAGGCGCGAGGCGCAGCATCAGCAGCATATTCTCCCACCCGGAGGTCAGCGATGTCCACCGGGGATGAGCCACCGGCGCACGAGGACATACTGCAACTTCTCCAGGTCCAGTCGGTCGTCAAGAAGGTTCCCAGCGAGCTGACCAACGTGCGCCGCATCGTGCAGTATGCCAAGGACCCGGATGACGATGGTTCTATCCAGGACCCGCTGGGCGCTACTCCTTTTGAGGCGTATTTCATCTGGGCCACTCTGCTGGTCACCGCGCTGGTCATCGTGTTCCTGCTCGCCTACCGCGTCAGGCCCACCGCGACGGAAGGCGGTGGAAACGAGGCCGGTGACGCGTCGAAACCTCTGCTCGTGCCGACTCGCGGTGGCGAGGAGGCCATCCAGCTGGACTTCGACGACGGTAGTTCCAAGAACAGTTTCATGGAGAGCATCATGAAGACGCTCAAGTCCCTCGAAGAGTGAGCGCCGTTCACTTTGTTTTCGCAGACCATCCCATCTCCTACGATCCTTCTCGTTCACCAGCATCGTTGACGATGGTAACCGCAACTACCAGCACCAAAATGACGACAGCGCCGAAGTCACTTCCCAATCTCATGCCCAATCTCATGCTCATCCCAGTCATCTTTCGTGAGAAAGCCTACACACTTTTTCCTGCTACTTGCTCTCGCGTCTGTCTCTCCGTTCGACGCTGTCTTGGTGGCCCTGCCAGATCATCGCGGTGATTCTTGTCGCGATGTGAGAGTCTGCATAGGCCGGCACTGTTGCCGACGGTGGCCGTGCCATAGCATCATGGTGTCGTCTGCTTCTTGCGCTGGGGTGATAGTCTGCATCGGCCGGCACCGATCCCGAACTTCGTCTCATCCTGGTTCGGTCGTGCGCGCGTCTTCGCTAATATCGCCACAAGCGTCAAGGCACGGCACGGACGACATCTCGTTCATCCGCTTGACAAAGCGCACCAAAGGCACGGCGGCTTAGCCTGGCTCATCGGACTGCCAGCGACGATGTCGCGTGGAACGTTGCCGGAACAGGCGAGGACGACGGGCGATTTATATGAGGCTTGCGAGACGCGGTCGCTACATTGGCTAGAGCACCGGCGACAAGCAGCAGAAGCAGCAGCGGAAGGCCGACCGGACAGGACCCGTACGTCATGTGGCCCGAGAGGCACCAAGCCAGGGTGGGCAAAAAACACGAACGTGTCTGAAGTGGCGGCCAGGATGGATGCGCCGAAACGGAGTGGAGCTGCTTTCAGACATAGCGGGGGTGCGGACCAAAGCACTTTGGTCGTCGATTGCATGGTGACGTTCCGTGAGGCCCGACAAAAAATGCAAACCGGAGCCCTGATGGTTAGTGCGAAAGGTTCGGGAGATATCTGGCGTTCGTGTGAAAGTACGCTCGTCTTTGGCTACAAAGAGGCGACGAAATTGGCGCTTTTCGACTGGCTTATTGTGCAGTGCATTATATCGTTTTACACAATGCCCCTGTCCCGACGAGGTGTGAAGCGGGATGCTTTGGAATAAACAAACAAAAACGCGCTTAAGTCACGAGCTCTTTTACTTGTCTCCACCACCGAAATAGAAGTGCCCAAACTCCTGTAAGCCTTGTACACTAGACCCACATAAGCTACTTGGAAAGGAATTTCAAGCTTCTCCGAGGCTAACCAAAACAAAAATTGCGTGTGTGTGCCGGGGGGGGGGGGGGGGGGGAGGGGGAGGGTTGTCACGTAATGGTAATATACTGCATAGGCGCTATATTAAGCGACATGAAGACAGGAGAGTAAATCAGAGAACAGACGTAACCGATACATTCGGTTGACATTCAAATCAATGCAGCCCTCACTTGATTCAGAGGAGCACCACGACAATCATGTATTGTCAAGCAAATAATAAATAATAATAAATAAATGATGATAGAGAAGCAAGGAATGGAAACCAAGGGATGGGAAACGCAACCAGGGAGGGCAGAAACTTAAGTGCCGAAATTTTAAAATTCCAAGGTTTAAAATGAAATATGTTCACGCAGTACGGGGTAAACAAGACATCATTAGGACAAACCTGGTCCATCAAGGGGCTTAAAATGATGATGATGATGGTGGTGTGGTGATGATGATGATAGCTGCATATACCCCTATAGACAGCTTCGCTTGAATTCTTTAGGTACTGAATCAAATGAAACAGGCTATAGATTTCAATAATTTTTTTGCGTGATGTTTGGGTTAGAGCCCGTTCATGAGCATGGTGCGGAGCGCCGCAGAGAGGGCCGTCGGGCCCAGTCGTGTAGGTAGCGCCTTGACTCCCCTCGAATGGCACGACACCCTTTGCTGCCTCGCATCGGCGCGAAGACGAGGCGCGCCACCGTGAACGGAAAGCTCGTGGGGGAGAAGAAGATAGACAGCCAGAGTGCGGGAGCCATACATTTCTCCGGACGCGAAGGACGACGGGGACGGGGAAGACAAACGCCGCCGCGCGGCCTGCCTCGATAAAATGGTCTCTTTGCTGTTTGCCGTCACATTGCCGGCACTGATGCTGACGCCTCCCGTACGCAAAAAGGGTTTCGGTTCGAACTTGCGTAACGAGGGTTATACGGTCAAAAGAACGATTTTAATTGATTTATGGTGTTTAACGTGCTAAAACCAGCTCTGATTATGAGCGAAGCCGTAGTGGAGGTCTCCGGAAATTTTGACCACCTGTGGCTATTTAACGTGCACTGACATCGCACAGCACACGGGCCTCAACATTTTGCCTCCATCGAAATGCAGCCGCAGCAGCCGGGATTCAATCCCGCGACCCTCGGATAAGCATGCCGAGGGACAGACCACCTTGGCGGAGCGGTCAAAAGAACGTTCATCTAGCCGTTAAGCAGTTGGTGTTGCTAACAAGTCGTGAAAAACAGGTGACACCGTAGGAAAACCTGGCCTTCTTCTACGCATATCATGTAGAAGACTCTGTGCTATTTCTGACTGAAGAAAGCCTCCATAGTTACAAGTGCTGCACCTGTACACAGAAGTTGGTTGTCCCTGTTCCGACCCGCCCCACCCGCGCTCTATATTGCAATGTCGGCAGTCCGTTTTCCTACACCAACACTGCCCTCATCCAATTTCATCGCTCCGACTGTCTACAAATGTACTATACGTACGTCACAACGCACAACATAAGTAGACGAGAACCACAAAACAAAGCGCAGTTCCATGATGATGCAGTGGCTACTTATGCTTCTAAAGAAGAGGCAGGTCAAGAAGAAGTAGTTGTTGCTCTTCATGCATTTTTTTTTCTTTTCTCTAATTTTGTGGTTTTTGTATTTATCATGTAGCGGTACCCGCAACGTACCAACTAAAAATTATGGCGCGTCCCCCGATGAGGGAACGCGCCATATATGAAGGATTATTATTATTATTATTATTATTATTATTATTATTATAAGTATTATTATTATTATTATTATTCAAAGTACCTCTGGCCAATCCCCCTTGGTGGGTGAGCACCGTATGTATTCGGGAGCATCATCATCATCTTTGATGACACTCTTTGTTAACTGCTCAAGAATGACAGGTTAACTTCCACGAGAGTCGCACGTCCTTCTAACGTGTGAAATCTAGAAGCTGCATCGTTCCACACATCGAACGCACAGACGTTTCAATCGTAAAGCCGCGTGGAAGCTTATAAAGACATTGACAAAAGACGCGTATACGAAAAAGGACGGAAAGTAAACAACTAAAGAAACCGCCTTAATGCAGGAAGTTGTGGGTTTGTGTGAAAAAAAGAAGAAGCACGTACTAGGAAAACGAAGCGCTTGCCAGCAATACTGTCTTCGTTGAATCACCGTAGCTCCGATTCTTGGATAAAGGTTTGTGTGTGTGTGTGTGTGTGTGTGTGTGTGTGTGTGTGTGTGTGTGTGTGTGTGTGTGTGTGTGTGTGTGTGTGTGTGTGTGTGTGTGTGTGTGTGTGTGTGTGTGTGTGTGCAACCCTGCGCGACACTCAGAAAAATTCAAGGTCACAAGTCCGCAAGATATCAATAGACGTTCGATGTATAACGCACTTGGTTCCATAGAAACGGTATTATTTCATTTGATATGCGTGAGTAATTAAGCATGTAAAAAGCTCAGTGGTTTCTGGGACACGAGTGGCACTTAGTTTATTAAACCGCCAAAGACGCGAAGGAGAACTTTCGCCAGACAGTGATTGTGAGACATTATTAAACGCTTTATTAAATCGTACTTGATTTGCGTCATTATATTTGCAATGCTCTGCAGTCGCGCTAAAGCGTGTGGCAAGCGTATGAAGAGCCGTTCTACACCTTCAACTTCAATGCAGATACAGCTTATTTACGCCTCTAACGTTCACTAAGATAACTAGGAATATAACGGCAATGTTTCATGAAAGACAGAGGTGTGAAGAAGCTAGAACTTGTGTCGTGGCAGTCGTTTACTATCATGGTCCTGGCGCGCGAATACCAAGACGCAGCTACCGCACGAGGGCAATGCAGAATGGTTTGTTAGCAACAACGGGAAAGTAACAAGTCAGAAACCCTGAATACAGTTAAATTAAGTCTGTTTAACTCCGCAATTGACTCACACCCCTCCACCACAATTTACGTGAAAGACCGCCTCCTGGGACAGGTATTTCGCGCTAAGATTGGAAGATGAATAGCGCTACGTCAAGCGCTTCTCGGATTTACTGAAAACAAAAGGCACCCGTCGCTGCCGATGGCAGGTACTTAATCTCAAAGTGAGAAGTCTGAGCCAAGCGGCATTAATGTTCGCCTTTCACTTCTGCGAGACATGACTGTTCACTAGGCGCATGTATTTGCTTCTTGTGCATAAGGAAGACCTGCAATTTGAAGCACGATAAACAAACATTGCTCGTTTTCAACAGGCGCAGAGTTTAAGCGCCCCCCCCCCCCCTCTTTTTTTTTCTCTCACGCACAGATTCGTTCCTTGCGCAAGCACCTTGTATCTCGCCAAGATGGAAGCACCGCTAGTGTGCCTGAAAGATTAGCCGCTTTTACGCACGCTAAAGTTTCGTAGCAAAGTTGGTGCTTAGCATGTGCTGGTAATATCACTGATACCCATTTATTTGTTTACTCCGCGCTAGGCAATAACCCAGAACATCCCATAACAACTGGTTTGTAAGGTGACCGGTTTCCCCTCAAGCTGCAACTTTTGTTCCTTGCTCCCCCCCCCCCCCCTTCCCCCCTTTTATATTCTTGCAGATAACCTTTTTAACCTTGTTTTTGCGGAGTAAATTTAATTCAGTACGTATATCCTTCACGTTGGAATGGTGGAATGTGTTGCAACTGCAAATAACAGAGCTATCGCCCTAAAATAAATGTATATCAGAACTGAACGTATACCTCAACAAACTAGGGGGTGATCGCCTCAGACGAGAGAAGTAAGAAAAAAGGGGCTGTTGCTGAAGGGAAAGATGACTCAATCCTTTTGAAAGATAATTCGGCTCGGAGTGCACCGTAACTATCTCACGACGGAGTATACACCTATACAAGCACAGGGAACGTGGAGTGGAAGAAGATTGGGAAAAGAAAGATCACCTTCTCGGCACAGAGTCATCCACACAATCGAACACCAGGGCGAGGTTACTCCCTCTTCATTAAAAAAAAAAAAACGGTGCGTTCTTGGTGGCTGAGAAGCCAACCCGGTACCTCCCGCAAAGGAGGCGCACGCTGTCTTCACTATAGTCTGTTCCAGGAGTTCTGTCCAGCACTGTGGAAGCTACAGGCCCTTTCTGCCAATCAGGAGGGCAAGAACGTGTTACACGCATTCCTCCGCGCCATGGCGTCTGCCAATGGTGAACGCTGTAATGCCAGGAGAAGCCTTGGAAAGGGGAGGAGGAAGACGGAGTCAGGACCCTATTGGAAGGAGTGGCTTGCAGGTCCGAACAATGACATTTCGTCTCGCCTCGGAAGAATTCGGCACTCGATGGCCTCGTCGTCTTGTTGTTGTTGTTATGTAGGGTTTAACGTCCCAAAACCAGCTCTGATTATGAGAGACGCCGTAGTGGAGGGCTCCGGAAATTTTGACCACCTGGGGTTCCTTAACGTGCACTGACATCGCACAGCACACGGGCCTCAACATTTCGCCTCCATCGAAATGCGGCCGCCGCAGCCGGGATTCGATCCCGCGACCCTCGGGTCAGCAGCCGAGTACCATAGCCACTAGACCACCGTGGCGGGGCAGCCTCGTCGTCTTGGCTTTGCTGCACGGAACACCTGAAACAGACTATAGTCAACCAATTGGTGGTGGTGGTAGTGCAAAAGGAGGAAGAGCAAGTAATAGTGAGCGTACATGCATCGCGGGAACAACCGCACTCGTTCTTGAGCGTGACGGAAACAAAACACCAAATACCGAAATCGGGCCTTTAGATTTGTCCAGCTTCTAGGCCACACCCGTAGATACATTCCAGGAAGGTTTTGCGTGACATACAGGACTCACACAACTTTTTCTCAGAAGCTTAAAACCCCTGTAAAGGATGCATCGCTGCGTACAGGGTCTTGTTGCGGTGAAGCAAACTTCCACGAAACGAGTGAGCGTGTCGACGATTATCGGAAGTGACGTGGTTAACTTACTCAAAACACTACGTACGGATTAACAATTTTTTGTTAAGAATGCTTGCAATATGCCTTTCATTCTGGAAAGCCTGCATGCATTGCTCTGATGGAAACACCGCCATCACTCGTTTCGTTTCGCTCACATGTCGCGATCGCACCGATATGCTGCAAATTTCACGTTCATATTGAAAATTACTTCTATGAGTTGCTGAAAGTGCGAAAAGATTAAAAAATGTTCCCGAGCTTTTAGGACAAAAAGCTATGGCAACAACAAGAACAAAGGAAACGACCACCATTTCGGCGACCAACCTTGAAGTATACTGGCAACCAAACATTGCCCTCCATCATAGTTGCCTTGTCGTCCAAAACACGACTGAAGGCGAACAGTCTGTATGACAACTCTGGCACCAACAAGTAGCATTATTTACGCAGAGACAACACGGTTAATGATGCGTCGAGTTTTTTTTTCTGTTTCCTTGATTGGCTGCATGGAAAATTCTGATCACGGCGTAGGATCGTTAGGAAACCCGTGCCGTTGTTTGTCGAAGCCGGCTCGAATCGATCTGTCGCCGCGGTGACCAGCCAAATTGAAATGGCCGCGACGCAGCCGGCAACATCGAAAACATCCCCGGTCAAATCGCCCATGCACGAATGTCGCGACCATTTTTCTCCCTTAGTCAATGAAACCAGCTGAGCTCATATCGATGGAACAGCTTGACACGCGTATGCCAGGCGAACAGACAGGCTACCGCCTTCTTCAGATCATTGAATATTTTTATTTCTCTCACGCTTTTTCGAAACCCTCGATCGTGTGTGTGTCCAAGGATGCTTCTTTAATTACCCTGGTAAATGGTACTTGCTGAATGAAAAGTGCGTTCTACCAGCCTCTGACATTCCACACACGGTGTTGTACAAAAGCCTAACGCAATTTTCTCTGGTATGACTACTTGTGTGACGGAAAGCACATAACGTACTCCACTCAAATGATTCGTTACAACACTCAAGGATTTCAACACGACGCCGTTAAGGGGATAATGTAGCAGAAATCATGTGTTGTCGGTGGCGTTCTCCGTGAACGATAATGGCGGTTGCGTTTTCTGTGAGCGATAATTGGCGGTTGAATTACCCGTAAGCGAAAAATACGGATGAACGCAAACAGGTAACAAAAATGATCGGGTTCGCATCAAATTTCACAACGCGGCTCCTACAAACAAATTAAGTAATTGAGCTCATAATAAATTCGGGTTGGGAGGGGATTCGAATCCAGTTTTTACGAGTGTGTGGCAACCGCACTGCGAAAACGCCCACACGACACGCTTGCTCATGTTTAACGTGGGCGAAGGGTAGGAGTAGATCGAAGGCAAGAGGAAAGGGAAGAAGTGACTTCTTTTGTGTTCGATCCAGTACTACAGGCGACAACTCCTTCCCTGTCTTGCGCAAGTAGTGAAGCTGAAGAGAGGGAGGAAGTTGCCGATTCGGTAACAATTAGCCATATTAAAGGTTATTTAACAACTAACGCGTAGATACAAAATGGTTACCCATCAGCATGCAGTTAACAATAGTTTCTTGTGGCCGTCTCCTCATGTAGAAGCCTCCACCCACGTTACGAAGTTGCCACCCTCCCATGATTTCCTATGCGAACGTAACACAAAGGCGCTATCGCGTTCCATTCTTAAAGGTGGTGAATGGGGGCAGGGAAAAAAATTTATTACCTCGAATTGGACAGCCTATGGTATTAATTTTCAGTCACTGCCGTAGATGTCTCAGCGTGATCTCAGGTGACGACTGTCCTAAGAAAGAAGACAGCTTACGCATATTCCACACATTTCTTTAAACTGACGAACGACCTCAAATTCGTGGCATTCAGTGTATTCCTGCCTTGAACGCCCCGATACAATACACAAAACGAGATGCGCTTTCCTTTTTGCAACACGCCTTCTTCCGATGTACGAAGTGTCCGCGTAGGTTCGATTGCTTCGAAAATCGTAACTACAAAGTGGGACGAACCAAGTTCATTGCCCTTTCGAATTCGAAAGAAATAGTGAAGCGCACAGGGTTGACACCTGCTGTAATGCAATGGGAACACTAAAGAAAAAAAAAGGATGGCTCAGGGTGCGTAAAGAAAGAAAGAAAGAAAGAAAGAAAGAAAGAAAGAAAGAAAGAAAGAAAGAAAGAAAGAAAGAAAGAAAGAAAGAAAGAAAGAAAGACCGCCGCTTTAATCCAAACTGCATTGTCGGAGCCCACGGTGAACTGAGCGACGGAGGTGGAGGGAAGGCACGAGCCGAAAGAGAAGCCCGTAAATTCACAGGAAAAGGGGAGGTGAAGTGTGTGTTGACCGGAGCAGACTCGGTCGCGCGCAGCAAGGGGTTCAAACTCTCTCGGTGACTGCGCGCTTTATACGGTGACGCCGGTCGGTCTGGCGGGTCGCTCGGTCGTCCCTGAAAGGGGCGGCCGAGTGCCTGCGGTATACAGTGGCAGGGAGGGGGGGACACAAGCGTCGGGAATTGAGATGGGAAGCAGGAAAGGAGAGGAGAGTTTGGGGAAGAGACGGATAAAAAGGAGGACAACACTGGGAGGGGGAATTGAGGTAATTAAGCTCCATTCCCCTCGCAAATCACGGTGTTACGTGGCCCCGGCTGCGGTGCTGCCCTCTTTCCTCGCCCCCGACTTCTCGACCCTACACTCTACACAGTCAACCCCGTGGAGTCGTCCCTACGCAACGGCCCAGGAGCGCCAGCGCGTTGGGAATCGAAGCGCCGCGTTGGCTAGCGTCGGGACAGGAAGCCAGTCGCTACGGAGTCCGGAGAGTGCGAGGGTTAGACGCAGTGCCTGCGAACGCGCATGATTAAGCCGGCGTAGTGTACGCGTTAGGCGGATATAGCTCTGGCCTCTGTGGGCGTGTTTGCATTCGGGAAGAACGGGATACGAAGGGAGAGAGACGCCGCAGAACGAGGTTGAGTAGGGAAACGAGGATAGACGCGCGAAAGATGAGAATAAAGGGAAGTATAGAGAGAATGCCAGGGAATATAGAAGTGGGAAAATGGGAGGAAGAGATGGGCGAGAAGGTGGCAATAAGGGAACTGAAGAGAGAGAGGAGGAGGAGGACGAGACAGAGGAGAAAGTGAGAAGGGATGGTGTGCTCGGTAGTTTGGAACCGTGCCATCGACTCGTCGTCGTCGACTGCGGAGGCAATGGACGATGGCGCGCGCGGCACGAGAAAACTTCTTCCCGGGTTTCCGGACACCACAACGCGTGATAAATCGCGTCTAATTGATTTCGCCTTCCTGTTCAACGCGCCCCCTAACGGCGCGCGCCGATGCCTCGTCGATGAGAGTGCGCCTGCATGCGGAGACTGTCTCTTTCGCACTCGCTCTCTCACGCCCTGGAACGCGCCCGATAAAGTTGGGCCCTTACTGCACGCGGCTGAAGTGCAGAGTTTTGAAAAGGAAAGGAGGAAATGGAGTAGGGAATGGCAGAGATTTGCCGGCGCGTAGCCTTCCCAGTGCTTCAGAGAAAGAGCGCACTAGACTGTGCTCGAAGATGCGCCGTAGTCAGAGAAGAACTGCGCGTCTTGGTTTAGGTTATGTGGAGTGATGAAAGAGAATTCGCGACGGCACGGCACTGAAGGTTCGCGCGAGAAGACGAGCGAAAATAAACACCAGGCGGCAGCTTGCGCGAGGTTTTCGCTGGCGTCGCTCGTAGAGACTCGACTCGGCGAAACGCAGCGCACGCGAGCTTGGCTGCAGATAGACGACGAGAAAAATATGCTTGCTGTTCATAAAAGGTAATGTTCCTTTCTTCCCTTACTGCAGAGTTCGATCCGGAATGCATTCGTTCACCACCACCCGCAGCGCCTCAAGAAAGGAAGGAAATCAGTTCAGCAGGAAAACCAGTCAATTTCCCGTTCGCAGACAGGTGACTACACGTGCTTTGAACTATAGTTTGAGTTGCAACTTCAGCATCATACTAACCCATTTTAACCTTCGGCGTTGGTTTATTTCGCACTGTCGCATCCGCGTCGTTCTTACAAAAAGATCTGCCGACAGACCGCTCGAATGCCTATTCGTGACACAATGACTTGCTAGGCTTTTTGTTGCCTGCGGTGTTTCGCTCTGCGGAAAGCGAAGCGTCTGAAACTGCATTTCCGAACAACGGCAAAGCATGTCAAACACGTGGATCACTCCATGTTCCTTGTACGCAATAAACACACACACACACACACACACACACACACACACACACACACACACACACACACATAGATAGATAGATAGATAGATAGATAGATAGATAGATAGATAGATAGATAGATAGATAGATAGATAGATAGATAGATAGATAGATAGATAGATAGATCTATTAAGAAGCGGCAGAACGAGAGTCAGGCGAGGACGAGAAAAGCTGGTCACAGAGAGGCTCACCGACCGAAGCGCGTTGCTGTCTTTCCTTCTTTTTTTCTTTCTCTCGCCCCTTCTTTCTCGTGCTCGGTCTCGTCGGCGGCTGAGAGTATAGCTCGAGCTTCCGCCTAAAAGCCACTAATGCAGCGAGGACCAAAGGCTCGCCAAAGTCTTCAGAGCTTACGCGCCCTTCAACCCTACCCCCCCTCCCCTTTCGTTCTCATTCCATGCCTCTGTCCTTCAGGATCGAGAAATGATCGCACCCACTGCAAAAAGCGACGCGGGAAGAGAAAAAAAGGTGGATCCGTAGCCGCCAAATTGAAAGCAGATGGAACCCAGAAAAAGCAAAGGAGGCCAAACCAAAGCAAAGTGGCAGCCAAGCGCGCTAGCGGCTGCTGCTGTGCGGTGTGCCTCAGTTGCGTGCTCATCAAAGCGGAGTAAGAAGAATAAGAGAGGAGATGCTATTGGCACTGCTTTTACGTTGTTCTATATTTCCCGTTCCGTCCTGTATGTGTGTCTCTTCGTATAGTTGAGAAAACTGGCAAAAAAACAAGAAGGATAGACAAGTGCACGAAGCAAATAAAAAGGGCTTTTAAAAGGGGTTAAAAGGGCTCACGGGGGCCAGAGCGAAAGAGCCAAATTTGAAAGTTCTACCGCGAAGAAGTTTTCTTGCACGAAAGAAGAAAAGACACAGACAAAAACAAAAAAAAAAAAGAGGAAGGTGGCGTGGGATATTTTTCTTTTTTCAGCAGATAAATTTTAAAAAAGCGGTCGGCTTAAGCGCGCAAAATGAAGGAAAACAAAAGGACGACGCAAATATTCTGGGGCTCACTTCCCCAGAGAGAGAGAGAGAGTCGAAAACAACAAAACAGAAAAAAAGGACACAACTTCTCAACTAGTCGCGGCGGTGGCTGGATATGGATTCTGAAAGCCGCGCGTATTGAATCCACGCCTTTCCCTTCAAATCAGACAGAAAACAGAAAAAAAAGTTTGGCATTGCATTTCTCCGAACGGCACTTTTAGCTTCCCTAAAACGCCTCGCGCGAACCTAAAACAAAACAAAAAAGTCTGTAAGAAAACGTAAGTATAAAAGTGACGCAAGGGGAGCTGGTTTAGTGCGAGCGAAAAACAACGAAAGAGAGAGCGAGCGAGCGAGCAAGCAAGAGAGAGAGAGAGAGAGAGAGAGAGATGAGGGTAAAGAGGTGAAAAACACGTGGTAGGCTGAACACACTGCGCGGGGACGGGAATAGAAATTGAGGAGAGGGAAGCGAAGGCAAAGAGAGGGGGGAAAAGGGGGGAGGGTTGATGTACAGTACACGCCCGAATGCTCAGGGATTATCGTCCATACGAAAAAGCTCGGGGCGAACACGGTCGGCGCGGTGATGACTACGGAGCGTGCCTATATAGGAAGCACTCTTAGTTCTCTCGTCCAATATCAACGTTTATTTTTTATTTATTTTTTCTTTGCGTATCCTCATAGAGGGGAAGCCTTCTTCGGCAGCACTAATCCCCGGGACGCAGTGCTAAGTGCAGCAGGTCTGCTCTGCCACACGCGTGCACCCGTGTCGCGGGGATTCTCTAGTTCTCTCCCGTTTTTTTCGGTCTTTTTTTTTCTTTCTTTTTTTTGTTCACGTGTTTCCTTTTCGAGCGACACACGTGGACGTTCTGGGAGGTGCGCAGTGAAGACAGCCTAAAGGGGGAATTTTTCTTTAAAAGAAACTCGCACGTATAAAAGAGAGAAAGGCAGACAGAAAAAAGGGGGGAAAAAAAGAAGCTTTGTCGGCGAAAAGAAATTGGTGTATACCGTGCGTGCAAATCGCCTCGCGTGGTCGTAGTGCCCTCGAGTAAGACGTGGCGTGCTATACGGGGTAGCTTCAATTACAGTTTCGTGCACTTTGATCGCTTTTCCCTGTCATTATTATTATATTTTTGTTTCCTTCCGTTGCTTCCTCTTCCGATTTCACAATATTCGATGCCGCAATGAAGGGACAAAGAACAATATTTATGAGAATAGATGGAGCAATACTATAGGAGAATGGTGGTTATGGCAGTTTCCTTACTTTAATCCTCAGGACCAACTCGTGTATGATGTTCATAGAGCTATCATACTAACTATAACTATTCTTCCCTTCATTCTGCGCATTCAAGCGCACAGAAGAGACAGAGACGTTTGCAGCTGCAAAAGCTTCTCTTATTTCCCTAAAGGTACGAATGGCGAAATAGATGGTCGTAATTTAAAAGGGCACTAGTTTAATATGCTGCACGTTCTATAAGCTATTTCTGAAAGACAGCTCCTTTTCTGTTCTGTCCTTAGCTTTCTGTATTTTAGCAGCGTCTGCCTTATGACGTTTGAAAAAGGTATCAATTATTAGCGCAACATTTTTCTTTCTTTCTTTCTTTCTTTCTTTCTTTCTTTCTTTCTTTCTTTCTTTCTTTCTTTCTCTTTTATTCTTGTTTTCTTTTTGTTGTTTTTGTTTTACTGTTGAGTCTTAGTCTAAAGGATAGCCTGCGGCTAGGATGACGCCTCCCTGCTAATGTCCGGAGGTGTCTCAATAAGCCTGCGTGCGCAATTTGCTGGATGCTGTCGTCACACTGCCATGAGGTGTTCATTCGGGCCCCACACGGTACTGTACTGTTATCAAAAAGTTTGCTGCAGACACTGAAGATGTCAAAGGAACAAATCAAATGACAACGCCCCTCTCCAGCTCTGAACCTCGTCGTGGATGGCAACGAAATCATGAATTTATTGACGGTGAGCACGGGATACAGAGTCGCACATTTTAAGGAGAACCACTTTATAGGAAATAATATCATATTTCTTCAAGAGTTTTAGAATCAGCACACAATGAAATGAGAAACGAAACATTATAAACTAAAGTTTGGTCGAAAGCAGTTTAACGATTTGAATTAGAACATACAAACTACCGTGCGCGACCATCATAAAGACAGCGTACAAATAACATAAACTTATAACAACTAAAACCTTCGCGCAGCATGTGCGAAAACCACCCAGTACATTACCAGCAGCGGCTATCGCAAGCTATCCGTTGCTATAGCAACGTAATAAAATAGTATGTGCATGATGTACTATGCTTCGCTTCAGTAAACAACAATTCTCTTTAAGTAGTTTCGTTACAACTTTTCATTATTCTGAAGCCTTTCTTTATTTTAAAGCACGCTAGGATACTATAGGAAACGCTAACCTGGCCACCGGAACGATGCGTACAGCTCGGCCGTTTAAGAATCTTTCGAGATTTTTTTTTTTATTTTTGCAGGTGACGACAACGAGGGGGCGGGGGTCTTTGCATATTCGATTCGGTACAGATAAATTGTTTATGACGTTATTAATGTAGATCGTGACTGTGCACGTACCTAAGGAAGCCTGTCATGGTGACATCGATAGGTATACACAGCATCATTACACGTTTACTGCCTAGCAACTAACGGCCGCAAATCTGCTTCCGAAGATTATCGCTGTTATTGCTGTGATAACTGCGATAAGACACCCCTGTCGCGATGTAACGTTTCTAGATTAAGCAATATTCTTTGTGAAAGTTGAGTATCATGAGATGATGGCTGTGGTGAAGTCATTGCAAACTGTTCACATGGAGATGAACAACACCTAAATATCGGCCATAACAGTAGTAAGAAACGCGCGCTTAGTGTTACCCCTATTAACCGTACCGCCTCGCAATAATAGGTCACAGAATAACGTTGCATCATGTCGCTTCAGCGTTACTCGCGTTTACGGTGAATCTATAATGGCGATGCCACCAACGTCATGTGCCCATAATCTCCGATGACGAAGTCAAAAGTTTATAAAAAGGCAAAAACAAAGCAACTCATATCCTCACTCCACTTTTTTCCGAACAAGCATAAGCGTTAATTTATAACGCCTAAAACGAGTTGATGATCGCGAGCGCGGCAAACACACGTGACCAGCCAACGCCGTGTTGGCTTGGAAGTCGCATTAGCGAGCAAAGAGGCGGTGAAGGCGTGCTTTCATAAAGGTGGGCGAGACAAGGGCCTCCAGTTGTTTACCGACGTCGTTTTAAAGGTGATTAAAACGAAGAACGACATGCCACGCTGTCGGCCCAATTTTAGAAAGTGGGGCGGCGCCGCCGGCGGCAGTCAGAGGGTCGCTTAACAGTGCACCGTCAACGCGACCATAATTCAAGAGGTACCCCTACAACAATGCTATTGAAGAACAAAAAAAAAAGTAACACAAGAAAAGCAGGGTTCCCAGTGTTAAACGGCCTAAAGTTAGCAATCCCTCCCCGTCCCTCGCGTCCCCCCCCCCCCCTTTTTTTTTTATTGTTTCTCGTGGCTTCTTATTTATTATTTTGCGTCCTCGGAAGCCTTAAATTTGACCTGTCGCGACGAACTCGTGACGAACAGACAACCAGTCACAGGCCCACACACTCAGGCGGACAAAAAAGAAAAAAAAAATGTAACACACGGAGCGAAAAAAAAAAGAGAGCAGCTCCATAAACAAGAAAAAATAGTGATAATAAAGAATAATTCAACGAATTCTCATTACCTTTCGCGCAAAAGCCGTGGAACAGATTGCGGTGGAGTGGGCTTACCTGTAACAGAGAAGAACCGAACAGAAACAGTTAATCACGCGGTGCAGAAAGAGAGAGACGGGACAAGAGAGAAAGTGAAATATCTCACTGCCTGCACGCAAACAAAAATGCACAAAAGAAGGTAACACAGACGCTTAGGCCACTGTATAAAGCGTGAGACGAGAGTAAAAATAAAACTGGGCACGAAAGACCGACGAGGGTTTTACAAAATCAAGAAAAGAAGCAGTATAAAAAGACATACTTCGGTTTCAAAACAACGCGGTTGAAAGGAGCCTCTGAATTCCAGGCACGGACGAAGCTTTTAATTCATAACTGCCGCATTATTTACAGCCACTAACCCAAAGAGGTCACAATTCACGCCCGGGCGACGCAATAGAAGCGTACAGAATAGAAAGAAACGATAAGAAAAACAGAAAATTAATGATAGGGAAACAGGGGGCGAAAACAGGCAGAAATGAAAGACAAAAGTGTACGTCGCGCGAGAGGCACGCGTGCGGTGCGAGGACAGTGCTTTGGCGGTTGTGACGAGAAGACACGAAAGCAAAAGAGAATGAGAGAGTGGGAGAGAGAGAGAGAGAGGCAATTGTAAAGAAAAGCACGAGAAAAATATCAAAGCATAAATATGACACAAGCGCCGTTCGTGCCCGAGTCGCCTCTCTCTCTTTCCTAAGGCTTTGCCCACGAACGCTGAACGTGGAAGAGGGTTATCCACTACTATGGTATAGAAAGAGAGAGAGAGAGAGAGAGAAATTGATTGCGGAGAGAAAGAGTACCTATATTCTTCGGTACGGAAGCAAAGGAAGAAAGAAAAATGAACGCTTAGAGAGGGAGAGTTGCCTATGAGGAGAGAACGGTAGCAAAGGAGGATGACAGAGAGAGAGAGAGTGATAACGATGGGAACACGACAAGCGCATGCACTAAGAGAATTACCCGGAAAACCAGGGGCGACAACGGCCACCAGCCGAGCCGTCGTGGCGGGGCAAGCTATATGGCAACGATGTTGGCCCAGCAGCACGTTTCTAGGCGCTTCGCGAGCCATTACGAACCTCGCCCGCGTGAAAAGGTGGTTCGCGTCTCGTTTCGAGGTTCGTCTCATTTCGGGGATCAGGGTATTTTTTTTTTTTCGTTTTGCTCTGGGCGCTATGTACCACTCAAAATGACTGCCACCATTGCCCGCCGCTGCTTGAAGGAAAGAGGCCAGGTGGGATCGCAAACGGTCGCGTGTCTGTCACACGTCCCTTGAGTGGTTTCGTTTCACTGGTCTGTTGTCGTCTCGGACCACGGCTTCGCTCTGGAAAGCATCCGTAAATACATGCGCACGCGCACGCACGCGTTACGTACGCAAGTCAGAAAGACACTCGCTCACACATCGTCTAATTGCGGTTATTCCTAGATTGCTTCGCTTCTCTGTCGACACTAAACAGAAAATGAAATTTGCTCATATTGGCAGAGTACTATTTCGCTGCGCCAAAATTACCACTCTTGTCGTCAGAAGTGAGAAAAGACGGATTCAAATGAAAGGAACGCTAGGCAAGAGGTGAAATGTATTAAACAAACATTGAACTTGTTTAAAAAATTTCACCGCTTGACGACTGCTCGTTTTATTTCAATGTATTCATTCATCGCCAGAAGGGTTCCCGTTGAACTATTACTTGCGAGAAAAGGCGGAAAAATAAGATTCAGGCAGCCACGTCAAGTTCCTCGCGCCAACTCGCTGAGACGAAACAGATTTTGATGACGCGGCTCAGGGAGCACATAATTATTTGCTGGCACAAATGAGCCACACCGTCTCCTGAGCAGGGAGAGGAAGATACTTTTCACAACCATCTTATTAAATTTCATTCTGCCAATGGGTCCAAATATGAAAAAAAAATGAAATACGTGACGCTACGCTTATTACCAGGTGCCCCGGTATCGGCACCAAATTGGAAAATAGCGATTTCACCACCAAATTTTCTCCTAGTAATGATCCTATGACGAAGAAATTGACGCGAACAGAGTATTGAAGGGGCAGTCTATAACCGTACACCTACCTTCCTATCTTTGTCATTGTGAAGTGTTTGCTACATTTTTTTAAAACTTGTTATCAGTCTAAACTACTTTAACGTTTAACATAAGCGCCTCATTATGTATACGATCGATCACAGACCGCTTGCGATTCGTATCGTTCGTCACTGTATGATCACTGCACTACGCTATGAGAGGCACACAAGCAGACGTATACGCGTGCGCAATACAGAGAAGGCAAAACAGCGGGAACTAAAGAACGTGCTGAGGGAGAAACCCAGCGAGAAACATTTCGTACGAAGTTGTTGCGGCAAAATAGCAAAACAGAACAGGCACCGCCGATGCAGAAATGTCACGTTAGTGGGGGTCGCCAATCGAGAACTCCATAAGCGGTAGGGAAGAGCCCTATCATACGTCGCCGTTCCAATGAAAACCCACGAGTTTGCTTCTGCCATGTGTAAGTCTGCGTGGCGCGTAGTATAAGTGCACCAACGCGCGCGCGCGTGTGTGTGTGTGTATGTGTATGTGTGAAGGAGTGCGTGCGTGTGTGTGTGTGTGTGAGTGCGTGCGTGCGTGTGCGTGCGTGTGTGTGTGTGTGTGTGTGTGCGTGCGTGCGAAAGGTGCTAAATGCAAACGTACGTGAAGCCACTGTACTGGAGTAACGCGGCCAGCAAGCTGCCGCAGACATTAATATTGGCACTTTCGCAACACACACATGCGCATTGCAGGAAATACAATATGTGAAGAAGAAACTAAACCCGACGAAATAAATGGCAGGGATAAGATGGACAAAACAGGAAACTCCTGGTTATGTTCGCAAGATTGACGAGTTCGTTGGTACGACAGCGAATACATTAGCACTCGCGCTTTCATTGAGCAGTGAACGTTGTCGTTCTGACATTTTTCCTCTAGTTTCTCTTTTCCCTTTCTTTTTCTAGCGTTTTGTCCCTCAAGATGTGCGGGCCAGCTTAATCTTGAAGCATGGTGAAGTCACTTGCCTTTCGTAGTATAAGCTCTCTCCTTTTATGCGTGAGATATCCTTGTGACTAACATAGCTCAGGCACATCATAAAAAAGAAGAATGACATTGAAGTCTTGTCCTGCGGGTAGATGAAATCGCTATGGGGCTCAGGTATTAAAAACAGGGTCACGTGCTCAACTTTTAATCACACCTTTCGCACGGACGAAATGTAACGTAACAAGTTGGGGCACACTTTAAAGAAAAACCTCCGTTTCGCAGTCCCAAGTTTATACGAAGCCCCCCTTTGCGCTTCTGAATTGATTTCTACGACACCAGCACGAGCAGCGAGGGCATCGTACGATTATGGAAACCGAAAAAAAAAAGAGAATGAAAGAGAAAACGCTCCCACGGCGTCGCGAACCATCCTATAAACATGATGCTTATATGCAACGAACCTCTTTCTGCCCACGATACGACGCTTTCGCGGGTATTTTCGTCAACGCCGCCTCGAAAAACGGCCGGCACAGGGTCGTTTTTCTTTCCCCGCTTGCATCAGTAACACCCACTCTCACCCCACCGCCCAGCGCATTGCATCTAGCCCTCCAAAACTCTTTTATTTTTAAAGCGAATAGGCAGAAACGCTTTATCACCGCCAATCGAAGCGAACGGCCGTATTTCATCATGGTACCACCAAGGGGAGAAAAGAAAAAAAGAAAAGAATCTAGTCTCTTCGTCACTTTCTGCCACGGGCTTTCTTCTTTATTCCTATATTTTTCCCCTTTATCCACTTCTTCCCGAAGTGTCCCCGCTGCGTGGAACGCTGGGCGGATCACATAAACCATTCAGTTTGTAAGTCTCCCAGTGAAAAGAAGAAACAAAGTGAGAGATGAAAACACCGTACAGGCGACAGAGTCGAACAGAAGGATTGAAGATAGAATAGACAGCAAAAAGAAAAGCAGAAAGAAACTCAATACATTGCTTAAACAGCGTGGAGATGCAAATGCGCGTGCCAGTGTGGGGCATTCCCGGAGGGCTGCCGGGCAGGAAAAGTAACCGGGCGCACTGGAAGAGGCAGCAGCGCCCCTGGGGAGATTGACGCGTCATATAAACGCCATTTGTACTTAAGATGGCGTCAATTCGTGGGCAACAAGTGGGCTGCCAAGGCGTACCGTCGAACTGACTACGATTGCCTTTCGGAGTGCCGAGTTTAAGTGGAGGGAAAAAGATGGAAACGCGCAATATTTATAAAGAAAGAAAGAAAGAAAGAAAGAAAGAAAGAAAGAAAGAAAGAAAGAAAGAAAGAAAGAAAGAAAGAAAGAAAGAAAGAAAGAAAGAAAGAAAGAAAGAAAGAAAGAACGCATGCCTTAGGGCAAGCCTGCAAAAACAGATGCCGAAGAGTAGGAAAAAATAGAAGCTCGCTTTCAGTGTAACCTTATCGGGGTTATGCATATGGTTCTTAAGGTTTCAACAAAGTTTTCAGATGAAGTCTACGCGAGCAAAGAAGTGAGTGAATGAAAGAACCCACGACTGTACGTTAGTCCATCTGTCTCCCTCTATCTTCCAATCAATCAATCAATCAATCAATCAATCAATCAATCAATCAATCAATCAATCAATCAATCAATCAATCAATCTGTCAAAGAAAAAAGGACTGAGAAGTCGTACCTTACTTCCAACAGCAAGCGTTTTTTTTTTTTCGTGGCATGAAAATAAGATAATTATCTACTTGAAAGCCAGCTGATTCCAGTATTCGCTACTTAAAAACAAGACTGAAGCTGATTAACGTGCGGTGAAAAGACGATATGTAAAGCGAAACCGTAAACCAGCTGATTATGCAATGTCCTCCAATATATTCACGAAGCACTCCGTGCTTGTTATAAAGCGAACGTTGATAGGCGACGACTAAGAGCACTTGCCCCTTTCATGGCGGCATGTAGCACAGTACATAATGTTACACTAAGGAATGAAATGACAACATAGCTGTTCACTACTAGTGCATTATTCAACAGCATGCATAACCTTCTTGTTTTCTTTTGACAACGTATGACAACCGCGTTTATTTCGGAATAATATAGTTCCCCCTAGAACTAGTTAGCGTTATTTGAAACACAAAGGTTGCGCGAAGAAACACATTCACAAGGGGGGAGGGGGGGGGTACAGGGACAAGCGCAAGCTCACACTGTTTTATTCATGGGCAGAGCCACTGAATAAATAGGAAAAGTTAGCACCAAGACCACGTGTGCACGCGCCAAGAAAGAACACCAGAATTACACAAGCGCAGCCATAAAGCCCCTCTCTCCAGCATTAAAGCATCACTAACACAATCGGCTCCCTTCTGCGATATTCTAGTTAGCGTTACCTGCCCGTTAATCGCACGTTTGAGGGACATCCTTAAGATGTGGCTGAATTACAAATAAACTTTTCTTCGTGAGGGCAGCGTACGCGCATATTTAGTGCTAGAGCGCTATCACAATTCCCAATGAATAAGCTCGTTTATTCGCTTAGTTAAAGCATATCGCTCCACATAAAAACTTATACTGGAAAGAGCACTATTAATGGGATGTGCAGGAAGCAGCATCAGTGTATTCGACAGCATAATAAATATCAAAGAATCACGTCTACCAGGGTCTCCCTGCTGGTGCAAGTATAGAGTAACGTTACAATAACGAGATACATGTGCTTCTGCAGTCGGCGTCCTCACTGAGAAACAATTGGTGCTCTTTCTTAAAAGGTAATGCGCTGCAGCGATCGACAACGCAATGTGAGAACAAGGCAAAGTACAAAATTATTCTCGAGGCAATAGAGAATGCTGGAAATGTTGAATATGTGCATGACAATTCTGACTACTGAACAATATACTGCGTTATATTTTTCCACGACTGTAAATTTAGGGGGAAGCGATGTAAGGAAGCACGTTTGCACTAAATCGATTCAGTTATTTGCATACGGGACTGTATTGTAGACTGAGTTCTTACTCCGGCTGGTTTATTCTCAATTTCAGAGGAAGACTTCGAACGTAAACACCTGCTCACTCCCCTCTCAATTAAAGGAAAAAAAGATTGCTGAAAAAGACACAAGAACAGTAGCGCGGTAGAAAGAAACAGCACCTTTTGCGACCCTGCTAGTACTTGGTATTAGTTTGTGAATAGGGCTGATGTTCTGAAGCCTAACTGACTACGTCCTTTTCGAGATGATGGAGCCGTTCGCCCAATCCCCCATTATCCGAAGTAGAAGAGCTATAGAGTTAAATAAGAGAAAAAGAGCCAGAAATGAAAAATTCAACTATAATAATAAGCCCTTCAGTTAGCGAAATACATTTACACTTTATTTTTCGGACGCCTGTAGAGCGTGCACCACGGCACAATGCATTACCATGCGGAGAAGCATCCTTCGCAGAGAGTGGCCCGAAAGATGAAAGCGCGTTCATTTCTGAATCGCATTTTTTTTTCCCCTACTAAACTACCGATTTGATATATAAGCAAGCGTTAGCTCACAAATCGCCAGGCGGGGCTTCTGCAGGCTTCAGCGTGTTGGGAGTCAATTTTATGCACGTCCAATGTTTGCGACATGTCCGGGATATTCGCGATATTTTAGTGTGAACATTAAAAATGTTATTAACTACAGTTTCATCAATCTTGTAGGGTTTTGTTGGATTGTGTTTCTAGACGTACAGGATGAGGAGGAGGAACAAAGCAAGGATAAGAAAGTGATTGAGCTGCGTGTCCACTTACTACGCTTCTCTGGAAAGAAAGGAATTACGGGATCAAAGGGGAAAGGAGAAAGAGAATAGTGCTGTAAAATGGATAATTTCTACTACTTTGTGGGACACCATGCTAAGTCTATGGCCAGGCAGATATCCATCGTACGTTAAGGAGCACTTCCGTGGTCCGCTTCCCCTCAAAAACACTTTCCAGCGTTGCCAAATATCGAAGTACAGAGGGGTCCACTGTTAAAGGGAACAGTGGAGCGCGTGTCGTCTGCTCGACGCCGCCGGCCGGCCGGCTGCGACAACTAGTTTCGCGCAGGAGCAGTGAGCGCTGTGGGCGGCGCTCGTTTGTCGTCTGCTACAGTTGCGGCCGCGCTTCGGATCGCCGCGAAGCGCGTCCGAAGTCGCAAAATCTTGACAATACTCGCTTTCCTTCGAGCTAAAAGGAAAATGACGGGGATGATCTGTAATCAGATAAATGTGACCTGACACATCAGCCGCATCGCCGTCTTTCGTTCGCCTTCTCATCAGATAAAAAATTGCCCGCTTCGACAAAAGCTTTCTGCTGGGCGTCGATTGCTGCGATTCCACAATGGCTCGAGTGTCACACGATGAGAGGCAGCGTATTGTTGAACTGTGGCTGCGAAATTACAGTCAACGCGCTATTGCAAAATTAACGCACAGGCCACTTAAAACAGTGAAATTGTTAAAGCGTACAAGTTCTACCGACGGATAAAGGACGCTCCTCGGAAACCACGGCGTGGAGCCACGAGCCATGAGGAACGCCTTGCCATCGTAGCCGCTGTGGCGGACAACCCTAGGTGTTCTGCTCAAGAGATTAAGGTAAACTTTGGACTGAAGGCTTCGAAGAGCACTGAAGCGTCGCCTGTATCAGGCAGGCCTGAAAAGCCGAACAGCGGAACAGAAGGTCCTCCTACGGACCGCCAACAAGGACAAGCGACTTCAGTTTGCCCAGCGCCACGCAGGCTGGATTGAGCAGGACTGGAAGAAGGTCATCTTTACGGACGAGTCCAGTTTCACAACCTCTTGGGACCAGAAGACGCGCATTAGGCGCCCTGACTGCACTCTGTAATATATTCCTGTACTATAATGTAGCTCATTGAAGGAATTTTTTTTTCAACTATAGATGATTAGAAACTTGCGTATGTTGCTCGGAATACCATAAAAAATGTTACAAAAATGTACCATAAAAGATGCTAGTTCAAGGCGCTTTTATATTCTTCGTTGAGCTTACGCAATGCGGTAGCTCGAATCTTCATTAGTGCACATGAAATACGACGTCCGTAAAGAAGTCATGCTTCTTTAACCAACGCAAATACCAGTGAGGTAGTATTTTGCATAATCTAATTCCCTTTCAGCTTTGCAACAGCTTTTTATCTGAGCGTGGCCATGCAGCCCGCGGACAAATTTCAAAGCGCGGGGACGGCTGGCCTCGCAGCGATCCGAAGCGCGGCCGCAACTGTAGCAGACGACAAACGAGCGCCACCCACAACCCTCACTGCTCCTGCGCGAAACTAGTTGTCGCAGCCGGCCGGCGGCGGCGTCGAGCAGACGGCACGCGCTCCACTGTTCCCTTTAACAGTGGACCCCTCTGTACTTCCTTCGTGAATGTGGTACTCACGTCGATTACATTAACCAAGTTTCAGCCAAGCTTTAGGAAGCTTTTGTTGGTGTCACTGTATCCGGAATAGTCTATCATTCTTTCTGCTAATGGCAGTATTGAAGGAATCAACCGATATCTTAACACAGAATAATATCACAACAATGAAAAAGAAACCGCAATTTCATTCCAAATTTCATTGGAACTCCTGCATCTTTTCATACGTGCCATAGGCTGAACTGTTTCCTAATAAGGCCTAGTTTATGCACTATGGTATATTTTATAGCACGTTGCTGTCGACTGATTAGGGGTTGTATAGTTCTTCGGCTGCAAAAAAAAAAAAAATCTAGGGACTCGTACCTCTGTGCCGCTATCAAGCTAATGACAATTAGTACTGAGGCAAAACAACCTATAGTCCCTAAGACACACACACACACACACACACACACACACACACACACACACACACACACATATATATATATATATATATATATATATATATATATATATTCATTTATTTATTTGTATACCCTCAAGACCCAGAGGGTGTTACAGAGGGGGTGGGTACAATATGAACATGGCAAATCATAATAACAGTGAAGGAAATACAACAAATAACAAATAACAATAGTTAAAAGGAAAAGAAAAACAAGAAATAGAAAAAAACAATATTGTGCAGTTATACCAATATGTGTTTCGACTTGAACATATTTAACAAATATGTGTTGCGGACTTGAACAGTTCTTGGTCCTTAGTGGCACCAATGGAGGCGGGGCAAGGCGGTTCCGATCCCTGATTGTCTTCGGAAGAAAAGATTGCAAAAAGTGGTTGGTGGGGCAGAAAGGAATGGCTACTTTATTCGGGTGGTCAACACGGGATGAGATATAAGCAGGTCCTGAGATTAATTCCTCTCTAAGTACTTGATTATGAAAGAAAATTTTATGAAAGAGCGACGCACGGAAAATTGTTCTTCTAGTGACCAGATCTGGGAGCTGAAGAGTAGATTTCATTAAGGTCACACTGGCAGTACGAGCATAGTTGTTATGAATGAAGCGGGCTGATCGGTTTTGGACAGCTGCTAAGGCTTCAATTAATGTTGATTGAGTTGGGTCCCATATGGCATATGCGTGTATATATATATATATATATATATATATATATATATATATATATATATATATATATATATATATATATATATCATTAGGGAGAGCGTAGGACAGGAAACATTACTACTGACTGTACTTAATCACTGCCTTAGATTGACCACCCGTTATAATCCCCCTGGGATTGACAGTATGTATAAATAAATAAATAAATAAATAAATAAATAAATAAATAAATATAAACGGCCCTGCCGTCCAGTTTCCAAGCCGCAACTGTAAAGACGTACATACGGGCTCACCAGCGCTAGCACATTATACGGGCACCTCACATATAAATGTGAAGCTGGGCACGGCTTCCCTCTGCTCGGTGCGCGCATTTTGTCGCCTTCTGCCCTTTGACAAACACCAGTTTTGAGCATTTTATTTGCTTTTCTTTCCCAAGATATTGTTAGTTCTCCAGTCCCCACCTTGCCGATTTCCGGCGAACTTTCGCGTTGTTGCATACAAAAAGCAGCAATGTCCTTTGATTATTGAACCAGCCTATTTCGAACTGTGCGTACATAGAGTAGAATTATGAATCAGGCCCGTACAAACTACCTCGACGCATTACTACCTGGCTGGCTGTGCTGCTGCCCTTGAGAATACGACTTCGTTTTGGGGTTGCAATCCTAATGCTCGGCGATGAAAGCAATTCCATAAAAGCTCGGACATTAAGCTTCATACGAGAATTCGGGCACTTACATTTATTGTCCAGCGCCCGAATACAGAGTATCTGACAGCCTTATTGTGGCTTTTCATTGCGCAGGATAGTATAAGGTTAGTTTTATATCCCAGGTTTACTACAAGGCGTTGATATCGTTACGAGACTGCAGGTGGTGGGCGGGTTGGTCTCTCGTCGAGACAAAATCCAGCGCGAAGGCACAAGTACATCGTATATATCCCTGAATTCTTACATTTTACTACTTGTATATTCTCTGCATGCCTTTGCGGTTGTTTCAAGTTTCGTCTCCTAAGCGACATCTCCACGTTGAAAGCGACGCAATTCTGCGGTTCGCGTTCTGAATATCGCTCCTGTTTATGGAAGGTATTTGCAACCAGAGCTTTCGAAAACATTTTCCGATCAAGCAGGAACTTAAAAGTAGTGGCGGACATATGCGAACCGTGGTTCAAGCTCACAGCGAAAACTGGTATATATATTCTTTTAATGTTAAGTAGGCGGTTAGCTGGGGCCCTAGACGTTAAGCTCTCAGTGCAGAGTGCGTTGCACGTAGCATGCTCGGTGGAGCACAAGGCAGGAAGTCCGCAGAGCCAGACACCTTTCTCAGCTCCAGCAAGTAGGAGGGAAAAAAAAGTTCTAGCGAGGCATCCCCTCGCGTGCACGCGCGCATGCTTCTGTGGCATAAGCGAAAGGAAAAGAGAGGAATAAAAAGATATATTACCATGCAGAACGGGGGGATATGCAGGATTAGGGAAGCACGCAACGTGCGTACAGGCGCTGCTCCCGCTGAACGGCTCGGCTCGTTGGCTTTGTGGCGTCAGCGAAAAATCACTCGCATAGGCATGCATAAATGAAAAGGAGACAGTGGGGTTACGACGGTGGCAGTAGGTGAGAGGTGTGCCAAACGGAAGTAAGGCACCGAACCGGAAGGGGCATTACCGCGACGGAGGAAAGATGGCGCCCCTATTGGGGAGGCAGTGTTGGGGAGGTGAAGGGGCTGTATACCACGCAAGAAAGAGAGCGATTACGGTGTAAGCCGAGAAGCTGAACCGAAAGGATTGGCACTACGTACGCTGATAGATAGATTAGATTAGTTTACACAGTGCCGTAGCCAGGAATTTTTTGTGTGGAAGTGAGCGGGGGAAGGGGGCAGGGGGGTTTGATGTCAACTTCTTTACGAGTATGTGCGTGCGCGTATTTAGTGTGCACATACAAAATGGAGATTGTTAAAAGGGAGACTGACATCACCAACCTTCCCTCTGGCTACGACTGTCATACATACATACATACATACATACATACATACATACATACATACATACATACATACATACATACATACATACATACATACATACATACATACATACATACATACATACATACATACATACATACATACATACATACATACATTTAATGAAAACTAAGGATGGAAGTATAGTTTCGGGAATGGAAACGGAAGTATTGAATGACGGTGAACAGAAAACTGGAAGTCGTGAGTGTGGTGGAAGACAAAACGTAGGGCGCAGAGAGCACCAAGAAAAATTGAAATAAAGCGAGAGCTGGAGAGATCTACGCGTCTGCGTCAGCATCCACGGTGGCATGAAGCAGCCGCTAAGCGGCCATTAGTGGGAGAGGTTTGCGCCCGCAAATCCCTAGACAAACTAGGAAGCTTTCGGGTGGTTGGCTTGAGGGTTGTGGTGTGGGTGCCAGCCCGACGGCGGCAGAGAAGACTCGTCGTGAGAGCTCAAAAAAAGCGCGACGCTCTCCTTCCAAGCGAGTCGAGCGGAATTCGAAGGGGAAGCGCAAAAGCTGCGACTCCGCGAATAAACACCAAATGCGAGCTCAGAAGCTAGGAACAGTGAGAGAAAGGAGTATTTTGCTGGCATGAAAAAATTTCAAAAGAAAAGCAAGCGAATAAAGAGGAAGCGTAGAAGAGTGATATTGTTGAAGTAAACGTAGAATAAGCGTGACGAAGGAAAAATGTAACGGAAAGAACAGCGGCAGCCGGAACCAAACGCTGCGCGTGCCCGCGCCACCAGTTCCAGAGTCGCGGCTCGTTTATCACTGCAGCCGCTCCGCAAAAAAACAGGGCGGAGAGGCAGCGATGGCCGTGCATGAACGAAACTGATTCACGAACAGCAGGGAATATATTTTGCTCTTTTCTTTTTTTCGTGCAGGAAGGAGTAAAGGAGAAAAGGGGTAAAACGCGAATGTGAGGAAGGAGATGTCTGCGTACAATACCATATGTACAGCAAGGCTCCCGTAGCGTAACCACCTCCCTCCCTCCCCTTCCTTGTTCATTTTCAACTTTTTCGTTTCCTTTCACACCAATTTGTTCCTCTCTTACTCTCACCAAATCTTATCCTATAACAGCGACGCCGCTTCGCGTAAAAAACCGCGAAAGAAGAAATTTGTGGTGGGCCTTTACAAGAAAAAAACGACGTTAGAGAATGCCGCCGCCGCCGCTAGCACGCCGAGGCGAAGCACAGTTCTCGAGCCTCCCAACTCTTTCGCACAGTTCCTTCCCAGCGCTGCTTGCTGCTTTAAGGAAGCACAGACTTAAGTTTGAACCACCGCGGAAGTATGCGTCGGCGGCAGTGGACGACGAACGGAAAGCAAAGGACCGACATAGGCGTTTTCTGCGCGCTGAAAGCCGCTGTCCCGGACGCTAATGAATATGTGAATATGTTCGGCGCCCCGCGAGCAAAGCAGCGGGCCCGCGCTGACTTTGCTTTTGAATATTCAGGCTTCGGCGGAAAGCGGGTGTTAAGGGTAAGGGGTATTCTCGCGTCAGCCAATCAGAACTCGCGAGACGCTCTCGAAGATAAAGAAGATGGTGTCGGGCCTTGCAGGAGGAAACGGGAGGCTCGGGTCGACACAGGGAAACTAAGGAAAGGGGTTCTTTTGAACGAATACATAGCTGTTGCTTCGGTTGGCGTTTTTTGTACATATTTGTTCCATAACCACGACTTTCCCGGCATCGCATCTCCACAAAGCCGCCGTGCCCCTTCCCAAGCGTACAACCACAGCTAAGCGAAAGTGTGGAAGATGGCTCGCGTTCACATAACTGTGTAGCTCCCAATCCACTCTCCCCCTCCGGAACGAATCGCACGAGCCACATGCGAGGCAAGAAGGGGTGCCCACGACGCGAGCATCATAAAAGTCGAAGGCGGAAGAAGGTCGTTTTTCTTGCCCTATCTGCGGCCGCGGGCCCCAGCCCTACCGGCAGCAGTACCGCCGCGAACTTTTCTCGCGCATAGGGTTAGGCGGCGCCGGTTTGCGCCGATATACAAGCGCGCGAAGTCAAAGTAGGCGGCGCAAAAGCGAAAGTCTTGCCGATACGCAAGCGAACAGAGTGAGAGAAGAACGGGACGGGCGAGCTACAGCCAAGAGTGCGCTGTAAACAAAAATGCCGTGATCCAAGAGAGAGAGAGAGAGAGAAAAAAAAAGGAAAACTGAAGGCGGAGCACTGACAAGATATGCAAAGTCAAGCAGACACCGTGGCGTGAGAAGCGGAGAAAGAAGTTTCACGCTTTTCTTTTTTCTTCAAGACGCTCTGCTTTCTTCTTTTGTTGATGAGGGTCTCTCCTCTGCTCCAGTTTAGCGGCCGCCCAGCTTTAAAAACCACCGAATATCGCGAAATAGAATAACTCGGCACCGCCTTGGTTGAGCGCCGACGACATACAATTTGGTTTTGAGTCAAGACTGGCGCTGAGAATGATGCCCCCGTTTCACTGCCATTTGACTTTTTATTTTTTTCACCCCGAACGCACTTTTTTGTCGGCGTTAAGAGGCAAGAATTATTTTCGAGAAAACGAAAGGAAAGCAACCGTAAGCGTCAGAAAAAGAGAAAGAGGGGTTGTATTTTCGTATCCACCCACCACCGCAACACCAATTCGCGGCACTCCTTATTCTAACGTATGGGTCGCAAAGAAGCGCCAACGCGTGACGACATGGCGTACTCCCCTCCTCATTGCTGTCTTTCTTCATTTAATTCTCGGCTTCCCGAAGTCCTCTACAACACGATAGAAAGAAAAAAAGAGAGAAAAGAAAAAAGGAAGGCGTCTCAGAATGATGTAGTTTGCACACTCGCATCACATAGCGAGAAGAAAACCGAACTTATTTCGTCGCGTGGTGTAGAACCTCAAGAACCGCGTTTCTTCGACAGCCTCCCCCATGCCATTCCCGTCATTGTCATCGGAAGTTAGTGTACGGTCGGAGTCGAGGCTGTTTGCATTTCTCGCTCGAATGTGCTCCGAAACTCGCGACCCTCTATTCCAGTCCTTTCTTTCGTTTTTTGGCCGACACTTCAACGAGTATGAACACCCGACGCAGCATTACTGAATAGTACGCGCACTCGAGTCGGTTGGTGGCGTGCGTATGTCGTAGAGGTCAAGCATCGCGCTGACGACGATGGGGCACGTTGTGTTGTTCGTCTGTTACCCTTGGCTGCTTCGATTACTTGTTCTTTTCTCTCTCAAAACGAGAAGCGAATACCACTAGCAGGCAAAACAAATTGATGTGGCTTCTTTTTTTTTTCCTTTGCTCTCCTGAAAGAGACGAATTTGTTGATTGAAAAGGGACGCAAATAAGGAATGCGTAGGGGAAGAAATGCAACACTCAAGCAAAGGAGGGGGAAGAAAAGAAGGGAACAGACAGGCAGGGAGGTTAACCAAAAAAGGCATCCGGGTGGCTACCCTACGCTGGGGGATTGGGAAAGGAGAATAGAAAGACGAGAAATAGAATAAGGAGGACGGGGAAGAACGAAAGAGACGTGTAGGATCACAGACTTCCAACTGCACTGACGTAGCTATAGCTATGTGTAAAAAGGAAAAATGCAGGAAGGCATTTCTCTCTTTCTTTGTTATTCAATTCTTCTCTTCTCCATCTGCCTTTTCTTCTTTTTCTGTTTTCCTTATGTTTTGGGCCTAGCTTTGCAGTGCAATTAGAAATGTTGCGCCATTTCCGTACACTTTTCGAGGAGTCGAGAATAATAAAAAAGTTCTAGGCGAAAATAAACACGGCTCGATGGCTCCGCCCACCTCTTTAAGGTGGCAGCGCTCGCGCAAATGGAGGGAAGTCGCTGTTTGTTAAAAAAGAGAGAGAAAAGTGGGGTGTCTGTAACAATCGCGGTTTCTCATAGTCCATTGAGATGGCACATTCGTACAAGGAGCAAGGCGAAGTAATTGACGTTATAGCTGGGTTAATCCCACATTGTAGCACGGTTAGAACAGATGTTTGAACGAAGGCTTGAACACAGTCGTGGTTGACACTGATCGTTAGAACACCGCTCATACTGCTCTCGGATACAACGAAGCAAGCAGTATTTTTCTTCACGGCTGTCTCGACAAACAGAAGGAAGTCAAGGGTCAGGAAATCGCTCAGTGCTTCTCTAACCTATTCACTGAGCGTAATAATTCTGCTATTACGCTCAGTTAAATGATCACGTGGGCTGTGCCATAGCTACTGCTATGCCATTTTACATCACTCGACATGTACGGAAAACTAGTTGGAAGGCCAATAGACGGCAGTAAACATGGCCATCGAACCGCGAAAACACTGCAGCTTTAATGACGCTCGCAAATTCTTGCGGGCACCCACCAGACTTGCGCAAAATTAGGTTGTTTGGTTTAGTTTCATTACATTGTTCAAAAACCTTCCTTGTCCTCTGACTCCATCTTAAACGCGTCTACAACTGAAGGAACAATCCCTGTAAGTAGCAAAGTTGAGGTCTACTTATTTATTAGGGCAACTGATTCTATTTTCACAGGGGAATATATTGGAGAAAAAAAAAAAGGAGACAGAGAGAGAGAGAGACTAGCCTACGCTGCTTTTCTTGAATGACACTTTTCTTGAATGACATGATCCGAGCATAAGGCTCATTACAAACACCCGCTGCTGGTAATTTCACAATGTCAACTCCCGCATACAAAGAGAAAGAAGGCGTGAGGGGAGTGGGGTGTATTTCACTTATCCACCGTTCTCGCGGTGTTCGTGCCAATTTTCTCTCGACCGCTGTCTGAAGTCCGCATTCATGGCTAGACATCCACGCAATGCGGGAGCGGGCACTGTGCACAGCAGCGAAGGTTAGAACTAAGGCATCGACTTGCCCATACGGCCAGCGGAGGGAAGTGAGCCCTGCGGTGAAAGTTACGTGAGATCGACTTCCCTGAGAATATTTATGACCGCGTTCAGCCCTTTCGTGGACACGTGGGAGGGGTTGGGGGGGATGGTGTGTGCGATCGCGTCCGAAGTGGACAGCGCCCACGGAACGCCACAAGCTACCCCTCTTCACTCCTCCCTCCGTAGGAGGACTCGGATCTCTATCTTTCCCAATCTCCCTCACTCTCCCCATCCCAAGATTTAGGGTCACAGCCGCCGGAGTCCTTTATCAACGACCCGACGGTGAGATACGGCGTTGACAGCTCGTAAAAGCCTGGATCAATAAGAGAGCTTGGTTCTGAGGAAAAAGCGGGAGTGTATATTGCTGCGTCACGCTACGGGCAGCCTTACACACCCTTCTTTGTGAGAGCGTGTTTTAGGCGGGAAGTAACTAAGGAAGAGAAAAGCGAGGAGGGAAAAGAGGGGGCGGGGGAAAGGGGGGAGGCGAAAAGACGACGCGTCGATCATCCTTTCATCTTGTACGCCCAAAACGCAGTTTGAGAATAACCGCAGCCCCGAGAGATCGCTGAAGAGGGCTGCGTTGTATGTCGATGCTATAAGACTATATTTGCCCTCGAAAATAGCGACCGAGGAGACGTGCTGGCCGCAGCTACACCTGAGGGTGTTCACTTCGGCTGCCATGGGTGTGTCCCAGCGCTGTGAACTCTAATGTACGTCGAATAAAATAATTACACATGCCGAAGTGCAAACACAAAGAATATATGAAGATGAATTAAAAAAGAGAAGAAACCGAAGAAGAGGGGCGACAGATAGAAAAGTACCACTTCCTTTGCTAATACAGACTTTATAATTTCGAAGATATGGTGTTCTTGTGTGCTGTCAAGGATAATTTCTGGTCGTTTCCGACTACCAAGCGCATTTACTCGCATGCTACTATTTAATCGGTTAGCACTGTTTGCTGTTGATTATGAAGTGTGGTTCCTGTTCGTTAGTGCTGGTTATTGTTGGTTATGGCTGAAACCTGCTCATGCTTGCTGTGCGCGGTTGTATCATAACAATATTTTCGCTTTTTCTAGTGTAGTAGCATCTTCGAGAGTTACTTTTGTTTCTGCTTTTATGTCCATGTCCTTAGGATCGTAACTCCTCGTAAGCTTACTCTTTCCTCCTTATATTTAGAACATCGTCCTATGGACACGCGCCATAGAAGTGGTACAACATCCTTTTCTAGAACTGAACGTACAGTAAAAATACAAAACTGGAAGTAATGAAAATCCCTTACGAGAGCGTAAGGAGATGTTTGGTCATATGCCTTGCAGAGAAGACAACCTGGGGGAAATTATTGGGCAATAAATTTCGCCGGGACACCGCGCTCCCGCGTTCTCGAAAGATGCGGACTCATGGTTACTTTCCTACGGCGTGGTTAGCAAAACCAACAGTTTATCTACAACCTTAATGCGGAGGCTCTCAGATTCGCAATATGCTGCAGCTGTAGCTGCGCAGAAGTTCGCTTGGTCCTCGTTAAAGGGTAAGAGCACATTTCCAAGGTACCACACAAATCGTGGTATTAGAGGATGGGTGCCAACATTATTATTAAATCTCTTATTATCATAATCATCATCACCATCATCGTACTCACCGCCACTCTCACGAGTTCCTTGCTCCTCGCCCAAGTCCTGTGCTATCACGCCGAGGAATCTTTATTACCGGTTTCCTTACAAGTCTGTCTGTCTGTCTGTCTGTCTGTCTGTCTGTCTGTCTGTCTGTCTGTCTGTCTGTCTGTCTGTCTGTCTGTCTGCGCTTTGACCAGTTGAAGACAAGGCGGGCGTGTGCTTGTGCTTGCTGCGAGAGCTGCGTTTGTACGCATGGACATGCGGGTCGCGTTCGCGTGTGTACATTAGAGTTTGCGTTTTTTTTTTTTTTGAGTGCTCGCTGGATTCACGTTGCGACGTCGTTGAGTTCCCGTTTAGTTAGCGTTACGTTAGACGCTGACGCTGCCTCACGTGTGTGCAGTGTGCTAGCTGCAGTTCTTTTACTGACGCTCATATTTGCCTTATCCACGAGAATACAACAGCAAAATAAAAAGGCTGTTACATTGCTTGCTTCCAGCGACACGCCGAAACGTACAAAGATGATAAAGAACTTCTCTCGAAGAATGTTTCACAAGCTAATTCTTCACTGGACTAATTCGTCCCAAAGCGCCACCATATCGGGCTTCTCTTGAGCTCGCAGCAAACGTTTGGTGCGGGTCCGCGATTTATCACCGTCAGGGCGGAACAGAAAATAGCTCTCTTTTTTCCACGCCGCAGCCGCCGCGATAGGATCAATCATGATTCTGCGCACGGCAGCAATCTTTCAAGCTTGTCCTGTTACTGCTATATACTCTTTCCCGCCACATAAAAGAAAAGCACAAACACTGGCAGGACGTGACAGTACCGGAAACAATGTTACGGGAAGCGAAATTACTTTCGCTGTCGTCAAGCTGCCGGTGACATTATTTCATTGCGACTGAGAACGTGGAAAGAACGAAAAGGGAAGAAAATATAAAGCAACAGAGAAGCTCACCTGTTAGCGAAGAATTGAGAAAAGAGAAGAGAATCGCTTTTTAAA